>JARYHS010012519.1:169031078-169158023 GCA_031002005.1 Vandiemenella viatica
TCAACTGGCTTTTCTGTTCCGTCCACCACGACGTAAAATTTTCTGTTTCTGAGGAAACTGTTTATGATTTTTGTCAAGTGTCCAGGGCAGCCAAATGTATGTAATTTGTAGATTAATCCATCGTGCCAAACCCTGTCGAAAGCTTTCTCAATATCTAGCATAACAGCGCCTGTACTGTGCCTTATAGAGCGCGCCTTGCAGATATGCTCAACCAGTCTGGTAGCTTGGTGGATGGTACTGTGCTGTGCACGAAAGCCGAATTGTTGAGGAATGATTATATTGTTGTCGTCAAGGAATTTTTGGAGTGAGGTCATGATTAAGCGCTCAAGGATTTTGCCAAGGAAATTTAAGAGTGAAATTGGTCTATGGTTTTGAGGGAAAAGTTGATTTTTGTTTGGTTTTGGGAGAGTGATAATTTTAGCAATTTTCCAGGAGGAAGGGAAGAAGCATAGCTTCAGACAGGAGTTATAGATTTTGGTTAGGTGTGCTATTGCAGGATTGGGTAGATTTTTAAGATACGTGGCTTTTACGCCGTCGGGACCAGGGGATTTTTTGTTACCTAGCTTCCTTATGATTGAGCTCACTTCAGACGGCTCTACAGGGCTGAAAGAGGTACGTAAATTTTCTCGCAAGATGCGAGGCACTTCTCTAATTACCCTTTCTTCGTGGATATCACTATCCTCGTCATCGATGACATGTGTCTGGAACTGAAGTTCCAAGGTGTCTGCCAAAGCTTCGGCCTTTTCCCGCGCTGTGTATACAATACCATTTGGTCCGTGTATTGGCTTTATCGACAAGGGTGGTGTTTTCCTAGATTTTACGACCTTCCAGAATAAGTCCGGATTGCACTCCGCTCTACTGAGAGTGTTCTCCCAACTTTCTGTCCGGTGTTTTTGTAGGTGCCATCTGACCTGGTTTGCTAGTCTGTAAGTTGTTGTTCGGTCAGCTGGATCTCTGTATTGTTGCCAACGTTTTCTATATTGGTTTTTCAGTTTTATCAGTTCCGAAATGTGGGGTGGGAGGTCTTTTTTTTCAGGTTCATATGTAACTTTTACTGTGGCCTTTTTTGCGCATTCTTTGATAATGTTTACGAACTGGTCTATATGTCTCTCAACTTGTCTCTTAGTTTCCAGTTCGGGCTGCCCTACAATGTGGTGGTTTACTAATTCTTGGTATTTCTGCCAGTTAGTGGTTAGAGAGAACTTTTTACTCTCTGATCGGCGCACGGCTGCATCTATGTATAATACCACTGGATTGTGGTCAGAATCGAGGTCATTAAATACAGTGGATGCAGCAGACCAGGTGATATTTTTGAACACGAATATGTCCAAGATATCAGGCCTGAGTCTGGAGTCCCTGTGATAGTGCGAGGGTTCGTCAGGCGCCACTACAGTCACCTGGGGGTTCTTTGAGACGAAATCGTGAAGGACACGGCCGCTTGAGTTGGCAGCGCGGCAGCCCCACGAAAGCGATTTGGCGTTAAGGTCACCCCCGAGGATTATTCTGTCGGCTGTGGTCAGTGCTACCAGGTCGGGCTCCGGTATTTTACGGCCTGGTCGATGGTACACTGCTATAAATCTAATTGCCTGCCCATTTATTCCGACCTCAACAGCCGTGGCTTCAACACGCTCGAGCGCAGGTAAATCAATTGGTCTATGTGCAAGGCGGTTTTTTATGAGTACTGCCGTCCCACCCCTTTGTTGATTCGGTCTATCAGTCCTGTACAGTGTGTAATTGCGTATTTGGAAGCGCTGACCTGCGTACAGGTGTGTTTCGCTTATTAGAGCAATGTCTATGTTGTGCTCTTCAAGAAATAGCTCTAGAGCTTGTTTTTGGTGTAAAATGCCATCGGCATTCCAGTTCATGACATTTATAGTTTGCAATCTATTTCTCGCCATCGAAATAGCTTGAGAAACCATTAATAACTGCGAATATTTTAGATTCGGCGTCTGGTGCATTTTTAAAGTTTTCTAAAGTTGTCTTGATTGTGGTTATCATTTTCATGATATTGAAGGATTTAATAAAGTTAATGATTCCTTGAAATCAGAGAATGGTGAAGAAGATTGTGGTGGGTTCTGCGAGGAGGAGTTTGAGCTTTCTCCCCCTGCAGGTGGGTCGCAAGAATGGTCAGTTGGTTGCTCAGGAGGCTCTGCTGGAGTTGCGGGCGAAGGTGCCTGCTCAGAGCTTGTTGATTGGTTTGGGAGAGGTGGGAATTGAGCTTCCTTCAGTTGAAACTCGTTGGTTGATTATAGTATTTGCTTGTGTTTTCTCCTCTTGCTGATGTTGCTGCGGGTTTGTTGTGGTGGAGTTTTGTTGCTGATTTTTTTCCTCCTGCTGTTTCCTCTTTCTCTCCTCCCTAGCTTTTTTTTGCTCAAGACCCTTTTTGAGGATTTCTTGGTAGGTTGGGCATTTGCGGTAGCTTGCCGGGTGCGACCCGTTACAATTTGCACACTTGGGAGCCTCTTCGGGTTTTTTCTGGCAAGTGTTCGTGAGGTGCCCCCCGCCACATTTTACACACCTTGGGGCAATGTGGCAGTTTTTGGACCCATGGCCAAAATTTTGACATGTATGGCATTGAATGGGTCCTGATGGAGATCTATATGACTCTACCCTCACCTTGAGGCGGAGAATGTATTGAATCTTATATATTTCCTGAGCCTCTGGGCTTCTTTGAAGCTGTACCAAAAATAAGGGCAATTTGACTCTAGTCCCCCCTTCTTTTGCGGCAGACATTTGCACTACGTTGTGCACTGTGAATTTTTTGCTAATGAGGTCATCCTGAATCTCGATTGGATTGATGTCTGGGGGGGCAGATCGCGGATGACAACCTTAAGAATTTTTAATGGGTCTTCATCATAAGTATGATATTGAAAATTCCTGATATTTAGAGCCTGGATAATGAATTTAAAATCTTTCAGGTTTGAAGCCTGATATTTAATACAATTTCCGCGATATGCAGAGTGAAGGTCCAGTTAGACCTCTTTCAATTTCTTTGACGAAGGCCATATAGCCTTTCGTCTCATAGCAAAGGATTGGTGGAACCCTAATCCTTTGCGGCTGTGGTTGCCTTGGGGCATCTACGGTATCTGAGGCACCATCGAGAGCCTCGTATCTATTTGATGTGGGGATGCTCGGTACATCTACCACTTCCCTAGCAGCGGTTTCCCTATCTGAATCGCTGTCGCTTCGCGAGAGTTGATTTGACGCTTCCGGTGACATATCTTGTTGTGTGTGTGAAGTTTTGTTTTGTTTGAGTGTTTTTTTTTTCATTGTTTGGTGTTGTTGACTTTTTATGGCTGCGGGGCCCCATGTTGGGGCCGCGGCGGACTGGGGTAAATAGAGGGGGACCTACTTTCGTCTTTCGTCAGTCGTCACTGCCTGGCCTTTGCCTCAGCAAACGCGGGCTTGTCTCTCCGCAGAGAGGGCCCTGGCTTGCAAATTCCCTAACTAACCAGCCCTACGTCCAGCTCTCTGGACTCCTAACAAGTCAGTCTGTCTGTCTGAACGACAAATTTGCTTTGCAGATCTGGAAGGTCTCGAAGACAGCTAGGCGTTGCGGCCCGAATATGGAGCCGGCCGACTTGCTCGCTCGCCGCCTATCAGGAGAGTCCTCTCTGGCCTCTTCAGCCTCGCAGCAGCAGCCACGCCAATTTACTGCCTATTAATTTCCGGCAGAAGGTTTTGGAGGCTTTGTCGTTAGACATTTCCTCCAAGTTTGTTGGGTGAGTCATGTCCTGGCTGTAGGTGTGTCGTCAATTTTGGCGTTCTTACTTGTCTGTCGTATCATTCTGAGTGTCTAATGGTTCATAATGAGTGCCATGGGTCCGACATATGGTCCTAGGCCAGTTGGATAGTTCCCCAGCTCTTTTATTAGGGGGTTAGCAGAGTTTTGAGCAAGTTTGTAAAACTTGACAGCGAGTTCTTTGAATCTGTTCCTTAGTGTTTGAAGACCTGTGGCTTCATGTATGGCGTTAGTGGGGAACCTGCTATCTACGTGCAGGGCTCTCTTTAATGCTCTATTTTGCACAACCTGTAGACGGTGCAGATGAGAGTTGGCAACATAACCCCATACAGGGCAGGCATATTCAAATATTGGTCTGATCAGGGAGCAGTAGATCCGCACGCCCGTGGACGCAGGTAGCTTGCTGTCCTTATTGATAAGCGGGTAGAGTGTTTGCAGCCTTGCGCTGGCACGTTCACGCAGGTCCTCTATATGGGCTCCCCACGTAAGTCTTGAGTCCAGAGTAACTCCCAGATATCGTACAGTTTTGGACCAAGGTATCAAATTATTGTTTAGTTTCAACTGAGGGTCCGGCTGCGGACGCAGGCGTGGACCTCTTCTTCTAGTTAACATGATGGCCTGGGTTTTGGCGGGGTTAATCTCAATTCTCCAACGCCTCGCCCAGGCCTCAGTTTTCTGTAACACGTTTTGCAGGCGATGAGTGACGATGACCTTACTGCGGCTGCTGGTGAAAAAGGCGGTGTCATCAGCATAGGTTTGCTGTGCTGACGTTTTCTTGGGTGGGCACATTGGCAGTATACAGGCAGTACAGCAAGGGGCCGAGGACCGATCCTTGGGGTACGCCAGCCATTATTCTGCGTCGGCTTGATGTGACTTTGTCGACTCTTACGCTGAAAGTTCGTTCCTCTAGGTACGACTTGATCAGCTTGATTAATTTGCCGGGAAACCCCTGCTCATATAGTCTCAGCAGGAGGCCAGCGTGCCAAACAGAGTCAAAGGCTCGGGAAATATCAAGTAGTACCATTCCACAGTAGTGTTTGAAATTGAACGCTCGAGTGGCAGTCTCAACCACCCTCATCAGCTGCTGAGTGGTCGAATGTCCACGGCGAAACCCTAGCTGGTGGTTGGGTAAAATTCCCTGCTGTTCAATGTGGCGATTTAATCGTAACAGGAGCAGGCGCTCAAACACTTTGCTTACTGAGGAAGGAGACTGATGGGTCTGTAGCTTTGTGGCAGCGATGGATTTTTCCCAGCCTTATGAATCGCTGCGATTACTGCGTGCTTCCAGCTTGATGGGTATGTCTGTGTTTGGATTATGTTGTTGAAGAGGGCAGCGAGGTAGTCCTCAGCTGCCGGCGGCAGATTACGCAGACAGATGTTACCGATCCTATCCAATCCCGGAGCCTTCCTAGATGGAGGGTGGCCATACAGCTGTGTACTCTTGAGACGTGATTGGCTCGATGTCATGTTCGTCGTCATCCGCGGCTTCTAGGAAGACATTGAGTCGCCTGTTGACTTCCTCTAGCGGTTGGCATCGCCAGGGGCTGGGTGAAAATTACTTTCGAATACATCCGCCAAGGCATTTGCCTTGTCTTCAGGACGATAAAGAAGTCCGCGATTTCCTAGTAAAGGTGGTATTCTGTGGCGTTTTTTTGGTAAACCTGCGAGTCTGGGTCCATAACGTGCCATCGTCAGGTCGTAACATGGATAGCCGGGTGTTCCATTCTCGGTTTCTATGGTTGTTCAGTGAGGCCTTCAATTCCTTCTGGAGGCGATTTAATAGTTTCCTGGTAGCTGAGTTCTTCGTAAGCCTCCACTCCTTCGCGACTCGTTTTTTGTACCGGATCGCTGCTAGCAGGTGAGGAGGGTTTTGTCGAAAGTTCTGGGCTAGTCCTTAGTGCCGTGGTGTTGGTGATGGCATTCATTACCGCACTTTCGAATACTTCTAGGACTGTTTCTGGGTTATCGTCTGCGGTGGTGTCTTCCAGAGCCTCCGCTATTATTTCTCGATATCTCCTCCAGTCTGTAGCTTTGAAGTCGTAGTTTGGATTGTCGTCAAGCTGTAAGGTGCCTGTACCCACCTCGAAGATGACCGGAAGGTGGTCTGAGGACAGGGTGTCTACTGTGGAGGCGGCAATGAATCCAGGAATATTCTTAGAGACGAGAACGTCTAGGATGTCCGGTCGACCAGCGTGATAAGGGTAATGGGTGGGCTCCTCAGGGCCCACACACACATGTTATGTCTATTGACAACTCTTCTTAGAATTTTGCCCGCCTGGTTCGGTCTGTTACAGTGCCAGTCAGCATGCTTTGCATTTAGATCTCCCCCTATAAGATGTTTGCCTCTTATAGAAGCTAGCTGGGCTACTTCTGCCTCCGGAAACTGTCCACGCGGGCGTCGATAGGCAGAGATGATCGTTATGTTCCCTCTGGCTGTGCTTACTTCTATGGCTATGGCCTCGGTGAATTGAAGGTCTGGAAGGCGGGTTTCAATGTGAGGAATGCTTCTTTTCACATAAATTGCGACACCACCTCCAGCAGTGGGTCGATCCCTTCTGAAGAATTCATAGTTTGCGACCGACGCTCGCAGACCAGGTTTTAGGTGTGTCTCGCTGACGAGACACACGTCTATGTTGTATTCAGCGATGAAATTTCTAAACTCTTGGAGTTGGGTATATAAACCATTTGCGTTCCATACGCAGATGGAGAGACTGCTGGAACGAGGTCTTCTATCCATAATTAGTAGGATTGGTTCTGGTGGTGGTGGTTGTCATAACTGCAGCTTGGATATCTGCGGGCAGACGGTTCATCCTGTCTATAAGATGCAAAAGAGTGTCAAAGACTTTTTCTATCATGCTAAAAAGCCTTTCAACTCCGACATTCTGAGCTGATGCAACAGTTCGGAGCGGACCGTTGCGACGACGAGTGCAGCAGCAGCACAGCACCGTCACTGCCTATGTCTTAGTAGGCAGTGGGGGTGGAGGATGTTGTCCGAAGACATTGCCTCCAGAAGTATTTGGGTGGTGCAAAACTTCTCTGCTGGTGTGTCTTCTCGGTGGTGTAAGTTGTTGATTGTTGTCGTCTTCAAATGATGCTTCTTTACTAGATGGAATGCCAGCACATCTGCCATCCCAGAAATGGTCATCCGTTGTTGCTGTGGTGCCCATTAGGGCTGCCGCGGCGAGATTCGCAAGTCTTCCTTTGAAGCCAGGTGGTTGACGAGGTTCTTGAGAAGATCGATGAGGGTATCCAGTCGATCTTCTCGCCGTCCTGGAACTTGGGAGTGGCTGGTGTGAGCTCTATCGGTCTTCTGAGGCTCCGTCTTCTTCTTCTGTCTTGTTACTGGATGATGAAGTGGAACCTGTCGCTGCTGTTGCGATCCAGAACTCGACTGCCGCTGCTGTGGGCGTGTCTTGCTCACTTCTTGACTTGGTGCGGGCTGCATATGGAGCCATGGACTCCGGTGCTGCCGAGACTTGCGCAGTTGCTGCTTCCACATGTCGCAACCGCGGAAAGAAGCTGCGTGCTTGGATCCGCAGTTGCAGCAGACTGGCTCATCCCGGGTATTTTGCAGTCTGCAAGGGTATGTCCTCCTCCGCAACGGACACACCTGACCGGTTCAGTGCAGTCCCTGGCATAGTGCCGGAATTTTTGGCACCTGAAGCACTGGACCGGGTTGCGTGAGGACGGCTTCGCTGCTATGGTCTGCGTTGTGGCATTGCGTGGTGCCGGTTTCTCATCGATGGTCGGCGTTGTAGCACTAGTACTCGCTACAACAGGGAGTATGTTGTTGTGGCCCTCTGGATTCTGCTGCTCAGGAGCTTCTTTTTCCACTGCAGTGGTGTAGTCTTCTTCTCCGTCGTGGAAAATTACGTGATGGTTGGTGGAGCGATTCTGTAGGATATCTAAAACCGTCTCGAAGTCGTAGAGGCAGGCCGGCAGGATCTTTATCCCTTGTTGGTCAGGCCAACAGAATAGGGGCAGCTTCATGCGGCGATGCAGATTAGTCAGGATGCGGGTGTAGTTTCTCTTGTAGTGGACAAAGATGAGTGGCACTGGTCCCTCCACAGCGTAGGCTGTTGATTTCTGCGGTGACCTCCTGATCGGAGAGGTCAGGAAGTTACGGCCGGTCGTTGAATCAAAACAGAACGTTTTGAATCGTCGCCTTGTGAGGTCGGCGTACTTCTCCCAGTCAAAGTCGCTAGCTAGAGGGGTCGGAAACACAAGCGCCTCCGGCCACTCTGCGACTCCCGCTGGGAGAATCTTCTCTGCAAGACTTGAGAGAACCATCTTAAAGGTGGCGAAGTCGCTAGTTGGGACCTCCCAGCAGAATTGCAGATCGTCCAGTAGGATTGCGATGAAAAACTTCCATTTCTTGGGGTTACCACGGTCCAGGCGACGTTTCCATAGCTTCATCGACCACTCTTCAGGCCTGACGCTTTCAACAACGCGTTCCGTGGCTCCTGCCGGTAGAAAGGAGGCTTCGGCGTAGAAGCCGATTTCTCCTGGGAACGCAAACTTGTTGTTCCTCTTCTTCCTCAACTTGGCTTTCTGCGTCGCGGCGGCGTCGTCAGTAGATGCAGCGGTGTCTGCCATGGTGAGTGAGTGGAGTAGATGGCTGTGAGTGAGTAGAGTGAGTGACGACGAGTGCAGCAGCAGCACAGCACCAATTACTGCCTTTTCTTAGAGGGCAGGTGGAGGTGGAGGATATTGTCCGAAGACATTGCCTCCAAAAGTATATGGATGGTGCAAATCTTCACTGTTGGAGTGGCTTCACGGTGGTGTATATTATTTGATTAAATTTAATGGTCTCTTATGACGATCGATTGTTGTATCATAGCGACCGATATTGTGGACTTCAGGGTTTTTGCTTCTATGAGTACTTTTGTAGAAAACTTCGGCTAGTTGTTTGAACCTGTCGTGAAGATATGGAACTCCAGTGGCTTCATGGAGTGGATAGGTTGGAAAACTGGTTGGAAGATGTAGAGCTCTCTTCAGTGCCCTGTTTTGTATTGTTTGTAATCTGAGTATATGGCTGTCAGCAGCGTATGCCCACACTGGACAGGCGTACTCAATAATTGGTCTTACAAGGGTGGTGTATATCTTAATGCCAGTACTTGGGGCTAGATTATTGTTTTTGTTAAGCAGGGAGTATAGGCTGTGAAGCCTCATGCTTGCTTTCCTGCGGATGTCATTAATATGGGCTTGCCAGGTGAGTCTCCTGTCTAGCAACACTCCTAGATAGCGTGCAGTAGCTGACCAGGGTATGTCGTTACCATGAAGGTGAAGAACGGGGTCCGGTTGACGTTGCCGACGGGGCCCAAGTCTTTTTCTGATGATTATTGCCTGTGTCTTGGCTGGGTTAATATCAATTCTCCATCTCCGGGCCCAGCTCTCTGTTACCTGGAGGACTTCCTGAAGACGGCGAATGGCTAAAATTTTGCTGCGGCTGGCTGCGAGGTAAGCGGTATCGTCTGCGTATGTTGCGACCAAAACACCATTGGATGTGGGGACATCAGCAGTATATAATGAGTATAAAGTCGGGCCCAAAACAGAGCCTTGGGGAACACCGGCTTTCACTATTCTTACACTTGAGAAGGCTCTGTCGACTCGAACACTGAAAGTGCGATCTGTCAGATATGATCTTATTAATTTCACGTATGGTCCCGGGATACCCTGCTCATATAGCTTAAGTAGGAGGCCCGAGTGCCATACGGAATCAAATGCTCGTGAGATGTCAAGCATCACCATGGCACAGTATTGTTTGTGGTTGAATGCTTTTGTGACAGCTTCTGTTACTCTCATCAGCTGCTGAGTAGTTGAGTGGTCGCGCCGAAATCCTAGCTGGTGATTTGGTAAGGCATTTGTGTCCTCAATATGAGTGGACAGTCGTTTTAGGAGTAGCCTTTCGAATACCTTGCTGATGGCTGGTAGAAGGCTAATAGGTCTGTAGTTTTGCGGTTGATGTGCGTCCTTCCCACTCTTGTGTATTCCCACAACCACTGCATGTTTCCATCTGTTAGGGAACTGTTGTCGGCTGAGAATGGTGTTGAAAATTTCTGCGAGGTAGACTAAGGCCTCAGGAGGCAGGTGCTTCAAAGTTCTGTTACAGATCTCGTCACGACCAGGAGCTTTGCGAGGGTGGAGATTCTGCAGGCTGTTGATAACCTCTTCAGGGGTAATATCGTCCATTTGAAATTCATCTTCTGCTTGCAGGTATACCCTCAGCCGACGGTTGACTTCGGCGAGGTGTATGGGGTCTGCGTTTATTTGCGACGGCCGAAAATTTGTTTCAAAGACATCGGCGAGGGCATTCGCCTTGTCTTCAGGAGTGACAGCTAACCCATGGTTGCCATTGAGAGGAGGAAGGCGCTGTCTTCGTCTGGTAAGCTTTCTTGTTTGTAGCCAGAGTGACCCGTCCTCTGGACTGAGCATGGATACTCTTGCATCCCACTCTCTATTTCGGTGCTGCAGCAGGGAAGCTTTTATTTCCCTCTGTAGTCTGTTGAGCAGCCTTCTCGTTGCTTGGTTTCTCGTCAGCTTCCATTCTTTTGCAACCCTGTTTTTATGTCGTATTTCAGCCATCAGTTGAGGGGGAAGCTGTGGAGTGGGAGCTGACCGAGGTGTCCTAATGGGTGTTGAAGCGTCAGTGGCCTCTTTGACTGCTGTCTCAAAGATTTCGAGTGCATTGTCGATGTTCGTGATTTCAGGTTGGTTCGAAAGTTTGTTTTGGAGGATTTCTTGGAAAAGCCTCCAATTTGTATTTTTGTAATCCAAAGTAGAGTGCTTCAGGGTCTGCCATGGTCCGATCTCAATTTCCGCTTTAACCGGGCAGTGATCGGAGGATAGCCGGTTTAAGGCTGCAGTGGCGACATAGCCCTGTCCTTACTAATGAAGAGTGCGTTGTTACAACGCTGGTGTATATCTACGCCTGGTTCCGCAACCCACCAATCGCAGTCACGTAATGGTTACGTCATTGGAGTCAGCCAATCGGAAGTCGACAGCGTTCCTCTCTCGTCCAGTTCCGCTATTCAGTCCAGTTTTTGTTGTTCCTTCAGACACAACAGACCTGATGATGGCGGCAGTGAAAGTCGCCGAAAGCTCGACAGTAGAAAATGTGATTCGGCGGCAAACCCGAGAAGAATTTATAACCTAAACCCTGTCCTCTTCCCCCTCCCTCCTCCACCTTACTTCTGTCACCGTTGTTCGTACAAACCCACAGTTTTTATCCGATTTTGAAAGTAATTGCGCTAATTACCTGCGCTATGTATACTTCAAAATAAGGCGGTCTGGTAGCTTAGCGGTTAAAGCGCTTACTTCCGGAAGTTCTCTCCCCCATCACTGGTTCAAATCCCATGGTGAGTAGGAATTTTAATTAGTTTTATTTGATTATACTATATGAGCTACGCCGGGACGTTCCTTGGTTCTGAATTCATGTTAAACTGCAGGACCCTGAAGAAAGGAATTAACCTTCCTGCCTCTGATACAATAGTTTGGTACAACTCCTTCGGGAAGATACGATGACCCGTCGGGTTGTGGACTAAGTCAGATTATTAGCTTTTGAAGTGAAACCTTCTTTAGATGCGCTGGGCAATTTTCGAATGATTAAAATTTAACGAATTCCCATTACCGACATGCTAATGTTAATATTATATCTGTTGCGGTTAATTTTTGGTTTATTTGTCTGACTGGCGAATGAAAGGTCCCCGGTTCGAATCTCTGTCTCGGCGGGGATTTTCAAAGACCATTAACCCAACCTAAACCTCTGGTATAGCTTGTGGTGTAATGTGAAGTACGCCAGGTTGGTTCCGTGGTTGGGACCTACGTTAAACTTTAGGTCTCTTGCAGCCGGTAGAATTACCGGGTTAGGTTAAGGCGGCAAAGACTGGAGCGGAAAGCTCAGCCAATATAAACCGTGTCACCAGGTCATTACGTCCACACGGAATTATTATAATTTAGTATATCTGTAGCTATAAGTATGATGTGTTGCGTGTATGACATTAATAATTTTAAGTTTTCGCTTCTGTCAGCAGTCCCCAATCACTGTCATTTTCTTTTTTTTCTTCTTCTTTCTTTTTTTTGGGGGGTGATTTTACGCCTCGTTGACGTCGAGGTCATTAGAGGCTAGAGAAGAGGAATTCAAAGGAATTTGGCCATGGCCTTTTGAAGCAGCCATTCCAGCATTCATCCGGTCTGACCGAGCGTGGTGGGTGAGTGGTTAACGCTCTGGTCTCGCATTCGGGAGGACGGCGGTTCGAATCCCCGTCCGGGCATCCAAATTTGGGTTTTTGATGGTTTCCCCAAATCACTACAGGCGAATGCCGGGATGCTTCCTTCAAAAGGGTCATGGCCGAATTCGTTCCCGTTCCTTGTCCCCAGTCCCATTACGCCTCTAATGACCTCGCTGTCGACAAGGCGTAAAGCCATAAGTTAAAAATAAAAGTGATCAGGAGTGATTTCACGAAACCATGGCAAACCGAAATCCATACGGCTAAACGGGATTTAAGCCCTCTTTCTCTCAAATGCCAGTCGCAAATGTTTTACATATCAGTATTGGTCATAGAATTTCGCTGCGCCGTTAGTTGCAGAGTCAATTCTTGTGCGATAATGTTAGGCAATAATATCTTTATTACCAGTTGGAGGGAGAATGGTCGTCATCCTATCGTCCCTGGCGAATAGGATGGAAAATCTGTGATGTGAGAGGGAGGATGGAGATAGGAGCTAGGCACCCGTTGTGTAGACGTGACAATAGGAAGAGCAGCAGGAAGGCTGATTAAGGCGTTGGCAGCGAGCCATGTAAGACTTACTCATCAACAGTAAGATCTAAGATTTTCAGTTTTCTATTGTAGCAACGTATTATGTATCACGATTAATCCCATACTACCACTATTCAGAACATATACGACAGCTGTCATGTCGCCGTCCTGCCCAACTTGCAGCTAAGCCGATTCTGTGTACAGAAGAGTGAAAGGCATAGCAGCAGAACATGAAGCAGGTACAAACTGAGTACATTTACAAGGGAGTTTGTATTATTAAGAAATCAGTGTTTACATAACGGCAACTACTTGCAAGTATGGGGAAGGAGCTCAGCTTTATAGGCTCACCTTGAAGCGTAGTTCTCCAAGCGGGGGTTTTGCGTACGGCACTCCGACGAACTTGTTGTACGTGGCTCCATTCTGTGAGACGGCCACAGTACCCCTCAGAGTACCGCTGTCTACGGTCACAAACACATCCTGCGCCTGCAACGCGGAATACAAGAATCACTCTTTTGCAGTAATGTCGGTGATACTTCTAACAAATATTTTACGTTATTTTGTTTTTTAATTTGTTCGTGTACATCTGGAATTATCCTAATTTTAGTAGATAATTTATAAACCATATATATTCTAAAAGTATGTGGTTTTCACCATTCCTGATTTAAACATCGACAGCAAAAACTAGGGATTTATTTTGGGATTCGCAAAGTTTTTAGCAAAAACTTGTCTAATTAGATGCATCAAATTACTGGCAACTGATAAACGCGCGACTAATCTGGCTCTGATTATAATCGTTACTTAAGAAACTTCTCCGAAGAGACTCCAACTCACCTGCAAGGCTATCTTTATCATAAGTCCTTCGAGCACTGTGTACCAATGAGGTTTAAAACAGTGTCGCGTTGCGCCGGATGGTGTCAGCTGTTGGCGTTTAAATATAAGTCAGTATGAGTAGGCTTCCGTTAAACAGAGTGTCCAAGTAAACCTTCGGCATGTTTTATAACGATCACATCTAGAAACGGCACGCAACCGTCCTCCTCCAATTCCATGGCGAACTGAACAGTTTCATGGATAAAATTCAAATGTGCCCGGAATTGAGTAAGGTAGTGTCTACAATGTGGCCAATTTACGAAAGTATCATCAAAATACCTGTAAAAACATTTTAGCTGGAGCGTCGCCTTGTTAAGTGCCTCTTCTTCAATAACCGAAGGAAGAAATTTGCAATGACCGGAGACAACGGCGATCCCATTGCTACACCATCTACTTGTTCATAATATTCTCCTTCAAACGGAAAATAAATGGTTGTCAAAACGTGGTTGAACAGATCAATCATTTTCTGATCAAAATGCCTCCTTAAAAGTTCTAAGGAGTCGAACAAGGAAACACCAGTAAAAACACCACATCAAATCTAACCATTAAATCACCCGGATCTAACGTTTTGTTTCCCAAGATTTCCACAAACTCACTGGAGTTTCGAATTTGGCGATGACCCTTCCCCACTAATGGGTTAAGAATGAGGAATTTAACCAAAAAGTACGTATGGCTATCAATTGCTCTTACAATAGGTCGCGTTGGTACTCCTACTTTATGTACTTTTGGTAAGCCGTGCAAACTAGAAGGAACGCCATGAAAATCTTAAATCTTACAATAATAATACGGTGCACCACGACCTCTTCTAACACGCTACCATAGACCTTAATGGTAAAAATCTGCTCACCTCTAAGCAGTTAATCTGGTGTCGAGCACCAGCAACTGTACCAATGTCTTAAAACGGGTTCAACAAGTCTATTATTTGATTAATTCCTACAGTTGCCAGTTAATTGAAATATGTCATGCTATTGTCTAAAATGCATCTTACTCAAACGGAATCCAACTGTAGCACATTCATCCAGAAATTACAGATCTGAATAACATTCTTGTGGGACTAATTACTCCAACAGCAATATTTGTCACAACTGATCACTTACTGGACACTTAGAGGTTTCAAAGGGACGAATACGAACCTTAATGAAGGAAAAGCCAAGTATGAAGAGAAGAGTAGCGGTCATGGCGTAGGGCTCCATAATTTGCTGTACGAGACTGTGACTGCGAAAACGTTAATCGCTGCTCTTTTAATACTGTCCCCGCCCCACGTGAAGCAAACGTGTGACTGAGTGCTTGGGAACTCAACGCGACTATCAGCCGAGTGATATCAAGGACAGACTTTGATAGCTTATAGCAGGCTTTATCTGCAGTAAATTATACGACGGTTCAACAAGTATTTCACAACTACTTGGCAATTTACAGTGTTTATCAGTAGTAAGGTAGCGATCTGGTGATGCAACGTTTAGGTTTCTGAAGCACTTTTAATACTGTCCCCGCCCCACGTGAAGCAAACGTGTGACTGAGTGCTTGGGAACTCAACGCGACTATCAGCCGAGTGATATCACGGATAGACTTTGATAGCTTATAGCAGGCTTTATCTGCAGTAAATTATACGACGGTTCAACAAGTATTTCACAACTACTTGGCAATTTACAGTGTTTATCAGTAGTAAGGTAGCGATCTGGTGATGCAACGTTTAGGTTTCTGAACAGGGGATGTAATATTGGTCTTTCGCAAATTTTTCTAGGACATTTACTAGCACTTATGTGTATGTTTTATGTACTCGTATATTATAAGACAAATTACTTTGGACAAAAAATTAGGTATACTGAAATGCAAAATACTTTGCAAATTACAATTATCAAGGTAAAATTACTTGTATTTCATACGATGGAACAGATTAAATGATGAGACGGTGACACTATCAGGTTTCAAACATTTCCAGGTTTTTGGCCTTTTAAGTCCGTTTTGTCTGCACGTTTTTTTTATAAAAATAGCGAGCCAATAATATCAAATCACAACTCTTGATCCAGAGCTGAATAATTAGTGTTATAATAGCGATCAACAGGTTGCTTCGTTGCTTCTGACACAGTGGGTACACGGTACAGTATTATGTATACATGTTTCTGGTAATGAATGTTGGCTTACGTAGTTTTAATTTAATTAAATTATAATTGTAATGTAGCGCACGCTTCGGTGGCATTTCCCCCTTTCCTGCACGCACCTACATTTGCCCTCTACAAATTTCAACTTTAAATTCTTTCAACGTTTTTGGTAAATTATTTATCATTTCTCTTCATAAATTATTCCAGTCCCTGACACCCTTACCTAAAAAAGAGAATTTTCCTACACGATTGTGCATGAAATCAAGTGCCAGCTTGTGGTCGTGGTAATCTTTACGCTTCCATGTATTACTTTTAATTCTTACACTAATATCTTTCCATGCCACCATTATACACCTTCTACACTCCCATGATCCTTGATCCATTCCAGTTCTTTTATCATATCTGTTACTGGTTGCATTTTGTGATAATTTCCAGAAACAAATCTACCAGCCTTTTTATGCATTGTCTCCAACAACTGTATTTGATACTGAAAATGTGTAACCAAATTCCTTCACTTCTTTCGTACATACCCTCATCAATCTCTCCAACAAGTGCAGAATTTCGGAACCTATTCCTTCTACCTGTCCAGTGTGTCTTGCCCAGATAAACTTGTTATTAACTGTAGTTGCCACAGGGTGGTGTTGGGCGTCTGCTAAGGCGTTAGCTGTTTGGAGCACCGACAATGAAGAAATTTTAACAGTTCTGGACTTCGCTAGCAAGGCAGCAAAGGTGGTGTTACACGATTTCTCATCACCAGGGGCCTGTGCTAAATCCCATACCTTGTCGCGGTGCGTGTGGATATATTCGTCGGATGGAGACGTTAACTTGGTGGTCCCTTGCCGGTCCCTGATCATTACGTTCAGTATTCTCGCTGAATACTTCCCAATACCTTCAGATAATTTTCCCTTGACTAATAACGGCGCACGTAACTTGGTATCAGAAAGATCGAAAATCCTAAGTACAGTAATAATGAATTCCATTTATCTGCACAAGTTTCACAAGCTGCAACATTTATAACTATTGTTCAAAATGGCGTCCCCCAGCGCCAATGCAGGAATTGCAAAGTTCTATAGTGCCCGTTCTTATATCCTCGGTGTCGTTTGAACAGTGTCGCAGGCATCGAGAATTCTTGTGAGAAGATCCTCTACAGTCTCGACAGGCGTTTCGTATAGAAGATATTTCACACGGCACTAAAAGATAGAATTGTTGGACTATTTGTATTCTTGTATTGCTGAAACATGTACCTATATGAGAATGTAAAGGCTTTCGAATAAGAATGTCTAGCACACAATAAAAGACAAAACATTGCAATAGAGGATGCGAACAGTATAGACAATAAAAGATAATGTGTGAGGATAGAATGTCAAACAAGTGACATGTAATAAAAGCAAACTGTTCAGAGGAAGAGACAGAAGGCTGAGATGGGAGGACTGGACTAAGGAAAAGATAGAGAGTTGGCTGGAAGGGAGAAGAAAATAAAAAGACTTTGGCTCACATCAGTCCCGGGCAGAGGGCGGAATATGTAGATCGTAATGGCAATCATATATATTATTTCTATAAGGTATTTTTTTGTCACAAGCCTGTATCTTCCTTCATACTTAACCGAAATCAATGAATGAGGTGTCATTTTAAAGCTTATGGTCTTCCCTTTGGTCACATCATATATTAAGAAATGAAGTTTTCGGAATTCGGCCCTTAAAGGGCGAAAATGTCAATATTTCTAAAATGCTGTTTTCTGTGTTATGAGTCAAATATCTCCCTGGATACCTATCTGAGATCGTTTAATGAAGTGTCATTTTAAAGATTAAGATATCCGCTTTAGTGACGTCATATATTAAGACAGAAATTTTTCGGAATTCAACCCTTAAAGGGCAAAAGTATCAATATTTTTGCAATTCGTTTTTGTGTCACGAGCCATTTGTCTCCCTTAATATCTAACTGATATAGATAAATGAGGTATCATATTAAATATTAAGGTCTCCGCCGTGGTAACATTATATTTTAAGAAAGGAATTTTTCGTAATTCGACCCTTAAAGGGCAAAAATGTCAATTTTTCTAAAATGGGTTTTTTGTATCTCGAGCCATTTATCTCCCAGGATATCTAACCAAAATAAATAAATGAAGTAGAATTATAAGGAGTAATGTATCAGCTTTGTGAAATCAAACCCTTAAAAGAAAAAAGTATAAATTTTTCTATTACCAATTTTTGTGTCACGGTCGATTTATCTCCCTTGATATCTAACTGATATAGATAAATGAGGTATCATATTAAAGAATAAGGTTTCCGCCGTAGTAACATTATATTTTAAGAAAGGAATTTTTCGTAATTCGACCCATAAAAGGCAAAAAAGTCAATTTTTCTAAAATGCGTTTTTTGTGTCTCAAGCCACTTATCTCCCTGGATATCTATCCAAAATCGATAAATCAAGTACGATTGTGAGGAATAATATCTCAGATTTGCTGACATCATATTTTAAGAAAGAAGTGTTTGGAATTCAACTATTAAAGGGAAAAAGTATAAATTGTTCTACAACGTATTTTTGTGTCACGAGCCTCATATTTCCCTTGATATCTAATCGATATAGATAAATGACATATCGTATTAAAGACTATGGTTTCCGCCGTGGTAACATTATATTCTAAGAAAGGAATTATTCGTAATTCGACCCATAAAGCGCCAAAATGTCAATATTTCTAAAATACGATTTTTGTGTTTCGAGCCATTTTTCTCTCTGGATTTCTAACCAAAATCGATAAATGCAGTATGAGTATGAAGAGTAATGACTGAACTTGGTGACATTATACTCAACCTCACTATTCATCGCATTTTATTCGCGAAATTTTCGCACGGGTCGTCTAGTTTGTACTAAGCAGCTGCAAGATGGTTTCAGCTTCATGGCATTAGAATCATCAATAATGTCACAGCCAATATAGTTTCTTCCCATTTCTACTCCTGTTAGTGTCATAGCCTTATCAGGATGAAAGAAAGCGTATTTTCTAATGGACACTGAGTACATCACTAGGGTGCATGAATATGAAATTTTGTGTAGAAATTTGTTGTAGATATAATGAATTTTCTTGTAGTCTCCGTGGTGGTTATATTTTATATTCGCTACTAAAATAATATTATACTGACAGGAACAACATTTCAAAAACGATCGCTCATAGGTGTTTTGTTCTAAAAATTTGTAATTTCGTCAACCAATTGAGCATTTTAATTGTGAATGCAAAATTTTGTTCCATGTGTTTGCTTATAAATATGTTGAGTATCTTCACGAAATCATGTGAACTTATGCAATACTCTATTAAATAAAATGTAAAAACCACCATTTCAAACCTGTTGTAAGGTTATGTCATTTTTTGTTTATATATATTAATTGTTTTGTTTTGTTTTCCTCGTGTTATGTTACAATTAAACGTTCCATGACAATACAATACGTACTGGTAGTACCGATTACGTTATCGGTACTATCAATACGTATTGTCATGTGTATTGTATATGTTAGTGTTATGGTATCCACTACATTTGTCAAGGTGGAGCCACCTTGCGTCACCGTGTGTGTGTTTGGTGCGAAAGAGGCTGTGCAGGTGTTTAAGACGCCACTTTTGTTCCATGGTCCTCCATCAAATACCCGGAATTGGCCACCGGATGAAGAACCCCATTGGCTCAGCTGGGGTGGCGCGCCAACGCACCTCGTGGCTGGAGAGAGGGACAAGAGGAGGGGACTCGTCGCGGGGGAGACGAGAGGAAGACGGTTTTGGGTGATGCTCTGCAGCGTCAAGTTTAAGTCCATGTGTGTTGTGTAAAGTCTGAAAAAAAAGTGTTTCATGTCAGGGGCCAGCCCATCTCAGGGTCAGTGTGAGGCTGATATCTTTTACTGCATTTTAGTCGACGGAAGAGTTCATCCAGCAACAACACAGTAATGTGTTTATAGTAAAAAGGAAGACTTTAATCACTGCATTGACATTTTCATGCGACTACACCCGAGACGACCCGAGAATTTTCTCATGAGTCTGTTATTGCTTTATCCGCACACAGTCGTTCATTTTTACTTTCTTGAACTAAGAAATACATGCAAGGCATCCCATGCTGGAGCAAATTTTTCTTATAAGAATTGTAATTTAGTGTTCTTTTCTTGTTTTCGTTTGTGCATATTGTAAATAAATGTTATGTAGTTTCAAACAGAAATTTTATCCCAGAATTATTTAAAAAAAATTAAAATAGTGTGGAATAATTAAATAACGGTAAAATCCAGTTGATAATTTTTAAGTAACGAAAGAAGTTGTTACAGTATATGTTAGTGTTGGAAGGCCTGCTGTAGTAAAGATTTGGTGTAATTTCAATGATCTCAGCTCAATTCACAATGTACTTTATTTATGAGAAGACACCATGCACTGCATCTGTCTGACTTTAACAGATATCCATATTCTAATTTTGTGAACGACCAATCAATGTTTATATATATATTGTTTGTATGTGTGTCCTCTATTTGTTCCTAAACCATTTATCCGATTATAATGAAACTTTGGTGAGTTGTTGATTGCGCGACTGCGAAAGTTCCTGAAAAAAAATTTAAAAAACCGCTCCCTCTCTCCCTTTCCACCCCATTAATTATTGTCAAAGTACTTTATACAAAGTTACAGTTCTACCAGATTTTTAAGGAAGTTTGCACACGTATACTTTAATACAAACAGAAAAATACTTTCTACATTTGCCCTTTTCTCCTTTACATCACCTTAATTTTTGATGACCAAGAAATTCGAACATGAATTTTAAAAACTTCCTTTTTTTTTAACGGATTTTGGCTTCAAGACAATACAGCCAACTCAAGATTATTTCGAATCATCCAGTGTACTTTTGTATCTTTATAGCTTCACAGTGTATTATTTTCCAAGTGGCTCTAGACACAATACGGTGGACATAACACACAGACAACACATACACTAAACTCCCATGCCCTCGACCGGACTCGAACCGGCGACCTTCGGCACGTGGAGCTAACACTCTATACCCCTACGAAAAACTTATATTAAAAACTTATTTTAAAGTTTTTGTGGCAAAAACGAAAATTTACATATACTTCAAGAAAAATCTGCCAAAGTAGATAGAGATGGAGAGTGTTTATTACAATCGAATCAAAAGAGATAAAACAGTACAACATATCCAGCTGGATACTCTGATTTTTCAGAAGACGGAAAGAGCAAATATATTTTACATCCCAAAGCACTAGAATAAACTTTTTCCAATTTAATTTTTGCACAAAAACCCACAGAATTTCATATGTTTTTTACATGTAAATGTGTCTGTTTTATGTGTGTGTACGCAGTTAGAAGGAAAAACAGACACAGGGGGCGTCCATAAATTACGTTAGGTAAAATACGGGGGGGGGGGGGATGTCAACGGAAATCTCACGTGAGGCTTACGAAATTTTTGGTGGACTAAAAAAATGTCTGATGAGCCAGATCTCAGAAGAAGGGGGGGGGGGGGTGGCCCAGATCTCACGAAGTCTCACCAGAGAGGGGGGGGGGGGCTGGAAATCCGGGAAAACCCCTCACGTAATTTATGGATGCCCTCTAGCAGCGCCGGGAAAAGCTAGTAAATAATGGAATATGGACTTTGTCAGTGTTGATTCTATATCCCGCACTGGCACTGTTTTAAATCTATGGTACGGTTGCACTGTATTTCGTGGTACATGCTGAACTGAAGCAGGAGGCGGGTGAGGTTGGTCAGATGGGCACTGTCTCCCACCAGAACTGCATGCGCTCCTGGAGAAGATCCTGCCGCTGGAGGAACTCTGCCTGCATGTCCAGGTAGTTGTGTGCATCTGGAGTGTACGGGTCCCACACCACGGGCATTCCACCGGGCGCAGGCTCTCTGGAGATAAAATATAAATTATTCGTTTGGTGTGATACAACAACTACTCGAAATAACTACATCAAAAAATGTGGACTACCAATCAAATTGATGACTTAATTAATTTAATAATGTTACCAGTTCAGTATAAGAAATTAATTGCAGCTCGTTTCAAAAACACCTTCTATACAAAAAACAAACTACCCTTTCTTTCTCTACATCTCCTAAATAAAAACCACGTGTAAACAAAATCAAAGAATACTATTTCTTATTATGTTAATGGTTCAATCAATTTTATTTTAAAAATTGGTGTCCATTTTTACTACTATCAATCATGATGTCAGTTACGAACATTCGGATTTGTTCGTGATTACTGTAAATAGAAAAAAAACTTTATTTGGCACTGAAGATAATGACGTGAACATCCTCTTCCGACACTGTTCATCATTCCTATTAATATTTCTTTTAGTTTAATACCAAGGGATAATATATTTGCGCATCTGTGATTTAAGATTACTTGATAGTTATAAAGTGTTAAACGAAAATGGTTGTTTCACATTAAGGGGACATTTCTTGCGCGATAAAATCGTGCTCAATTCCGTCTTACAAAATTAGTGAATATTATTTAAAATAACCGGGTCTTCAAGATTTAGATAAATCATAGTACTCTACGGCAAGTGTTAATGAATTTGGTGATAATATATGACAGGAACTGTAGGACAAAAAATTTCATATATATGCAAAACCTAAAAGATAACATATGCACTCTTCTTATTTGATTGCAACTACGTTTTTTATCTAATCATTGTACGGATTATCCTCATTACAAGCGGCATTATAGTATTTAATTCCCTGCAGGATTAAAAATTGAATCTTTTGATGGATCTGTTAAATGCTACAAAGTGGTCATGATAAGTTTAGATAGTAATCTTATATATATATATATATATACATATATATACGTGAGTTTTCATATATTTAACTTTTCAGCCACCACTACCTAGCACAGATGACTGGTCTTTGTGTGTGGAAGTGGTATAGTGTTTCCTGTCGTGCTCAACGTTGGCCGAATGTCAATAGCTGTGGGTATGTAAGAGATCTAATGGTAAAAGTATTCGATGCAGGGCATTTTCGTATTTCGACCAAAGACATGTGTCTCCGTATATGTCACCCTGCTGCCACAACTATATAGTACAGACGAATGGTGTTTGTGTGTGATAGTGGTATCGTGTCTCCTATCGTGTACTATGGTGGTTAGATGTCGGTAGCTATGGGAGTGTGGGAGATATGGTGGTTGAAAGTGGTCGACCTGCGGCACTTTCATATTTCTACCAAAAAAGTATGTGTCATGGTGTATCACTTTTCAGCCAAAACTATCTAGCGCAGATCACTGGAGTTTTTGTGTGATAGTAGCACACAGTCACCCGCCGATAACAACGTTGGCCGAATTTCGGTAACTGTGGTCGTGAGGGAGATATGGTGGTTGAAAGCGTCCGATCAGGATATTTTCGTATTTCGACCAAAGACAAGTGTGTTCGTATATTTTACTTTGCTGCCTGAACTACATAGCGCAGTTGATTGGCGTTTGTGTGTGGTAATAGCATCGTGTCTCCCATCCTGCACTATGGTGGTTAGTTGTCGGTAGCTGTCAATCCAAATTCTTTACAAACACGAACGAAGTCGAGGTACCAGTTAGTAGTTTAGATAATAATAAAAGCGCAGTGACATACAAGAATTAAATATTGTATTAAATAACAGATCTTACCCATATTTGGCAAAATTTGTCCACATTGTTATCATTCTTTCTTGTATTTGTCTCTCCACTGAGTCAGGATCTTGGTTTGGCATACCGTTGCCTCTGATGAAGAGAAAAAATAATTCCGCTCCATGTGAACAACCTGAAATATTAATACCCCAACATAAATCAACAAAAAGATTATTTGTATCGAACTTTGAAGTGACAACTCGACAACATAAACCATAAGCAACTAGTCGTTATAAATACTGTAAGAAACGATCAAATAATTGGGATAAACGGACTCTTGAATTTAAACTTGATTTCCTTATGAGACTTTAACTCAAGAAGAAAACTGGAACGCTCCACTATTTTCATTACAACATTACAACTGAATAGAAACAGAAACGAATTTACAAATTAAATATTTTCAAATCATTCGCAATTCTCTTAGTGTCATTGCTTCATAAATCAGTTCAAAGTACTTCCTAAAAAGAAAAATAATTTTTATTTGGATACCATAATATGTTTTTTACCCACAACTTCTCTGGGAAATCATTTTTAGTAAACTGACAAGCAGGAAATCGCAAGTTTTCTGTTAATTTATTTGTTTTTCGACAGAATAAACCCTACATCCCTCATTAGTTCAACAGGTCTCATACTGCAATATTTCAACTGAGTGTAGCTCTAGTAGACTTCCAGTACACGCTGTATTAAATTCATCATCCATATTTTTGTACATTAAGAAAACAAATAATTAAACAAATTCGAACAAAAAAAAAATAAGAAACGGAGGTTGTAAATACGTGTCACAGCAAAAGAACGAACGACTTGTTTAAAGGTGAATTAACAAATTCATTTCCTAAATTCTAATTTTTTTTCAGAAATGTGACGGTGAAATATAGTTTTTTTAAAAAGAACATTAAGGCGTAATGTCGCATGAGGTGAAATGCTAGGAGTGCTTTGGCGCCAATATTTAAATCTATACCATTATAAATCTGTAAACAAGCTGCGTGTGTCTCTTCATTTCAACGGGAGCCCGGCAAAAACTACCGCAGCATTTTGGACGCGGTTTTCAAACTTTAATTTAATTTAATTAATTGCAATGGAGCACACGCTCCGGTGGCAATTTCCCTACACACCCATCTTCCCCCTATCCTGCACCCACATACATTTGCCCTCTACAAATTTTATCTTTAAATTCTTTCAAAGTTTTCGGTAAATTATTCATCATTTCTCTTGGTAACTCATTCCAATCCCTGACACTCTTACCTAAAAAAGAGAATCTTCCCACACCCTTGTGCCTGAAATCGAGTGCCAGCTTGTGGTCATGGTTCATCTTTTCCTTCCATGCACTGCTTTCATACCTATTGCAATATCTTTCCATGCCTCATCGCCAGTATATGCGCTTGTACACTCCCATGACCCTCCTCATCCTCCTCCTGTCTTGCAATGAATCCCATTTCAGCTCCTTTATCATATCCCTCACTGATTGCATACTGTGATAATTTCCAGAAACAAACCTAGCAGCCCTTCTTTGCACCCTCTCCAACTCCTGTATTTGATACTTAAAATGGGGTCCCATACTACACTACCATATTCGAGCAATGGTCTCACCAAAGTTTTGTAACCCAATTCCTTTACTTCTCCCGTACATCCCCGCATCACTCTCTCCAACAAGTGCAGAACTTTGAAAACTTTTCCTACCACCTGTCCAATGTGTCCAGCCCAGTTAAGCTTGTTATCAAAAGTAATGCCAAGATATTTACATTTCAAGTCTTCAGCAAGCAATTCTTTCCCCACCTTATATTCATAATTAACCTTTTGTTTTTTATTTGTGTATCTAATAAGCTGACTCTTCTTTGCATTTATCTTCATTTTTAGAGCTAATGGTCCGTATCAAAATCTGCGGAAATAGCAAATGACTTATATGTACCAAGGGATTGAGGAAATAATTAAATACATATCTAGACATAAAATTAAGGGATACGGATCACATTGTAATTGAGATGTTCACTCTTGTAAAAAAACAAAAACAAAAAAATCACACTTCTAAACATAGAATTCTGATAATATTTTGACTTCTAATATTTAGTTTCCGGTTTTCCTGAAAACAGTAAATAAATTAAATACCTGAATCAGATGTAATAATCATACTAATATTCATTAACTGTAAAAATGATGCATTTGAAGCGTTTGACCAGAGACGAATATACTCACCTCTGGATTGTTTATATTTTATTTGTCTTTGGCCATATATTTCCGGTTTATTTTGATAAGTATAATTAAAAGGAAATCTTTACTCAAACCACTATAACTCTTCAATAACAGTAACAGAAGTGTAATATTTATGGTAAGTAATTTTGTGCTTAATATAGAGAGTATAAGGATTCCACTGTACCGTATCGCCGTAATTTAATAGTGATAAACAATTATATCGTTTAGCGGTAGTTCTCGAGATATCGCAAGTCAAAATCAGTTATGTGTACAGTTCCTTGTGCCTTTGGCGCCGTTTTTAATCTGCTCCAGGCTGCATTTCAACCTAACCACAAGAATAAACTCCACAGCGCGATTCGCAATACAGCAGTGTATGATTCAGCGTGTTTTAGTAGTCTTGCAGTTCAAATTGATGTTGCATTTTGAAATTAATTCTCATTTATGCTGGGCGTATTTTGAATCTTGAAATCTGTCAGTACAAAAAATGTATTTAGCGATGCATTTCATGCGTTTAGGTGTATCTGCATCAATTTATTTTTGAAGCGGCAATATCAATATAGATAGATTGTGGTTAGGTCGAAATACAGCCTGAACAAGAATGTTCTTGGAACAACAAAAGGCATGAGGCAATCAATTATTGTTAATAATTAATAAGCTGCTTTAATTAATGCAATGTTAGTGACGAAGTGAATCACCAAAACAAACCAACCGCTGTGCATGTCCATCCTATATTTCCGTGTGGCAATAGCGACATATTTTTTTCTGGTCCAGGCCGTGTTTCAATCTAACCATTTTGATTTTGAGATACGATGAAGAAAATGATTAGTAGTACAGGTGGATGCGTAGAAGTTATAAGCAAAAAAATACGTTTGATTACCCACGGCATGGGACTGTATTATATGGCATACAAAATCTGGCCAGCAATTTTAGATTCGCTGTTGTAAACGATATCGTTGGTGGCAAAGATATTTTTATAAACAGTCGTCGAATATACTGTCAAAACTATCGCAGACGGTAACTTTCGTGCCGCCGTTATGTCTAAGGTACATTTGTTTTTTGCGTTAATAGGTACTTTCTATCATCCGGAAAATGTGTCACAAATTTCTGACCAACTGATTCTCGGTACGTCCTTATTGGACCGTTAGCGATATTATTTCATGTAGCTCTAATTTCTTATTTTTCATATATTATATTGTGTTAAAATATTACAAAAATTTTCGAACTATAGTATGAAAACTGAATCTAAGGTAGTAACTACAAGAAACGAAAATCTTTAAATGAAATCTATATTTTTTGCTTCTCCAAGTTAATATTTGATACTAAACTAAAAAAAGCTGAGAGAGTTTTATACACGCCAAGACCCGCGTGTGCGAAGCAACGGGTAAATGCTAGTTAACATACAAAATAAAAATGGGTTTTTCCGATTTATTTTCAAAAAGTAATTTAGTTTTGTTTTAGGAGTCGAGTAAAAGCACAGCTACAATAATGACATCTTTACCCAAAATTAGGCAAGTTCTCTATTAAAATATAGAGCGAAAGAAACCCTGTGAAAGAAAGAAGATATACAGCAGAGTTATTTGTTGTTAATAGTTTCTGGTTTCACTTACCGTACTCACCACACACCGCTGTCCCATTATAGTCGACGTAGTAATAGAAGACGGGGGAACTGCTGAGATTTGCAACCACTCGTACAATCTTCTCTGTGGACTCCAACCAATACATGTCGGTGCAGAACTGAAAAATACCACGTTTGTTGTTAGAAATCTACCGCTGCAGAGTTCTCAAAGGGTAAATCCGATACGTTAAATCACGACACTTAGGTATATCGTTGTTTTTTTGCGTAACTACAAATTAATAGCTCAAACGAATCGAACATAACGTCGTCACGGATGTTAGGAAGATTTGGTAATTATATCTTAAGAGAAAAACATCTCAGCTAGGTGGGTCAATAATTTGGCAATATGTTTCAGAAGATTAACGTAGTAGCCCAGATCGTTCACTTTAACTATATATATATAATAGTTAGTATTATTCTTCAATAATTGGATCAAATGTTATCGACGTTCGCCTGGGAACTGCATTACTGGTTATTTTATTCCATCTTGAAAAAGATTGTAAACAGTTGCAGGGTGATCTGGACAGGATATCTAGTTGGGTTGGTAAACATGGGATGAAGATAAATGCAAAGAAGAGTTAGCTTATTAGATACACAAATAAAAAACAAAAGGTTAATTATGAAATAATGTGGGGAAAGAATTGCTTGCTGAAGACTTGAAATGTAAATATCTTGGCATTACTTTTGATAACAAGCTTAACTGGGCTGGACACATTGGACAGGTGGTAGGAAATGGTTTCAAAGTTCTCAATTGTTGGAGAGAATGATGAGGGGATGTACGGGAGAAGTAAAGGAACTGGGTTACAAACTTTGGTGAGACCATTGCTCGAATATGGTAGTGTAGTATGGGACCCTCATTTTACGTATCAAATACAGGAGTTGGAGAGGGTGCAAAGAAGGGCTGCTAGATTTGTTTCTGGAAATTATCGCATAATACAATCAATGACGGATATGATAAAGGAGCTGAAATGGGATTCATTGAAAGACCGGAGGAGGTTGAGGAGTGTACAGGGCATATACTGGCGATAAGGCATGGAAAGATATTGCAATAGGTATGAAAAGTAGTGCATGGAAGGGAAAAGATGACCATGACCACAAGCTGGCACTCGATTTCAGGCATAAGGGTGTAGGAACATTCTCTTTTTTAGGTAAGGGTGTCAGGGATTGGAATGAGTTACCAACAGAAATGATGAATAATTGAAAGAATTTAAAGATAAAGTTTGTAGTGGGCAAATGTAGTTGGGTGCAGGATAGGGGGAAGATGGGTGTGTAGGGAGGTTGCCACCGGAGCCTGTGCTTCATTGCAATTAAATAAAATGATTCTGAATGATCAAATTAGCGATAAATAGCTAACATGTTGCAATGCACTGGGTTTCGCAAAAAAAAAATTAATGTTTTTGTATTTTGATAATTCATGTATTCAGATTACCTATTTTTTTTCCTCGCACTAGTAGTAACAAATTATTATTTATGTCAATATAGAAAACAAATTATACGACCTAGAAGCATCTTCTGCGGTTACAATATTCGGTAAGAAAAGAAATGCGTTAAATATGTATTAAATTCTGTAGTTCTCAGTTGAAGAGTGGAAAGACAAGTGGTTCTTTGTCAAGAATAGTTGTTTAAAACAGCTTAGTGTCTATAGAGCGTGCGTAACAAAGGGTTCCATAGCTTTTTTAATAATATTAATATGATATTATTCTGATAAAATAAAAAAAGGTGGCCAATCGTAATAACGACATGCATCAAACAATCCCAGAAAACGATATGCTCAGTAAAAAAGTTTCTCGTTTTCATTAATATTCTATTTAATTAAAAGTTTTTAATGTATTTAATTATTCCTTTTGCATTTTGACCCTCCATCTAGATAGTAATCTGGGCCGCGAAGTAATCTTTCCTTGTACAGCAAATTCCACTGAAAAATAAATGATTTGTCGTGGCGTCAATAACTTACCTTCGACTGTTCCCTCCACCAGCAAATTAACTAATCCAGCATGTCTCAAAATATGACCAATCAGCCTTTCTCTTCTTTCTGTAAGCTTCTTTATCAAAAATCCTGTCACTAAACTGTTCATAAAACTCACCCGTTTCCCTACTCTCTTATTGATAACAAATCCTACACCAGTGACTCCATTGACAGCTTGTGTGCTAATTATACTGTGTTCCCCAGACCAGAAATCCTGTGCATCCTTTCATTTAATCTCGCTAATCCCAACGACACCTAACTTAAGTCGTTCCATGCTTTATACTTTGGAAATATTATTTTAGATCATTAGACAGGTTAAAAATGACCACAGGGTAATAAATTAGTTTGTTGTTTAAGTTAAAACGGAATCTCTAATACTGGCCCGAATTGAAATACTAAATAATTTGGTGGCTTCTTACGTACGTCGTACACACTTGTGGGTCGTCTGTGGTGATTCCCTGGTCGCCAAAGTAGAAGGCATATATATCCGCGGCCGCCTCCACTTGCTCTTCCTCTGTAGACAGAAGCAGCTGGGAGCCAATCAGAGACGTGAAGTTGGCGTTCAGAGCTGCTATTTCAGCATCATCATTCAGGATGCTCGGAGCTGCAGATCAATCGATGACAACTCTTTGTTAGTTACAAAGTTCAAAGTACTAATATAATCCGGAAACCAGGGTTCACTTATAGTACCTATATTTTATCCAATAAAAAAAAAAAATACAACTACATAATTTAGTGTTTCCGCACAACGTATTCACTATTTTAATATTTATAAATTACATCAACATCTAACATCTTCTACCCATTTTTACGCGCTTTATATTAGCTTGACCTGTTGTATGTATGTATGAATTAATGAATGAATGAATTAACTATTTTACAACTCCATTTTGATCCACTTCGAGATGTCAGCTGTTTGAAATTTCGCACACATATTAAGAACGGTGACAATACAATAATTTCATAGCAATGTCCTGCCTATTCTCATACTTTCACAGTAACAACAGGAAAATGTTGAATGTCGTGGAATTTTGCAATTTAATTCTAACCCAATACCAGATGTCCGAATTGTTTGAAATTTTGCTGATGTATTGATAACTGATTACAATACAATAATTTAACAGTACTGTCTTGATATTCTCAATACTTTGACAGAAACAACAGAAACATTTTGCACTCGTTTTAAGAATCGTTGACAATATAGTAGTCTCTTACCAACGTCCTGCTATTCTCGTCACTTTGACGGTAACAATAGAAAAATGGTTGCATGTAATGGAATCTCTCATTTCAGTGTTCACCCACTTCCTGACTTTCGAATCGTTTGAAATTTTGCATACTTATTAAGAACCGATAATAATTCAATAATTTCACTCTCACCACGTTGTCAGTAACAACTTAAAAGGTGGATGAATGTAATAGAAAATTTCAGTTCAATTTTCACCCACTTCAGAAAGTCCAAATTATCTGAAATGTTGTACACATATTAAGAACCGATAACAATCCAATAATTTCATATCTACGTCTTGGTAATCTCATTACTTTGCCAGTAACAACACTAAAGTGATTTAATCGTCTTATGACAGATGTGGTACAGTTTCACGGAATTTTTACGGATATTGTAAGTGGCAAAGATTAGGCTACCCCACAATTAGCATTTCACGTTAAACTGCAGGTACCCTATACCTGATGGGATTGCCGAGTTAGGCAAATGCAGCCGCGACATTTATAGTGCACAAGCCCGTCAATTCGGGAAACCTTCGTCGTTGACCGGACCTTTCGGAGAATTTCCGGGAAATATCACTACATGCATTTAATATTAATCTACCAACTTCCAGGCGTCTTAATTTTTCGAAATTTTGCACGTATTAAGAACGTTTAACAACACAATAATTTCGCAGCCGTAACCTGGCATTCTCATTACTTTGACTGTAACAATAGAAAAATGGTGTTGTTGCGCAACCTTTTGCACCTGCGCAATTGATGATACTTTGTTACAAGCTGCTACGATAGTGTCTGCAGTCGCTTAATGTGAAGTTAAATAGTGACATCTTCGATGTGATTGAACATGGCGTCAGAGCTCATTTTTTTAAATTTAATTTAATTGCAATGGAGCACAGGCTCCGGTGGCAATTTCCCTACACACCCATCTTCTCCCTATCCTGCACCCACCTACATTTGCCCTCTACAAATTTTATCTTTAAATCCTTTCAAAGTTTTCAGTAAATTATTCATCATTTCTCTTGGTAACTCATTCCAATCCCTGACACCCTTACCTAAAAAAGAGAATCTTCCCACACCCCTGTGCCTGAAATCGAGTACCAGCTTGTGGTCATGGTCATCTTTTCCCTTCCATGCACTACTTTTCATACCTATTGCAATATCTTTCCATGACTCATCGCCAGTATATGCCCTGTACACTCCCATGACCCTCCTCATCCTCCTCCTGTCTTGCAATGAATCCCATTTCAGCTCGTTTATCGTATCCGTCACTGATTGCATTATGCGATAATTTCCAGAAAGAAATCTAGCAGCCATTTTTTGCACCCTCTCCATATCCTGTATTTGATACGTAAAATGAGGGTCCCATACTACACTACCATATCGAGCAATGGTCTGACCAAAGTTTTGTAATCCAATTACTTTACTTCTCCCGTACATCCCCTCATCACTCTCTCCAACAAGTGCAGAACTTTGAAAACTTTTCCTACCACCTGTCCAATGTGTCCAGCCCAGTTAAGCTTGTTATCAAAAGTAATGCCAAAGATATTTACATTTCAAGTCTTCAGCAAGCAATTATTTCCCCACCTTATATTCATAATTAACCTTTTGTATGCCTCCCCTCCCGGAATTTACGGAAATTAGGTAACTTTTTTGTGCAGATGTGGTGCCAACTCCTCCAGCGACATTCTAAAGGCCTCATTACTTCCATGCCAAGACGCATCGCCGCTGTTATACGTGCCAAAGGTGGACATACCGGCTATTAGGTAGGTGGTCATAATGTTCTGAATGATCAGTTTATTTCACACCAAGTGACCACTGGGTTCTTGAGTGGCGTTATTTGGGTCTAAGTTGGAACTGCAGCACGAAATACGAAGTTTTGCAGGCTCGCGGTATATATCTCTTTTCCAAATAAATGTTTTAATTCCATACAAAAAATTTCTTGAAATACAACCTTTTACGGAGGCACTGACATCAGTTTCACTCACCCTGCGAGGAGCCATCCGCAGAGTCTCCTCCCGTCATGAGAGGCACCTGGTTGAAGCGACCCTCCTTGAGCACAGTGAAGGGGTACTCCCAGACCACGGCGGTCTCCGAAAAAGGTTCTATCACTGGTGAGAACGGCAGCTGACCAGGCTTCTGCAACTCCTGTATCACGACAGAGAAAGATACGTGTTCATAACATGCAGAGGTACGTAATATGCGGAAATATATAGCAAGAGATGCAACCTGTGAGCGGAGAGCTCTTGTAGTAACTGCTGCGGATGTTAAGTAATTACTATTTTGATTTCTAATTAGGCCTGAAATTGAAAATTTGTCTTCGAGATACAACGAACTGAAAAACTACTTTCACCGCATAACATTAATCGAGTTTTATGTACCACTCTTAAAATCTGAAATATAATATTGCAACACCTACTTTTGTTAGTATTAAATATTCTTAATAGAATTAAATTTATTTTGACATGTACTCTCAATTGACGAGACATATATATATACAGATAGACTCACAGGCATGATCAGAAGAAGCATATTGCGATTCTATGGACATTTAAAGAGAATGGACAACACTCGACTCACAAAGAGGATCTTTGTTGTGGTAAATGGTTGAATCATTGGTTCCATCAAATAGAAGAAGACTTATCAAGCAGGTGTCAATAAGGAAACCATATAGAAAATGGGACAATTCAAGAACAAAATTATGAACTCAAACATTTAAAATACAGCAGAAAACAGAAACAAAATGAACAGAACAAAGGAAAGAGGGACACAGTGAACGTATGAAAACGTTTTGGAAAGAGAAAAGGAAGAAGACAAATACAGAAAAAAAAAACAGAATAATCATTTGAGTTTAAATACTGTCCTCAAGAGTAATAACGACTAATAATATATATATATATGTTGTAATTTATTTACTTATCGTATGATATTTGACAATATATGGACAAATGTGTACGTCTGAAGCTTCTTACTGTTCTTACCTTCAGCTGTTCCCTCCACTAACTAAATGTTTCAAAATATGACCTACCATCCTGTCTCTTCTTCTGTAAGGCTCTTCCACAAACTTCTTTCCTAGTGCATCATTTCAAAAACTCGTTCGTTTCGTACTTTACCCGTACACTTAATTTTCAGCATCCTTCTGTAGTACCACATTTCAAATGCTACAATTTTCTTTCTTTCTAGTATTCCTACAGTCCAAGATTCGCTACCATAAAGTGCTGTGCTCCACACACAGAGTTTTAAAAAGTTGTTTCTAAGTCCCAGATCAAAGTTTGACACTGAAAGATTTCACTTCACAAAAGCTCTTTTTGCTAGTGCTATTCTGCTTTTAACATCATTCCCGCTTCGGCCATCAGTTGTAATTTTGCCTTCCAATCAGCAGAATTCACTTACTTCTCCTATTGCATCCGATCCTATTTTTATATTTAATCCACTAGTATTGTATCATTTCTGCTACATTTCATCACTTTTGTCTTGCTTTGATTTATATTCAGTCCAAAAGCTTCCTTCAGAATTTTCATGTCATTCAGTAACTTCTCAATATCCTAAAACGACAGTGTCAGCAAATCGTAGCATACTGAGTTTTTCTCCTTGAACACTTATGTCAGATCTAAATTTTTCTTTTACTTCCTTTTTTGCTTCCTCTACTTATAAGTTGAATATTAACGGGGATAGACTACAACCATGTCTCACATTATTTTTAGCTAATGCATGTCTCTCATGATTCTCTACTTACATTATAGCCACTTGATTGTTATACAGTTTATAAAGAAATTTTCTATCTCAATATTTTAGGCCTGACTTCTTTAAAATCTTGAACATCTTGTCCAACCTAACAATATTAAAAGTTTTTTCTATATCAACAAACGCAATAAAAGTATCTTTGTTTTTCTTGATCCGCCCTTCAAGTAATAATCGTAATCCAGAATTGCTTCACTTGTAGGGCTGTTTTTCCTAAACCCAACTGATCTTCACCTACTATGTCTTCTACTACCCTTTCCATTCTCATGTATATTATTCTGGTCAGTACTTTAGAACCATGTGATGTTAGACTAATGGTGCAATAATTTTCTCATTTGACGGCTTGTGCTTTCTTAGGAAGTTTGAAGATGATATTTTATTAAATTCTCCTATTTCATAACTTTTTGATATCAGTTTAAATAATTTTATGATTCCTTCTTCTCCGAGGTATTTAAAAAGTTCTGAAGGGATCTCATCAATTCCAACTGCCTTATTTGCTTTCAAGTCATTCAGAGCTGTATTAAATTCTGTCCTCAAAACAGAATCTCCTAAGTCATCAATGTCGACATCGCCATCTTTTTACATTACGCTATTGTTCAAGTCTTCCCCATCATACAGCTTCTCGGTGTATTCCTTCCATCAATTACCTCAATCGTCTGAGCTTAGAAGAGGTTCCCCATCAGTTGCTATAATGTTTACACCTGTTTTCTTTATTTCTCCAACCTTTTGTTTGATCTTTCTATATGGAACATCTACTTTGCCTGTGACCATTTCGTTTCCCACTTCTTCACACATTTCTTTCTGCCATTTTTCTTTTCTTTTTTGCATTTGATGTTTATTTGATTTTTAAATTGTCGGAATTGTTCTCTTCCTGCTTCCTCTGATCCATCAGCTCCAAAATTTCTTCTGTGATCCAAGGTTTACGGGCGGCTTGTTTCCTAAAGCCTATTGTTTCTTTATCAGCTTTCATTATTTCTATCTTGAATGCATTCCATTCGTCCTAGGTCAAGCTCCTTTCAGAGTTACTTCTTAAAGTTAGACCTAAGTCTACCATTTCTGTAAAATTTTCTAACATGTGATCTATCATTGTTTCAGTTTACTCACTTCCAATCTGTACTGTTAATATTTCTGCCTTATTCACTTGAATTTCAACCTGCACTTCATTATTGTCAAATCATAGTCATAGTCTATGTCTGCTCTTGGATACGCTTTACAGTCAAAACTTGATTCCTGAATCTCTGTTTGACCATGATATAATCTAGCTGATAGCTACCCCCATCCCTGGACGTTTCCAGGTGTATATCCTTCTTGCATGGTGCATTAAGAGTGTGTTTTCCACGACTAACTTATATCTTTCACAAAATTGTAACAACCTGCTATTCCGTCATTTCTTTCTCTTAGACAAAACTTCCTACAGTATTCCCCTCTTTTCCTTCTCCCACTATCGCATTCCAATCACCCATGATTATTGGAGTTTCCTCCCCCTTCACATGTAGGATTAATTCTTCAATTTCGGCGTATATTTTCTCTATTTCTTCGTCATCATCCTGTGACGTTGGTATATACACTTGTACTAACGTGGTTGGGGTGGGCTTAGTTTCTAACCTTAATAACTCACCCGTTTCCCTACTCTGTTATTCGTTACACAACTCCACCGACAGATTTTATGATAATTTTTCTGTGTTCCCCAGATGAGAAATCTTGTGCATCCTTCCAGTTAATCTCACTAATCCCGACGAAATCTTACTTAAGTCGTTCCATTTACCTTTTTAATTTTTCTAACCTGCCTGCCCTATTCAGACTTTCCACGCTTCAACTCGTAGAATGTTTCTATCCACTCTGATGAGTCATCCCTGAGTAGTCTCCACCCATAGATCCGATTGGGGGACTATTTTACATCCGAAATATTTTACCCAGGTAGAAGCCATCATGATATATGTAATTTGAGAGGATTACATGTCAACGGGATACCCTGTGGGTCTTTAATGTAGTGGTTTCCCGTTGCCTTCTGCATCTCAATGCCGTTGATCATTTCTGATTCATCCGCCTTTAGGGGCCGTTTCCAACCCCAAGGGAAAGAGGGTGCCAGGGACACAAGGTCATACAATATTATATCTCTGTAGCTATGGTTTTGATCCATTCAATTGCATTGATCTATGCATCGTGTATGTCCGCTATTGTTCTTTTGCAGGCTCGAAGAGGACAAACGGAAACCAATGTGGCGGATTGAATATTGTAATGGAACAGTGCCCTAACCTTCTTTGGGATTACGTGTTTTGGTCACGTATTTTGCATAGAATAATGTTATTTTGGTTTTACATAAAAATTTGTTACATTATCTAAAATTTTCATGTAGGGAAAGCAATGAAACTTCTAACGTTTGTTTGGTCGAAACAACCGCCAGGAGCCTCTCGGTAGGAAGTAAAATATTAGACTAGTCGGCCCGGCTTAGAGAATATTCTGGAAAATTACATCAGTGGAGCCTTCGCAGAGCCGGACAAAGACGATGGTCACTGGTAACGAGAGGGGCAACAACTGGAGGAGTGGTGGAGTGAATCGCAGTATACCTTAGATGGCTGACGTGAGTTAGGAGGGCGAAAGCTGCTTTTCGTAATGAAATGGATATGTGGGTAGAAGAGTTCTGTGGTATATGTTGCCGAAGATTAGCAATCAAAAGAAGTTATCACGCAAGCTATTACCGAATAATATCTTTCGCATTTGTTTATATCCACCACTAATAACATGATATGACGACTTTTTCCAGTAACAACATTATTTTTTTATCATGTTTAACTGTATATAAATTCATTTCAGAATGATCATTGGCAGCATAAAAAACAAAGTAATAATGCTTTCACAGAAGAAATAATTATTAAAAGATTAGTGTCGTAGAGAGTGTGTGCACCTACGGCATAATGCCGAATTTTTAATTTGTTTTACCATATACCTCCAATGTACGTTACTTGATGGAACTCACCCATGAGGTGAGCGCTGCGTAGTTGTTGCTGGTGAGGTATGTGTCATTGAGTGACCTCAGGTACTCCGCCAGTTCTGTGTCGTTGCCTCCCGGGAAGCCGAGGGCTGTCGCCCACCGGTACGCTTTCTCGCGGGGATTGGGTTCGATGCCCCACGGAGATATGGCCTGTCCACTCTGGATTATGGTTCCGCTGAAGAGACCTGTACAACACACAGCATTCTGATCTCATTTCTATTTACATCACTGAACAAAACAGAGAGAAGTCATTGATTCAAGCAGATATTTAAGGCTAATGTCTTTATTTAACTTATGTTTTTTTCTGAAATCCCTGCTGATAAAAAGATCTGCCGGACATGAAACATATCACAAGAGACTTGACACTTAATAGGGGTCTAAATTATTGTTTAACAAGCCTGTGCAACATTCCCACACTATGTGAGTTATAGTGATTTTACATAATGGTATGAACTTGTTGAATCAAATATATACTGCGTTTCAAAATAAAGCAGTGAAACCTACTATTTGTTATAAACGTATGCAAAATTGTTGTTTCGTAAAAATCATTATTTAACATAATACGCAACAGTTAAAATAATTTACAGAAAATATATGCTTATAGTTTTAAAGGTAAATTTTATAACATGGCAGATACAATTAATGGTTACGTAAAAAAACTTTAGTTGAATAAGATTTTCAGATACGGTCATTATTAGGTAATTATTGTTGATAATATAATACTCTCGGGTGACTAACCGATTGACCAAGATGTTTACTCACGATTTTCGGAGATCGATACTCTGTCCCATCTCCTAGCACACTCCTCTATTAATTATCAACAACGAGAAATACATTCGTTCTTATGTATTATTCTAATTATTGCTATAATTTTGTTCAAATTTGTATTTATTAAGCATTGATGTTTTATAGTGAAAGAATATTCAAAAATTCCTTGCATTAATGATAATAAACTCATAATTTTATTGAAGGTGGTACAGTTGATTGCATTGCAACTAAGTGCCTGGAAATTTTTCTTAACCAACTGATAATTTTGGGAAGCCGGGACGAAAATAGAAACATCCAGATCGGTAAAACCTAAAGAGAATATAATATTATCACATGTCGATAGTTAACTACAGTATTAATATGTGAATATGCAAGTCTCAGCAGGTCGGAAACGTGAAATAAAAATGAAATTTATAGGAACTACTAAACATGAAATCGTGAGTTGTATTTTGTTACCAATTGTATCAATTCCCTTACGGTTCTTATCGACCTAAATTTTCTGAGTACTGTTCACATCTTTCAGCTCAAGAGAGGTTGTAACAAGAATGTTTCATCTCAAAGAGCAAAATCACACTCTCCTCAGACAGAGAAACAAGACAGATGTTACCAGTTGTTGAAATTATACATTACGTTATTCAGCGTGTTTACGAAAATGACAGAGCCCAAAAACTATTTCTAGAGATCACAGAACTTTAATATCCATTGAAGTCTAGAAACTCAAATTCTCCATACTTGTTCCAATTAAAGAAGAAGAGAAAAAATTCCCAGTGTGAATATGGACTATTTAATATTCAGTTGTAAAATGAGCTAAGTGTTTGCATCACACTTTACCATCTCTCTGATCCTATTTTCTCTTTAGACTTTTTGTATAAAAAAAAAAATGGAAAACGTTGTTAGAGATGAACGAATAGAATTTTGTTGAGCCAATTAAAGTTCTATGATATGACGGCTCTGCCAGGCGTAGGAGGTTAAGATGGGTTAACCTCTACCCCTGGTACCCACTAAATAAAATAACAGGACAAATTTTTGTCTGTGGTCCTTTACCGTTATGTTGATGGCCTTTTTAAGGAATCATCCCGGCAATCGCTTGGAGTGATTTCCGGAGAACATAAACAACCGTAATCTAGATGAGTGACATGGAATTTGAACCCATGTCCCGAGACCCGAGCGTTATCGCTCAACCATCAGGCATACTGTAAGTAAGGTCGATTAGTTCTTTATTTTAAATACCAAATACGATAGAAAGTGAAGTCTGATGACTACTGACCAGCGGTGGCTGGCGAGATGTACGCGTGCGCCACCGCGCATGCGCCGGAGCTGTGTCCGAAGTTGGTCACCCTGGTCGGGTCTCCTCCGACGCCGCGATGTTCCTCTGGATCCACTGCAGCACCGCCACCATGTCCTTCAGTCCTGCGTTGCCAGGAATATCTTCGTTCTGAAGACTCAGAAACCCTAGCGTCAAGAAGGAAGTGAGATTACAAGATGAAAAAAGTTTCCCATTAGCTACAGTGATATCGTTGGCACAGGCAAATGTTCTATACATGTTCTGCAAAGATGCTATGATGACATCCAGACGATAATTTAAGCACTAACGGCACTTTTTTATTTATTCATTTATTTACCCTTTATTTATGCAGCTTAATATCTAGCGACTACGTTATGCAATACATAATAATTTTTTATTGTTGAATACATAGTTTCAAGAAATTTGCATGAAACATTTTCAACGAATTTGGCTAGTAATTCAATTACACTTCGACTTATTGTCTAATTTATTCTATAATATTACGTTGGGTCTTGCTTAAAATTATAACAGCTATAGTTGCTACTGCAATATTGTAATATATATGTGAACAATTATATGCACATATTTATATAATAACAAGTGTCGCTTATTATTGTTATACTCAGTACCTCCTACTTAAAATTTAATGATAGAATTGAGATTTCCAGGAGCTGAGCTTGAACCCCCCTTCTGCTACTACTCAGAATCGTGTTCTTCCGTTGTTTTAACGCTTAACCGATTCAATTTGTTTGGTTAATATTTCTATTGCTTATGCGCATTGGAGTTTCTATGCATACTTCTGTTGTACAAGCATGAGGGGTATGGGAGAATCCAGCATTAAAGTGGTGTTTTACAGTTTTGTAATTAGATTTACTGAAGTACCGCAGCATTACACTAACGGCACTGTGGAAAGCAGGTAGCATGGTGGTGTAACGGTTAGCGTTCTGGCCTCGCATTCGGGAGGACGGCGGTTCGAATCCCCGTCCGGGCATCCAGATTTGGGGTTTCCATGGTTTCCCCAAATCACTCCAGGTGGATGGCCAGGTCCTTGGCCGAATTCCTTCCCATTCCTTGCCCCCCATCCTTTCCCGTCTCTAAAGACCTCGCTGTTAAGAGACGTTAGGCAGTTAAAAAAAAAATGTAGTTTGCTGAAACTAGCAAGTTGCTATGGAATTTGACAGAAAACGAAAATACCCATAAAACCGAGAATGATAGCTTTAATTTTTCTTATGAATGAGGGGAAGATAGATCAAGAGTGGGTTTTGAGCATAAAAATATTCACGTAGTTTGTAACGATACAATGGAATTACCTTATATTTTAGTCGGAGGTTTATCTGTGAAACTCTGCGACTCGGTGGTGTACTAATATTGCTTCTCACGAGTGGTAATGAGCGCTTCCGGTTTTGGCTTGGAGCTGGACGGAAGCATGGACTCTAGGAGGAAGCTGTGGACGGTCGGAATGTGTCCGTACAGGTTTCCAGGAGTGTCCTAGGGCAAGGTGTAGTTATCGGCCTCCATCAGGCTGCAGCCTAGTAAATTTGTTAACACGCCGTCTCGAGAGCTTAACAACAATCGCCTACTGACGTAGTATGCGGCAAGAAGAAGCGACAAGTATCGTTTACGTAAGACTACCTAGTGAAACTCAGGAACAGTGTTGTGGCTAGAAGTGTCGACCCACTATGTTACCTTTTCTAACAATTAACTGTTTAGTTGAATAAACTACCTGTGAACAGTATAGATGCTGATTTGTTATTTGACGTAGTATATCATTTTGTTTGTCTCCGCTTCCTTATTCCTAGAGTAGTTGATCTGGCTAGCGGCCGTGGACTATTAACCGAATATCTAATTGCGTGTGACCAAGAATAATTAAGCAAACTTTCACCAAGCTGTCACATGACGAGTTTCGTGACAGGACAAGTTTCTACGACAGTGACTAGTGTAGTTTCAGTTGAAAGATAACTAACAGAACAATGAAAAGAACCTCATTCATGGATCAATTAAACTAGCCATAATCACGATTATTACGTTGCACAATTTTCGGTCACAATCTTCACACATCGTTTTCAATCAATTCTGGATCAAGCCATTACTTGTTGCTTTCTTGCAAATAAACACTTATCAGAATATTCCACTGCACCATTAAAACTAAGGTCCGTAAAATTACTGAAAGAGTTAAATATATAAACTTCAACAAGTAAAGACCTTAACATTTTGCAGAATGTTCGACTGCAACATTAAAACACAGTAAAAGTTCCCAGTTGTAAAGTGTTGTCCTGAATATCATATGAAAACTATGAACATATCGCCACTGAAGATACCCCACATTATATGGGCGAAACGCTGTTGGGGACTAAAATACATTAAACACAACTTTGTAGAACGCAGTATATATATGTATAAAATTTATTGCTCAGCAACTGCGAAAAAATCGTTGCCATTAGTAATGAATATAAGTGGAGAAACAAACACTTATATGCAGATACGCAGAAATGTAACACTACAAAATCGAAATTACTGTTAATTTGGGGACTCTCCCTCTTTCTTCAACCAATCCGAAATTGGTATTAGCCTTTTGAAATTTGGATTAACTGCTTCGATATGACATCCTCTTCACGTTTTGCACTCTCCTTTTTCGGAAAAGTCACCAAAAATCAAATAAAAACTGCCGAAATATGGGAGCTGCGCGCAGCTTATAGATGCCACCGGGCTGCAAAATCATTGATAATCTCGTGAAATGTTGTAATGTTTTCTTGCCATTCCAGCTTTCCTCCGTTGTAAAAAGTAGCACGAAGTTAACAAACAGAATACATTTGTCCGAGGTTTAGCACAACAACAATCGGAAAAAATCGACTTTCCCGTGGTAAAGAAATACGCCTTCTCCGAGCTGGATGCCGCAAAGCGAAATTTTCGTAAATAATTCTCTCAGTCGAGGCTGTATTTGAACCTGACCACGATCTCTATGAAAAAATGAAACTATCAGGGTTGATATGATCCCTGTACCGATAATTTTGTGTCATTTTTGTAGTGCTGGTTGCAAAGCGTCTGATATTTCGTCATTTTTAATTTAATTTGCGGTGACTTTTCCGAAAAAGGATAGTGCAAAACGTGAATAGGACATCGTATGGAAGCAGTTAATCCAAATTTCAAAAGGTTAATACCACTTTAGGATGGGTGGAGAAATATGCAGCGTCCCCTTTAGTTTCTTAACATGGAATACCTGTCTGTGATAACACACTTACCAAGCGGACCAGCGCGGTAGTTGTAATCTACGAGGATGACGCCGTGCTCAACAAAGAAGTCAGGCCCGTAGCTGGAGACGGCGTCACTCCCCGACTGGAAGGCTCCACCGTAAGTGAACAGCATGACGGGTAGCGGCGGTGTGGAGTCGTTGACAGGTGCGAACACGTTGAGGTAGAGACAGTCCTCGGAGCCACTGCTGTAAGCTGTGCAGGCGGCGGTCTCCACCAGTGCATCCCTCACTCCCGTCCAGTTAGCTGGGGGTAGTGGAGCCTACACACAAAGTACACGTGTTTACAACCATTTAGAATTGCTGAAGTGTAAGTATCTCAGATTAATTTGACGCCACATTTGCCGGCCCTGGCAGTGTAGGGGCTAGCACGCTGGCTCCGCATTGCAAGGGTCGCCGGTTCGAGTCCGGCCTCGGGCATGGGTGGTTTTAACTAAGCGTTGTGTTCGTCTTGTGCTGTCCTCACTATAGTGTCCACAATATCACAGTGAAAGCCTGATACAGCAGTTGGTACATTAACAAAAGTTGAGCTGGCAAAATGGTCGCAAAGACCGAAAGCCATATTTAAAAAAAAAATTTTAAAAAAAAATGGCGCCACGGGGGAACTGTCCTAACAGGAGGTTTAGCTGTGTTGGAAATCGTTCATTTTCGGAGAATATAAGGCTTCTCACAGGGTCACTAAGAGCCAGTGTTGCTAAGTAATTACGGTAAAAACACCGTATTCAGCATAGATCTACCACCTACCGTAGGGTTATAACTACGGTAGCAAAATACGCCGTAATTTAAGGAATCTTAATTTTTAGGTAATTGTGATTATTCTTCAAATTTCAAGAGTTTATCGACCAATGATAATGCATCCTTAGTTTTATTTAGGTACTTATACTTATTTTTTATTCTGTTGACAACACTATTTTTTTTTCTTTATACGCGTTTAATTTTTGAGAATTCCCCAATTTGAGCTTCGAGATATTACGCGAACAAGTTTGATAGGTAATTGCCGTATTTGAATGTAGACGATTACTAATAACTTTTGAATTAAGTCTGTTAGTATTCTTAGTTGACATTTTGAATTTGAAAACATGGTGAATGATAGTGACAGCGTTTCTGGAGTAGAAGATACCCTAACACCAACACTAGCGAAGAGAAAGCGTTATAAGCAGAAGTTTCTGGAAGAATGGTTGCTGAACAAAGAATATTGTGATAGCGATGCTTATTTTAAACACTTGCCGAAATTTATGTTCGCTGTTTTGAGTTTACCACACTCGAATGCTTGGTACGAACGATTATTTAGTAAAGTTAGTTATATTAAAACAAAAAAAGCGCAATAAACTCATAACAATATCCCTTAAGGGAAATCTTTTTTCTCAGCAGACTAAACAGTGATACGGGAAAAACTGCATCGCTTTTAAACCTACTAACGCTATGATACAAAAACATAATATTGATATGTATAAAAATGATGGTATTACAATTATACTATCTGATTCAGATTAAAAACAGATTTATTTCTAATTCTGGCCTTTACTTTTTTCTGTAGTAATATTTAATTTTTTACCGTAATTTTATCGTATTTTAAATATAAACTACAACATAATTTCGGAAAATCTACCGTAATTTTTGATAAATTCTACCATCAGCTAAATTTCAGGGTTGGCAACACTGCTGAGAGCCAAAGATTTAGGGAAATACAGGCGGGAACTTTCTGAGCGCAATGTCACACATCGCATGGTTCCCGAATCGAATTTAATGTCATTGGTGTTCATCTTCGAATTTTTGGAGTGAAAACTTCGATAGGCGCGTTACGCAATGTCTGTGAGTTCGTGACGTCACGTCACCAAGATGCCACTTGTTGTTCTCGTCACCATCACGCTACCTGTTGCGCTTTTCACCCTTTTCCCAAAATCTTTATACAAACACTTGATTTTTATCCGATTTTGATGGAACTTCGTATACGTATACTTTAAAACAAATACAAAAAACTATTTACGTTTGATTTACAGAAACCTAAACCCTCTGCTGCTTTCCCCCCCCCCCCCCCCACCTTAATTTCTGTCACCGTTGTTCATACAAACCCACAGTTTTTTTCCGATTTTGATAGTAATTAGCGCAGGGATACTTCAAAATAAGGCGATCAGGTAGCTTAGCGGTTAAGGCGCTTACTTGTGGAAGCTCTCTCCCCGATCGCGGATTCAAATCCCATGGTGAGTAGGAATTTTAATGAGTTTTATTTGATTATACTGTATGAGCTACGCCGGGACGTTCCTTGGTTCTGATTTCATGTTAAACTGCAGGACCCTGAAGAAAGGAATTAGCTTTCTTGCCTCTGCCACAATAGCTTCATACAACTCCTTCGGGAAGATTCGATGAACCGTCGGATTGTGGACTAAGTTAGATTATTAGTTTTTGAAGTGAAAACTTCTTTAGACGCGCTGGGCAATTTTTGAATGATTAAAATTGAATGAATTCGCATTGACGACATGCTAAAATTAATAGTATATCTGTTGCGGTCTGGTGGCTCAGTGGAATAGTCGCAGCAGTAGCGAGCTTGTCTCGCGTTGCCAGGGTCGCCGGTTCGAGTCCGGCCGAAGTCATGGGTGTTGTGTCCTGTCCTGTGTTGACCCCACTGAAAAACGATAATATACTACAGACGAATTCGAAGAAACAGAATCAAACCTACAGATGGCTGAGATGGCTAAGATGGCAAAAAAAAAGCTATCTTTAAAAAAAAAAAAAAAAAAAAAAAAAAAAAAAAAAAAAAAAAAAAAAAAAAAAAAAAAAGTTGAGAAGTTGTCTGACTGGCGAACGAAAGGTCCCCACTTCGAATCTCTGTCTCGGTGAGGATTTTCAAAGATCATTAACCCGATCTTAACCTCTCACACAGCTTGCTATGTAATTTGAAGTACACCAGGTTGCTTCCGTGGTTGGGACCCACGTTAAACTGTAGGTCTCTTGCACCCGGTAACACTACCGGGTTAGGTTAAGGCGGCAAAGACTGGGGCGGAAAGCGCAGCAAATAGAAACCGTGTCACGAGGTCATTACATCCAGACGGAATTATTATTATTTAGTATATCTATAAGTATGATGTGTTGCGTGTATTACATTAATAATTTTATGTTTTCGCTTCTGTAAATTTTTTGTTGTTTTTTTTTGGGTGACTTTACGCCTCGTCGACGTCGAGGTAATTAGAGACTGGAGAGGAGGAATCCAAAGGAATTTGGCCATGGCCTTTTGAAGGAGCCATTCCAGCATTCATCTGGTGTGACCGAGCGTGTGGGTGAGTGGTTAACGCTCTGGCCTCGCATTCTGGAGGACGGCGGTTTGAATTACCGTTCGGGCATCCAGATTAGGGTTTTCGATGGTTTCCCCAAATCACTCCAGGCGAATGCCAGGATGCTTCCTTCGAAAGGACCATGGTCCAATTCCTTCCCGTTCCTTGTCCCCAGTCCCATTACGCCTCTAATGACCTCGCTGTCGACAAGGCGAAAAGCCATAAGTTAAAAATAAAAGTGATCTGGAATGATTTCACGAAACGATGGCAAACCGAAATCCATACGGCTAAACGGGATTTAAGCCCTCTTTCTCTCAAAAGCCAGCCGCAAATGTTTTACATACCAGTATCGTTCTTAGGATTTCACTGCACCGTTAGTTGCAGAGTCAAATCTTGTGCGATAATGTTAGCCAATATAATATCTGTTTTTTTTTTTGGTAATGGCTTTACGCCTTGTCGACGTCGGGGTCATTAGAGGGGGGAAGGACTGTGACAAACAACGGGAAGGAATTCTGCCACAGTATTTTGAAGGAAGCATCTCGGCATTCGCCTGGAGTGATTTGGGGAGCCAATAATATCCATTGAAATTACAAGTTGGAGGGAGAATGGTCTTCATGCTATCGTCCCTAGCGAATAGGATGGGAAATCTGTGATGTGAGAGGGAGGATGGAGATAGGAGCTAGGCTCCCGTTGTGTAGACGTGACAATAGGAAGAGCAGCAGGAAGGCTGATTAAGGCGTTGGCAGCGCGACATGTAAGACTTAACTATCAGCAGTAAGATGTAAGGTTTTCAGTTTTCTATTGTAGCAATGTATTATGTATCACGTTTAAGCCCACACTACAACTATTCCGAACATATACGACAGCTGTCACTTCGGCGTCCTGCCCAACTTGCAGCTAAGCCGATGCTGTGTACAGAAGAGTTGAAGGCAAAGCTGCAGAACATGAAGCTGGTACAAACTGAGTACATTTACAAGCGAGTTGGTATTATTAAGAAATCAGTGTTTACATAACGGCAACTACTTGCAAGTATGGCGAAGGAGCTCAGCTTTATAGGCTCACCTTGAAGCGTAGTTCTCCAAGCGGGGGTTCTGCGTACGGCACTCCGACGAACTTGTTGTACGTGGCTCCATTCTGGGAGACAGCCACAGTACCCCTCAGAGTACCACTGTCTACGGTCACAAACACATCCTGCGCCTGCAACACGGAATACAAGAATCACTCTTTTGCAGTAATGTCGGTAATCTAACAAATATTTTGTTTTTTAATTTGTTCGTGTACATCTGGATAGAATTATCCCAATTTTAGTAGATAATTTATAAACCATAGATATTCTATCAGTATTTGGTTTTCACCATTCCTGATTTAAACATCAACAACAAAATCTAGGAATTTATTTTGGGATTCGCAAAGTTTTTTACAAAAACTTGTCTTATTAGATGCATCAGATTACTGGCACCTAAGATATCATGATTTAAAATTGTTAACAAATAAATACGCAAATATGAAAACTAAATTAACCTATTGGTCCACATCTTGCTCCACAAATACCCTGCATCAGACTCTCCGAAACCACCATATGGATCTTTTCCATGCAATAGGCCTCGCTGCAAAACCTGCAGCATGCATCCACGTACTACGACATATTCCATCCCTACTATAGGGGAAGTCTTACCCATCATTGGACATGCCACATGCTCAAAGACACATTTTATATACCAGCTAACCTACCGCCACTGTACTAGTTCGTGTATAGGCCTCACTACTCAGCAACTCTCAATCAGAATTAATGGCCGCAGACAAACAGTCCACACCGGTAACTTATACCTTCCAATACCAGAACATGCTAACTAGCACAATTCCAACAACCTCAATGACTGCTTCACTGCGAGAGCAATCAGAAACCACCACCAAAACATCGTGGATACCAGACACCCACCTGGCCTCAACCACCGAAAAAATTCCACCTTTGACCCATCACTCAGTATTATTAGCATTATAATTTTTATTTTTTAACTAGTAATAATTTTGACAAATTTCTTCCAAATTTTTTATTTATTTATTTTTATTTATCAACACTCCGTGCCCTTTTGTATATACGTTAATTTTCTCATCTCCTGTGATATATATATTTATATATATCATCTTGTCGTTACCGAGAAAAATCAGTCATGTGGTTAACATCAGCATGTGCTCACCTCCCAAACTATATGGCCCGTTTTCTAAAACATTATTAAGGTGGACAACAAAAATATTGTATATGGTTTTGTTCGTTATGTATGTTTTTCACTCGTCGCCGCCTTCAACTTTGGTGAGTGATGGATCATTTTCCCTAGCCTTTGTTATTTAAAATGATCTATTTGCGTGCCAAGCACCAGGAATCGCACGGATATATGTCAATGAAAGAATTTTGGAAAGCGTAAATCAATATGGTTACCTTGGATGGAAACCCAACTGGAGTTATGTAAAAAACATTATTGAAACATTTTCCTAGTTACTGGTTAAAATCTACTCACCTCTAAGCAATTAATCTGATGTCGCTACTGTACCAATGTCTTAAAACGGGTTCAACGAGTCTATTATCTGATTAATTCCTACAGTTGCCAGTTAATTGAAAGATGTCATGCTATTATCTACAATGAATCTTACTCAAACAGAATTCAACTGTAGTACATTCATCCAGGAATTACAGATCTGACTAACACTCTTATGGGACTAATTACTCCAACAGCAATATTTGTCACAACTTATCACTTACTGGACACTTAGAGGTTTCAAAGGGACGAATACGAACCTTAATGAAGGAGAAGCCAAGTATGAAGAGAAGAGTAGCGGTCATGGCGTAGGGCTCCATAATTTGCTGTACGAGACTGCGACTGCGGAAACGTTAATCGCTGCTCTTTTAATACTGTCCCCGCCCCACGTGAAGCAAACGTGTGACTGAGTGTTTGGGAAATAGTCTGGGAACTCCACGCGACTATCAGCCGAGTGATGTCACGGACAGACTTTGATTCACTTTTGTTTATAGCAGGCTTTATCTGCAGTAAATTACACGACGGTTCAACAAGTACTTCACAACTACTTGGAAATTTACAGTGTTTATCAGTAGTTAGGTAGCGATCTGGTGGTGCAATGTTTAAATTTCTGAACAGGGGATGTAATACTGGTCTTTCTCAATTTTTTTCTTGAACCTTTACTAGCGCCTATGTATATGTTTTATGTACTCGTATATTATAAGATAAATTACTTTATACAGGAAATTAGGTATACTGAAATGCAAAATACTTTGTAAATTACAATTATCAAGTTAAAATTACTTGTATTTCATGCGATGGAACAGATTAAATGATGAGACGGTGACACTATCAGGTTTCAAACATTTCCAGGTATTTGGACTTTTAAGTCAGTTGGGTCTTCACCGTTTTTTTATAAAAATATCGAGCCAAGAATATCAAATCACAACTCTTAATCCAGAGCTGAATAATTAGGTTATAATAGCGATCAGCAGGTTGCTTCGTTGCTTCTGACACAGTGGGTACACAGTACAGTATTATGTATACATGTTTCTGGTAATGAATGTTGGCTTTACGCATTCAATGAAATTCAAAGCACAGTATAGGGCCTGTGCCGAAAGGAGGATTTCCTGGTAGAGTAGAAAGTTGAAACTAGAGATACGATTCTTCGGAGAAAAAGTCACGTTGCGGAACACCTCTGTTGGGAACCAGCGAATCAAACAGTGTGTTACGAACTTTTAGAAACCATAAGTTTTTTATGTTGCATGAGGAGCGCCAATGGAGATCGTGGACAACCCGCCAAACGCTGCGTCTGCTAAAACTCCGGAGCCTGCAAGTTTTCAACGGGGCGAACAAGCGAGAGAGAAGACATTTCTGTTTCTGGCCAGCAAACAATCCGCACCGGCGCACCACGGGAGATTGCCGGAGAACTACCTCGCCAAGTGGACGACACCAATGACCTTGCGCCCAGCAGATCAACAGGGTCCGGGAAACTCTGTTTTATCCGCACCTCATCTGCTACGGTAAAGAACTTCGGCGATGTATAGACACTCTTGCGTCATTCAACCCTAGGCAACGCTCTGAGATTTGAATCATGTTCTAAATTGTTCAAAAGAAACTTTTAATATTCAGTTCTCTTAAATAAATCAACCAATTTTATATTCGAAGTAAATAATATAGGTGTTGTAAACCCTGCTTTCAATAACTTGCTTTCCAATGTATCAGTATATCATTTGAATAGATGAAGATATGTGTTTTTAATGGTATTTTAAAAGTACAATTGCTTTGATTAAAAGTATTTCAGAATTGGGATGTCGCTTCTCTTGGGTACAAAACACTTCCATTCTTGGCGCCTACCCGGAATTAATTTTGCAAATTAACTTATTAATTAATGCATCTCATTATTTTTTTAATTTTAATGACGTCTTAAAAACCAGACGCTACACGCTATACGGATTAAATTATTATTATTTGCGAATGGTCGCTATCGGATAACGCAAGTCATTTTTTCTCATCATGGTTTGTAGTGAACAATTTGTAGCTTAGATTTGTCTGGTGCCTTCGCTTGGTGCGGTAGTATAAACTGAATAACTGAAAAAAAACTAGCTGCCAACAATGTTTTGAAGAATCTACAAATGCTGATTTATCTTTTGAAGTAATATACCACTCTGTTTGTATCCTCTTCTTTATTACCCGTACCATAGTTAAATCAGCATGGCGACCGTGGAACATCCAGTTGCATGTGGCCAGGACTATTAAAGCAATCTTTCATTTAGCTGGTACATGGCGAGTTCCGTGACAAGACTAATTTCTACGACAGTGACAAATGTGGTTTCAGTTGAAAGATCATTAACGGAACAATGCAAAGAACCTCGATTCACTATTCACGGAATAATCAAACAAGCCATAATCACAATTATTGCGTTACATAATTTTCGGTGCAATCTTCGCACAACTTCTTCAATCCACTTCGGAGCACGCATCTAATTGTTCCTTGTTTGTAAATAAACACTTGGCAGAATATTCGACTACAACATTAAAATACTGATCTGTAAAAGTGGTAGAATTGCTACATGTGTATATAACAATAAGTAACAACATGTAAATAATATTTCGCAGTATGTTCGACTGCAACACAGGTTTCTAAAAGTGAATAAACTACTGAAAAGATTATCGAAATAGCTCTCCTGATGATGCCTCAAACCATAAAGGTGAAACGCGCCTGGAATAAATAAAACATTCACTAGTTGTTTGTAGACGGGATTTTATTTATTAAATTTATTATTTAACAACTGCTGAAATTGGCTTGCAACCAGATTATTTCTATAGCAGTATCGCTGGAATTCAATACGAATAGACAAAAAGTACACATTTACGAGCAGAAACCTAATGCTACAAATCCGAGATCAGTAAATTGTGCAGCTTAAATAGCTGTTACCCACGACTTCATACGCGTGGGTGTAGCAAGAATTGGATACATAAAAATGTAAGTTATGTGGAAGGTGTCTCAAAAAGTACGGAATGGGTAAAACATGACGAGGAAGCCATCGCCATATCATTCTACTTTTGAACTTCTGTCATAAGGATAACCAGTTTACAACATGCTTAAAAACAGCAACAAACTAAGGGAGAGGGGTAGGCATTAACTTTGGCAGTTACAGTTGCTCTGACAGATTTTTGATTGTGGTTTAAAATTATCGTCATCAAAGAGAGAGCCGTTCGTTACGATTATGTTATGACCGTTTCCTGAGAGTCTTGTAGTATACGCAAGGGACTGCGGAAAGTAGTAGGGTTGGTAACTTAAGTGAAGAAACCAGCAAAGAAATTGTTCAGTGTTTATTTTGTGCATGCAGGTCGATGGTATAATGTAGCGGCCAGCCTTCGGTAACATTATTATTCATTTGGGTATTAAATATTAAGAGTCCGCTCTACATGATTATTTTTAATTGCTCACCTTTAGTTTCATAACCGTATTTCAGTAAGACTACAAAATATGCTTCTAGAATTATTCAGTAATACGTCTAAGATGTTAATAAAATCAATGTTTGTAAAAAAAAAAAAAAATAGGATTACAAAAGCTAGTGGACTGCAGTATTATTTTTGTGAATTTACTGGTCCTCCGATTCAAATAGGTTGAGAAATGCCGGTGTATTCCATACGGCATCTAAATTATTTTTTTCTGGCAAAACTATTAGAGCTATGAAATTTTTTATAATAACTAAAGTTGAAGTTTGTTATTATATCTAGCAAGTCCCAAAATTTCGAAATGATAGGAATATTTTTAACGTTCAATGACAAAGGAGATGACGAAAGATTGTTCGAGAATGATCTGATATCTGACGCTTCCCGTGAGATCCGCCTGCAAAAACTGTTCCCACCGTCAGAAAGTATAAATACACCCCTCAGAACCTGGGCTGGCCCAGTCTTTGAGAAGCAGTGAGAGTGATGTGATATAGGCTTGCGCAGAAACACTTAGAGCGCGGTAGCTAGTCTGGACTCGTGGTGCGACAGATAACAACCATGTGCGGACTTGTTTGAATTGAAAAATCGTGGGTGAGAGAAAACTTAAATACCTCATGTAGCTAAGGTGAAGCATAGGGGTCGTGAGGTTGACCTTGATCGAATAGTTAGTCGAATTTGCAAACTTTCATTCTGTGACTTTGTCTGATGCCTATCCAGCTAATGACTTTACAACATTTTAAAGAATATAGGGATTTCTAACTCCAACTGACTCGTAAACATTATTTACCTATACCCTACCTTATCTTGAGGTAAAAAAAGAACCTAAGTGGCGACCTTTCATTTTAGTAAAGCAATAGCTGGACATGTCCAAGGCGACGCACCGTTAAAGTTGAGACAAAGCCTGTTGCACCCAACCCCAGTGCATAACATCTAAGTCTCAGACGTTGAAACATGGACATGTACGGAAACTATCAGTAAAAGGTTAGAAGCTTTTGTAATGTGGTTGTATCGAAGGATTTTTAGAATACCATTGACAGACCACACCACAAATGCTGAAGTGCTTTCAAAATGAAAAACCTATGGAAACACTGACCACCATAAAAACACGGAAGCTACAGTATCTTGGCCACATCATGTGGAACAATAGCCGTTATGAACTGCAGTCTGTTCTCCAGGGAAAAATACCAGGAAAGAGAAGGGCTGGTGGAAGATGAACGCCCTGGCTAAAATATCTGGGAACATGGGCCTCCAAGACAACTACGAAACTAATCCGAGCGTCAACCAGTAGAGACAAGACAGCCAAGATGGATGCCGATATCCGGAACGGATAGGGACCAGAAGAAGAAGTATGGTTAATTCCCAGCCGTTATTTGCCAATACCGCGTTCGAAGAACTATGTTGATTGTTAATATTCCCACACTAGTTGGTGATGACGGTGTGTTTTTGGACGATTCTAGTCCATTTATCATCACTCAACACATGCTAGCTGTAAACTTTGATAATTTTAATTAACATAGATAATTATGTAACCATCAACAAATTCAAAAATGGAAACACACTGTTCTGAAAAAATACTATTGAATTCAATTAAATTCGATTGATAAATAAATAACGGTAAAGCAATTGGATGTTTGTGCATTTATCGAACTCCCAAACGCGTTTCGCTTCTTCTGCAGAAACATCTTCAGTGGGTTCTCCTGTTAATTACGTACACATGTGAACAATTTCGCGTTATGTTGTTGTGTTTTATATAAGGAATTATTATTTAAATCATAACCTACCTACATTTTTCGGTCTTTTACATTTACGTATGCTCCACTGTGGAAAATGAGTTACTACTCACAAAGAAAGCAAAAATCACTGCTGCTGAGAGTGGAGCAAAAGTAATTGCAAAAGACCGCAAAATGTAAGTAGATTATAATTTAGACAATAATTCCATTGTATAAAACACAACAATATAATAAAATTGTAACATGTGTACGTAATTAACAGGAGAACCCTTTGAAGATGTTTATGCAAAACAAGTGAAACGCGTTCGGGAGTTCAATAAATGCACAAACATTCAATTGCTTTGGCGTTAGTTATTTACCAATATTATCAGCAATTGAGGAAAATGATCAACCGCGTCCAGATGTCAATTAAGTTCGTTTCTTGAATCACTTTTCTAAACACTCGCATTACATCCTTAAAATTTCGTAACACATTTAACAGACTTTTATAGCTTCCTTGCAGAGAAGCCCAAACTCGCGCCATGCGAATTTAACTATCTAACACAGGGGTGGCCAACCCAAATGATCTTGTGGACCACTTTGGGAATGCATCATAACTCCGCGGACGCATATAAAATCATATTTCCCCATATTAAATTTAGACTCACTATAAACATTTTATTGGAGTGAAAAATTGAAACATAATGAGTTATTATTATTGCGTTTCCTATTATTCTTACATGTAAACATAGATAATATAATAACAATGATACAATGTCGACAGATAATTTTTGAATATATGGATGCAAAAATAATGTACTTTTTAATACATTGGTTTTTCACTTCTTTGGCCATTATAAAATAAATATATTTTCTAAAAGTGTGATGAATCTCGCTGGCCGGAAAAATGTTCAAGTCGGGCCACATGCGGCCCGCAGGTCGCGGGTTGGTCACCCCTGAATTCCAAGCCTTGCAACACACACACACACTCGCTCGCCCGCCCAACGAACACATTAAGTCCGCGCAGATACTACAATACAGCTCTTATAGACAATAAACTGGGAAATAATATACATCGGGTTACAGACATTTATGTAATTGCTTAACATACCTATAATTAATGAAAAATAAAATAATATCATAACAATAAATTACTGGGGCATTGTGATAATATTATAACCTGGGCCAATCTGGTAGTCCCGCTCGTTTTTCTAACTCTCGGTTTACTTGCTCAATCGGGATAGATGACAGCCCGTCGCATTTACAATATGAATTGCTTTATTTCTACCTTTCTTCCTCCTTGTTCTTCTTACACTTTCTTTGTTTAAAAGTATTACAGTGTTTCTGAATTTATTTTCTGAAACGAACCTGAATTGCCAGTCGCGTTGCATTCCATACAAAAAGATAGTATTTTGGCTCAAGTCGCAAGATAAACGAGCGGGGTTTGCTCTCTGTAAGGGATAATGGTATGTACTTACTTATTCCCCTTTCCGTTGCCTGACACATTATGTCCCTCTCTCGCATTACCCGAGGTGCGGGAGAAATGGTTCACTAGTGTGTTCGTTCCTTTAAATTGTCTCTCTCGAATATGGTTTACCATGCTGTCTTTCACCGAGTGTGGTGGGTGAGCGGCTAACGCTCTGGTCTCGCATTCGGAAGGATGCGGTTTCGATTCTCCGTCTGGGCAACCAGATTTGGGTTTTCCATGGTTTCCCCAAATCACCCCAGTCGAACGGCCGAATTCCTTCCTGTTCCTTGCCCCAGTCCTTTCTCGCCTCTAATGACCTCGACGTCGACAAGGCGTAAAGCAATAAGCAAAAAAAAAAAAAAATGATATCTTCCGTAGCCTAGTCTTTGAGTACCATTCGTTACAAAATTAACTGTTTCCGTGTGACTCGTAATTCTTGGATTACTTCCAGTACCGAGAGGGGAAGGCACATTCACCTCAAAACTGCGAGCATCCAAAGAGTTCAATGAAGCAAGCCGCCGGGGCCTTATTATGCGGTAGTAAAACGGCCAAGTCGTGAACAGTATTCAGAATTCAATAACTTTTTATACCCTCCTATTTTAAGACTGAAACTTTTTTGATGAACACTTGGACTATAAAATGGATAGTAACAGATAGCCAACAATATTACTTTGTAGATTTTTACGAACTCGCCACTAAAAACCTCTGGAGACTTGCGCGACACGAACGCTGTAATTTATCGCATTAAGTATATTAAACATCTGTGGTTTTCTGTTCCTTTTTACTCTCTGGACCCCGTACTTTTGCTTTATCGTTCAGATCACGTTTCCACAGTTTAAATTTGGAACAGTCGACAGAAAAATTCAAACCGGATTTTTTGATAACAAGATATTATTCGTCAAAGTTGGTGTCTGTAGAAAACGTTATCACTTGTTAGATACAAATTTGAAAATTCATGTAGTCCAAACGCAGCTTCTAAGTCGACCTCCATTTGTTCGTCTGAAGCACCAGCCATCCACAACAGTACACGCTTACAGAACGTAAAATTGTGAAGGGAAGGGAAAAAGACGAGTCCACAGCAAAGTATAACTTAGATCACCATTTATTTGCTGACCAGTCTGACGATTTTGGAGCAGTAAAACATCATGCAAAATCTTCGAAACATCAGACATTTGTTGAGAATGCCGAGGGAAATCAAGGTGTCACGTCTTTTTATCCATCTAAAAACAGTAAAGAAGCAACTTAATTACTGCTGTTGAACTTGCTTCAACTTTTCGTGAAATCAAACATCATCGTTAGCGCTCTCATATTTTCTGATTCGTTGATTGCGAATAATATATCATGCAGAGGAACAAAAGTCAGCAGTGTTACTGAAATTATTTTTGGGCCAGCAAGTCAAGAAATTTTACTTAATAATCTAAAAACAAGTGAGCCTAATGAGTAGCAAGTGATTCATTAACCTGAGGAAATTTAATAATGTATCTATTATTGAGTAAGTATTTTTAGCCGAACAGTGGCATTCAAACCGGATTATTAGACTTTTACGAAGGTTACTAAAAAAACAGCTAAGCAATAAAAGAACAAATAATAAATATTATAACTAAAAACGCTCTACAAGAAAATTAAATTCCAGCATATTCTGCCGAATATGCTTCTGTTAATTATGGAGTAAACGTTTCCGTTCACCAAAATCTTAAAACTTTAACACATAAAGATATTTATTTAAAGCTAATTTGAGTGTTCTAGCCTACATAACTACGTTAAAAATTCTTTAAAAGCCCTGTAAGTTGATGTTGAATTAATTGTTTTGAAAGTTTAAAGAGAAAATTCTGTTTTTGCTAAAAGCAAAAATTAACTGATGTTAAGTTCCTCAGATGGTGAAATTGAATTTAGAGAAATATTAAGACATTTGGCAACTCGTTGGTTGTCATTACTTCTTACATAGTAGAATTCTGGGATCAACTTGAAGGCAGGGGGAGGGTAAAGAGAGTCGTTGGAGTGTACAAGACGCATGTTGGTGATGAGGGATGGAGAGACGTTGTTTGAAGCATTACGAGAGGTGCTTGAAAGAGAAAAGACGACCATGACCATGAGGGGGTCAGCGATTGGAATAATTTACCAAAAGAAACGATGAATAATTTACCAAAAATGCTGAAAGAATTTAAGGTAGTAAAGCGCAAAAATAGGTAGGAAAAGGAAAGGCGAAATAAGGGTGTGTAGGGAAATTGCCACTCGATCCCGCGCTCTATTGCAACTAAATAAAATGAAGATAAACTTGGCCGACCAACTGCCTTCTCTAACATGTTTGTGACCGTCTTAACTGATCTGATGTTCGATCGTTCTATTTGTGTCTTTTCCAGATAAACTCAGCATTGACCTATTCGTCGCCCTTAGCAGTGACCGAGAGTGGTGGTGTAACGGCTGGCCTCGCATTCGGGAGGACGGAGGTTCGAATCCCCGTCCGGGCATCCAGATTTGGGTTTTCCATGGTTTCCCAAATCACTCCAGGCAAATGCCGGGATGATTCCTTCAAAAATGCCATGGCCGAATTCCTTCCAATTCCTTGCCCCCCATCCTTTCCCGTCTCTAAAGACCTCGCTGTCACCGAGCGTGGTGGTGTAACGGCTAGCGTTCTGGCCTCGCATTCGGGAGGACGGCGGTTCGAATCCCCGTCCGGGCATCCAGATTTTGGTTTTCCACGTTAAAAAAAAACCTCGCTGTTAGAGAGACATTAAGCAGATAAAAAAAATCTTTGCACTGCTCTGCAAATTCATTACGTTTCCATGTCTCGCAGCAGTATGGCAATATGGGAAGAATGCACATGTTGCAAGTTGCTTTCTTCAAATATGTGGGCATATGACTGTAGTCTATAGACTGCATTACTGCACCCATATCCACTTACAATCTGATGCCGCTGCTACGTATTTTAACGGATGGAACATTTAAATTTAAGATAACTGATTAAAGATTAAGCGTGAACCTTGAAGTGTATTTCACAAAAGAAATCCCAAGCAAGTTACATATAGATAGATGTGACTGTATCGTACTTTTAAATACGTTAACCTTGATGTGTATTTCACAGAAGAAATCCCACGTAAGTTATATATAGACGGATGTCACTATATCATATTTTTAACTACATTGAAGCCCGGTCTCGGTAGCGTAGAGGCTAGCGTGCTAGCTTCGCGTGCCGAAGGTCGCCGGTTCGAATCCGGCCGCGGGCATGGATGTTAAGTGTTGTGTACCTGTGTGAATGTCCTTTTTTTTTACTGCTTAACGTCTCTTAACAGCGAGATCTTTAGAGACGGGAAAGGATGGGGGGCAAGGAGTGGGAAGGAATTAGGCCATGGCCTTTTGAAGGAAGCATCCCGGCATTCACCTGGAGTGATTTGGGGAAACCATAGAAAACCTAAATCTGGATGCCCGGACGGGGATTCGAACCGCCGTCCTCCCAAATGCGAGGCCAGTTGTGAATGTCCTGTCCGTCCTGTGGTGTCCATACTTAGAAGATACAATATATAAACACTGGATGACGACTGATTCACTGGAAGCTTTAATAATCGCATTGAGCTCAATGTGTGGCCTCAGCTGCCGAAAGCCATTAAAAAAAAAACTACACTCAAGGATCCACCATATACCTTCTATTCTTTTCTACATTCTATCATTATTCTTTTTGATAAGGTAGATGAACAACTGTTTGGATATCAATGAACATAAGCTTTTTATGTTACACTAACTGACCGTCAGATAGCTACTTTTTCCCACTAGAACTCCATTATCCCTGCAGCATGTGTTGTCTCTGGGTGAAGCCAGCTCTTTACGTCACGTCGGCAGTGTAGGGATTCCACAGATACGACACCTCATTTGATGCACAGTATCTGTGGACACATTCAGCTACTGCCATCAAGTTAACGAGGGTAACTATCGATTCAAATTTACTAAGTTCGTTTTGTGAACGAGCACTATTACAATATTATGCAAAGATCAATAAAATGTTATACACATTGACTTCAAGATCTCGCGTCATAGTATACAAGGGGTTTTTCCTCAATTAAAAAAGATCGTATTTTCCTACTTCAAGTAGAACTGAGCCTTTTGCTGTGCTGGAATTCGAAAGCAGACGTCGTAATATGTATCCCACCTTTTTTTAAAGTATTTTAAGAGTGAAATATTTTGGAGGATGCCAAAACATTAGTTTTCTACAGCCACCGATTTTCTCTTCTTCTTGTATCAAACGTGGCTGTTAGAGAAAAATAGCTTCTAAATTCTGAGGTAACTTGAATTAACTCACTTTTTGTTATGTTCCAAAATTCAGCACCCACAGAAATTTCCTCCATTTCATTACGGCATGAGTATCTGCTAGAAATTTTATTTATTAATCAGTGCTTCTCTGCAAGTAATATTTGAAATGGTGGTGCCTCGCTTGTGTATGAACAGATTGTTTTATCTTATAAACATTACGTACAGAATCACAATGTCGAACAAACCATCACCGTATTTATGACACACATCTTGTTAGGTAATTCGACTGAGAAAAAGTTCTACTCGTATATTATTGTGTGTTGTCTCATAGACCGGTGCCGGCTGCGCAGTGTGCTTCTATTGTAGCAACCTAACCTGACAATCGTACATAAAGTTGGACGTGGAATTCGAACCACGGAGACTCTATCATCTTTACATCAACAATTTTAAGGCATGTGTAAGTGGAGACTTTCCCGGCGTATCTAATGACGCTAATTCAATTAAATCACGTAAACTGAAAATAAATGTAGAGCGAGAAGTAACAATTAAGTAAATTACTACGAGCCAGTTAAACTCGCAGCGAAACTAGATAATACATTTTATCAGCTCATACAACCTAAGCTATCTCAAGCTACTTGATATACAATGACAACTTTTTGGAACAAATCAGTATTGAACTCAAATTAAATACTAATTTTCAACAACTCCATCCATATAACATTGAATGAAAATATACTCAAAATAAACTGTGAACATTACATACAATTTGTAAGTTGGTAATGTGATCGTGGATATGCTTATAATGTCTTTGGCCTTGTACGGTCGCCTAGAGCGAAGTGATACATAAGGTACGGTGGCGTACGGTATAGTCGACGGGAGCTAGCGTGTCGTGGCCGCGAGTGTTTGTTACGGGTTTACGCGGTAATAACCCGCTATCGCGGTATCACCGATGTTCTGATGGACAGAATATTATGTGTACAGTGCAGAAGTATTTTCAGACTGTGTATGTTGTTATAATTAATACGGTTTGCTGAAGACTACTTTTGTTGAACTAGTACGGTGCTGCTCCGCGTCAGTTGTTTAATGAATAATAACAGGGCTTCTACTCCCTATTACTAACCTAATTTATATTCAAAACTGCACCTTTGGTGAAGAAGATTAGTGGCTATTTTTCGGATTATGTATAATAAAACCTCGTGAACTGTGAAAGCTGACTGGTGTATATGTGTTCTTAATTAGCTTCTTGCGTGTGCCCTTTGACTGTTATTTAATTGATTATCCAAACAGCAAAGCTGACCAGGCTGGCGACCGGATGGCATTCGAACTATTTATCAAAGGTAATAATTTAGAAGTGAAAGAATAGAACATTGTGTCACGTAACATAGCTCCACAACCGCAACGTCGTGCTTTAATTAAAGTACCAACTAAAAGCGTGTTTATTTCCTTACAAACTATAGATACTGAACTTGGTGTCAATAGAACAAAGATTCTCTAAATAGTAGGCCAAAGGAAACTATACGGCTTGTTTCCAGTCTATGCTATATTTGGCTTTCCAATTTAATAAACTCGTTTACTAAAAGAAGGGCATAGTACAAAAGAAAATATTGCTAGGTCAATGAGAAATCATGAGAAATCATGAGAAAGAAAAGTAGTTTCGTACAACTTATATTTGTTCCTGATTTAAAAACAGTGCACTTGCAGCAAAAATATATATGAGGAAGAGCTGGAATGGTGTCTTCGTTTAAACATGTTACGCAGAAAAGATCATATATGAGATCCAAGGAATACGTTGTTCTTAAATTGTGTACCTTACAGTCCTAATTGTATTATTTCTACAATCTTCATTTGCTACTAAATTTCTTAGGCAGCTGATAGTGATTTGAAGAATGAATTTGCTGTATTTTGCTTTTGGCTGGTCGATGATATTGGTGTAACTATTCAACGTCCCATGGAACATGCATGGATATCATACAGCTTAATTACTGCCTGTGATACTAGTTTCGATACGTTTGAAACTTTAATGATGAAGAGCCCTTTGAGTGTGATCACTAAAAAGAGTCTATGAGTAAAGAACCAACTGTTGGCCATGATATGACATATAATTTTTGCTGCTACTTTAGTGTCTTAGTATGTACTAGAAAAAAAGGGCCTGAGCTCCGCATATTTTCACCGTACTTTATCGACAACAATAAAGATTGATACAGACTTACTCTGTAGATTGCACATAAGTTTTTATTGTAGAAGTTTGAATTTTCTTCGCAGCGAATGAAAATCGGTATTTATCGAACAAAATTATCCAATTAAACTTGATTTCTGCTAAATATCTCAAAAGTTTCCATGTCACTAACTGTCATCTAAACATGATAAAACATTTCTGAGAAAAGCAAGCATTTACTATGAATAGGTAAAATAAATCTGCCTGATTCTATAAATTATTGTCTTATTAGAATTATAATAGGTATGGTTATTCAAATTACTTTATGCTGAATATACGAGATGACTGAGGTCTACAGACAGCATAACTGCATTCATCCAATTACAGTTTTTTGTCGCTGGCACGTGATTTCACAGACGAAAAATTTAACCTTGTGCTAGATAATAGCAGAGCGAAAAATCTTGAAACGTGATGCGTATTTCACAAAAGAAATCCCAGGAAGTTATGTATAGATTGATTTGTAACCACACTTAAGCATTCACCACGTATATTCTAATATTTCTCACAGTCAATATTCTTTTTGATAAGATAGATTAACAGATTGCAGTTTATTTCACTTAACACGAGCTGTTGAGATTACATTGATTGAGCCTCAGATAGGCACTGTTTCCCACCAGAACTGCGTTGTCTCTGGACGAAGTCGGCCTTCATGTCCATGTAGTTGTCCACGTCGACGGTGTAGGGATTCCACTGTTACGGCGCTCCTTCTGGTACAGGTTCTCTGTTGACACATACAGTTACTGTCAGCAATTCACACTTACTAAGTTCGATTTGTGAATGAGTAATCATACACTACCACACACAGATCAATGAAATGGTATATAACTTTGAAAGTGATATCTCGATATTATTGCATGCGAGAAGTTTTTCTTCAATTAAAAAAAGATCATATTTTCCTACTTCAAGTAGTAACGAGCTATCCCTCTCATTTGAAGACAGACGCCGTAACATGCATCCCTAGATTAAAAAAACACGGTCATATTTAAATTTTTTGGAGGATGCCAAAAAAATAGTTCTCCGGCGCCACTGATGTCCTCTTCACCATGTGTCAAAGCAGGCTGTTCGGGGAATATGAATACTAAACTCCAAGGTAACTTGAATTAGCTCACTCTTCACTGTGCACTAACCCTATGTGACGCCAAAATTCAACAAGCACAAAACGTTCCTCTACATCATTACGTCATGGAATTTTGCTCATAAATCGGGGACGAAAACTGTCGAAAATGTGACGTCACTAGCTGGTTGTATATTTGTTCGAAGCAATAATGTGTGTCCACTACCAAAACAAATTTCTGTACAATAATACTCCCACCACTTTCTCTGCGGTATAAGGAGATAAAAGCATCACATTTTCAATCTTTTTTTACACACTTTAATTTCATTCCAAATTTGCTAAATTTTATTAATTTGTCACTTAATGTCAAAAGCATCTATCTATATTTACGACTGCCTTGCTCGGAAGCAGAAACCACGTTTCCATTGTTCTATTCAATGATTAAAACCTTCGATCACCTTATTACAAAATCCACAGCTATATGATACTGATGTCTGTATAAGATTTCTTAACTGTCCAATATCTGTGTTCCACGTTGTGCCTAGTTGATACCCCGTGTCATTGTTTACAACGCCTTCTGCCATATGAATCCCCACAGCCTCTTTAATCACACTATTCCACTACACCTTATGTTTATATCATGTATAGACAACAGAGGACTGACAAATTTAATTTAAACCACCCAAACTCGGGGCCAGACTCTAAGCGAGAAGCACAACACCACAAGGGCGAGCCATTACACTGTCAGGACAGGCATATTTGTGTTTCCTGGGAAGGTAATTACTGGCATTATCTTGTTCTGGTGTCCTTACCGATGGTGCCGCCGCGGTAGATAATGTCAACGAGGATGACTCCGTGTTCGACGAGGAAGTCGGGTCCGTAGTTGGAGACGTAGTCATCTCCCGAGTTGAAGGCTCCGCCGTACATGTTGGATGAGTTGATCGGAGCGAACACGTTCCAGTCCTCCACGCCCTGCCCACCGTACGCACACACAGTGGTCTCGGATACCGCTCCATCTGGACGGTGGCTGAGACGACTGTGGAGAATCACCACTGTATCAACGTCCCTGCAATCTGTCTACATAAACTAATCCTCCAAAACATTTTACCTCAAAAACAACGTTTACATAATTTAACTGGCCACGTCCAAAATATACGAGCATTCTATCCGCATGTTCCATGAATGTTTGATCTTCGGCCCAAAGATTAATTGGATCGATACGCTGAAGATGTTCTGTCAGAGGTAGGACCACCAGCCACAAACTGTGTGTGCAGGCGACTGAGTTGAGTCTCGTCGTTTATATAAAGAAGAAAGAACTGAGTTGTTGAAATCATAGGCCACACTTTTCGGGCCCAGTATTCCCAAAGTTACCAAAATGGCGTGAAGAGAGAAAAATCATCAACACTGCCCTCACTGAATAAATTTTACGGAGAGTATGTCGATATAACCTAGGACTTTGATGCAAAAAAGTTTGGTTAGAAATCACATACTTGCACTTCTACACACTGACCAAGTTCGAATCTTCTTCTTATGGTGATAGAACCGTGATAGGCTGCTACCATGCATGATGTAACCCTCCATGAAAATTTGCAGAAGATGAACTTTTTTCTGTATAAGTTATGAAGAAGTTAATACCACCGACCAACGTATGGATACCAGTTATTAAAAATTTATATAATTTACACTAATATGCAATAACTCCATTATTAAATCAAACGTTTAAGAAACATAAGATCTTACCGAAAACAAGCTATCATATTTGCTCTCTCTGCTTGCGTTGAATAAATAAGCAGTTAGATGACAGAACTACTTTCGAGATACAGCTTAACAGTCTGTAAGGAATTTGAAAAACGAACGTGGTGGTGTAACGGCTAGCGTTCTGGCCTCGCATTCGGGAGGACGGCGGTTCGAATCCCCGTCCGGGCATCCAGATTTGGGTTTTCCATGGTTTCCCAAATCACTCCAGGCAAATGCCGGGATGCTTCCTTCAAAAGGCCAAGGCCGAATTCCTTCCCATTCCTTGCCTCCCCCCCCCCCCCCCATCCTTTCCCGTCTCTAAAGACTTCGCTGTTAGAGAGGCGTTAAGCAGATAAAAAAAAGAAGGTATTTGAAAGATTAATAAGATGAAGCTTCATATATCGAATAAGAAAATTCACTGACATTAATAGCAACAACAGGAAAAAAATTCTTAACAGATCGTCAGCAAATCACTCTATTCAGAAAAAAGGAATTAATACGAATCGGTGACCTAAAAAAAACTGGTATATGTTGCGACTAAAACACACGACAAGCCATGTATTCCGCAGTCTCAAATGAACATTATAATCTCGTAGCACGTGGGAAGCAGCTGGCGTTAACTCACATTTCTCGCCTCTGCACTCCTCATCCGCTTAATAACTTTGCCGCACGCCGTAAATTGTCGCTCGCGAAGCAAGTGTTAAGCAGTTGCTCCTATCTCGTCGCACTGCTCTGCAGAAGGCGCGCGACAACTCCACCAAACTTAACTAAACAGCAATTAAACGTTTTCATTTCTAATACAAACAATACCCAGTTTTACGAAGTTTATTATGTATACTTGCCACAAAGCCCTCAAAAATGACGGGATTAACGGAGTGTTATGGTAATTATTTCTCTGCAGTTGCTTAAAACTCAATAGAATTATTTTGAAATAAAGTTAATTGTAATTTATCGTCCCTTTTGCTATAGAAAAAAGCTTCAGTTGTCAACTTGGTCCAGGTTACATTTCAGCCTAACCACAATCTGCGCTAATATTTCTGATAGAAAAGCAAAGTTTTAATCACGCGTGAATTAATACATTCCCTGTATCGCGTGTCAGTGTCAACATGCATCGCGATCTAAACTTGATACCAAATCATCACAGATTCTTAAACTTTTCTTTCTTAATAACTGTGATGAAGATCGATATTTTAACGGCTGAGACAGCTTACATCGGCTGAAATAATGACCCCAGTTAAAACGAAGGAAGCTAAAAATAAATCTTAACAACTTACGCTATGCCACGTAATATTTAAGTGTGGTTTAGTGCACATATATCGCGATCTATTTGTAACTTCTTTCATTCGAACCATGTAATGATTTCCGAAAAAAGAACCTGATAATTAATTTGCCAATTTAAACGCAATACATACTTTTCTTTCAGTGTTCTGATAATTCATGTCTTAGTGTAATTCCTTGTGCCTTGCGCTGTAGCAAAAGGTTTCAGTTTCCATCCGGGTCCAGGTTGCATTTCAACTTAACCACATACTACGATAAACTTGTCGCCAGAAGGCCATTACGACAGGTGGCGGTGTATTGGAAAACGTTAAAACAAGAAATTCATCGACACTTTACTAACCACATACTTAAAATATAATACAAGTTTGGTCAGAATACGAATATTCAATATCGCTAGAAAAACATTTGGGACTATTTACCCATCATTAGATATTTTCATAGGATTAAATTTTCAGTTACCACTCTCCAAGCGTAATTGTGGCAACTGTCCAAATTTTACATCTCATATTCAGCCTCATTCAAACTAGCAACGTAACGTAATAAATCTGTAGAAATGTATTTGCGTCAGTGTAAAATGAGTAAATCTGTAATGTTTGACTTAAAAAGAAGATGTATAATTCACCAAATCATATGATAGTTATTAATCGTAAATACGAATATTTAGTCTTTTGAGGGGCGTTATGATTTGAACTCGTTGGAAATTGCTTTAAGTCTGGCAGCTCTTGTAAAAAAGAAAAAAGAAAAACTACAGAATATGGTGTTATCAGGAAGAACAGATGTTTGCAAGTCCCATGCTACAACCTAAAAATGTATCATTATCAATCTCTTTAGAATATTGACTGATGCTAGTTATAAATCTCCTTCACTATGCTTATTAGACCGGTAAGCTTCACACACCTTCATACATATTTCACTAAAAAATGTGCAATAATTACACAGAAGTATACATAATATTTAAATGTTATTAAGTTAGTGAATCGCAAAGAATGTTAGAATACACCTGCATAAAGAGAACTCGTTAGAAGTTTTTCGTGGCAGAAGCTGTTTGTTTTTACACCGACCTATAGATTCAACTACAACATTCATCCTAATAAAATTCAAATTTAGTTATGTTATGTCGAACTCTCCTCAAAACATGCCATATAGTCGTACTTAGGCAGTGGAGTAGTTATTTCAGATCTATAACTGGTGTCCTTATCTACAAACGAAGTTTGGAGATAAATGCAGCTACTTCATGATATTTTGGTAATTCTTCGCTGTCAAGTGCGGTTAAAAAGGAACTCCGCCTTCGGAGACGTGGAATATCTCCATAAATTGTATCTCCGCAAGTTTTAAAGCGGAGATGCAACGAAGGTTTTGTTTACACTGTTTATCGCTTTACACAAAATTTGGCATATCGTCGCATAGTGTTTTTATATGGTTCTGTAATAATCAATTGCGTGTTGACACAAGTTTGAAATTGTAATTAGAGTAAGAGCGATGGAAAGGCGTGTGGCGGGTGGGATGACGAGACCTTGAGCTTGCCGCCCGAATTAGTTGAACTGCGAACTCCACTAAGTTCGTTTGTCAAAAATTATTTCGTTGGCGCTTAAATCGTTTAATTCACTTCTAAAATCATTGTGCGTTTCTTTTTTGTTGAAAGATGAGAACAAAAAAATGCAATCCGACACTATTATTAGATTGTTCATGGTTTAATTAATGTGATAAATAACTATTCCACTATATTGTTCAGTTTAACATTTGTTTTTATTTGCAAAGAAAACACGACGTCAAAGATACTGGTTACATACACTCATATAATACATAAATCGCATACCACACTCCTTCCACATACAATACAGTCCGTCGTATATCGAGTCGGTATCAACTACTTCTCTGCTTTACACACACTCCATTGAAATTTCTAGAACAATTCAAAAGATTCCGACAGATATTTCTCGAACATTAACAATACCTAAACAATTGAAACATATTTAAAAAAATCAGAATTAATACGTAATCATTTACCATCATTACAAAATGGTCCGAAAAGGAAATTAAAGATACTTAAACACAAAATTATTCATAGAAATAATTTTAAACTGTAGTAAATTGTCCTTTAGACATCGTAACTTGCAATAATAGTTAGAATTTTGGAATTACGAACATTTAAGCAATTCTCTTGCACAATTCTATTCTTAAACGTATTAAATGGCCTTTAAATAATTTCTTTTCATAAAGCAAAGTCTATATACATTGATTTATAGGAAATTGGAATACAAACCTACCAGATCATATTCAACCAAACTCTAGCTTACTACGAATGCTTCATAAAATACAATTCCATTTAACTTTAGGTTTGAAGGCTGTTACAAGGTAGCAGAAGATGCTTAATCAAATTGTAGAATTAGTGGTAAAAAATATTCTTATATTGGTTTTTGATAAAATATCAAAAGTCTAAATTATTGTAAACTTATTTTTCGGCCTCAGCTTCCGCGGATGTCAAACACCTCTGCACCTGCAAAGATGTCCTCCATTACAACGTTACTGTCAAATATATACAATAGTGTCGGTATAAAAGTTATCAACCAGTTCCTTGAAGGTAAACAAAACCTGAAGACAATCATATCTGAAAAAACAGTGGCAGGTAAAATATTAATTAACTGGCCCTACTATCTTCGGCGACGTGGTCTCGTAGGATATTGAGCCAAAGTGTTATTTAGAGGTAGTATCGGGGAAGAAAGATGGCACCGAGCGTGGTGGGTGAACGGTTAACGTTCTGGCCTCGCATTCGGGAGGACGCGGGTTCGAATCCCCTTCCAGGCATCCAGATTTTGGTTTTCCGTGGTTTCCCCAAATCACTCCAGACGAATGCCAGGACGCTTCCTTCAAAAAGGTCATGGCAGAATTCCTTCCAGTTCCTTGTCCCCAGCCCCATCCCGCTTCTAATAACCTTAGGAGTCGACGAGGCGTAAAGCCACAAGTTAAAAAAAAAAATTGGTACGTGACCATTACTGAGAATTTTATTTCAGGCATGAGTCAGTGAGAAAAAATTTATCTGGTGCTAAGAGAGTGAGATATTGAGAAAAGTTATCAAGAGAGGTACTACACATACTTCGTGGAACAAGGAAACCATTTGTAGTAAAAATGTGGATATGGGTTAGGAAGAAGTTTAGAGACATTCCTGCACTGGTATATACCCCAAAAATAATAATAATGTTAAAAATTTAACACGTTTTACAGATGACTAAACTAGTCACTAATTATCTCATACTGTTTCAATGTTTGGTGTTTACACCATCAGTAATTCGAGGAATAGGATTTAACACGGAACGATACCCGGATCAGAATTCATCAAAAAAGTCTTTAGTCACGAAGTTGGTCGATCCCAGAAAGCGCTGAACTAGTGAACGTTTCTAAAAGTAATACACACTAATCCAGAGAAGCCAATGACAACGTACACAGATTTGCACTGCAGAAGTTGCCTCGGTTTCAGCAGCCATTACAAAGAGATTTTCTCCGAGCGGGAATTCTGCTTTAATGCCTGTTCTTTTCCCTGTTGTGGTATTCGGCTTTTCCCCAACCTGTAATTCTATGTCCCTGGCTATTCTTTATTTTTTATATGTAGGTATGCACGGAGCTTCTCCGTTTTGTTTACACCGGTATTCCCATTTCGCAGAGGCCGAGTTATAAGAAACTTTATTCTGTTTATTAAGATTACTTACGAATTTCTGCTAAAGAGAAAATAATGTAACAAAAGATAATGGAAAAAGCAGTGGAAAAAGAAAATAAAAGTTAACTGCTGTACACATGCAAATAAAGGCGGCTTTGTAAATTCTTTATTTAGCAAATAATCCAAGTTTGGGTTAGCGAGCCAAGGTATCACCATATTGTACTTCAGGCACTACGATCGTCGCTGGAGGGCTTAAATAAAGTACATACCGAATATCTTAATCACGTTTATCAGCTAGTCTGTCGAAATTGTAAATGCTAATTACTCAGTTATCTCTTTGATACGAAATAACAGTAGATAAAATGCCACATAGGGACACCAATCGAACAAACTGGTCTCAGATTTACTCCCTCTTGGCATAATTTAGTCGATCTAGTGATCTAACAAATAGCAACACAGTACTAAAAGTAGCTTGAAATAATTTAAACAAAATTCTAAGTAACTGAGAGTTAGACAAAAATACGTTTAATGCATCTACTTTTCCAATAAGTTGTAATTTTCATATTTGACTCCTTACAAATCCACAAAGAAACTCAGAATTAGGCAAAATATATTTAATGAAACTGATTTTTCTATAAGTTGTAAAGGTCATTTTGACTCCTCACATGTTAGCATTATTGAGGAAAAGTTGTGACGGCGATATGTAGACGAATATTTAACACTTGTAATATTTTAATATTTGTAATGGAACGTATTCGTAAGAAACGAAGGCACACGGCAGTGAAAGGAAAGCGTGTGTTGATGTACTAAAGGAAGTCCCAATTAAATGTTAAAAATCTTTCATTGGTACTTTAAACCTGATATCTTTTCACGTCATTTTATTTACTCGGTTATCAACCGACCTATCGTAAAAAAAAAAAAAAAAAAAAAAAAAAAAAAAAAAAAAAACAGCATTGTAATACTCATCAGAGTTTACTAACGAGTAAAACACTACTAAGAAATGTTTTAAATTTTTAAAAGCTTTTCTAATCAGATTATGGTGTCATGAAACATTAAACCCGGGAAATAAAACCATTTTTTTTAATTTTTTCTATGTACTCGTTTTCTCAGCCTAACGGGCTGAATGTTTTGTATCTTTGCTAGTGGTCCAAAGACGCTCCTTGTATTATGACGTGCCAGAATTCTTAATATTTTTCAAAACGTATTCCCATCATATGGCACGAATAGTTCATAGAGATGGACCCATCTTGATAGTTATGACCTGCACGACGAACTGAGACACCTATTGGTTTTAGGCAAAACGGATATTCTCAGCAGCAAATTAAACGATCATTCATTCCAGGCACACCGACACCGATGGATGAGCAACACACACCATCAAGACTTTGAGCACTGCTGCCTTATGTTGGGAATTCTTCTGGGAAAATAGAAAGATCCTTGGCCATGGTGTAAGCAGCACCTTCTGACCTCCAGAAAAAATACAAGATATTCGTGATTACGGAACGATATTAAAAATGAAGAAGTGCGGAGTTCTTTGAATTTAAAAACCATTTTGTGTTGAAACCAACAACAATCAGAATCAAACAAGTGCGACCAATCCAGGAGGAGGTTTCACTTTAGTGTTATGATTGCTGTTTACTCCCTTCCCTTTTGATGATTCATCCGAGGGAACGAAAAGTTGAACCCAGGCTAACTTCTTTCAACCGTCACAGTTCACTTTCCTTTCACTGCGAATCATTCATCAGGTGCGATTACGAAAAGTGGATCCCGCCTTAATGAAACTAACAGACATTGAACTAACGTGCAAGCGTCCGTGTCGCGGCATGGTACAGCAGTGTGCGCCTGTCATTAGGCGTGACCGCAATGCACGCATGTGCTGACCTTAGCTACCCCGCTCGATGAGGGGCCGGCGCCTGCGTGAGGTCGGCTCAAGGCTAACGACCAGCCCAGAACGAACACTCAAGAGGCAACTGGAGAAGGCCAGTCTATGCCTTTTACGGTTGCCTGCTTTGCCCCTGAAGGCCCGCAACTCTTTTTACACGACCACTGGCTTACGAACGTGACCACTGGTCAAAGGAATAGTGGGATTGAGGGGGAAGAAGTGGCTCATACAATGTCACAACGAAGCAACTGTTACCAAACTTCTTCAACACTAGGTGCCACGTTCGAAAATTTCGTGAGTGACATGCGATGACTAACGAGGTTGGCGGCTTGTAGTAGGATAAAGGAAGAACTGGCTCATTTGTAGCCGAACAATCACTGACCTCACCCGAATAAATCTAAGCTGAACAAAATACAAACAGTCAATCCTTATCTCTATGGTATGTAGTGTTGCTGTCTTATCGACGTCTAGGCATTTTAGTCTGAACTATCACATATCCGAGACCTTGATTATTTATTATTTTGCCATTTACGTGATGAATTTCAAAAAAGTTCTTTTTTAATTAATGAGGTTACCAAAGCGGAGAACGTAATCTTTAAAAGATACTTCACTTAATGATTACGTAAGAAGAGGAGAATATGGCTTGCCACAAAAAACTTCTTTTAGAAATAATATATATTTATTAATTACTAGTTGAAAGAACACGCCAATGCAACTGTTTAGTTTATTTATTGCTTATTTATTTCACCTCTCATCGAGGCATCATCAGCGACGAATCTGTGTTACAGTTTTAATATACACTTTTATCCTATTAATACATAATTATGGGCATGATATATTTTATAGCTAAAAGTTACTTACTATTTACATTTGTTACTCTGGTATGCAGCTGCGCATCTCCGTTTTCATATACAACGCATGTTTTGCCTGTATCATATTTACAATATTCTTTGCTATCATCGTTCAGTCGTCTGTTAGCGTCAGCTGGTTTGTTTATGTCTTGTCGCGTCCTTCGGTTGTCTGCTGTGGCCATTTTGTTTGTATATGTCATGTCTCGGGCCGATAGCGCGAGTTTTGAATAGTGTGAGTATGTGTGATGGTCTTGTTAGAATGTTTTATATTTATATGTGTATAAATATATATATATGTATATATGTGTGGGGTTTTTATTATACAGTTTGTGTTTATTTTGGTTTGTCTGTCGAGTTTATGTATATTAAATTGAGTAACGTTTTGTTTGTGAGGTTTACTTGGTCGTTTAGTACCTGTTTGCCTTCATTTTTTGCTTTTTGTATATATAAGTTTTCCTGTATAGTGATTGTGTTGTGTCTGTGGTTGTTGATAGTGAGAATTTGCATATCTGTGTTTATGTTTGTTGGTGAATGGTCATTTTCTTTGAGGTGTTCGGCAAATGTGGAATGGTTACTGTATTTTAATGCTCTCATGTGTTCTTTGTATCTGATTTTGAACTGTCTTCGTGTTTGCCCTAAGTATACTGCTTCACATTTTTGACAGGTGAGTTGGTATATGCCTGAATTGTGGTATTTGTTTGTGTCTGAATGGGGTGTAATTTGTCTTTGCAGTGAGTTGTCAGTTCGCAGTGCAATGTTAATGCCTTGTTTTTTTAAAATGTTTGCGATTCGGTGTGTGTATTTGTTAGAACATGTCATTGCATACCATTTCCTTTTGTTTTCATTGTACTGTGTGGTTTGTGTGTTTGTTTGAACTGTGTGTGTTGTAGATGTGTTTTTCTGGTGGGATTTATGTGGTTGCAGTTTGTTTGTGTTGTTTATTATTTGTTCTTTTTTCATTTGGTTAATGGTATGCAATGACATATTGTAACAAATACACACACCGAATCGCAAACATTTTCAAAAAACAAGGCATTAACATTGCACTGCGAACTGACAACTCGCTGCAAAGACAAATTAGATCCGATTCAGACACAAACAAATACCACAATTCAGGCATATACCAACTCACCTGTCAAAAATGTGAAGCAGTATACATAGGGCAAACACGAAGACAGTTCCAAATCAGATACAAAGAACACATGAGAGCATTAAAATACAGTAACCATTCCACATTTGCCGAACACCTCATAGAAAACGACCATTCACCAACAAACATAAACACAGATATGCAAATTCTCACTATCAACAACCACAGACACAACACAATCACTATACAGGAAAACTTATATATACAAAAAGCAAAAAATGAAGGCAAACAGGTACTAAACGACCAAGTAAACCTCACAAATAAAACGTGACTCAATTTAATATACATAAACTCGACAGACAAACCAAAATAAACACAAACTGTATAATAAAACCCCACACATATATACATCACTCATAAATATAAAACATTCTAACAAGACCATCACACATACTCACACTATTCAAAACTCGCGCTATCGGCCCGAGACATGACATATACAAACAAAATGGCCACAGCAGACATCCGAAGGACGCGATTTCGTTAGTTATTTGTGATTTACTATCATCAATCGCATACAAAAAATATTATCATCAGATCTCAAACTGTATTCGCGATCTAACGTAACTATATGTTCATATAGTATAACTGATAGCATTATTCCTGAAATGTCGAGCTTGTGGCTGATAGTAATGATGGACATCCAACTAGACAGAATGTGTTGAAAGTATCGAGGCGTCTTCATAAGCTGAATCGCAGCTGCTCTGGTGGGAGTCAGTTGCCGTCTCTTCCCTCTCCATTTAGCGTGAGCTCAGCGATGATGAAGTGCGTCCCAGCAGCTCTGGAGAGAAACTTGCGATTTACACGGGTCTCGCATTTCTTGGAGCTACTTTGCGAGCGGATGGCTGGTTGCCGAAAGTTGCCCTCCGCCCTACTTTACGCTAACTACGATATATAGTCGCCGACACATTGGGTCCCCCGCCTCAGCATGGAATACCGATCAGGCCACTTTGTGAAATCAGGTACTAGCGAGGCGTCGGAGGGTAATGGGGAAATAGCGGTATGTCGACATTGGGCACTTCGGAACGATGGAAAAACTCTGTAACTCAACTGAATAACGAGATTTCGTAATTCTTCCACTCTTAACAACCCGACCACAGGAATTTACCACACCGTATTTAGAAGTACAGTCACGTCATGTGTGTCCGCATACTGGATGCTACTGTCGGGGACCGGTTGAAGACGTAAGACGGCAATAGTGTTATCAAGAACAGTGCGCTAATTTGAATTATGTACGCGAAGAGATGTAGAAACCAGATGCTGCCCTATTTATTCTTGCTTTTGTATATTAAATGAAAACGTGCCACCAAGGTTTACATCCACATCCGATGGATTAATCACCATAAACATTCCAGTAGGGTCACGTTCCATGAGCAATGCGAACAAATTTGGAATTGCAACAGGCGCTTAGTAAAGAAACTGGTGTTTGTGCATCACCTCCTCTCCAGCCCTTCTTGCCAATCTATATATATATACTGTATAAAGATGTATGTTTTTTGTTTGTTTGTTTGTTCTTCATACAAATTCCACAGTTTTCATCCGATCTCGATGAAACTTTTCACACTTATCCTTTGAAACAAGAGGAAAAATACTGTCTACATTTGGTTGAAAAATTATCTGTATAAATAATAAACGTTGTCTTATAATTTCGAAAAATTACTGAATGGCGATAGACAGACGCGTTGGATGTGGAGGTCTCTGTACTGTTTTTCCAGGTAGCAGTCAGGTAGCTAAGTGATTAAAGTGCTAGCTTATTGATGTATGGGTCGTTGTCTCCGGTTTAAATCTCCGTGGAGGCTAAGATTTTAAAAAATTGTTTTTGATAGTAAAGTCACGCCTGGGCCGTCCGTTATTCGGATTGAATGTTAAACTGTAGATATCACAAATTTAGGGGTTCAATGCGAGGCAAATCGTAGGTATTCTTGCAATGCTGTAGATGTACACTTTTTTACGTTATATTGATCCCTCAGCGGTGATTCGCAGTCAGTGTGTGTGTGATCTGCAGTAATAATACTATAAATGCGGAAGTAAGTTGTTACGTTTTGACAATTAAATTCCTATACCGATATTGACGGAATTTGACAAGAAAATCTGTAGGAAGGGCACAGGACATTTTTTTTCGGCATGATTAACAGTTGTAGTCATGAACTTTTGAGAACTTATCAAATGGTGCCAGACCGACGGTGTGTTAGTCTGTAATGTTACGTCGCTTGCTCAAGCTGTGCTTCTCGCGCATTATGTTAGTGTATAATTTGTTAATAAATTTCGTTTAGAGAAAAAACGTATTATTTAGTATAGATGTCGATTTTCTCTGTCCTATTACTTTGTGTCTGCTTAAATGTTTCTGGCACCAGTTTATTTTGCCTTCTTTTTTGACATGCCTTGCGGGCGCAAACTGGCCTAAGTTGTAGCTCTAGCAGAGCACGAGCAGCTAAAGTTATTAGAACCCAAGAATCGGATGCTCATGGTAAAGAAAGAAGAAAAGACCAATCTGAAATAAAGCTGCCCTTAGTTAACATCCCTCCCCCTCCCCCTCCCCACATCCCCTCACCTTAATTTGTTTTTCTGCTTTTAAATATGTTGGAAATTGATTCTCTTCAAGAGACAGGTTTGATGGTAGAATGATATAGTGATGGCTTTCTTGTCATATTATTTCAACTCGGTGTTGTTTGGGACCAATCCTTCGTTACCAACAACTTTTTATATTCAATTCTGGCAGTGAAATTCTTAATCCACGCGTAAGAAGTCACGGATATCAGCTAGTAACCAAATAATTGAAATTTCTTTCCCCCACAGGGGTGTTACTCAGGTCTTAAGTAGAGGCAATCTATTGAGTGGTCTAGTTTAGTTTCGTTGACAAGTTCTTACCGAGCGTGGTGGATGAGTGGTAACACCCTGGTCTCCCATTCGGGAGGACGAGAGTTCGAATCCTCGTCCGGGCTTCCAGATTTTGATTTTCCATGGTTTCCTGAAATCACACCAGGCGAATTCCGGGCGCTAGGTTCAAAAGACCATGGCCGAATTCCTTCTTATTCCTTCCCCCAGTTTTTTCCCGCCGCTTGCGACCTCGACGTCAACGAGGCGTAAAGCCATAAGCAAGAAAAAATACAGCTTCTTTTTATTTTATACTCATCAGCCGGTCTCTTAAGTGTAATATAAACATTAAGTTAATTTAGAAAAGAAATTTTTTCCATCCTTCTAACTTGCTGTACCTGCCTGTATCTCATTTTTCGTCCTACTCAGTCTCTGCGACTGATCTGTCCGTTCAATTCACTGACGTTATCTGTCCCGTACACGACTGTTTCTCGCACTGGTTACTATCAACTATTACGACTGCGGGGGCGGAATGCGCAGCCAATAAAAACGCTGTCATACTAGCACGAGAGCCTACTGCTACGACGGCTCCGCGCTACTGCTTCTGTGATTGCAGTTTAGCTGTCTACCTCTCACTGATTGTGTCAATGTTCTAGATTCTGGGACATTATAGAAATGGGCTGCCGGCCACTACCTTAATCCACTCCTAACGGCGCGAAGAATCCTTTTATATCCGTCTCGGCAGGACAAACACGTGTCTCCATTTCCTTATAATACTGTCCGAAACAATCACTTAAGCAATTCAGCAATACAACAACATTTACTACTAAATACAAAGAACCTCAACTTATGTTGTTATTGTTGTTGTTGTTGTTGTTTCTGCTGTTGTTATTGTTTTTATTATTATTATTATTGATACACGTCTCAGTGTATACACCCGCGAGAAGTGAAACTTCTTTGAGTCAATATCTGGATGTTGTGGATCATTTTCCTCAATTGCTGATAATATCAATAAATAAATTACGCCAAAGCAATTGACTTTTTTGCGATTTATTTGTCTGCCGTACGCGTTTCACTTCTTTTGCAGAAGCATGTTCAGCGGGTTTTTTCTGTTAATTATGTACAAAAGTTGTAAGAAGGTTATGTTGTGGTTTGTACAGTGGAATGAACTATTATCTAACTTATAATCTACTTACATTTTGAGGTCTATTGTATTTCTTTTAGCTCCATTCTCAGCATCAGTGCTTTTGCATTTTCGGTGGGAAGTGTCTTCATGTTTGAGATTCACAACACTACACAGCACCGCATAACTATAAAAACTCCATGCTTAGTAAACAAAACAGAACGGCCATTTGCAAGTAATAACAAACACATAGTGCAGTGCAATAAAGTGTAGTGTTGTGAATCTCAAACATGAAGACACTTCCCACCGAAAATGCAAAAGCACTGATGCTGAAAATGGAGCTAAAAGAAATACAATAGACTACAAAATGTAAGTAGATTATAAGTTAGATAATAATTCATTCCACTGTACAAACCACAAACATAACCTTCTTACAACTTTTGTACATAATTAAAAGAAAAAAACCGCTGAAGATGCTTCTGCGAAAGATGTGAAACGCGTACGGGAGACAAATAAACGCAAAAAAGTCAATTGCTTTGGCGTAATTTATTTATTAATAATTCTTTGAGTCATACACACCTTTTTGCGTATTTTTTCTGTTCTTATTCTATATTTTTTATGTTTCTTTCTTACTCGTGTGGGCGAACAATACTATCTTTGTTCCATTTGTGCAGTAAATAGGAACCTTGTTCGGCATTTACTTATGTTAATAATGTATGTCTAGTATGGTTCCAGTTCAACGGAAAAAATGGGAATCCACTAATGAAAATGAAATATGCATCTCCTCTCCAATAATAAGAAGAATTTTTGGCTGTGGAGGCATATCTTTCATAAAATATTACCGCTGTGGAAGTAATTTATGTTTTAAATGTTTGTATGGCACCTATCATCAAATAAAATTTTTGTTCGGAACAAAAGGAAATCTATTTTACTGTATAGACATTTACAGATAACATTTTGATGATCATTATTATTACTGTTCCAGCTAACTCGTAAAGACTGCATCAATTGTAGTATTAGATTTCATGGCTTAAATTTGTGGATTTGCAAAGATAAATTGAATTCATCTCTTAAAAATTCAACCGGCTTCTTGGTGTTGTCTAATGCAAGACTGATATTGAAATTTCCAGGTAAAATCATAGGTATTTTATCATTACCTTTATGAAGTAAAGTAGCACCTTGTGATTTATACGATAATAATGAAAGCTGTAAATAATCAATTGTGTCGTCTAACTTTTGATTAGCAAAAATTTACACTGCTACAATACTAATGGTTTGTTTATTTTCAGTTTGACATTGATCCGTACACAAGTTGCTAACTGTTGATGCTATTAAACTATACACATCGGGTTCTGCGCATGCGCAGATCGTTGCGACCCATGCACATTAACCGCGTAACTTGCACGCGTAACACCAAAAATAAAATTTCCCCCTACCGCGCCACACCCTTAAAAAAAAAAAAAAACTAGCCGCGCCTATAAAAGGATACATCGTGGAACATTGATACCCCTAAAACTAATGTCCGGTGCTAATGACTCACACGTAATAGTGAATGGATGTTGTTTGACGACTTGAGTACAAATCCCTATGAAATAGAAGCGGAACGTGAAAAACGACTTACCGGCCTCTCTCTGCCGTTGTAAAATGAGTTATCTCGAGATAAAGTGTGCATGGCGTTAAGTACGAGTGCTTTCGTTATGCGGAACAGACTCTCTTGCACACAATGCCATACTGGCGGACTTAACCTCTTCATATAGTGCAAGTCAGGTCTCCAAAGCTGCAAATGAAGGGTATGGGGGCTATTTCCAATCACAGAATTCCTACACTATGGTTTGAGCTTCCTTTAAAAATCATGGTTACACTAACTTTCCAAAATAACGTGATTGAGCACGCTTTACCTGCCCAACAACAGAAATTTACTTTAGAAGCTGGCTCTAGTGGAGATAGGTATTTGAATTACTGCGTAATGAACATGCAATTGAATGATTTAGTTAAATATACATGGTGCAAAACTTTCTTTCCGTGTCCTTGAAAGACCGTATTGGTAAAATTTGTTTATAGTAAGTTAAAATGAAATAATTACTAATAATGAAGCTATTTAAACATACCATAATCGTACGTAGAAAAGGTTGTGGGCTAACAAATAATCCTAAAATACACGTACGCACAAACTACAAGTTTCGAACATTTAAATAGACACAGAGCTATCTAATGCCAGAGTCTATGCTTCCACATTAAGACGTTCCACAAATCTATAATTTTAAAGCACTGAAGTGTAGTGTTAGTGTATGCTAACTTGTTTTTTAAGTGCGACATAGTAAATTAAAGAGCCCAAAGAACTGTAACTACTTGTGTATTAAATACAAAAACCAAAAAGGCTTCATTAACTAATACGTAATGGTTGCAGCGATACAAAAATCATTGTCCTTGATCGCCTGATTGTCTTACACACACAAAGTTCCATAATAATTTCAGCCACGATCAATGACTAATGCATCATTTATAACTTTAGTATTTAGTCTAAATTAAATACTATTAAACATAATAAAGGAGGTAGGAGGGGATAACCGCTGTTTATTCATGAAGCTTTGACTTACAGTACAGACGATTATCGAATAATGAATCAAAGTACAATCCTGCAATCTTCTGAATAGTATTCAACACACAAAGAGCATCGACAAAGATTGATTCATTAGAGCAAAAATATGTCAAATTACATGTTGATTTGTGCGACAATTATGTAGTTCTCCAGATGAAAATCAGCATTCACCTAGATCATTACGTAAAACCATACAAAAACCATAATCAATACGCTTGGTTTGTCAGGCCCGAGTATTGAATCTGGGCCCGTTATACTATTCCGTGTCCATTATGGCTCCTCCTGTAACGTACTGTCAAACTGTTGGGTCAGTTGGAATATTAGCATGTCTCAGTCACTGTGAGCAAAATTAACAAACAATCCGTCACATAATTATGATCTTTGTCTGTCGACGTCACCTTTCCCCAATACACAGTTCAATGGTCGTCGCAAAGATACTTCATTCCAAGGTTCATGCCGCCATTGCTATTCCATAAAGCAGACCTTGCTAGGCTACTTCATGCTTTTTCCTGCTGCGTTTAAAAAAGTGGTGTAATAGGAAGTTTATGAATAATTAAATGCTTTTATCTCGCGGATGGCATTCGTATTCAAATTTTATGGTATGTGCTTCCTCTTTTATATGGGTAGGAGTGTAAATAAAATGCCGCCCCCTCAGGTGTTCTAGTAAGGAGCCCTCTTTTATCCGTACCAGCTACCTTTACTGCTGCTCGTTTAAACATGTTGCGAAATTTCTGTAAGGTCTTCAATTAGGCTTCACAAATTTCTTGTAAAATCTTTCGCAAATAAACAGCTACATCTAATTTAAATCCACAACCACTCTCTGGATGCTTTGACTGGTTTTTGTGTTAGTATTAGATCAAGAACTTGTTCATTTTGTACTTCATTCATAATCTTTTATTTTCTATTTAAGTCTATAGAACCACAATCTATGCATTCCTCCTTTTTTCACCTCACTATCAAAGTATAACTAATTAATGGCTCAAAATATTAGTTGAATTAAAGACAAACAGAAGCAAGCGAACAACACAAGGAATAATAGAAAGCATTCAAGATGCTGCTAAAATTTACTTTGAGAAATGTTAAAATGAAAGCAGTGTGAGAGAGGTAAAAATGAAAGATGAAACAAACTAATTTGATATCGTACCGCTTTACCAGTAATGATTTCTCATTCGACATTACAACGCAGATTTTAAACTACGATTGCGGGATATGCATATGACATGTTTCAAATTATCTAACATTAATCTTATTGTGGTATATATATACCACAATAAGATATCTTATTGTGGTATATATATATATATATACCACAATAAGATATATATATATACCACAATAAGAATAATTTGAAACATGTCATATGCATATCCCGCAATCGTAGTTATATATATATATATTTGCTGTCGTCAGTCTTTCGACTGGTTTGATGCAACCCTCCATCCCGTCCAATCTTGTGCTAACCTCTTCATCTCTACATACCCCTTACAACCCATATCCTCAATTAGCTGCTTCATATATTCTAATCTCTGTCTTCCTTTACAGTTTTTACCTTCGACTGTTCCCTCCACCAGCAAATTAATCAATCTAGCATGTCTCAAAATATGACCTACCAGCCTGTCTCTTATTTCTGTAAGCTTCTTCCACAAACTTCGTTCCTCGCCCATCATTTCCAAAACTCGTTCATTTCCTCCTTTTCACTTAATTTTCAGCATTCTTCTGTAGCACTACGTTTCGAAAGCTTCGATTTTCTTTCCCCCAAGGGCAAGAGGGTGCCCTGACTAAATATATATCTGATACATAAAAACCACATAAACTTATTCCGTGAAATCAGTTAATACTCGAGATATAAAATTAAACTTCCATTCCGACGAAGAAGTAACAAAACATAATGAAATCAATAAAATTAGAATCAAGCTTTAAGGAGATAAATCATTATTGGAAGAATTTCTTGATCAATAGAAGTAAATTTTAGCTGTTGTTTATCATCCAGCTCATTCAAAACTCTATTAAGCATAATCTAGAGGATTTTCATTATGAGTAAATAAAAAATTTCTAAGTTAGGTTCCTTAAAACAGGAACAGTAATATCAAAATCTGATCATATTAAATTTCTCTCAGAATTATCATAAAATCTTAAGTATCTTTATATTGAGTAATTTCCATAAATTGTTTTCAGCGCTACCGTGTCATAAAATTAAAATCGTATATCAATCTCTACCAAGTCAAAAAAATATATTACTATGGATACCACGTATTCAATCCATTACTTCAACCAGAAGCAACGTTTTATTGTATAGACTAAACAAATTTAATCTGGTAAGAAAATGCTATGAAATTTTAATTGCCATCTTATTATGCTTTCTTTGTTAACACTTTTATTTAACGAGCCTTTGTGAAATAAGGCTTGATTACATTAAAACGGAAAGCAGCACATGTAAAATCTAATGTAAATGTTGAAGCTGGCTATATGGTCGATAGACCGTAGGCCATCATAAAAAAAATAAAAATAAAAAACTCTCCCAGTGACATCAAAATACTAAACACAGTGGCAGGCAGAATGACAGAACACAGAGCTATTTTTGGAGCAAGATACGGAAATTTACACACTTTATATTATGTCTCATTTCTAGTATGGAGATGTAGCTTTCGTTCTTCATTTATAATTTATTTGATATTACTGTCTTCCATATAAATGCTCCTGTCACTAATCAAATTCGTTTTGTTAACAGCGCAACTATTCACTCATCTCTCAAGTACCTCTCTCTCTCTCTCTCTCTCTCTCTCTCTCTCTCTCTCTCTGTAGACTCAGCACTCAGACCACAGCTAGGATAACACTATCAGCTTAAACAAAACACTTTACTTAATTGACGGTCAGCGAATGCACAATATCGTTGATCCCCCTGTGGGTGCCAGTTCAGAATATTAGTAGATTAAACGTTTCATTAGATTGTAAAGGTTCTTGTGATTTCTTGAAAAGAAGCGTACTCCTGATAATTAATTAAGAGAAAAATGGAAAGTCGTTAACACTAAGTTACAAAAAAGATATCTTTTCTATCTAAAACATTTTCAGTTATTTTGTTCATTATATTAAGATCCAATTAGCCATCTGTTTAAGGTCAGTCTATATTTTGTTTGAAGCAATATTCAACTTCTTTCAATTCTCTGCCATCACAACTTACATTTTAATTTATATACATCGTACGTTCTAATTTATATTTCTCTACAATTCTTTTCTATTGCTATTCTCCCCCACCCTAACAAAAGAAGTAACAAGGAATTTAGTACTTCTTATTGTTTTATGAAAATTTAGAGGTTTATTTTATGTCGCCCTGTTGATTCATACTTTCAACGTAAGTATGTAACTTAATTCCTTAAATTTCTCAATGACAGGCAACTTCTCAAATAAAAACACAGTGAATCTACTTTTATTTCGTAGGAAACATTCAAAAACTTTACATCAGTCTTCTTTTTGAATATCAAAGCACCTTACAATAACAAATCACGTAGCTTTCATCTTATCATTATTCCGAGAGAAACTTCAAATTGTGATTATAGAGAACTTTAATAGGCATCATATAATGTATAGAAAGTTCTAGAAGACAATAAGGACGCCAATAGACATTTCTGAAACTCCAAAAATTGCGTTAACCTTACAAGTCATATAAAACAATTAAAACGTAATCAAAATTTCTCGAAATCATAAGAAAACATTATTAAGAGAGAGTAAAAGATATTTATCAATATTTAACAGCACATTTACCAGATTTAACACTGCTAAAATCTTACTATAAACGTATTTACTGACACAGTGTAACCAATTATAGTTTATTTATTATTAGTATTTGGACTACGCAAAGTACTCAGAAGCGTTTGTTCGCTTTCCTTTGTGCCCATATTTCCTTCATACGTTTGCTGTGGGCTTCTTTTCTCTCATCTGACCATGTTGTTCCTGGTCTTTTCTTAAATCTTTCCTCCCGGTCAATTTGCCACTTGTGAATTTTATATTTAAATATGTCTCTGTTTTCAATATCTTCTGGAACAATTCCTGCTAATTTGAGGTCTTTCTTGATTTCTCCAACCCATTTCATTGTATCCGATATTAATTTACTTCGGTTTTCATAGAATTCAACTAATTGTCTTGTCAGTCTGATTTAACTAATATATCAGACCCTACACTGCTTTTAACACAATTACAGCATTCATTTTGTCCATTCACAGCACTTTCACCCACCAAAACACCACATGTTCATAGAAAAAAATATTCAGATTTACAGTCCGCCATTTCGTTTCTCTCTCTGATACGAATTTAGTTAGAATGGTATTTTACTATATGTGAGAAAAAAAATTAAAAAATCTTAAATAATGCACTCGTCATCGTTAGCATTCGAAATATGTTAACTTTAATCCATAAAAATACAAAACATAAATATTATTTCGTTTAAAAGATTCAATATTTTTCGTCTGCCGCGAAACGCTGTCCGCCATAATGGATTCCTACGTGACGTCATCTGATAGTAAATACTATGGCCCTCCTCACACTGCGCAATTCCAAGGCGACGTGACTCATATTTGAATATCGTCAGTTTGAGTTGCCAGCAAGTATGATACCCTGAGGCGACCTAATACTAAATGTTGAGAATACTGTGAAGCGATACAATCTCTTCAGTTTGCCTCTAGCCGTGGTGAGCGTCGTTCTAATAAACACCCCTGCTGTGGCTTCTGAGTTTTCATGATGATGTAACTGTCGCCTAATGTTCCTACAACTATTGCAGAAAAAGAAAAATCTGAAAAATGCGGTGCCATTCTTAAATCATACTTACAAGAGAAGAACATAAGCAATTTTTTGAAAATATGACGATCAGTTATGAAATTTTGAAGTTAAAACTAGTGATAAGAATGTTAAGCTAATCAGAAATAAATAAAAATGTTTGTAACGTAGTTTTTATCATTTAAATTCTATGCAACGCATGCCAACGGAAGCAAGCATTTTCTCATAAAACATAGACTAACTACTTGAATTTTTTGATCAAATGACAGGTTGCTACAGTACAAATGATGATTTGCAAAATATAAATTTAACTTCTACATTTATTAAATTGTTCGTTGATTCTTTCGTATATATATATATATCATCATCATTTATTGCTTTCATGGACCTTTAAGGTCTATAGCAGAATACAAAGGGTACAGGCCATAAATATAACAGAAACATAGTGCACATTATACAATTACAGAGGTATATATTACAATAAATAAAACAGAAATAATAATAATAAAAAACACTAGTCAGTCACAACTTCGGTAAAGGAGACATTTAGTACAGATGGTGGTCCAACGCTGTCGGTCCCCAGCCTCCTCTTCTGTCGCTGTCGGCTCCACTTGCTTGAGGACTGCCAATACCCGATCCTTCCATCTCGTCTTCGGTCGTCCCTTTGGGCGTCTTCCAGTAGGTTGTGAGTGAAGAACACGGTTCGGGAGGGATCCATCGGCTCGGAGTATGTGCCCAAACCACTGTAGCCTCTTCTGCCATAATACTCGGCCGATGTGTGGCTTTGCATACCGCTGGTAAACGTCTTCTTTTGTTCTTCGTTCCCATTTAGCTTCTCTGGTATTGTAGACGGGTCCATATATTTTGCGAAGTACCTTTCTCTCGAACGCACAAATTGTTTCTTCAGTTGTTGCTGAAGTTGCCCAAGTTTCACAACCATATAAAACTACCGGGCGTACTAATGTCGTGTACAGCCGAATCTTGTTTTTTTGTGATATCAGCCGGGATCTGAAAAGATTGTTTAGGCTGAAGAAGATGCGATTGCCGTTTATCAATCGATGCTGCACCTCTTTTGTTACTTCACTTTTACTGGTCAATATGGATCCCAGGTATTTAAATTCTCTTACTCGTTCGAAGGAACACCCGTCAACAATAATGGAGGGGAGATGAGTTTGATGTCGCGAGACAACGAGATATTTTGTTTTACTCTCATTCACTACCAGCCCTATTTGATTCGCGTTAAGGAGAAATCGTGAAGTGTCAGCAATTACTTGCTCCTCGGTGTCACCAAGTATCACAACATCGTCAGCAAATGCCAGGATTGTGTCTGTTCCCACCATATCCATTTCTCTGTTGCGGCCAGTGTCGCGTCTTACTTTTTCCAAGGCCAAGTTGAATAGTATTGGCGCCAGTGGGTCTCCTTGTCGCAGTCCATTTTGAATTCCGAAAGGTGATGATAGCTGGTTGCCAAATCTCACTTGGCAAGTTGATTGGGAGTAACATGCTGCTACGAGTCTGATGTATTTGGGTGGGATGCCAAGTTCTTCTAGTGCTTTCCATAACATGGAGCGATCAATGCTGTCATATGCTTGTCTAAAATCAATGAAGACGAGGTGTAGTTCACGATCATATTCATAATATTTTTCTGTTAACTGCCTCAAGGTAAATATGTGGTCGTGAGTCGACCGTCCAGAAGTGAAGCCACATTGGTAAGAGCCTATTATCTCATTGGCCAATGGTTTCAAGCGGTTTAGGAGCAGCATTGTAAATACTTTGTAACCGATCTCAAGTAGTGAGATCCCACGGTAGTTAGACACTTGTGTGACATCTCCCTTCTTGAATATGGGACATATAATTGCGCCTTTCCATTCTTCAGGAATTTTTTCTTCTGTCCAGATGTTAGATATTAACTGCTTCAATGCATATATATATATGATTGATTACTACAAAAATGCTTGCTGTTGATTAATATTACTTATTAACTATTTAAAATAACTCTATGATAAATACTGGTTGCCCCCCCCCCCCCACCACTGCCCCCCACAGTGTGAACCGAATAATATTGTGCTACTCCGGCAGGTATTTCATATGAGCAGTAAAGAAAACACAGAAAAAGATACTCAGGATTAATACAATAGGGCTTATGGCATTAAGAGGGTAGGTATACCTAACACATACAAATATTTGAAAAAATTTAAATGTCATTTTCTCAAAATCTATTTAAATTTGAGGGTTAAAATTTCATAGCTCCATAGAACTGTTATAGCTAGATATAAAAATTGATTTTTAAAATAAAAATATTGTTTAACAATAGGTTAATGTACCAAATTGATAGTAAAAAATATGTTGTTGTGAAGGGTTTTAATGACAGAAGGTAAAATATTAGAAATTTTTCAGAAATGTTTATTTAATATTGTAAACTAATATCAAGGCAATAAGTTGAACCAATAATATAACATATTTAACTCTATATTTGTTATTAATTTAAACAAATTTAAAGAATTTTTTTTAGGGAAATGCTGCATAAACAATAATGGTTAGGACTGTAGTAATTAGTATGTACAACATGTCCTGTAAATTTTAAAAAGATCTAAGCATATGGAAAAAAGTTTAAAACCATTTGATGAATTGCTGTTTTGAGATATTTAAGGTTAAAGATTTGGTTTACCTTCAAGTGCAGTAAGATTTAAGTGGCTGTCAATCGTGCAGGACTTCGCTTAATCACGCATAACTCCCACACTGTCAAAGATATTTAAATAATTTTTTCAACAAGATGAAGTCAAAAGTAAAAACTAATTTTGTGAATCAAAAGAAAAAATCATTTTTTTTTAAACCTGATGTAAGAGTTAAGTGTCATTTTAAGGCACATTTAGATTTAGGAAAATCGAAATAAAAATTCTAGTGGCTTCTTATTATCAAAGAATTACATTAAGCCACAATTCAAAAAATGGTGTAATACCCTTTTATAGTGATACCCACTATGATATCCTTTCCGTCTGCGAGGAATGTTTATAAATGCTTTACCTTATCTTTCTTATACAGAACTTGTTAACTTTCTGTTTTATTGGAGAACCCTCTGTAAGGAACCAACACAAATGAATAAAACGCCGAGAAAATCTCCAGTCTTACATAACCAACACAAATGTTTCTATTTTCCATCCTTCCTTTTCCCAGACTCAAGCTTTACCTCCATAACATTGTTGTGTTAAACACGTATGGGCTTATGAGTTATTCATGAATACTAGATAATTATTTGAATCTAACATTTCTATACTTTTCAATAATATTGTTAAGAAAACTTCTAATCTTGATGACTTTCGTGGGTCCCAGCTTTCCGTAATTTTAGCTCTACACACCACGGTTCTGTTACTACTTATATCGCATCTAAGCCAATTTTAAAATTATGGTATCATGATTGTAAAAGTCTTTAAACTTCTGACTACCTGCACTAAAATACAACATTCTTTTATAACAGAGAGAGATATAAAACATGACCTATAACACGTACTCGAAGCGATATCTATTTACTAGTTGTTCAAAACGGATGGGTAGCAACTTTGTCTATATTCCTCCCGTGCACTGCGAAAACGGCAATTACGATAGTTAACTTGGTAACTGTGGCACCGAACACCAGACCCAAAAGTTTCCCTCCGCGCCAGTAAATTTGGGGTAATAAGCCATAAAATACGGTCATAAGATATTCATGGGCCTGCGGCGTGCTGATTACTCCGAAGAAAAGTTTGTGTTATACGGAACAAATAGACCCGACACCACAGTAACGTGAATCAAAACCCCTCTCTGTGCTTCATATGCCGCTGTCATTGACACGAGTTCTATGTCCTGATAACGTTATTAAGGCAGTTTTACGTGATGATTTTAGATATATGATAGGATGGTCTGCAATTTCCGCTATAATGTATATGTACACATATTGGAAACTAATGAAGATACAACACATAGCTTGCAAAGTTCACCGACAGATGGACACACCTCCCTCGGTAACCATGACAGCTGAGGACAAAATAATATATTATCTTGAAGGGTAGGCAGGACCGTCGCAGTGGTTTTTTTTCCCAGGGGGATAAAACATTGACATTTTTTCCCCTCCGCAGTCTCTTCGTTTATTTTTTTTTATAATTTTTATTTTTTTTACTTATGGCTTTACGCCTCGTCGACGTCGAGGTCGAGATCATTAGAGACGGGATGGGACTGGGGACAATGAACTGTAAGGAATTCGGCCATGGCCTTTTGAAGGAAGCATCCCGATATTCGCCTGGAGTGATTTGGGGAAACCGTGGAAAACCCAAATCTGGATGCCCGTCCTTCCGAATGCGAGGCCAGAGCGTTAACCGAGCGTGTGATCACCTATAGAATTACTAACTTAATGCATGTACAGAGGCGAGCAGTAGATAACAGGAAGGCCGCTAAGCTGAGAGGATCGGGTTTTTGGGACTCCACAATTAGAAAAAAAAGTGATAGCGTAGCGTAATAATTGATTACTGAGAGCGCCATGGCTATTTATATTCTTTATCAAATTCTTGTAAGACATAACTTTCTTTTTGTTTCAATAGAGTTAGTATTTAAAATGCCTTTAAAACTTCTTTATCCATTGAAATATACCTTGTAGTATGCAAGACACTTAGCCAATTCTTAAATAAAATGTATATCCATAATAATATTAATGTCTACATATAAAAATAGTAAGACTATAAGCGAAAACTGTCTTTACATTGAAAAAATTACTTTGGGGCTATAGGAAAGAATCAACTGTTTTTGACATTTTCCTTTTGTTTTTTCTGCTTTGATGTGATATTCCGATTTTTAATAACGGATAGAACAAGCGGTTGTTGGTAATATATGTTATCGCAATATATTAATATGAATTATAGTGATAACTACTCCATAGAATATTGAGAGCAGTATAGAGCCACCGACAGCAAGGATTAAACAGATGAACATGAACTAGATGAAGGATTTTTTCGCGATGTAAGAGATTTGACTAAGTATGAAAGACACTAAAAGATTCAATAGTCAATAAGTTATCTACTGTGAAATGATATTTAATATTGTGTAAAGATCGACTGTGACCGGTATACATTGTAAAGTGTACTACAAGTACACAAGTTCATAAGTTCCGAATTGAAATTTGTACGGCGGAACAATAAATATGCTGACTACTTTTAAATGTAGACTCAGTCAATATTGTGAGGATAAAGAAGGCAAGATATCAGGTCTTATAAGGATAGTTATTCAATTTCAGGCGAGTGAAGACATAAATGAAAGCTTTAGTTAGAAAAAGAATGGTTTACCAGCTCTTTCTACAGACGATTGTAAATGGTGCTAGACGATAGTTTTCTCTCTCTTTCTATGTGGCTATTTATTCAGTGTGAATGGAAACAATCATCACTGGTTTAACTATTTACTGAACGTCGTGAACCCATTGGATTTCGTACTGCATATACGACATTCTTTACTATGCATTGTTTGCAAATAAGGTCATATCGTCCGTGCGAGTAACCTGGATAGAAGTCCTGGCTTCATCTCTGCTCTGGAAGGTTTCTCAAATAACTCACTGAAAGTACTCTTGAAACAGCCCAAGATCCATTTTACTGGCAAAGTCGAGCATGCAGCAAGCATCAGCAAGAGAATTTTATCTTAAATATATTGAACTGGGTACGGATATAATTTCTGAAAACGATAGATGATCAAAGTGACACCAGTGATTTCGACGTAGAATACCTAAATACTGCGTGATCAGCCCATGCATGAAACCAGTCGGAATCCGACCAGTAGTTTTTGAGTGAATCTGATTCATGGAATCTCAGGCATACAGGCAAACAGATACCATTTTTAAAAAAAAAAAAAAAGTTGATTCCTTGCTTACAGTTTATTAATAGCACTCACAACTCATATTTTAAAAATAAATATCTCAAACTTTTTCCTGGTTATAAGTATAAATAATAGACTGCTACATTCAAACCAAAACATATGGACAAATGTCGAAAATGGTTACCGTACCTACTTATTCGTGTTGAAACATGGGTCTTATCCCTGATCAATAAACTTTCACGTATGGCAGATGAGGGTTGGCTTGAAGCTACGAGCTCTTGCACGTTGAACGTTTTCCGATACACATTACGAAGTTGTAAAAACTGAGTTCAGACTGGTGCATACTCTGTTAAGAAAACACAACACCGTATCGTCTCCTCCGACTACACCAGGCTAGCATCGAAATCACGCGTTTCAAGCGTAGCAAATAGTATACAGGGATGTGAATTTGTTGCCATACTGCTTACTTCTATTTCTTTATAGGGGCAAAAAGGGACTTTTTATTTCTTGCAAACACGTGAAAATAAAGTAGCCATTTAACCGAGCTGCGAAATAATTAGATTTTAAAATTATTGAAACGCATTTTTTATTAATTGTCCAATTCATATTTCGGAGAGAGTAGTACTATGCACGTATCCTTTACTAGGTTAGTCTCAAGATGTATCATATGCATAATAAATTCAAAACAGTGTACACCGCGTAGCTGGTATTTTAATGGCTTCACCAGTAATCAATTAGTGGAGGTCATCATCCCTGGCTTCTAACCTGGAGTGCGCTCTCCACGCAATTTCTCTGTCGGTAAAAATCCGCTGTAGAGCCATCTGTTACGAACCTTGTATGCTATGCATAGTATGCACTCTCCTTGTGAAGGTATGTTAGCACAAAGTGCCTCGCACCAAATGAATGCAAGAAGCATGTTGCTCTCTCCGTCTACTAAGAGTTGCGTTGCTCTCTTGAGACTAAGCACAAGAAGTGCAAGCATGAATTCTGAGTGCAAACTACTATTTCGCAGTCTCATCCAGGGTTGGAGAAATGGATATTAGTTTCCCGCCTACGGTCTCAATCCCACGGTGACTGTCCTATTCTTAGTTCCTAACACGTTGTGTCTTGTATCTGGAAACTGATGGAATCTTCCATTTTGTAGCCGGTGGAAATGATTAAAAACTTTTGAAGGATTAAGTGGTAAGAGCAAAAACTTTTCTGACTTGAAAGATCTTAATTTTACAGATATTCACGTTTTAATCAACCCATACCGGTCATATAACGTAGATGTAGTGGAAAGTTGGGTAGCTCCGGACATTTAAACCTCTAGCAAACCAACCACGCTGCGTCGGTAAAACTTTATTGTAAATTTGCCCCCTGTAGTGTAAAAACAAATACAACTGAGCTGCGCTTTGGGCGCCCAGTGAGTTCCACACTAGTGTGTGTTTTGTTCCTGGAAGACGTTTTTTCGTTGTTCCTGTCAAAATTCCTAGGAGCTTATTGAATATGATAAGTCAAATAAAAATATAGTAACACGTGATCCAAAAATCTAGAAGTGCGATATTTTAACATCATATAAAAAATCTGGAGAGAGCGTACAAAAATGTAATGGTAATAAAAAGGACAAGTGAAAAAAATAAAAAGGCGAAGTTTTCAAAGTCTATCCGAAGAAAATGAAGTAAAACAAACCGAATGTATGGTAATTGAATTTTTTTTTTTTGAAGAAGTCTGGATTCAGTGCTATGAAGAAATGACAGGCCCCATGAAAATTGTGCTTATGTATAGCCTTCAGATATCCATTATTATTGTGATTTTTGTAAGGCGAAAAAACGAGTAGGCCACCATTTATAATTGTGTCCAGGGCTACCGAACAACTTTTGTATTGCCAAAAAATAAGGCGAGTGTGTTTGCAATTTAATACGTTGAAAAGTAGTAACTTCTAATTAATATGACTGCAGAAGTTCCCAGTTTAATTTTAAGACTAAAATAAAGACAGAAAATGTGTTTATTTTATTTTTATTTGCAATTAATTTTAAATGCCCGGAGCTACTCGAACTTACCCTAAATGAGACGGACGTTTGAAATATTTAAGCTGAATCTATTTGAAATACACAGAAAAGAATAGAAGAATGTAAAAACACGATACTCATTCCAGTTTTGAATCAACTCATCTAGAAACTAATCTAGACTATTTCAGCATCTGAACACAGTGTGCTTCTCAGAATCTATTATATATAACAAATATATGTGTTTTATTCCTATTATTTATCATAAATGTTCTGCAAAAGCCTAGGAGCTTGTCGAACTACATAAAAATCCTCTCTACATCACTATTCAGGTAGTACTCCTTTTAAATCATGGCTTCTATCATCATATAATATAAAAATTGATTCGACAACAGCCTCACATCTGTTTTAATTATGTCTCTCGTACGCTTTACCTGGTGCGTACATGAGATAATGAACATGTAATGCCCCTTCAGTCGGTGGCCGCTTCCAACTATTCATTGAGCGACTACTTACAAGTCTCCTTTTATAAAACAGCTAGTGAGCAGTACTTATACAGCTCTCATTTCTCAATGCACTTCAGTTAAGGTTAGTAAACAGCCACGCACGCTCTTCCCTACTATCAAATTTACCGAGAGACCTCGGTGATTCTTCAGTCTCAAAACGACTCCAACAAACAAACTCCAATTTGTTTAATTACAGTTTTTCACATGGATTTTTTTACTCGATGAAACCTACATGGCCCCATATTGGCCTCCTCTGAACACCCCTTCATCCCTCCCCCCCCCCCCCCCTCCGCCTTGCTCTCCTTCGACCCCCCCCCCCTCTCCCCACATAGCCTGGCGTGGTTTTTGCCTCTACACCCTCTGCGTGGCACGTAGATTTCTTCACTATTGATTCCAGAAGAAATTTTGTACTGTTCTCTCTTGTCAGACTATCGTAGATTGCACGCCGAGATAGTTAAATGACGGAAGTAAATATTCAAAAACGACATAGAAAAGCCTGTCTGCAGCAACTGCGGGGGTGAGCATTCTGGTCTCTCCTTCAAATGCCCTATGAGGCCAAAGGAGGTAACAGAGAGCATGCCGGTGCAGAGGTTGCAGATAGTTGATGAACCCACCCCCACACCGACAACAAATGATGATCTAGTAGATCAATTTCACTCACAAGAAAATTACATAAGATCAATTTCCACCATACTCATAAACCTCTTCCAAGACAGAAGGAGTGAAGTTGAGGCAATACTTAAAACGGTATTCAGGCAGCTATACGAAAAAGATATCCGTATAAATCAATCTGGTCACAAAATTTCAGTAACAGTCAACAATATTCAAAACTGGCCCCGCATCTAAGTATGACCGACGCACCAAACATAACACAAAACCCGACTCAGCACTAACCTTTAAAAATGGACCAAATACCAACAAATAACCTGCTATTCGTAAATGCAGCTGGCATTGGGAGACGCAAGACAATACTGACGCGCTGCATCCGAAAACACAATATACACATTCTTGGAGTAGCTGAGACATGGACAAAGACTGACGACCAAGCCAAAATTAGTGGCTACTCCACCTTTGCGAGACACAGACCTGAGGGAGAGGAGGCGTGGCGCTGTATGTGAGGAGCGACATACCAGCGCGGCAGGCACCCCTTCCTCTCCAATACAACAACACTGAGGTGGTAATGGTGATTATCCCCAGAGACAGAGACACAGACTTACTGGTGGTCTGTATATACAACCCCCCACAAAATGACTTACCAACAAACTTTCTACGCTATATAACAACATTCCAAAGTTTCATCTTAATGGGTGACCTAAACGCAAGACATGACTTTCTAGACGATACCCAAGAAAACGGAAATGGACAACAGCTCTTCCAATTGCTGACCACAGAAAGTATATGCAGACTCCAAACTGGAGGACCGACTTTTGTAGGCCACCAAGGATACTCCACACCTGACCACATTCTGTACAGCAACAACCTTACTGACAAAATACAATTTCAGAAATTAGAGGACAGCATTACTAGTGACCATATCCCTATTATTTTCAATACAACAGCCGCACCCAGCCCGCGAACTCCACCTCAAAGCAGAACAATTAGACTCACTAAAAATGCAGACTGGAAAAAGTACAAAGACATCATAACTACAAGACTAAAAGCACCACTGACGATTACGGATAACCAAGACATGGACAACATAAGTGAGCTGTTGGAAGATACTATACAAGAAGCCATAGAGCAATCTATACCCACCAAAACAATTAAGAACTGGAAACCGACAATACCAAATGAGGCACTTACCTTAATCAAACAAAAAAGACGACTTTACCGAGAAATCAAAAGGACTGGCAACAATGACCTTAGACAAACATGGAACAGACTAAACAATCAGGCACGACAAATAATTTCAGAGCACAGACAGACGACATGGGACAACACATGCAGACAACTAAACTATAGGGAAGGACGCAAATTCTGGGACAAATTCAAAACGCTAACTGGACAGAAGCAACCCAGACCAACTACTCTAGTGATAGACCACACGCCAACGACTGACGACAGACTGAAAGCGGAAGCCTTCAGACGCACACTAGAAAATGTACACGCCTTCCCCGAGGACGAACTTTTTGACGAAGACTTTCGGCAAGTAGTCGAAACTCAACTACCCATAACTCTAAACTCCATGACAGTACCCACCGAGAAAGAAGCTGAACTAATAAAATCCATCACTGAGACGGAAGTTCTGTCTGCCATATGCACGGGTCGAAACTCTGCTCCAGGACCAGATGGAATAACCAGAATGCATATAAGAAAAAGCCCCTTGGACATCCTAATTCCCATACTGACTCTACTTTTTAACTACTGCCTGACAAAAGAAAAAATACCAAATGCCTGGACAAAGACAAAAATAATTATGATACCAAAGCCCGGCAAGCCAACTACAGACCCAAACTCCTACAGACCCATATCACTCCAAAACGTTTTTGGAAAGATATTTGACAGAATAATTACGGACAGACTTATGAAATACGCTGAAGAAAATGCTTTAATCCCTAACATACAATCAGGTTTTAGAAGACATCACTCGACAAATGACCCACTACTAAAACTTACTGCACACGTGACCAAAAGCAACAACAGAGGACACTGCACTCTTGCTGTTTTCCTTGACATTGAACGGGCATTTGACAAAATCTGGCATGACGGACTACTTTTTAAACTAACCAAAATGGGTATACCAATTAAACTTGTTCGACTTATTAAAAACCAGCTTGACACACGACAATGCAAGGTCTACTGCAATGACGCCTCGTCTGACCCATTCACGCCCGAGGCCGGAATACCGCAGGGCGGGATCCCCTCCACCCTGCTATTCATCAAAATACACCTCGGATACCCCGGCAGCTGACAGACAGGACGAGGCGGTCGAAGCATATGCAGACGATACGGCCTACTGGTGCTCAGCTCCAAATACAAAAACAGCAAACAGACGAGCGACGCAATACTTAGACAAACTACAAAACTGGATGAGAAAATGGAGGATAAAGCCGAACCCGACCAAAACGCAGATGGTGCTATTCAGACATAGGAATTTAACCCAGAAACGCAAACAAAGACAAGACGACATTCAACTATCAATCTGGCGTCAGCAACTAAGACTTTCTGACTGCGCAAAGTACCTTGGTGTCCACATTGACAAATACCTCAACTGGAAGACGCATGTTAGAGAGACACTAAACAGAATACGTAAAAGACAGAACCTAATCCGACTAGTACAAGGACGCTTCTACGGATGCAGCAACGAAACCGCTATTCATACATACAAGACTTACATACGACCAATAATAGAGTACGCAGCAGTGCCTTTTGCAAGTATAAATGAACCCACGGCCAAAAGACTATTTGCGACAGAAAGACGACTGCTTAGAAGCATACTAAAACTGCAATACAGAACCCCATCTGAACAAGTTTATCACCTTTCCAATATTACTCCACTACAGACGAGACTGGCAACGATAAGAGCAAAATATGGGTACAGACTAATGACGTATAGAGAGGACATGAGAGACATTATGACCAAAAAACCACGAACAGCCACTAAACCAAAACATAAGTACCTATACCCACCAAGAACAATTGCCCTTAATATGGAAAAGACCTTCCCTGCGACAAACGAACAACAAAATGAAATGACGCAAGACGAACAACTTCCGACACATCTTGACGAAAGACCCAGAACAGATGCGGATAACACTTAAAACTGTAGGCCAAAAAAAAAAAGCTGCCTGATGCCAAATAATTGATGCCAAATAATAGATGTAAATATGAGATAAAACAGAAATGTAAATATAGAAAACAAAATATAAAATAAGTAGATAAACTGTAAAAATTTGTAAATAACTTTGTTAAAAATTTGTAAATAACTTGTAACCCCAAATTAAGAATTTTAAGTATTTAGTTTTAGATTAATTATATCAAAATGTTTCAAATAAAGGAAAATAAAAATAAAATGTGTAAACCTTTGGCTGAAAAGAACTCACGTTCTACACCGGCCCGCCCTCTGCCCTCAGCAGAGGGAATGAAAGATAATAAAAAAAAAAAAAAAAAAATTTCACATCCTGTTGTGTGTTCTGTACCTTATTTTAACTGTGACAAATAATATGAATATGAAGCTAAGTGGCTTGGCTCGAAGTCTTCCACGTCCCCCCCCCCCGCTCCCCCCTTCTCCCCCTCCGGTAGCTCTGCGTAACATCCTGCGCAACCCATCTCCCCCCCCCTTTTTTTCAGACCGAACCACGTAGTATGTGGACGCTTTCTTACTCATAGCGTGCAACAAAATCCCCTTCTCGCCGGTTCTGGCTTAGCGTTAAAAGCTAAAACCCCTAATAATGCTCATTTATAAAGACCTAGTAACGTTATAAGCCTATTCCACAAGCGCTGCTTTATGACGGTTTCTTTGAAATTTGCAGCATTGACCATAGATGGAAGTTGTCATGTTACAGAGCGATATGCTGTCAAATCTCATCTAAGTCTATGGTATCGATAGTCGATATCCATTACAAATACTTCGTAGCAGTAAACTCTTTGAGAGTAGCAGCAGTCTGTGTTTGAATGTCGCTGGAGGCGACGCAAGGGACCTTTACCACGCACTGAAGTGAAGCCGGGTGGAGAGAGGTGGGGAGGAGGGGACGCCATATTACCCTACCCAAGAATCACCGGGAACAAGCACAAATATATCCAGGGAACTCTACCATAACCGTGGAGCCACAATTTGATGATGGATTATTATGTAACTCGATATGACAAATAAAAAATGAAGAATACATTTTTTTGATATTCTGCTTAGTTTTCGAGATATTCTGTCCCAAATGTGAAATGGTTTTGGTTGAAATTCAGAAGAAAAAATTGGTTAAAGTCAAATTTGATGATAGATTCTTATTTAAAAAGACGAGACAAATGAAAAATAAAGAATAAAAATTTTCGATATCTCACCTAGTTCTAGAGATATACTGTATCAAAAGTGAGGTTGAAATGGAGAAGAAAAATTTCCCAAAAGTCAAATTTAATGATCGATTCTTATGTAACACGACGAGACAAATCGAAAATAAAGAATAAAAGTTTTCGATATCTTGCTTAGTTTTCGGGATATACTTGGAACATCACAATGTTTTGAAGTGCAATACCGCTGCTGCCGCCATGCGGGAGAGTTTAGAGCCTGCTTCACCGATTTAACGTCTCTTCTCCTCCATATATTTCCTTCCTCCATTCCTCCATGGCGGCAACGTGTTGTGTTGTGTTCGCGGGAAGCAGACATGTTCTACAGAGTGTAAAAGGTCTCCGAATTTCGCGCATCCGCGTCGGCACTAAAAGAGTGACTGTCGTTTACGACTCGATTGGACTGGCCACGTTGAAACAACGGCATTAACTTTCCGGTAATAAGTGTGTTAGAAAAAGTGCTTCATCTACAGTGACTGTTCTATTAACAGTGGAGTTGGTAGAAGCTGTATTTTAAGCTAAGTGAGAATACTGTTTCACTCTAGCAAACCTGTATCTTCGGATAAACATTATTTTTCAGTTGGTGGTCGGCGTATACGTGTTTTTAAACTAAATACTGATTGAATAAACTTGCGTCAACTTCAAAACTTGGTGTACTTGTATTCAGTGATATAGTACCCTACACTGTTCTAAATATTCAAGTTATTTACAGAGTTGATGAACTGTCTTACGTTACGTCGGCTATCAGCTGTGGCGGCCGTATCAACAAAAGAATTAAATCAAGAACGAAGTCTGAAACTATCAATTAGGTTGGTCAAGATATAAACATAAGTGAACTGTTATTAAATTAAAACTAGTAAAACGAAACACCTCTTGTTGTTTTACAAAGTGTATTTTACAGATTAAACAGTAAACTGTGCTAGTGAATAATTTAATATTCATTTAACTTCGATTATCTTAAAAGAAAATAAATTCTTAAATCATAAATTCGTTCCCCATTTTTTGATTGAGATATTTTAAAATGACCTTCGTGTAAGCAATAACAGATACTACCAAATAATTTGAAATGGAAAACTTAGATACTTATCGATATTGAATACATTTATAAACAGAAAAAAAATATTAATTGATCAACCATTATTGATGCAAGCATCACTAAAAAAAAAAACTTTTTATTACAGTTATAGGGGGAAGTGTTTTCCTACCAACAAACGATACCCACTCCTCTTTCCAAGATCTTCTGTTGCCACTTACATATTCCATTTTCATCCTATTGTGTTTAATGAGGCGTTCAATGTTTTTAGGGCTACTGCATTACCCAGTATGCCTCATTTGCTATCAAGGTCACAGTACAGAAAGTTGACTGAAAAAAAACTCTCCTCCTGTATGCGAAGCCAGCTACCTATTAGCTTTGTACCAGCAATTAATGTTTTCTGGCATTGGAAGTTTGATGACACAGATTATCAGTTGGGTAAACCGTATGACACGCAATAAGGTTACCGTCATTATTTTCTCACAATGTCGATTCAATACAGCACAACTTTCGATGACACAATAAAAAATTTCAATTCTTGAAGTCCGTGCGTACATATTATTTCCCTGATGATTCTAACAGAGGTATGAAAAGTCAGAATGATACCGAAGCTAATTAGGCCTATAAGTTCCTTAGAAAATTTGCCTAGACATATATCCAAAATTCCTAACTGTTATCTATTTTCTGTAATGTAATATACATATTAAAAGATATTAAGAGAGAGGCGTAAACTGGAAGAGAGTTGGTCAAGATCGATCAGCCTGAAAGGAACTAGAACAAAATTATGTAGCATTAAATTGGAAAATATAGCTCATCTGGCTTAAAGAGGCTGCATCCTGAAACAAGGATTGATAAAGCTGAAAAAATAAATAATATATATAAATATTAGACCTTTTAGCGATATTTCCCAGATGAAATTAAAAAAATAAATAACTGACTGATGTCAGAAGCTAGGCCGGAAGAATGTCTTTACTTTGTAGAAAGGCATATTAAATGGGAATAATAGAAATGAAACTGGCGGTGGCGTAGCACATGTGGTATACCGCCTGACCGCGGCCAGGACGACTGGGGTTCAAACCCCGACGAAGCCCAGGTTTTTCCTCGAAGCTGAACTGCTCCCCAGGTCCACTCAACCTTTTTATGGATTGGGAACCGTGGAAGAAGTTCCGCGGGAATGTAAGGAACCGGCAGAGCGTGGCGCTGATCCCATCACTTCCATTCTATTTCCAAAGCCTGTAATTGGTGTGCGTAGCTCTACTTCCGTGAATCCTACGGTAAGTGGCAGGAGCCGTCGGAATCCCGTGACCTTTACCTTAGAAATAATACTAAAACGTGTGGAATTGTTCTCTAGACAAATAATGACAGAAGAAACCGTGAAATAACATGTATAAATGAGCACAATCATATTTTTCTGAGTTTGAATAATGAAATGGAATAATAAATATGTGGAACTTAGCTCCAGTCTCTGCAGAGCATTTATTTTTATTAGATACTGGGATAAATAAGTACATAAGGGAAATAATGTTGTTTTACTCACTCTTAGACATAAAACATAATTATTAAAAAGATACCCCAAGTTTGAAAAGCTACGTTAAAAAAATTTAATCAATTTAAAAATAATATTTTTAAGTCTTAAATAAGATGAATTCATAAATATTCAATGCGACCACCAAAAGAAATAAGAACGATATCTACTTTGTGTTGAGACTCATTCCACACTCTTTGTAAGATATGCTGTATTACTGTTTGTATTGCTACAGTTATTCTCATTTTAAGTTTTTGAATGTTAGCCGTAACTGGTAGAAAAATTTTAGATATTTTACAAATCCATATCCGAAAAAAATTAATAATCTTCGGGATCAGTATAAAGGGCCTGTTCGTGATCTGCTCTGTGACCAATCTTTTGTTATGGCAATTTTGGGATGGTGCTCCATCCTCTTGGAAATAGGAAACAACTAATAAAAATCCTTATTTTGTTCGCTTGGCATCTCGATCTGAACTGACAACAAATTATTCGAGCGACATCTTCCGCCTGAAACTTCGGAATGTACTCCTCACAATGATTTGTATAACGGCACTCAAAGTAATTTGGTTGCGGAGATATAGCCATTAAAAGTTAAGATATTCTTTTGTAATCACTTTTTCAGTGTGACCCTTGCTTATCTCCCTCTCTTTCACTTTTAGTTTTTTACTACGTATCTGCCTCTCAGAAATTTCAGTTGGGTGCTTCAAGTGAACGAGAATTCCAGAGCAGCGAGATCAAGTAATCTGGCGCGGTGAGCTGTTGAGTGACATATCATTACTGTCGAAGTTACTGCCCATCTCGCGGCTTGCGCGGCGTTGCCATGTTGTTTTATTCCTGCTGTGGTGGGTCGTAGAGCGTAACTTCATAAACGTTAACAGCTGCGTAACTCCGTGAAAGTAGAGCTCACGGAACGGGTCGCCTGTTGTTTCGGCTTCTTTAGTACCGAGGCCATTGCAAGTTTATACACTGTCTATCAAACTGCATAACTACCATCAAACACGTCATGGCTGCTTGTTTTACTTCAAGACACCCACTTCAGACGTAAGGTAACGGCAGAACGTGGTGATAATATGCTAATGAAATATTTAAACACCGAAATTTCGCTTAAAATGTTCAGCACATTCGCCCTTTAATAATTAAAGTGGAAACCAGCAGTAGGGACCCAGGTTAAGTGGGAAGAGTCTAGATCGTTAACATGCACTATAAAATGTTAGGAATAGCAACAACAAAAAAAAGTGCAGCTATTTTTCAGTCGTTGCATCACTGCTACTGCACCATTTTAACATGTCTGGATATTTTAAAAGTACCGTTTAAAAAAGAGGGAAAATGGAAAAAAATTAAACAAAGATAGAAGAAATTATAGGTACTTCTCGTATATATAAGCTTCAAGTTTACAGAAACTTTGTAATATGTGTTTATTACAGTAAAATATGTTCCCTTTATCAATAAGCTATATTATGATTTTATCTTCAAAGATTGTTTATATTTTGTAACACAGGTATTCTAATTCTCTACTCAATATACTTTTGGCACCGAATCTCATACAATAATAATATGTTTATGGATCGTAGTGATTTCATAGTATTAAATGTTTTATTATTCTTCGTTATTCATTAACAAAGTTTTCTCATAATTTTTAAATATTAGTGACAGCATTTTCAAAGTAATAAAACTTTTATGGCACACATAATTGGTACATTGTCAAGTAACCCTTCAGACATTACTTGGTGCGCAGATGGATCAATAGGCCATTTGGACCTGTATGAGCTGTTTCTTTAAAGTTTGTAAGAGAATGACCAAATATGGGTCATTCCGTCCATTTTTATATATAATATTTTGTATATTTTTACATATAAAAAGAATAATCAAAGGAATTATCGGGGAAGGTTTTGCCAGCCATTGTCCGGGGGACCACCCAAAGGCAGGTAGCCGTCACTTGACGCGCCACACCGGCGGCAGATAGAACAATGCAGCTACCCTTTTCTAACGGATTTGGGCCAAGTGTATGATCCCTTAGCTCCGGGAAAATACCCAGCGGGGTGAACGCTCGTGTCCCCAACCCCAGGTCCCCGAGCGGGTACGTTGGAGGTCACATTTAGCGGGGAGGGCCGAGTCTAGCCGAGTTCGTACGAATCTCCAAAGACAAGGTTTGCCTATCGTCACAGCCGGTAGGAGGAGCCCCAAAAAAAACGGCAGAACCAATCAACAACAGACTATCCTCTGCATTTTGTAATGCCAGTGAATTTTTTCTCTATGTGAACCACGAGCGACGGGAGGAGGCTTTTCCTGCGGACGCTGGAGGGCACTTGACGCCGAGTCTTCAGACTGGAAGGAGCGGATCTTCCGAAGTTCTAGATCGCTCCGTCTTGGCATCGAACCTGAGGGTCGATACGGGCGTCCTGTACAGTGAGGTCGCTGTGCACTCATTCAGTACGCTGACTGAAGGACGTGGTGCACTGTCCGCTATAGGCAAGGGGCTATAATAATTCCGCCGTCGAGGGAAACACATCGCCGTCACGGTAATCTTTCTACAGTGCAGTGTGGTACTTTCATTCAGTCATTAGGTACAGCCCTGTAACGACCTCTGAATGATTAGAAGTTCTCGCACTCCTAAATATTGAGCTAGCTGGGACAGACTTTCTTAAAGCCACACTTGGTGGATAATTTGAATTATCCTTGCGCCTGGCATTTGAAATCGGATACAGTTAATGTTAATATTGTATTTGATTTATGGTTCCCGATCATTGTGAAGGGAACTTCCATTTAAAACCAAGTGTGAAGCTTTCTTGTTTGCCAATTAATGTTGGGAATTTGCTTCAGGATTGGTCAATAAAAATGTTGTGGTGTTTTGATGCTTTGTTTGTTTATTAATATGTTGGCAATTGTAAGAAGAGGCTTTGCTTAGTTCTTTTTTAATATTTCAATATCTTAATGTTAAAAATAAATAAGCCTCATCTGTACGCCAGTATGAGTACCCAATAAATTAGCAGCCTAGGGTTTTCTTTGAATTATAACCAAAGGAAGTAAAAGGTTTTCATCCTTTCCTCCCTCCCAGGCCATCGCTACAAGTTTACTGTTTAAACGTTCCTGAAACTTTACATTAAAAATGTTAAATTAAATCTCGTCTAATGACTGCAACTAAATATTTCAACTAGCCTACTTGTAATGTTTTGACACAAGGTAACAAATCTAACATATGCAACACACGTCTTCTTCATTACAAAATAAAATCTGCAGGTTAAACAATTCGAGATAGCGTTCAATTCTCTGTTTATAAAACTTAGTAAATATTTTGTGGGTGAAGATCGTTATAGCCCATTACGGACCACCAAGATAGTGTCTTGGGAGATTTAAATGAGGTGTATTCCCATTGTCTTTTGCAATGGTGGAATCGCATGACTGATGTGTGGAAGTCTGTTGTGTGTTTGCGTCCAGTGACGTTTCTGTTGTGAATCATCCCGGTGCCGGCCCATGCAAAACTGCTCTTCCAAAAGGCCGTCAAGCTAAACTTTCGCATTCGAATCACCATCAACAATGTCGTTTTCTCTCAATCAATACGCATTGTGGAGAGGTTTGGGATTTAGCCCAGTACTGTTTGAACAATCTGGTTATTAATAATTATGCAGCACTCCTCTCCCACCCTTGAACCAACTAACCTCGTGACAGGGGCCTGACGCCGTCAAGTTGCCGCCAACATCTGATCAACTTTGGAATACTGAAAGAACTCTCATTGTTAACGTCACGTGTCTGAGTACCGCCACCCGAAAGACCGATATAGCGTTGTAGTTGCATAGAAAAGATATTTAACGCCGACTGCAGAACAAATATCTGCGATAGGAAATCACGCAAGTCCTCTAGTAAGTTCGAGGACTGATACTGAAACTCAGAAGTTGAGGTCTGTCTTTCAACGTAATCCATCTAAACTACTCCAAAGGCTTTTTTCAATGAAGTTCCCCATATCAAAAACAAGAATCATCCAGATTGTCTCTGTCGTCCAGGTTCATGTTTTTATCCCCCCTTAAAAAATTGGCATTTGGCCATGTTAGCCATACGGCAAGCTCAATGCGTTTGCCTCTCTTTCAGTGTTTTTCATACCAGTATGATTACTTTTCCTCTTTTTTAAGGGCGACACAAGACGAACTCAACAATTAATTAAAATCACCCATACCCTAGGCCGGACCCCTGCAACATGAGGCTAGTATGCTATCACCTACATTGTCGGGGTCGGCCCAGGCTAGTGTTAAACATGTTACTAACAATACAACAATCCAAGGAAGATTATATCACACAACATGTCTTACAGATGGTAGTCTGTTGCTAATGTTAGTGGGAGAAAGGGTGCTTCATCCGTTACAATGTGCTGTAAAACCGCCAAAAATACGTTAATGTGCTTAATTAATAAATTTTTATCAACAACTGACATTATCTGATATAGTATAAACCATTAATTTACATACATCTATGACGATTTAACATTTATTTATTTTTATTTTTTTTATTTTTTTATTATTATTTTATTTTTTGCTAGACACTTTTTTCTGACGGCCTATCGTTTACCATGCGTGGGAAACCGGCCAATGATGTATGTAATGCGTTCAATTGACAACTCAAATTATGTCTCATAATGTAAACTAGGATTTACAGACATACATGATTACTTCACATTTTTTCACTGACAGGAATCCTTTGCTTCCTGTTATTTAGTGAATATTGATGTGTCACGCTGATTGCGGCACCAGGAAAGGTGGTTAATTTTATTTAGTATAAATTCATCAATTAATATTTAGTATGGGGGATATGAATTTATAATCAAGGTACCATTTAAAACAACTATTTATTGAATCAAGTATATGGATTGCATTAATTAATTGACATCATTCAGAGATGATATTAAGTAGCGTGAACTGTCCGGCATACATTATTGTTTATCAGGGTCGTTTACTGGGCTAGTGGTCGCCAGTGGTGAACTAACGTAACACACACAATACCGTGTAGGTGGCTCCTGCGACGGCAGCTGCGGGCAGGTCGGTGGCGGCGCTTCTTGCGACACGACTGCGGGAAGTGGTCCGATCAGCTCACGGGTGGCGTGGTGTTGGCCGCACGATCGACGCTGCACCGACGTAGAGTGGCCCCTCAAGCAGCTAGGACGGGTAGATGTCGACGTAGTCTGGCGACGAACCTGCTCCTTGGAGATACGGACTTGAAAGCTCTTCCAGCAGGAGCGCGAACTCACACTCACACTCGCGTATTACATTCGCACGTCCGTCCGTGCTGCCACGAGACACACACTTTCGTGACCTCCCAGCGAGTCAGTCGCCGCCACCCCTCCGCTTAGCGTCCAGTGGATTAGGGGAAACGCGAGGGGTAGCCATATTCCTTGGCCGACAGCTACCTGTCTGGGACCCAACTGCAGCCTCACAAATCCGTTAGCAAACTTACTTGGTGCGACTTACTGTATCTGCACACGGCTTTAATGTGTGACATCACAATATACTTCTTGCATCAATGAAGCGAGTGAGACGTCGTGGAAAAGACTAGACTCGTTACTGCTAGTGCAATAAGTTGAAGACTTGATATCTCAGCACTTTGGATACCTTCACCATCAAACAGGGCCCTCGGAGTAGTAACTTCAGTTTGAGAAATATGAAATACTAGCTGGTTAATAAATTTGTGGTGCAGGGCCGATTACTGAATAGGCACACATATTTCGTGTATGTTTCCTTTCCTGCTAACTGAATATAAAAAAAACCGATTTGCTGCACTTTTCCATCACAATCTGTGCTGTAACGCTTGACAAAGGATATAGATGGCTCTTATTGATCCCATAAACTGCTTTACAAATGGAATTTCTTAGGCGCTTGTATCATAGGAATCCAGTCTCATCCTATAATTGCAGGATTGTGTGTTGGTGACTAGTTCATAATTTCTCACAATTTGACACAAGCCTCTTCCATTTTAACTAATCTTTGACTGGAATTACATTATTATCTTCGACACGAAGACGAGTACCAAAATAAAATGGCTTAACATTCACTGCGTAATACCGGAGCAGACTACAGAGGGAAATTTAACCAAGAACAGAAGAAATTCACAGAAAACATTATCTTAGTTTTACTATTATTACCAATGGCAGAGATATCTGTGTTTACGTAAAGGCAAGAAAATAAAAAACATTTTATAATTAAGTCGTCATAACAACAATAACCGTCTTAAACTGTATTTGGCGAGCATATTGAGCCTCAAATTACTTCTTCACTTCTTTGTTTTGTTCGTTAACGACATACGACAGATAATGGTGATTATTATTTGCAGGCTATTAGTTAACTGTAAGTATGTTGCACATCGTTGTAAATAACATTGTATAGAAAAAGCTTGTCTCTTTATACAAGATAATTCCTCTGTCTTCTGCGGATAGCCTCGACCTTTTGGGTCCGTAGCACTCGTAAATCACCAATATGGCGGCGGGATTTAGATTTTCTGCTACAGGGGTCTTGCAGGATGACGGTAATGGCGTAGTCTCTTCTCCATGGGATTTTGAAATCAACGGCCTGTGGCCGAAGCTCGTGGCTCAGAATTTATGTTCCTGAGGATCTTCTTGAAACTTTGTATGTTACCGCTGCGGGCAGATAGATACTTGTCTTAAGCTTTATGAATTCTGTTATTATTCTTCCCTTCACCTCAAGCAAAGAGAAATTTTGTTAGATAGAGTTTCAGCTTTTTTTGCGAATAAGCAAATATAAAATTGTTGACTAACATTCGTAGAAAATTTACATTAATTTATACTTACAGTTTGATTAATCTATTAATTTGCGATAGTTCTTTTCGCATGTTAAGATTTTAATAACGATTGTAGATCTACTGAATTGTTTTTGTGTACTACCTAACTGATTTTTCTTACTGTGCGGAGTGTATTACACATAATACGAAGTTATAAATTGATTATTTGCAATATTTCTTTACTGTTAGCAGGACTTATATTCAATTAGAAGGCATAAGCGTAATAATAAGAAACAGAAATCCTCCAACGATTCTGTTATGGACTGAATAAGGCAAGCAGTCGCACACGATTTTACGAACGATGTCACCATTTAAGAGTTATTTGTATACAAAGATTACTAATATTTTCATACATAGGCAAGTAGTTTATTCGTGTCTAGTCAACATTTGTATCTCATTTTCTACTTAACACATTCTCATCTGAAAAGGGGAAAACAATGTCTTTAAAGGAGAACATTCTCATCTTTTGTCATAAGGATTGGTTGAATCTATATCTGGAGAGATTAAGTTTTTTGTCTCCTTCTCATTTAAAATAAATAGTTATTTCAGGCTTCCAATCATACTATCCACTGAAATCTAGTTTCTTCAATCAGTACATCATATATGAACTTTGCTGTGTTCATTATGTCACAACAAAAACTCATGTATCACTAGAACTGACTGACAAAACCGACGGAGCAAAAAAAATCATCGACAACTTGATATCCCCTCTTAACACTTGTTGAAATATAACTGAATATTGCTTATTCATTCATAACCTTATCTGCTCATAACAAAAAACTAAAATTGCAAAGAATAAAAAATAACTGACGCAAGATTTTCCCGACGTACCGTTGCACCGTTAGAATTCGTTCAATGACTATCAGCCGTGACCTGAGGTCATACTGGATGGCTCCCCACGCCATAACGCCAGGAGTAACTAACATCACTGTGCCCCTCAAAACATTTGAAGAATGGTACGTCTCCCCCGGTCACTTCCATAGTCGCCGACGATGGTCATCCGAAGTTGCAGAACCGCGGTTCACTGGACTGCCGAAAGAAGTTTCTATGCTGAATCGATGTAATAATCTTCGATTACAAGTACCACGGTCAGCGCAATATATTTGCTATTCTAATAAGAGTAGGACTACCTTAATAGTTTACAGCATAGTTTCTGACAACTGCTTTATTTTTTGCTACCAAGGAATTACCTACGAAATCTGTTTTATTTTTAATTTTTTAATCATAGAATCCAATAATTAGCGTAGAATTGCGATATTGTTAAAGGTATAATTGGCATCATTTTTTTTCTTCAGAATATGCCTTGTTATTCTTTTTCCAAGCCCATTTGATCGGTTTATGGTGGAAAAAAGTCCCTTGAACTTTTCCAGATGGTGACATTGACTCCTAGATTTTTTTCTATAAAACGGGACATACGAGATGCAGTTACTAAGTGAAAGGTCCAGTTGTCACCATACGTATGGACTGAAAGATTTGCACATTAATCTTAGTTCTTTTGCAATTTGCGTAATTTATTTATGCGAAAATATAGAGCTCTCTTTGAATTCACCTGGAATATTACGAAAAACTTCCTAAAAACCCATAACGCTGACGGCTGATAATTCATGCCGGACGCTTGAACCGCGATCGGTTGTATAGGACTTAACTTAGTCCTCAACCCGAAGGTTGGTTGGATCCTCCCGAAGGAGGCATACTAAGCCATTGTGTCAGAGGTAGGACGGCCAGTTCCTTTCCTCTGGGACCTACAGTTTAACGTGGAATCCGAACCACGGAGCGTCCTGGCATAGCTCATATGATTAAACACGACTACCCCCTTCTAAAATGTGGCATCGTTCAACTTCTTGATCATTTATATTACAGATAAGTTCAAATAATGCCTGCATCCTGTGACAATATCACCAATAATTTTGATTTATTGTTATTATTTTTTCTTTACTTAGTTATGTGTTTATGAATAATTGTATTGATGTTTATGACTAATTGTATTGGTGTTTCAAGAAGCTAATGTTTAAGTATTGATTTTGATGACAGATTCAGTGCAAAATAAATCAAGTGGATCTTTTGAAACAATGATTATCATTTCGTCATAACAAGAACTCCCATCATTTTTTAAAATTTAATGAGGGACAGCCTAAATGTGTTCACGATGAAATGGGCCGTCGTATTCATAACATGCTGCATTTCCCTGTGTAGCAGAAAAGTTATTAAACCATCTAATTCTTCGCGAACTGATCTGGTGATCTTCGTCAGCTAATTATACACTCTAATTAAGAAAAGCTTATAATCCCCTGTTGATAAAAGTACTGTTGAATCATTACCCTACGTATATAAAACAACCAACGAAAATTTCCTTCGTCTGCTAAACTCCGGATATCTCTCGGCTAGGCACGCAAGCTTTAATCAAATGCGGCACCCTGCGCCGTTTGACCAAATTGTCGAAACAGGAAGTCCGCGTGAGGCAATTTGGCCGGCTGTTATCAACGAAAGTGAGCGCTATCGCCTTTCTTTTCTTACGCCTGCTGGATCCCTCTGTAGACGCGCGATTTATTGCCACCTATCTGCACATGAACACCGCTAATTCCCGCTCTCTTTTTCCTCCATTTCCCTCTTTTGTGGAATTTATCCGGCAAGGCGGCCCCGCAGCATTGATAAATTATCGGAGTTTTGCGGTGAGAGGCAGTGATTTATGTTTTACAGCTTTAACGCGTTACTTGCGCTGCGGTATTCAGAGCAGGTTTTTGCTGGGATTTGGTTTAAGAACACAGCAGGTTATCTTCTCGGAGAAATTAATGCGTATCTGGAATTAAAACGTAGTTTCATTGTAACTTGGCTCTTGTATTTATTTTCCAGAATCGTATTAAGAGCTTAAGACCAAAATGGAGCCTTCTGAGGCCGTTTATATGAGTGTAACTCGTACGCTTCCACGGAAATTTTATTCGAGCAAAGAAAATTACTATCTGAAAAACGAACATTTGTCTTTAATATTTACAATTTGGATATAGATAATACAACTTTCAAGATGATTAAATTAAATGTCTCTCATTTAATAAAAGGTTGACCAAAAAAACAAAATTGCTAACAGATTTATAGTAAGTCTTTTCCTTAAAAAACCTTAACCCTTGTTCCCCACCGCAAATCTTAATGCATTTTATAACAAATATTTACGTTAAACGAAAATTCACTATTTAAACTTGATGCATAGGTCATCATTTTAATTATGTGATAACGATTAACTGCAAACGAAATGTCTTAATCGTTTTGAACGTAAAATACATCTATCCCATCACTTTAGGTATCCTGATTCATTCTCTCACAAGCTTTTAGACTATAATGCTGAATACTAAAGTTAATGATACCATCTGCCATCATGCCACATCCCCTCGACAGTTGATGCGGGATCACTTGACGATTCTGTTTTCAATAAATTTGTCTCTTTACACAGATAAGGCGATTCGTTTCATAAGTTACGAATGACACGGAAAATTGTTGCACAGCGACAGCTAGGAAGTGTTTGAGTCTACGTGCTTACCCAGGTATTTTTATTTAAATCATGTTTATTTAATTTCCTATCGAGATAGAATAGGGTCAACAATATTCGCCCAGCTTCTGAAAGAATTTGTCTGTCATGAAGCGTTAAAGGTTTATTAAAGTTAGTGTCCTCGCAATGTCTCTAAACCAAACGTAGTTCAGATTTCTGGAAATAAACGTTAGTTTCCTACCTTCATTCTGCGTTCAGTCTGGTTAATTTTTATTGGTTAGCTATTAAGGCGTTAGTGAACATTTAAGAAAAAGTCACAACGTCGAAAAATAATTAAGAGATAGGAAGCAAACAGTTAAGATAGGAAATACAGTATCACAAAAGATGGAAGTGAAAGCAAGAATCCCACAGCGCGGTGTAATGGGACCATTATTGTTTATCATTCTAATTAATGGTTTTGTTGATGGTTTACAGGGACAAGGTTATTTGCAGTTTATATAATGTTACGTAATTAGATAAATTTGAGAAAGGACTGCAAACAAGAAGATGATGATATGGGAAATATTTATTTTTTTCCAGGATATTTCAACAAGGAATGAAGATAAATGGCAAAAAGATTCAGCTTATTTTGTACACAATAAACAAAATAAAGACTTCATAATGTGGATTATGAATTTCTGGTTGAGTGAATAAAAGCACAAATATCGTGCATATAGTTTAATAATAGAATAACTGGGTGACTGGTCAAGTGTTAAATAGAGATATGGAATTCCTGCATTAAACTGGAGAAGGTGATGAGTGAATGGGCCATAGAAGTGGGAAAAACCTGATTACAAATTGTTAGTCAGACTATTGTTTGTATGCGGTGGGCTAGTACGGGATCTGATTACGGAAATAAAAGAACGGAGCCTCATTTGATATTGTAAATTACCGCTGAACACAATCAGAAACTGGTACGACAAAGGAGCTGGATTGGAAGTCACTAGAAGATTGGAGGTGGGTGATGTTAGTGCTGAGCGTGTGTATACTGTATATTAGCGACGACTCATTAATTGATAGATGTTAGTAGAAAAATTATGATTAATACATAGATGGGAAGCAATGACCGTCATTATAAACTGGCTCCTGATTTCAGGTATAAGGGAGTGAGGAATCTTCTCTTACCTAGATCGGGAAAGTAAAGAATAGAACAAAAAAACGGTGATAAATGCTAAAACTTCGCCTCAAAATCGAAAATAAATTAACAAAGTACGAAATGTAAAGTGGACATCGTAATTACCACCTTGATTTCTAGCTGGTGGATATCGATATTAACTCCACATAGGAAAAGATAAACTTCTAATTCCGGGTACTCACTACCGAGCTGTAACCGAACAGATACAGTAGCCACGTTCTAGTGTGGACGCCAGAAACGAACTTCGCTCGCGACGAACTCCGAGCCACCTCACTGAGCGTACTCACTAGCGAGCTGTAACTGTAACCAAACGGGTACTATTACGAGGTTCTAGTGTGTACGCTCACTGTAACCCTAACGACAAGCCGATTCTATCCGCAGTGTTCGTTTGGATCTCCGCAATGAGGTACGAAGTGTCTCTCGCTTGTGCAGTATACATACTTGTAGATGCTTTACTGGATGATTATAAACGGTCATGAAGATGCTGTATTCATGGAATGTATCGAGAAAGAAGTGATCTAATTCATCTTTTAAAAATCAACAAATGAGTGGTTATTACGAAAATTTCACGGGAATCTCTCCAACTGATTTTGAATATCTAATGAACAGTATTGGGCCCAAGATAGAACGAAGAAACACTTCGTTCCGAAAAGCAGTGTCGGTTCAAGACAGATTAGCTGTGACGCTGAGATACTTACATAGCTACTGGTGATTCTTTTACAAGTTTACAATACCTATTTCGCAATTCCAAACTATCCATAAGCTCAATAGTCCCTGAAGTGTGCCAGGCGCTGATAGGAGCATCGGAAGAACAAACCAAGTTAATACTTCATTCAATAATAAAAGAATAATGTGGTTTATTTTAAAAAATTCATACATAATTTTCTAAACTACTATCTGATGAATGCTCGCAATTGTCGCTGTATGGGGAGCATGGTGGGTTCTGCAGAGGAGTTTGTTAGTTTTGATTTGGGGAAGAAGTGGAAGGGCGAGCTATATCTGTATTTATAGTTTTGTATGGAGTTGTAATATCCTTGATCAGCACGCATAATTATCTCAATTATTTCATGTTGAAATGATTTTTTTTTTTTTTGTTTCCCTGGTATAGTTTTTCATTTTTTCCTGTATCAAAGAAAGATCTTAGTTCTGTATCCTGTTTCGGTTTATCTGCCGCATTTTTTGGTATTCCGAAAACCTCTTTCAGCATTTGGAATCTGGTTTTAGCTTTTTATTGAATGGTTCACGTAGTGCAGCTTCACTGTCAGTTTTTTGAGTTACCATTGAGGTCCTCCACCTACAAATAAAATATTTTGTTTATTAACCATAGTAATCCTTGTCCTTGTGGTTCCATAGAACACTGCTTTCGTTGTAAGCATCTATCAACTGAAGACATTTATCTTCTATCCATTCACTCATGACGCTTGAGGATTCTGATAGGTTCGCAGCGTGCAACAACCTTTACTCTCGACGTCCACGAACGCACTGCGAGCGCCCTTTGATTCGCAGTAAAAAACGACAATCGTCGGCTCGCTGAGAATGCAACGCGCCACGTACTCACTATAGTTCACGGTAACAGTAACGTGCAACGGTTACACTTACAGAATGTGAACGTGTTTCTTGTCGGCTCGCTGCGAATGCAACACGTTCCGCTCGCGGCAGGATCGCGAGCCACGTACACACTATCGTATTTGGTAACAGTAACATGCAACGGTTACAGTTACAGCTCACTAGCGAGTACGCAGCTTAAGCTGTTGAAAGTTTATGTTAAGACAGAATGCAATAGGTTATCTGTTTCGAGTATAGCCTCCAATACTATAATGGTTTGCGTATGAAGACGCGATGGATCACAGCGAACATATTATGCCGCATTACTGTACACTATCGCCTCGCGTCTTGCCTCGAGCCTCGCCTCGCGTCTTGCCTCGGGCCTCGCCTCGCCTCGCCTCGCACTTTTTGCACGAGCGCTGACACGAACTGCCGTTTACACTCTCGCAAGAATTCATTCATAAATGGCTAGTGGGCGTTCCAGCTTTCGTGGTGGGCGATAGTTGTTTTATCCGATACTGGAGCAGTTTCGGTTTTTTTAAATTTAATTGACTTTTTAAGTTATTTTTTAGAGATTTAATTAAGTGAATTTGCAGATTCAACCAGTTAATAAAACTCTTGTAGGTTACCAAAGCGTTCTGTGTGTCATTATTTATTGACAAACTTTAACTACTGCGTTATAATATATTGTAAAGAGAATTTCATCAGTTCCCTGAATTATTATCTATAAACGATAGTATAACTCCAGATGATATTGACTGATTCAGTAGCCACCTCAACAAACTTTTGAAATTCGAGGTGTATGACTGGATGAAAAATCTTTGTACAAATATTGAAGAAGCTGATACAATTTGACAAGAAGAACTGTTAGAAATCAGATGTGATGAAGAAATTAATCATAAATTTCATAGTGATGGATATGAAAACCTATGGCAAAATGAAAAACACGCCTGTCATATCTAAATGTATGGCAACTGATATGCAGTTTAATGTATCTCATGTAATCAGGCTTTAGTTCTGTTAATCGTATTATCATCAGAGAAAGAAACTGCCTGAATATTTACGAAAGAGGAGACCTTCGTATGTTCCTTACAAAAATTGACTTAGATATCTAGATTTTATTTTAGCTGCATCGGCCTTGGGAACCTCATTAATAAATTAACTAATTTTACCAAACTTCATGCTTTTATTTATGCAAAGTATAAATAAAAAGACAGGTTTAACTATAGTACGTCGTTTTGTAAAGACTTATTCTGCCAAACGTAGCGAATGTCCGACATAAAGTATTTGGCAAGTAATTGTTATTATTGGCTTTAACTCATCTACTTCAGTAGTTACACTCGTGGAAAGTTTCTTCTCTGCTTTATAAATCATCATTACTGTGGAGCCTGTGGGCAGTTAGGAAAATGTTACTTCTAACATTGACACAAAAGTGGGCGGTAGGTAAAAAGTTTTCTGCAACCACCAGACATCATTAAATCAACTTCCACAGCAGAATAACACGATGAACATAACATTTTTTTTTAAGTTTTAAAAAACCGTCGACAACACACATGAAAAATCAACGAAGTCACATCAATGTAACACTGATGTATGTACTATCTCTTTGTTCGAACCGCCAGACGTTAACAACTGCACTTTCACGATCAGATAAAACAACAAAAATACCATTATTTAAATAAATACTTAGACTATGTATGTGGGAAAAAAACGATAAACAGCACTTCAGTATGTCCCACGTGTGCATGCTATCATTTCATCCGATCTGCCAACCATCAAAAATCCACTTCCACAACCAGACAACACAATCAACATACCATTTTTCAATGTACATCAACCTATGAAAAATCAACAAACAGTTGTATCACACAGTTACAGACTTTAACTGTGTCCCGACCGCACTTAGGGGTCCTATGCTGTTATAATAAACAAAAACGTTTAAAGAATTTAAAGTTAAAATTTGTAGAAGGCAAAAAAGAAAGTGGGTGCAGGAAAGGGGGAAGATGGGTGTTGTGATGATATCGATGATTTGTGAAGTAGTTATAATTATAAATAATTCAGTTCTTTCGATCCAAACAGTTTTTGTTTATTGTATATTATTTTAATCCACTAGTGATTACATCGAAATTGGGTAATCTCTGAAGATGCAGGTTCTTTTTAGTCAATGATAATCACAAGCACCCGATCTACCCTTCTACGCCGATAGCTAACATCTCTTGAGTATTTATTTCCATAGCAACCTATGTCATCTTGCTTTTCTCTATATATTATTAATTTTCATCGCTGCTCAAGGAGCTAAATATTATGTTCTTTTTTATTTTTAAAAAATATTTCCGTTATGTCACAGTGTGTAGGGAAATTGCCACCGGAGCGTGCGTTCCATTGCCATTTAATTAAATATTAATGTGAAATATTATTATATTACACATGACAATATTAAAAGATTGACTACCTCTGATGTAAACAATCTGCTCGAGACTTTGACTCGCGCCACTGTGGCGAGCGGCACGCGCGAGCAGCCACGCGAGGCGAGACTACGCGAGCGCACCTAGTGTTCGTGCTGTCTCGCCTCGCCTCGTGAAAGCTCGCCAGAGCCACGCGAGGCGAGACTACGCGAGCGCACCTAGTGTTCGTGCTGACTCGCCTCGCCTCGTGAAAGCTCGCCAGAGCCACGCGAGGCGAGACTACGCGAGCGCACCTAGTGTTCGTGCTGTCTCGCCTCGCCTCGTGAAAGCTCGCAAGAGCCACGCGAGGCGAGACTACGCGAGCGCTCCTAGTGTTCGTGCTGTCTCGCCTCGCCTCGTGAAAGCTCGCAAGAGCCACGCGAGGCGAGACCACGCGAGCGCTCCTAGTGTTCGCGCTGTCTCGCCTCGCCTCGTGAAAGCTCGCCAGAGCCACGCGAGGCGAGACTACGCGAGCGCTCCTAGTGTTCGTGCTGTCTCGCCACGCCTCGTGAAAGCTCGCAAGAGCCACGCGAGGCGAGACCACGCGAGCGCTCCTAGTGTTCGCGCTGTCTCGCCTCGCCTCGTGAAAGCTCGCAAGAGCCACGCGAGGCGAGACCACGCGAGCGCTCCTAGTGTTCGCGCTGTCTCACCTCGCCTCGTGAAAGCTCGCCAGAGCCACGCGAGGCGAGACTACGCGAGCGCTCCTAGTGTTCGTGCTGTCTCGCCACGCCTCGTGAAAGCTCGCTAGAGAATGTTATCGCGGCATTACGAGTGCGCCAGATGCTAACCTGCGTCTTGTTTATTAATGATGCGGGTGGCCGACTTAAAGGGCGCGTTAGCAGTGGAGCTGAATTTACAGAGAGTTAGACTCGGTGTGACGGCGCTTAAACAGGCGCCTAGGAGAAGCAAATTACAGCCCGCACACCTCCACACCTCGGTAAGTTGAAAGTCAAACTCACCAACAACAAACGCATCCGTTTTTTAGGAAAGAATATGTGTGAACTCCAACGAACACTGACTCCATGCTTTTCCAAACATCAAAGCAGTGAAACGTGGAAAAAATTACTTAGTGCCTACTTGTTCCTTGCGATAACGTATTGTGGTTGTGAGATAACATCTACAGAATTAATATATATGGAACTAAATCGTAATGTAATTGATGTGGTTTATCTTAGTTAAGAGGATTGTGTGGTTGCTACAGTGAAAAAGTGTGTTGAGTTGAGTATTACGACTGAAGAATGTTTTCATTTTCAAATAATTCAGGAAATATTTGACCCAAAAAAATTTAAATAATAAAAAATTTGAGGCTAGTTATTAATATGAAGTAGATTGTTTTCTTAATTCTACAATATATTTTAATCAGCAAAGAGGAAGCTATCTTTCGCCATTTTGCATGTGATCAAAAATGCAAGATGTACAATAGAAAAAAAGGATTTATCTCTCACATGGTTTATCGACCAAGTGGAAACAGATATTAAATGTAACATAATGTACTAAAAGGCATTTGAGTTAAAGAGAATTGTATATGTTTGTTTTCAAATTTTTATTGCACTTCTTTTATAGAGACTCCGTCATGCAAATGAATTTCCACGTATTTTTACAGTAGCCCTCTTATTTTTTGACATAAATTTTCAAAAGAAATCAAGCCCAAGAATTTTTCTGTACGCATTAGAGGAAGTGAAGTTGCGGATAGCGCGACCAATTTAGCTATGCATACGCCATCTTGTATCATTTTTACTAGTCCGTACACGTCTTTTTAGTGAAAATGTGTATGGTAGCATTTGAATTGGTCGTCAGGTATTTTAAGTTGGATACACAACATTTGTGCTATACCGTAATGAGGAAGGCTACTAAAAACGTATTATTTACTACCTGTAATGAAGCTTGACTAATTACTAAAAACGTCCCCATATGTTCAGCACATCGTAATTTTACCGCTTGCATACCACTTCTGCTCTCCTTATGTCTTCCTTCTCGTATGTCAGCGACACCAGTGCTTGAAGATACCACCACCGTTAGCGTTCTGCAAACGTGCAAATAACATGCCGTTTTCCCTTTGTCTCATTACTTCTTGATGTAGTTGAATCTAATGACAATCGCACATTTACTTCACGAATCTCCTTAAATAAAAATCAATAAATCCAAAGAAGCAATGCACCATTAGATCCCTATGGCCATCCGAATCAAACACATTGGAAAAGGAAATACAAGATTACTATAGAAACAAAAAGTGCAGATACTGAATATTAAAATAATGCATTAATGCATACGTTCAAATCTAAAGGCATCTTAAGTCAAATATCGACTGGTTAATATGAAGTTTCTATTAAAAAACTCTGGAAGTTTCTAAATCGGTTATGTTGTTACATTCCATACACACACACACACACATTATTGCCTTAACTTATTGGAGCTGTTAATGTAAAATGATACTTCAAAACGATAGGATAACATGCTGACGTCACGCTCAGTATAGTCGAAAAGTTAGCTTTTCGGGGCGCCGTGCGTTGTGAGTCAAAATTTTTCACTTTTGCTATATTTTGTTGGAGTTTGAATGAAACGGTCAATGTTAAAAAATATTTACAGTAAAGTTAAGGAATTCGACAAATGCGCACGGACTAGATCATTGTTTTGCAGAAGTCACTTTTTTTTTGCCTATTGCTTTACTCCTTGTCGATGTCATTAGAGGCAAAAAAGGATGTGGACAAGGAATGGGAGGGAATTCTTCCATGTCCTTTTTTTGAGGAAGCATACCGGCATTCGCCTGGAGTGATTTGGGGATACCATGAAGAAACAAAATCTCGATGGCCGGAAGTGGATTCGAACCCGCGTTCACCTGAATGTGAGGTCAACGAGTTACCGCTCACCCACCATTCTCGGTCTCACTTTAATTAATTCACACTCAGATTAAGAACATCAGATCCAGTTGTTCAATGTGCCATTGTGCGAGGCAACTGCTTGGTACATTTTTTAACGTCTTACTATTTTCGATATGAGCGGAGGCTTGTGTAATAGAGAGTCGCTACTTGCCGACGCGCCCTGCTCAGGAGACCTTGAACTGGCGTGGGTGTGTCTCGCTCCTAATTGCTTCCTCGTCGGCAGCGGAGTTTCGCAGCGGGTTAACCGAAATGAATGTCGTAATACTGGAGCCTCGACCTAATTCAGTCCGAGGTGGAGCAGAACTGGGAGAGTTGCCGAACAACTGGAACCGGCGCAGAAGAAAGAGACCACAAAAGGGGGGAAAGAAGGATTGAGCAGGTAGCGGGCAACGTAACAGAAGGACTTTGTGCACGAAACAGCATTTTCCAAGGTCTGACCTCCTAAGTTAACACAGCAATATCGTTAGACCGTGCTTTTGGTACTTAAAAACAATGTTTGCTTAATTCTTCCAGTTTCCTTGGGACCAACCAAATAAACACATGTTTCTCATGACTCTGATTGTTCTAGTGCTGCCGAGCGTGGTGGGTGAGCGGTTAACGGTCTGGCCTCGCATTCGGGAGGACGCAGGTTCGAATCCCCGTCCGCGCATCCAGATTTGGGTTTTCCATGGCTTCCTCAACTGGATGCTTCCTTCAAAATGACCATGGCCGAATTCCTTACCGTTCCTTCTCGCCAATGACCTCTACGTCGAAGAGGCGTAAAACCATAAGTAACAAAAAAATATCTATTGCTCCACCAATCAGTTACAAATGTTATCTGCAGCGTAACCCGACTATAACAAGTGACTGCAGAATATATTTGCAAACCTTATAATAGTATGACTGAATATAAGCCCGTAACCATCTTTTGTTTTTTTTTCGTTTGGTTACGGGTCTAGAATAGACATGATAGATTGACATGATCTGATTGAAATACGAACCTGATATGTGATTCACCCAGAATTCATTTAGAATTTCCTAAACAGTTGTAAAAGGGTTAAAAATCATGACAAATTGAGCCGATCAGGCTGGAATAGTAATTGGACCTATATTTCACCCTATGTGTTCACTTTTCAAAATTTGAAGAATTTGAGTTGAGTTCGGAGGGAGTTATAATAAAATATTTTTTCTTATAGGTTTACACCTCCTCATTAAAGACGGGAAATGACTGAGGACCGGAAACGGGAAGGAATTAAGTCATGGACTTTCGGAAAAAACCACACCAATATTATCCTGGTATTATTTCGGGAAAGTATTGAAAACCTAAATCTTGTGATGTCACACATAACAGTCGCACCACGTAAGTTTGCTAACGGATTTGTGAGGCTGCAGCTAGATACAGACAGGAAGCTGTCGCCCAAGGAATGTGGCTACCCCTCGCGTTTCCCCTAATCCGCTGGACCGCTAGGCGGAAGGGTGGCGTGGGGACTAGCCGAGTGGACACAGAGGGGTACCTCGTGGCTGTACTCACGGACGATGCGGATATAATACGCGAGTGTGAGTTCGCGCTCCTGCTGGAAGAGCTTTCCAGTTCGCATCTCCAGGGAGCAGGTTCGACGCCAGACTGCGTCGACATCTACCCGTCCTAGCAGCTTGAGGAGCCACTTTACGTCTGTGCAGCGTCGATCGTGCGGCCAACAAGAAGCGCCACCACGGACCTGACCGCAGCTGCCAACGCAAGAAGCCCGCAGCTGCCGTCGCAGGAGCAACTTCACGGTATTGTGAAACTGACGTACTTGTGTGTGTTGAGTGCGTTCACCTACCGCGTCCACAAGCCCAGCAAACGACCCTGATGAACAATAATGTAGACTATACCTGTCAATTCATGCTATCAAATCACATCTCTTAATCACGTCAAACTAATCAATCCATATACGTGATCTAATAAATAGTAATTTTAAATGGTGCCTTGATGACTAATTCAGATCCCTCATGCAAAGTATTAATTGATAAATTTATAATAAATTAAATTAATTACATATTTTTGATGTCGCAGTTAGCATGACACTTCAATCTGGATTATCAGAAGGAGATTCGAACCCACGTCCTCACGAATGCGAGGCCAGAGCGTTACCGCTCACCTACCACAATAGGAATAAAGACAGAGACTTCGCATTATACAGCGAAGGGTCAGGAGCCATTTGTGATTTGGGTGACAGACGCACTACACCCGTATGTGACTCGAAAAATTAGCTCAGAAAAATTTGAAGTATTTGTGCTGAGTATGGTTGTGATTGCTTGACCCGATCCGGCATCATGTTCATAATATTAAAGTACAGTAAACCTTATTCTAATGATGTGATTGCGTAATGAGTCAAGATTATGAAATTATTCTACATTTTTACCAGTATACACTCTGCACAATTTGAAGAATTTACGTTTATTTTGAAGACAATCCTGCCTGTCCTTCCATTTAATCTGACTGATCCCAACGACATCCAGCCTAAGTTGTTCCATTCCTCTTCTAAGTTTTTTAATTTACCTGCTCCATTCAGACTTCTAACATTCCATGCTCCAACTCGTAGAATGTTTGTTTCGATTCTGGTGACTCCAGTTGGGAGACTATTTTAGAACCGGAATATTTTACCCAGAAAGAAGCAATCATGCTGTATGTAACTTGAGAGGATTGCATGGCCTCGGGTTGCCATTTGTGTCTTTAATGCAGTGACTTCACGTTGCCTTCTCCATCCCCATGACGTTAATCATTTCTAATTCATCCGCCTTTAGGGACTATTTCAAACCCCAAGGGCAAGAGGATGCCCTTGACCACTCCCCGCTCTTCCGCCCTCCTTTTGGAAGGGCGCTGCGAAACAGTGGGCGACTCCTTATACCGGGAATCATTCAGTTGCCAGAGCCTCGTCTGTACAAACAGAGTGCACCACATGAAGGAGAGGCTGATATTTGGTAGGAAGAGGGTAACATAGTCTGTCCCAAGCCCTTACACTCCAACTGATGGTATACAATTATTCATCGTCAACTCACAGATCAACTAGCTGTGAACTACTTCCGTTTTCTTATAAAAAACTGGCATAATCAAAAAACTATGGGCTTGATAATACAATGGAGGAAAATAAGCAGAATTTCAGTTTGTTGGAGTAATAAGGATCAAGCTATAAAATATATATATATCATGTTTTCCGCGGTAAACACTTCTGATGAATGAGTCTCCTGACGGCATTGGATGTGTTCTTCTAGGAGGGGCAAGCGCCCATAAATTGTGTAGTGACAGAAGGAGTGAGGCTGTATTCTGGTCCCCAGGTAACGGAGGCAGATGTGTCTCTCCATTCCCACACCCAGTAGCTGCACTCTGAAGAAACATTTTATCTTGTAGTTCCAAACACGAGTGAATAAAGCACTCGTCTCCCCATAACTGGAGAAATTAAAACATCATTAAATAACTGTAGTAAAAACAAGAACCAAGGTGAGCTCTCACCTTGCTAAGGAAAAAAAAAATTTTTTTCAATAACATATTGGAAAAAATTTTTTTTTTTTAATAACATATACCGAGCGTGGTGGTGTAACGGATAGCGTTCTGGCCTCGCATTCGGGAGGACGGCGGTTCGAATCCCCGTCCGGGCATCCAGATTTGGGTTTTCCATGGTTTCCCCAAATCACTCCAGGTGAATGCCGGGATGCTTCCTTCAAAAGGCCATGGCCGAATTCCTTCCCATTCCTTGCCCCCATCCTTTCCCGTCTCTAAAGACCACGTTGTTAAAAAGGGACGTTAAACTGTTACAAAAAAAAAAAAAATAATTCAATAACATAGCTTTATGGTAATAATTAAATTTATGATGGCATTGAAGAGGATGATCATGTATTGTGAAATACACTGAAAAATCTGACGTTGCAGTCGTTACAACAATATAAAATTGGAAGATCAGTCTGAATCACTAACCTGTTCCATGGTACAACTTATTAACAAAATATTCTCCGGGTCGCCTAAGTAGATGTCATAAGACAGTCCAATTGATACAAATTACAAATACCCGTAATGATACGTACGCACTAAAGCCGTATAATAGTTCTTTTTATTTTTTATTTTCTTTCTAGATCGGTCTTAGCTGTTCTCAAAACTTGATTGAATACGTTTCACCCCCTCCCCTTCCCCCCCTTCGGAGACTTAACCACACCTGGCTAGATTCTCAAGGCAAAAATTCTATCGACTTATAACTTTTATGTTCAAGAAAATAGTTAAATCGATAACACGAACACAGTTAATTTAAACGTCTTGTATTTTGTTTATTACAAAAATTTGTAACGTACTAAATATTAAATGCCAGAAAGTAGGGTTGTAACAGAGCTCACATCCGCAAGAGCGGAACTTCCGCTTGAGATCGTACCTCTACTTCCGCATCTGCAAGTTTTATTACAGAGGTTTTGTTTGCATTCCAACATGAATGTTACCTACTTTATTCTTTTCTATTTATATAAAATTCGGTCTATCGTCACTTATCTATCATAACGTGGTGATTTTTTCTTACTGTCCTGCAATATTAGTAATAATTATTTTTTTTTTTTTTTTTTTTTTTTTTTTTTTTTTTTTTTTTTTTTTTTTTTTTTTTTTTTTGCGCCTAAGCGACGAACTACAAGCTTGAATTCTCATCTACCTGTGGGACCACCGTTGAATGCGCTCGCCCATTCACGCTTCGACAAACGATCCAATAAGGTGTTCCAACCATTGTTTTTCTTCGTTCTTGCTCACAGCACGCCAATGTCCTCATAAACACTTGTTCGACGCTACGTAGGATGTTCCCCTGGCAGGGACCCGTGTTGACTTGGTTCGGAATCCAACATCAACAAGACCAGCATGTACTACTGCAACCCCCTCCACGGACCATCAAGAGTCATACATTAGAAAATCGGATCATCGTAGGTCCTACAAGCTATACTGCGAATGGAGGAAAGGTGGGTGGCGGGCGCTGTGATGCTCTGTAGCGTGCTAAGGCATTTAGTTACTGACAAATAGCAGTTCAAAATCTTCGGTTTCCTATGTAAGTACAAATTTGGGAATTTCGCTCTATCCATCAACGAATAGCTTTCTGTAGATTAGTCACTGAACAAATTTACTTACTTGCAAAGACAGATTTTCTTATGAATTTAGATTAAAATTACAACCCGTTGGTATAATATTTATCGTGTACTCTACGTAATTAATGTCTATAATATTGTATTATTCTTTAATGCGGTATTGGTTTGAAACTGGAGCAAGAGTACGGAACATTTCCTGAAGGCATAAGTTAATAGCTCGGAAACTCAAACACAACTCAATTGTAGTCACAGAATAAAATCTGGTTAATTCTGCTTCTGACAAAGCTAAGTGTTAAAAATTATTTTTTCCATTCACTATTGTTCCTACATCGAATTTTAATAGAATAACTATGGAGCATCCACAAAATACGTGTACGGAATATTCAGCAGCCAGTGGATATTTATTTCCGTTATTTAATTACTGTATCTCCGTATTTCAGATACCATGTGTGCTAATAGTGAGCCGAACGCTTGTGAATTTGAAGTTGTAGTGTAGTGTCGCACGGGGTCGGTGCATTTCATCTAACCGACGGCGCATTAGGCTCTGTTTGGAAAAAAAAATTGTTTTGATTCGGATTGCACCCGTGTCATCACACACTTGGTTGATATAATAGATCTAATTTTGTTCTGTCAAGTAAATTTCAGTCCGTCTATAATTACTGTGCTGCATGTAGTGTTACTTCAAGTTCAAAAAGTGGTGTGAAATGTCTTTGTACAATAACCTTTACGAGGCTTATACTAAATGTTTTCCCAGCGAGTTTTCAATATTGAAAACGGCGTCAATGAGCTATCAAAATCATCTAAGTATGACACAGAATCTTTCATTTCCTAGAATAATAATTATGATTCCGTGCGGTCGTAATGACCTGGTGACAGGGTTTCTGTTGGCTCCACATTCCGCCCCTGTCAAAGCCACCTTAACCTAATCCTGTAGTCCTACTGGGGACCTACAGTTTAACGTGGAATCCGAACCACGGAAGCGTTCTGGCGTACTTCACATAACACAGCAAGCTGTGCCAGAGGTAAAGGTCGGGTTAAGGGCCAATGAGAATCTCCGCCGAGTCAGGGATGCGAACCGGTGACCTTTGATCCCCAGTTACCAGACCACTCTGTTCCCCGGTAATGTAGAAAGATGACAGAACAGCTACAGAAGAAAACAAAAGAATGCATCTCTTCTTAAGGGTTTTAAAACAAAGGCGGCGTGTATAGTGAATTCTGTTTTATAAATTAATAAACAATGATGAATGAGATAAGGATAATGTTTTTAGTAACACCTCAAGAAGCTTATTGTATCGGAGAAAGACGTTTTTCGAGTAATTAATCATTTGCAGGATTGGCTAGTGTCACCTTTTCATTCAGAATGTTTATAATTATAAAAAGTGTATAACGCAAATATTGGTCGTATTCATTATTCCCAATAATCCTAACGATAGTCTGGTAAGAGAAATGAGCACAAAATATATTCTAGAATTAATTAATAAAGGGAAGGGTGGGGTCAAGGCAAAAGCCACGTCAGGCTACGGGGAGGGAGGGGGGGAGGAAGAGTTCAAAAGAGGCCAAAATGGAGCCAAGTAATTTAGAGACGCTGGCTAACAAATAGTTATGCCACTGGCAAAATTATTTGTGCTAACAGACATAGGTAATTCTATTAATGATGTTATTTATACTAGGGAATAATAAAATAATTAGTTAGTGCTTGAGAGTACCTCTTTCCTTCATCAGATACGACAAACTGGAATATCCCCCATGTCATTTGCGTAAATAAATAGCACTGCGTATTCGTAAAGCTCTTTACCGCAGACGCTGATTACCAGCAACAACACTGCGTTAAAAGGTTTGGTCGCGGCGATGGAGTGCTCGGCGGGTCTCGGATTTCATTTACTGGGAGCGCGCCCTTCCGAATAATTTAATTCTAATTGAGCAGCGCACCTGCAGCGTTCGGACCTTGCTGCTGGCGCGGTGCTGGGAAACTCATTTAACTTTGCGCGGCCGACTCAAGACGGCGGATCCCATTAAAAACTTCCGCTGGCCGGCAATTGGAAGTGGCCCGGGCACCGCCATCAATCGTCGCCTCCTGGCCAACCTACGTGCTGGCACTCGATACGGCAGCGAGAACAAGTTGGACTCCCACCACCAGAGGCCTCCACAGCCCATAAACTCATCTCACGCAGGGGGAGAGTCGGATTTACAGAGGTAGTGCTCCATGCCCTTCTCTGGCGCTGTCCGGCTTCCAACATCGACAAGGAAACATACTAACCTCTCCCACTCTGGATGAACTGCTTTGTTGTGATGTGTTATTCGCGTCCGTCGAGCTGGTTGTCTTCACTGTGGTTTTTGGGTGGTTTTCCGTAGCCGTCAACGGGAATGCCGGGACGATCCCCAATCTCCACCTCACTAAATACAACATTTCACAAACAAAAACAAACTAATCTCACACAGAACATAGTTACACGTTTCACAGACAGATGTCAACACTGGTAAACAGTATTACCTGGCAGTAAGCAGGCCTACAAAATCCTTGGCGTCAGGAAGAGCATATTGTTGTAAAAACCAAAACATGTGGCATATGCTACCACACCAACTATCCAATTAATAGTTTTGTATTTATTATTTTTTAAAGCTACTGCTACTTTAATTAATAGTGTTACAAAAAGGTACGGCCAAACTTTCAGGAAACATTCCTCACACACAAACAAAGAAAATATGTTAAGTGGACATGTGTCCGGAAACGCTTACTTTCCATGTTAGAGCTCATTTTATTACTTCTCTTCAAATCACATTAAACATGGAATGGAAACACACAGCAACACAACGTACCAGCGTGACTTCAAACACTTTGTTACAGGAAATGTTTAAAATGTCCTCCGTTAGCGAGGATACATGCATCCACCCTACGTCGCATGGAATCCCTGATGCGCTGATGCAGCCCTGGATAATGGCGTATTGTATCACAGCCGTCCACAATATGAGCTCTAACATGGAAAGTAAGCGTTTCCGGACACATGTCCACATAACATATTTTCTTTGTTTGTGTGTGAGGAATGTTTCCTGAAAGTTTGGCCTTACCTTTTTGTAACACCATGTATATATAGTAATGGTAAATATGTAATTCCCACAATTAAGTTATAAATAAGAGGATAATAATAATTTATTTATGTTAAAAGTGGACGATGGAACATAGTATTAATGTGTAGTAAAATAATCAGGCATGATTCATGGCGCGGATGTTGAAGGATGAGAGTAGAGAGATTATAGCAAATTTCCCCTTTGGTGAGTGTTGGGCGGTTTTGGTGAGCGTGCTTGAAGGCCGAAACGTTGGAGTCAGTCCTAACGGAGTTTTCTACGGCCAGGTAAGGTTGCTAAGCTGCTCAAGGACACTTGAGTCTGCACACCCCGTTCCCCGCCTCAAGATCTGCGAGCCAATGGGAAAATCGATTACTTGCCCCACTAGACAAATACTTGTTAAATGAACCAGCCAAACTTAAACTGCGTGAGACTTGTGCATGCGTAAGATCTTGTCCTCATAACCAAATCATTGGTTTGTCAAATAAATTCAATATTTGTTGTGAACCTAGTTTTGTTCTTTGTAATCCACTGAGACATATCATGAGTGGAGCTAAATATTAATAGCATTCAATGTGACAGATTAAACTTAAGTAATTTAGACGGTGGACGCAGTATAGTTTAAAACAGTACCACTCGCATTTAGAGATCATTATAAACTGTATATCTGCTCCAAGGTTTTTCGTACTTTCCTCTTGAAATATTTCAACAACCACGTAAATACCTGGCAACTGGAAACATAAATAAAAAA
>JARYHS010012519.1:169159023-169192644 GCA_031002005.1 Vandiemenella viatica
CACTCTACTTGTGGGACTATTGGCCTACATTGATTTAAGCCCTACTTGTTTTCATTTTAAAAACGAGACCTGACGTGCAATATCTGGAGTCTTGGATAGCTGAATAACACCACATTACGCTGACAATCAAAATCATTCGATGGAAAATTGCAGGTTTTATCTCACTGAGACCACCTACCACCAGTAATATCGACGATGTTCAATCCGCTGAATCGACAAACTCGGACGTTTCCTTCAATTTACAACATTATTCATCTAGCTAGAAGATCTTCGAGATAAATAACTTTACAACTCATGAGTTAAAATGAGAGGCCGTTAAGCTAGCAAGCAACTATTATAATTTAAGCTTAATGTTGAGTACTCATTTTAATTTGTTACTTTGCCTTAGATTTAATTATAACAAATAAATAAAGTCAGCGATTAATTCAATTCAAAGCATTTAAATAAACTTCAAATTCTCATTCGTTTGCTTCATTTGTAATATCACTTCGTTTCGAGGTACTATTCCAGTTGAAAAATAATTCAGTGTGAAAATAGAGACATTATAGTAAGAAAGTCTGTTTTTATTTGAGCCATAAGATACTCATTTAAGAATAAAATCAATTTTGCTGTTTGATCCATGACACTAAACATAAGACGACTTGATAATTATGCAACTCACATATAAATGTTCACTCCTAGAGTGGTGACGTAATTTGTCTGTAGGAAGCTACTTCAGGCAACACCACCTGGTGTTGGTTTACGAGGATATACAGCAGCCGGAGGGACTATACCACCAGAGATGGCGTAACTTATGGAGTAATCGGCCATCTGGTGTCTATTCGACGCAGAACGAGGTCACGAGAACCACAGCTTGTACCGAGAGCTGGTTGGTTGTCTCGACCAAGTTTGCTCAGCGCTTCACCGGAATATCTGAGGTAATACACTGGCTCTGACAGGTCATTTACCATACTGCTCGAACTCCCGGCGTCTGAAGGGGTTTCCAGCAGCTATAAATAGTCTAAATAGAGCTCCTCATGATTCCTGTGAAATGAATAACAGTTGTCTCATGTGGCACTCCCCACTTCTAACACGTTGTCAGCGTCATATTAACAGTGAACTCAAGTAAATAGTTACATCGTTATTAATATATTAAAAAAAAATACTTATGTAACTGAAATATTTAAGTAACTTAGTGGACTTCCATGGAGGAAGTTGAGACCGCGATTATTTTTCTGCAGTCTTTAATATATTAATCTGTCTACAATTTAGTTACAATCTATGTACAAAACACGTTGTTGCACATTCGGACAGAAAATTAATTTACTTTATACATTGGGGGATTTTTTTCAATGTTTCTATTCCATCTTACTACTTTTGAGTTGTTAGTTTTCCAGTTCAGTAAATAGAATTTGTTATTTCATTTTTTTTTTCTCGCTGTAATAAATGAACTTGTTCAGCGAAGAAGTAAAATATAAAGTGAAAGCATTGTGTTAATATATAATTTGTTTAACATAAAAAGTCATTTTATTACATATCTCAGTCTAAAATAGATTTTAATTATCAATATTAACTGTTAATTACTCCTTTAAACAAGGATCTTTTTTGTTCAAACGTCGATTGTAGCTTTGTATTTTCTTGGTAATCCTTTGTTTGGAAATAAAAACACCCATTCAGCATAAAATACTTGACAGTAAATATATCATAAATGTAATTGAACGGTTATGTTTTACAATTTAGTCATTAAATGTTCTATTTAGTTTATGATTACTTTTGTCTAATTAGCAACTTCATCGATAGAAATCCAAGCACCTGGGGAAAGAAGAGTCAACTACAAGCAAGAAAAATATTAACGTTACTGGGGAATCAATCGATTAAAAAAATAATAAGAATTTCTTACTTCATTCTGAGCACCATGCTTTAACTTTAATTTATAGCATCAATATCACCTTTGAATTTTCTGTTGCTAAAAATGAGAATTTATCAATAAATATTTGCAGTGGTACTACATTCTTCGTAAGATCGTATGGAATTAGGATTTTAGAAATGATACAGTGGATTATCCGATATATATATTCGTAGGCAATTAACTGCACCGTGTGTTTTACAGGGAAGTTTTTAATAAAAACAGAAGCCAGCTAATTCATTAAACCATTATTCAAATATTAATTAGTCAGAATAACTTCCTCCATTCATTTCCTAATTTAAATGCTGTTTTTGAACCAGGTTTGATAAATTACGTCAAACACAATGTCTTGAATTGAATTAAATTGCGCTGGAGCGCACCATCCGATAGCAATTTCCCTAGTCATCTAATTACGCGGTTCTTAGATTTTATTATTATTATCTTGTACACTTTCAGTGTTAAATTCCTCCCCCATCAACTTTTGCGGTTTACATATTTTAATTTTAAATTCCTTCAGCGTTTTTTTTTTTTAATTAATCATCACACTTCTGCTCGTATGTTACCAAAGATCTTCCGAAATAATAGCTACTTATTCGCATAGCAGAAATTATCACAATTTATTCCATCACACGCCTTCAGTATGAGCTGCACCTGGACTAAACCAGCGCAGTAATAGCGGTGTAAACTAAGGCTAGATTTAATACAATACTTTATAATTTAGGGAAGTATGCTAAACAATTCAGATAATTTTCATTTGTTTATGAGGATAAATTGGACGAAGTTCCTAATGAATGCATCACCGTTCGTGCAGTCAGATGTATTTCGACGTATTTAGCTATTATGATTTTTCAATATTTATAATTTATGAACCCTTTCTCATGCAAATAAATCTTAATAAAGTTTACCTGAGATAATAAAAATTAAATTCATATGTTTCAAAATTAAGGCACCCAGCAATTCCCGTTACAAGTGCGAAAGAAAATAAAATAAAAACACAGAAAAAAATACACATGAAAAATAAACATATAAATACATAGAAGTTTCATTTTCTGGCGTATACGTATTTATACACGTAACAATTTGTTTTAATTATATTTCTTCTAGTTATCTGTCTACGGTTTACTTCATCAATATTTTTCTGTTTCACGGTTAGCAACAATTAGCGCTCAAAAACTTATATAGTAATTTTATTTTCATAACAGATTTTTGTTTGAATAAATTGGAGTCTCATTAAAGGCGGTTTATTTTACTTTAATACGCCGTACACAGCTCTCCCTTTTGAGTTTACCATTTAATTATGACTAATTGGACACCATTAGTTAGTTAATTGCCGTCAAATCTTTTGCTGGAGAGAACATTACTTCTGCGATTTTTTAATTGCAGTTTCCAGCTTAGTGCACTTCATAATTTCGCTGTTGAATGTACTCCTAATCAGCGCGCCAAGAACAATGAATAAAAACTTGAGCACACCACAGAAATAGAACTCTTTGTTATGTGTGCTACATTGGCGGCAGTATTTAAATGGGGAATGCAGTTTAAACAGGGACCTCATTAATTCTTCTAATCGAACAACTGATCGATTATGCAATATTTCGATAAGTTTCAGTTATACCATGCGTATTATTTTTTCTTATTTGTTCCGTTTTGTTTTACATAAGAATTTAAAAAAATAGTGCGTCCAACACATTGGAGAACTCATATATAACAATTATTGCGGATACTTTAACTGAGCATGTTCTTGATCCAGAAAATCCGATCACTCCACTTAAGGTTGTAGCAATACAGTCGTTAATTTCTATTGGGTATATACACTAGTGTAATTTCCATACTCACCTATCGTCACGTTTTACATTTTTTAAAATTATTATTATTAAATTCTTTCATTGCAATTTTTACAGTTATCTCTCGTGCCCTTTAATACGAATATTAATTATATATTCTTTCATTGTTTCGAGTAAATTTTTCATCATCCACCCTCATCTTTTATTCCCGTCCTTTACTACCTTACAACAAAATGAAAATTTTCCCTCTCTTGTGCCAGGAAACTAGTGCTAACTTATGCTAATTCTTCTACCAACATCCATCCAACCTCGTCGCCAGTATATGCCTTATACATTCACAGCACTCTCTTCTTGTGTTCTGGAATTATAATGAATCTTAATCCAACTCCTTTATCGTATCGGTTACTGATTTCGTTCTGCCCATCTTGCAACCTCTTTAGCTCAGTTACTTGATAACCCCACAATAATGAAGTAATGATCTGACCAACGTTTTGTAACCCAGTTCCCTCAATGCCCTTATACATGCTCGTATTGTCCTCTCCGATAAATGAAGTATTTTGAAACCTCTCCCTACCACATGTCAAATGTGTCAGGCTTCATCAAATGTTACGCCAAAACATTTGCACTCGAGGTGTTCAACTAGCAGTTGCAATACCGAAACAATTCTAAGCATTAAAAAACCTGAAAAACATGAAAGGCATTTAAAAAAACCTAAAAACTGTTAGAAGCATTTTAAACTTATCCGTAGGAAGTTAACTCGAAGTGGCCATTGCAGTTTGAGGCGTTGCTGGTTTTTGGTCAATGAAAGCCGACGAAACGGCAGACGTGCCACCAGTCCAGCTCTCAGCAGCCGGCGAAGACCGTCGACACATAAATGTCCATACCCACTGCAGTGACCCAACACTGTGGACGAAGCTGTTCTGTCGGTTACGGCCATGCGGACAAGATGGCGGTCACTCCACGCAGTCGTGTGTTCCAGCGCCCTCTCGTCGCTGTGTACGGCCCCCTTCTGTCCACTGGTTTCACGCCCGCATCACTGTCGAAGCAGAGTGCGCTGTGCGAGCAGTAACGTCACGGTGTTTCCCGGAGACCAATTATTGCACCACGTCCGAATTCACTGTCACGCTGAGATTATATTGCGCCCTTGGACGTCAACTTCGCTTGACGACTGTCCACCGACTGAGCGTGGCGTTTCACAGACCTGTCTGGTCACACAGAACAGGGTGCTGCTGGGCCTATGTGCACGCCGTCTCTCTGCAATATTAATCACTTATTACTACTCCACTGTTCTACACATCTTCCCATTTTGGAGCGATTCAGACCATTCTTTAAAGGTATTACAATTTTCGAAAACAGTAGTGTACTTTTCAGCCGTAACCACTGACGGATCTTCGATTTTTCCGAGTAGGAGCAAAATTTTATATTGCCGCCCCTCTATGTTCCCCCTCCCTTGATCTAGCACTGGCCGTAACGGGGATGATTTAATCAATGTATATTATAAAAGTAAGTGTGCAATATGCGTGTCGCTAAAACTCAAAAACAAGTCCCGGTACGATCAAGGGAGTTATATGATGTGGTAGCTCTCTATCCCTTATCCATGAAGAAGGTTCCCGTTTTTACCTGAAGGGCGTAATGTTGAAGATAGAAGGGCTGGAATTTTATTCCTCTAGAACAGCGAGAAAACGAAACAGTCGAAGAGCGCGAGGCACGTTTATGTTCCCAGCGAACGTGAATGAGCAGCGTGAGAAGCAGAGAAACGTAATAACAACGAAATGAACGAGTTAAAGGATCAATAATTGTGGCACAATCTTATAGTAGAAGACTGCGAACGCAAGCCGCCCATGAAAATATCACCCTACGAGAAACACGGACGAGGACAAGTAAACAGTACAACCTGATAAATGAAGCATTCCATCACGACCTGACAAAACAATATAACAAAAACAACCACGTCGTAATCGAAAAAAACGGATAACATCTACCAATTTTGCAACGCGAAAAATTTCAGTGGAGAAACACCAGGATTCTGTTGCATGATTGGAAAAATTCGATTAGCACCACTGAAAGCACCTCCACGGGAATTTCTACAATACATGACCGGAGAAACTCCAGAATCGAAATACATAGTATTAATCCTCAGAATACCCCTGATCTCTACTGAACTGCCATTCCAATTTAAAATACTGCAATTTCCAATCAAATTTGCTTATAGTTTTACAAATAACAAAGCGCAAGGACAAACCTTAAAAAATTACGGCATCAACCTCAAAGACTCCTGCTTCTCTCACAGTCAACCATATGTAGCTTGCTATCGAGTAGGAAATTTTAAAAATTTGTACATATATATCCGGATAACAAAATGAAATTTTTTATTTATAAACAAGTATTGCAAAAGTTAGAATTTGTTTTCAATTTTTAAAAAAATTACCTCTTACATTTTAAAGTTTATCCTTTTTTATTCCAACTACCACACAGTCTAATATCAACTCTATGAGCAAAGCCGGGTACCTCAGCTAGTTATAAATATAAGTAGGTCGAAAGGTGATTGTATCATCCAGAGTATATCTCCAGTACAGTAGAAGGTCTAATAGATACTGACCCTTCACCTCCCTCTACGTCAAATCACTAATAAAATTGAAAAATCGCGCTAAATTGCATCTAAAATTTAAACTAATAATTTTACTTTTATCTAACTGCCTCTTACAGCAGAATTATAGTGTGGTGTTATTACTTCGGTGAGCTGCTTCCTTCTCTCGCGGTGACAGGCAGGAGAGCCGGATTCGTCCGTTCTGTATCAGGGCTGCTGGTGCTGGTGTGGTGTGACTTCATCAGACGTCCGTCCCGCCCGGAATGCAATATCCGGCGGCCACGGCCCGCAGCAAGAAGTCTCCACCTCAGACACCGCGTCCCTGCCAAACCAATTCCTCTCTGCACGTGTGCTGCCACGGCTTATCGAAACAGAACTGTATTTTCTCCAGTCAGTCTGGCAAACTTGCTCATATCAAATTTTCTTAGCTCTGTCCTTCACGGTTCGCTATTCTGTTCCTCAAATATTTGGAGTGTCTCTCCGGTTACACCTCGGCGTCACAACAGTGGTTGTGGAGCGTCCATATACTACGTGGCTCGGTCTGGATGGAATGGGTTGGCTGGAAAGTTAAGCTATGTTATGTGTGTGTGTGTGGGGGGGGGGGGGGTGTTCCGTGCCAAGCCACGTAGCTATTCATTCATATTATTCGTCACAGTTAAAGTAACTCACAGAATACGCAACAGCATGTGGATATTTATTTCCGCCATTTTATCACCTCTGTATGTAATTTACAATAGCCTGACAAGAGAAATCAGTACGAAATGTCTTGTAGAATTACTGAGGAAATAAGCTACGTTCCAAGCAGGGGTGGTGAGGAAGGGTAGACACAAAAGCTACGTCATGCTACGTGGCGGGGAGGGGGGGGGGGGGTTTCAGAGGATGACAAAATGGAGTTACCTAGTTTATGGACGCTCCTTTACTGAAATAAGTTTTGTTGGGTACTTTTTTGTAATTTCTTTTCCCCACATGTTTCTTCTTATTTCTCCAGGTTGTAACAGGACGTTATCACGCCACGCTACAATTTATATTTTTATTAAGTTGTGTTTAATTTTAATTTATTAAGATTAAAATTAATTAAAATTGATCTCGGGCAGCCCAAAAATTGTATATGATTAAATAAATATGCAAGGGTATTTCATTTGAGAGGGCTCAGCGAAAAATGTGTGAGCATAAGATTTGTTTAAGCGAAGGATCGCACATCTGAGGCTAGGGACGGAAGTGAAACGGTAATTCCCAGTGAACGGACACAATGGGGCCGCCTCGCTGTCGCCACCCAAGGCCAGTCACTAACCCCAACGGTTCGCACAGCAAACATGTGAAGGTCAACCTCTCCCCCACCCCAACAAGGATGGACGCGGAGAGGACGCTGGCAAAAATGCCGCGAATCTGAGTGTGCAACGATACCACGTGATTTCCAACCTGCCTATGAAAATCATCGACAGGGTCTTCACAAGTTAATTCAGGGTGTTTTTTTTTCTTCCCGCCATGTTCCTTCGCGAGAGGAGGACGCCATCGCCTTCCGAAGAGGAGGAAGTTACTTCTTGCCAGACCACGGTCTGGGAGAGTCGACTGCTGACTTCTCGCCAGGCCAGAACGGTTGTGCTTGGTCAGTACAGTGACCTGCCTATGATCACTGGCTGGTGATCTTTCTATCGCGCTGGGCTGATAGCGCGACGGACTTCAGTGTTGCTGCCTATGCTATGGTAAAGTGTTAACGCCAGGTTTGCATCGTTGTGTTCTTATGAGACTGCGAATGACCCGTAAGCGACTTGAGAAAGAGACTTGTGTTCTTTGAGCTAATTTTGACCCTGAGCTAGCCGACATTTTGTTGAACATTGTCGGAACCTTTGCATATCGCGAGTTCCTTGTTTTTCTCCTTGTTATTTGACGGCGCCCGAGACGCATGTTCATTTCATGTATTCATTTTGATTGCTGACTGTTTTTTTGTTGTAGCGTATTGTGAACATTGTTCCCGCTTACTAACTATAACTTCGTCAGAAGATTTTCAATTAAAGTAAAATTCATATAATTGTTTGCTTGAATGAATCGGCCAGTTGTAATCGTTAGGCTTGCATTGATATGTTAGTGATTATTGTGTTAATGGTAACGTTAAATATGCCTAGCGGTGTAGTAGCCAAATGAATATAATAAATTATCTATGTCAGTTTCATTGTGATCTGACAAGGTTAAGATTCTTGCCAACCCAATAATTGATTTATTATTATTATAAATTAATAAAATTCATAAAATCCCCCCCTCACTTTATCCAACCTATTACAAGGTATATTCTGTATTGTAGTTTTTTATTGTGTTTAACATTATTTGTAAGTTTGTATGGCTATTCAGTGTTTCTTAACTATGTTAAAAATAATGATTTATTCAAATAAAAATATCAGACATGAATTTTCGTATTTATCTCCAATCTCCTGTTTCCCTCTTTTCACAAATATAACGCTTCTATGAAGAACACAAAAATTCCCCTTACTTTGCGGGTTCAGCGGTGGATCACTCATGTTGCAACTGCCAACGTTTTGGCACCAAGCCAGGGGACTTCTTCAGGGCTGTTTCGGGCTGATGTATCCCTTTCTGACGGCTGATTACACCACCACGTCGTTCGCCTGCACACTAGGCTGATTGCTTTGGTTTTCCACCAGCGAGACAGTCGTTCAACACAAATACAATTTATATACCAGTACATTAGAGTGCAACTCACTCTGAATTCAGAGCTCTTGAAAAACATTAGCAATATATAGGATGGCAATCTCAAAATAAGAACTTAAACTTATTCTGCTCACAGCTTGAAAATTGCCTTAAATATTAGTATTTTCATTTAAACAGAAGATTTGCTAGATGTAGGATAAAAACTTCAAATTTCAACGTAGCAGCGTTTTTGAGAGAGGCCTATAACAAAAGTGATGTATAACTGATAAATTCGAAAATATCAGAAAATATCTTGGTCCTCAACTCGACAAGCTCTTAACATCTATACTCTTTGCCAAGGCCTCCCAACCCCAGGTCCGCGAGCCACGAAGCGCAACAGCAGCTGTCTAGAATAAGCTAGCCCAAAAACCTCTGCGAAGGTCTCACTGCTGTTTTTTATTCTTTGATTATAATTTTAAAAACGTCTGCAAAGATCTCATTCATGGTTTTTACTATTTGATTGTAACTAAACTGTGTTAACTTATATCTTTGATATATTTAAATATATTTTGTAATTATAGAAAAATATTTACGAGGCTCGCGGGCTAACTTAGAATCTCCAAAATTGGTTCGGCAGCCTTGCTCTAGGCACTGAAAAAAAAAATGGATTCCTCTTTAATTCTGTAGAATCCGCCAACAATATAATTTAAAATTATTTTAATAATATATTTGGCTTTGGTCAACGAAACACGTAACATTCCGTTTAAGAGCAAGAGGCTTTGAAACATGAGAAAACTTTGGATAACAGTAATGGGGTTCCGTTGTCTCCAAGTCACCACTTCTTCCTAGTTAAGAAGGCATTATCGGGTATGCCGTCGGAAGCTGCTATCTTTTGATCAATTTTCAAACACAGTAAGGTGTTTATTATGTTTAAAGTAAATTTCACTTTTACGTACAGTTAAACTGCGTTACTCGAACCAACCGATAACATAATTCTAGGAATGTACTATCTTTAACCGTCTTATCAGATGGGACCATTGTCGACTGGCAATTGAGAACAGATTAATTACTGATTAAATCCAAACATAAATAACTGATCAAAGAAAATATTAAAACTCCTAATGAGTAATAAAAAAAAAACACAAATGATTTTTAACTTACACTATTTTATGATAAATCTAGTGTTGTCGCTAATCAAAAATTGTATTAAATCAGTTGATAAAAAGTGTGCACTTTCAATATATTACAACTTACAGTTTTTAAACACCTTTCGCACCTTGCTGAAAAAACAACTGGAGTGGGGGAAAAGTGATTTACTGGGCAGAAGAATTCTTAAAAGACAGAAAGCAAAACATTAGAGTAGGAAATGCAATATCAAAACAAGTGAAAGTGGGAGTGCCAGAGGGTTGCGTATTGGGACCATTGCTATCCGTCATTCTAATTCATGTTTGTATTTGTGGATTACCATCACAACTTATGTTGTTTGCAGATTACATAATGTTATATAACAGGAGAAAAACTGTAGAAGACTCTAAACAGCTGCAACGGTGATCTGGGCAGCATATCTAGCAGCGTAGATCAACATCGGATGAAGATAAATGCTAAGAAGAGTCAGCTTATAAGGTACACAGATAAAAAAACTAAAGATTGAGTATAGTTATAAGGTGGGGAAAGAATTGTTTGTTGAAAGTTGGAAATGTAAATACATTGGCATAATATTTGATTACAAACTCAACTGGTCAGGGCATATTGGTCAGGTAGTAGGAAAAGGTTTAAACATCCTTCATTTGTTGGAGAAAGTGATAACGTAAGGTATTAGAGACGTAAGGGAATTCGGTTACAAAACTTTGGTCAGACCATTGCTCGAATATGGTAGTGTAGTATGGGACCCACATTTTGGGTATCAAATACAGGAGTTGGGGGTGTCCAAAGAAGGACTGCTAGATTTGTCTCTGGAAGTTACCGCAGAACGCGATCATTAAGTGATATGATAAATGAGCAGGAATGGGATTGATTGGAAGACAGGAGGAGGGTAAAATGAGTCTTTGGTGCGTACAAGGCGTATGTTGTTGATGAGGCGTGGGAAGGTATTGGTGTAAGAATTAAGAGAAGCACAAGACGACCATAATAATAAATTGGCACTCGATTTCAGGTATAAGGGTATGGGGAAATTTTCTTTTGTAGCTAAGCGGTTCAGGGATTGGAATAAATTACAAGCAGAAATTTTGAATAATTTACCAAAAACGATAAAACAATTCAAAGTTGATATTAGTAAATGGAAAAAGCAGGTGGGAAAGGAAAGGGCGAAATTGGGTGTGTATGGAAATTGTCACCGACGCAAGGACTCCATCCCAACTATATTAAATTAAATTAAATTCTATGCGTAGGAAATGTATCTGTATAGAACAGAATAAGACTCTGTGAATTTCTGCCGTGTTATTTTTAAAATTGAAACTCATCATTTCTGTCCATTATGAAGAAAAACTTTGTTAAATTTCATCCTGTGTACCTCCGGTGTTCCTGAAATAACTCTTTTATTGAAAAAATTAATAACCGCTGATCTCGTATAAACAAATGCGATGTTGGTTTTGAATTACGGTTTAATGTTTCCAACACACAGCAGAAAAGTGAAAACAAACACAGCCCGACCATGTTCGGACAACATCCGAGGATCACGTTGCACGCCGCCAAAAACAATAGTGGCAAAACGGTGTTGTCTGTACCAGTGAACTGAGCGCAAAAAAATGGTTTATACACAAGTGGAGGACAGCGACGTGATACGATGCATTCAGAACAGCTTTGTGCAAAAAAGTTGGTGGAATAATTCATGTCAACGCCACTTCTGGTATTTAAACACAGCGTTCAGCAAGACAAAGTTCATTGTATTCAGCTGCCGTTTTTTTCAAACAATGGGCATCTCGTTATACAACTCCTACGCGTCGACTATTGGCTGGACGTTAGAATACTCTTTTTATTTTCTTTATTTTTTTTTCTAACTCGAGCTTCAATCAGTGTTAACCATGAGAGATTTTCTCTGTATAAAAATCCCAGAATCTGCGATTTTAACTACGCCACGATCTATTTCATGTCGAATAAAGATTAACAGAAGTAAAGCAAGGAATTTTTTGATAAACAAATGCATTTGTTCTACATGATGAATGAAATATTTAGCAGTATATTTTTATCATTAAAATTTCTAATTTCATTCTCAATCAACGCGTTAGATCGATTTGAAGGAGTTAAACACTAAAGGTAACTATCGTTGTGGAGATCATACTATTGTTCTATCAACATCACCAAAATTATTATTAACAAAATTCTAGCGCACATTCAAGAATTCCCGAATAACTGTACTTTCTAAAAAGCATTTGTGAAGTATATACTTGTCTGTATAGAAAATTTTAAGTTAAATGCATACCTGTCGACACGAAGGTGCGTTTGCAAGTGGACGACCTTTTTTAGAAGGAGACAAACATTCCTAAACGCAAATTGTTGAGAACAAAACGGTAAGATAAAATTTGGAAACAACCATGTTTTGACACAATTATTTGATTAGCAGTCATCAATATTTAATTTAAGTTTAAGTGTGACGGGTGAATGCTCCGGTGGCAATTTTCCTAGTCATCTACACGGGTGAACCAAAACATAATGACCACTTGCTTCGTGGCTTGTTGGTACACCTCTGAAAGGCAATACAGCAGCGATCCGGCGTGGCATGGATTCGACATATCAAACTGATTGGAGAATCGCAATTTCATCCATATTAGAAATCTTTTAGCAGAGTTATTACCGAGAACGTTAGGTAGAGCATAAAACTATTACAACAGAAAGACAAACAAAGGAATCTGGGCTTATGGTGGAACTCTCCCGGTATTCGTCTCTTTGGAAAGTTAAAATCTTGATGGCCGGATGAGGGCTCGAACCCCATCCTTCCAAATGCAATACCTGAGCGTTACAATTCACACGCCACGCTCGGGGCTCACTGTTACATCTATTTACATTGAAGCTTCTGTTTGCTTACAAACATCGGCTCTCGTTTAAATATGTCTGTTCGAGATAATTAACAATGTCAGAAAGCCAGCGAAAATAATTAGCTACTATTTAATTACTTTAATAAGATCTAAATTAATTCCAGATCTTATTTGAATGGTTTTAAATAAAAATCTAACTAATTTGAACGTTATCAACATCATTTCAAACATATCAAAGAACATTTTTAAAAAAATTGAGCCGAAGTATAATAGTTGCCGCTGCCATATCCAATAATTCCTTTCTTACTAGTCTTTCATTGTTAGAAGCACACACACACATACACACGCAATGAAGTTTCACGGGTGTACCGCCTCACCGAGTTGTGAAAACAACACTATCAAGGAGTACACCCGTGAAACTTCATAGCAACTACACGCCTGAAAAGTTTCCGTTCTTACACTAATGCACGCACTCTCCACTGCTTTGATTAATATTCAAAGCATTTTGTGACAGCTCAGAATTTATCTTCAACAAAGTTCAAGAATCGAAATTATTATTCTTATTCAAAGAAAACAAATTAATTAAAGGTTGCGTTAACAGTATGTGAAAGGTCACCATCCCTTTATCACGTCTTAAAAAAAATGACAATGTTTAAGAAACGAAAGAAGAATAGTAGACTGAAAAAGATAGCAGTAAACAAAAACGTCTATCAAAAAAGTGGAGCTGGAGAAGAACATTACTTCCATCCCACATCGTACAGAGAACGTAAACATTAAAGAATGATTATGCTTATTGATGAGAAACTTAACGACTTGAACCATTTCAAGGCTAAAAAATATTGACCATTCAAATTAAGACATGGCGTACTTGTGTGAAAGCCAGGTTTCTTGTTAAATATAACAATTCCTGCAGCCTAATGCAAACTTGTATTCAAATTTTAAAACCATATATATTAACTGATATATGCAGGTTTGCGATTTGCCTTCTTCAATCAAAAACTGGGCATAGTCCAATCCCCCAGAATCATTCCTGGTTAGTGCAACAATTGCCAAAAGGCTTTTTTATAAAACGTTTTACTCGCTTTTCGCCAGTTTCTTAATGGAAGATAACCTAGTAGCTGGAACTAAGAAGAATGAGATTTCAATTTAAAACATTGCAGTTTGTTAAATGTTGGAATATTTATCCTTTCACACTGCCTGCTGTAAAAATACCATGCCATGAAATTCATCTGAATACATGCCGCACATTCCGTCGCAGAAGAAAAGAAAAACTGGTTGAAACAGCAGACACATATCAAAAGAATTGGAGGGAAGGTCTCTTTTTAGACAGTTTGCATAGAAACGTATTCGGGGGAAGACATATTACAGAACAAAGCGGATTAAAACAAGAAAAATAGTCTCCAACAGTAAGAATGTTATCCAGATTTCTTTGGTCTGAAGTCTCTGCGGCGATTTTAACGGCGCTTAAAGGAGCGCTCTATCCCGCTTTAAGAGAGGGGACGTATTTTCTCTGTGTAATTAGACGTTCCACGCAGCTGGATCGCACACTCTTTGCGCCGCCGATTCTCGCTCTGAAATAATTGTCTCACCAAAGTAGAACCTACTGAGGAAAATTTATAAACGAGGCACAAACGAATGGGAATTCCTCCAAGTGCTAAAGTTGATGTAGCGCAAAAAAAAATTGTTTCCTATACTGGCAGCAATACACTTGTTTTCCGGTTATATTTAATTTCAGTTTTCACTCATATCCGGAAGAACCATGTAGTTGAATAACCTAATACCTTTCATCACTATTGTATAATATTCGTATTACTGTAAAAAGGTTCCAAGATTAATAATTCACAAAAAAGGAGACGTCAAGGATTGCAATTACTATAGAGGAATAAGCTTGCTCAATGCTGGTTATAAAATTTACTCAAGCCTTATTAAATCAAAATTGCAAAAATTTTATGAAACACTACTTGGAGAAGAACAAAATGGGTTTCGGAAGGGTAGATCATGTGCAGATGGCTATTTCACACTCAAGATGCTAATTGAGAAAAGGAAAGAGTTTAATCTAGAAACACACCTGGCATTTATTGATTTCAAAAAAGCTTTCGATACAATTGACAGAAGAAAACTTTGGCTAATTATGGCAGAAAGTAACACCCCACCACAGATCATAAAAGCAATTCAAAACATCTACAGCCACAATGTAATCGCAGTCAGAACCGGACAACAGCTGTCGGAATGGAAACCCATTAATCGAGGAGTGAGACAAGGATGTTGCCTATCACCACTTTTATTCAGCATATATATAAACAAAATCATTAGTAACTGGAGACAAAAACCCCATGGTAGAATAATGATAGACAGACAGACCAACCTGGATACATTACTGTTTGCGGATGACCAAGTGCTTTTTGCTGAGTCAGAAGACGACCTGCAGAGATCGGTATATAACCTCCATATGACAGCAAAAGAATACAGCATGGAGATTTCCCTCAATAAAACCAAGGTAATGGCCTTTGTTGGAAAAAACCACAAAAGATCCAAAATCTCAATAGACAACACGCCCATAGAACAAGTAACAGAATTTAAATACCTAGGTTACAACCTCAGCTACACTCTAGAAACCGATATGCAACAAAAAATCACAAACTCCACGAAAGTTACAGGAATAATAAATAACATTTTCAGACCATCTCTAGTTCAACGGCACACAAGAATCAGGCTATATAACACCCTGGCTAAACCTACACTACTGTATGGCAGCGAGGCCTGGACACTACTCAAAGGTGATGAACGGAGACTAACGGCGGCTGAGATGCGATTAATGAGGAGAACAGCTGACTACACATTACAATGACAGAAAGAGATCTGATGATATCCTTAAAGAACTTAAAGTAAAACCAATTCTCCAAACTGTACAAAATTACAGAACATCTTGGACAGAACATGTACTGAGGATGAAGACGGACCGGATCCCACGGAAAATTCTCAAATATCATCTCAGAGGCAAGAGAGATGTAGGGAGACCACCAAGAAGATGGATTGAGACCGTAACAGACCACCAGGCCTAATACCGGACAGGAAAAAGAAGAGAAGAAGAAACAAAACTTTACCTTTCACTAAAAATTCAAACGTCAACAAATGCGTTTTTTAATACATTTCCCATTATACGTAAGTATGCTGCCAGATGTAAAGATTTGTATTATCATCTTCTATCGTTTGTTGCAAATTGTGTCTCTAACAGAAAATAACTGTGAACAATATTCTATGAATCCCATTGAGTCAACTTTAGGATTCGAATCCGCTTGGTCTTGTAGTCGGTGCTTGGTTGGGTGGAAGGAAAGGGTGCAAACTCTCTTACTGCTCCTCTTAATATCAAATGTAAACCCTAGGCTGTTAATTTATCAGGTACTCGTACTGGCGTACAACCTGAGGATTATTTATTTTTAACATCAACACACGAAATCTCAAATCTATGATCATGCAAAGCCTCGCCTTGCAAATGCCAACATTAATAATCAAACAACATTTAAGCACTACCACATTACTAATTGATCATGAAACAAATTCTAAACATTAATAAACACTTGATTTGAATGCAAAGTTCCCTTCATAACAATCGGGAATCAAGTGTTGTTATAGGAAAGCTCCCGAAGTCTGTCCCAACTAGCTCAGTACTTGCTGGAGGTGAGAACTCTTCATCACTGTACTTTGAAAGGTCGATACAGGGTAGCCCAGTGACTACATGAAGCACCATACTGCACTGTTCCTAGGATTATTACCGCGATGGCGATAGGCGTCCCTCGACGGCGAAAATGTTGTAGGTAGCACATTAGCTATAGCGAACAGCAACGTACTGACTTATTGCCCAGTGACCTCACTGTCACATTACGCTTGTTTCGAGCCCTCGGATTCGATGCCAAGGCAGAACAATCCCCAGCCTTGGAAGATTTGGCTCCAGTAGCTCCAGCCTCGCCGGTCGGAAGCCAAGCACTCCTTCCACTCTCAAGGCTGGACGTCAAGTCACTCCCTCTCGTCAGCAGTCCAAGTTCCTCTCCATCGCTCGTGGCAGCCACGCCTCTTCCCCGGTCAACTTTAACACAGAGAGAAATTCGTGGAAATTAGAAAATGCGGAGGATAATTCGCCGTAGATTGGCTCCGCTATTGGGATCCTTCGCCACGAGCTATGGCGATTGTATATTAGAGACCCTTGCGAATTCGGACGGACTCAGACATATTGGCCAAATATGAACTCCAGAAATGTCAGTTTGAGGACAAGAGGTGGTCACCTTGGTGGGGTATTTTCCCGGAACTAAGGGATTATATGCCTGACCAGTTCCGTTAGGTAGGGTAGCTTCCATTCTCCGGTAGTCGCCTGTCTGTCGCCGATGTAGCGCGTCTGCGTGGCTGTTACCTGACTTTGGGTGGTCCCATGTATGCTCGCTGGCGAGACTTTCTCAGAATTATTCTTGTTGGACATTCTTCTTATATGTTAAATATAAAAATGTACGAAATGACCCATTTATGTCGTTCCGTTACACCTCATTATTGGAACATCTGTAACTTGCTGTGTAAAACCATTCCTTTTTTCATTTTTTTATCTTCTATTTCTTTTTTATTATTTTTTTATTTGGCTTTACACCTCATCGACCTGTCTAGGACATTAGAGGCAGGAAAGTACTGGGGGCAAGGAACAGGAAGGAATTCGTCCAAGGCCTTTTTTGAAGAACCATTTCCGCATTCGAATGAAGTGATTTGGGTAAAATCTAAATCTGGATGGCCGGACGGGGATTCAAACCCGCGTCCTCCCGAAGGAGAGGACAGAGCATGATTGCTCATCCATCACGCTCGGTGTGTAAATCCAGCTGCTATGTCTGCAATGATAGGTTGTACATTTACCTTCTACAAATCTAAGTACAGATTAAAACACACTGCCTGAAAAAAAAAGTGCCCAGAAGTGGAGGAGGAAGCGTAATGAATCTTCACGGATTGAAAGGGTATGTGATGTTATTTCAGCAAATATAACATCGATTCAAAATTGCAAAAAAAACTTGGCAAGAATGAGCCCACTTATCAGTATCACGTTGGCCCAGATGCATTCACTGATTTTGTTGGGAATAAGGCCGCTGTATCCTCTGCTGAGGTAAGCTGGGTCGCAGCTGTTGTAACTGACTGGTTCCTTATCCTGGATACTGGCTCTGGAACGAAGTAGACTTCCGACCTGGTCCACACTTGTTCCATCACCGACAGGTCTGGGGATCTTGCTGGCTACGGGAGTACCTCAACATCACGCAGGCAGTTCGTAGAGAGACGTGTCATGCGTGGACGAGCATTGTCCTTTCGAAAAACGGCACCACGATATCGTCGCACGAGGGGTAACACATGAGGACGCAGGATGACCATGCGTACCGTTATACCGTCTGAATTCCCTCAATCACTACCTGCCGTAACCTAAAGTCATACCTGATGGCTCCCCACACCATGACACCAGGAGTAACACCGCTGTGTCTCTCCAAAACATTGGACGAATGGGACCTCTCTCCAGACCGCCGCCATATTCGCCACCGTCGCTCATCCGAGGTAATGCTGAATCGCGTTTCATCGCTGAACACATTGCAACGCCATTCATCACCAGTCCAGCGTAACTATCCTCTACCAGCTTGCGTTCAAATTTGGTGCACGGGCAATAGATTCTCGGGTTGGTTTCAGACGGAAAGGGAAATGACAATAGGATGTATTTTGTCACCTGTTTTGCTTAATGAAGTATAAGACCGGTTAACGTAAAAGTTCGGAAATGCAGAAAACCCTCAAAGTAAACTTAATACTATATGCAGATTTTCTGGAAGGAAGCAGAACAGACCAGGGGAAAGAACTGAAAAAATATGCGGTCGCAATAGAAAAACATTACTTCGAGTTGAGTGTGAAAACACGAAGTGAAAATATGAAGAAATATTGGCTGACGAAATGAGGTGATAATCGACGGTAAGAAAATGTAATGAATGGAGTGGTTCTATTACCTGGGATACAATGTAACCACCAATTGAATGACAGAGGATAAAGTAGGTCAGAGAATGAGGAAGAGATGAGAAATTTATCACCCGATTAAAGATGTAATCTGGAGGTGAACACAGATTTAAAAAAAAAAAAAATCTTGATCTATAAAGTGTAGAACTAACCAAAGTTAATACAAAGCTCTGAAACCTAGAAATGGCTGGCATCAGAGAAGGGATTCTTGAAAGGATAAGAAAACACAAGGAGGAAGGATAGAATCAGAAATGAAAAGCTCAAGAAGCTCTTAACGCATTGACGAAGAAAAGGTTACAATTATTGGGTCATATTATATCATGAGAATGGAGGAATGAAGAATCCCGAAGTTAAACTTTTTTTTTACTTATTGCTTTACGCCTAGTCGACGGTTAAGGTCATTAGAGGCGGGATGGGACTGGGGACAAGGAACGAGAAGGAATTCAGCCATGGAGTTTTCGAAGGAAGCATCCCGGCATTCGCCTGGAGTGATTTGGGGAAACCATGGAAAACCCAAATCTGGATGCCCGGACGGGGATTCGAACCCGCGTCCTCCCGAATGTGAGGCCAGAACGTTAACCGTTCATCCACCACTCTCGGTCCGACGTTAGAACTGTTGAGCATAGCGGAAGGAAATAGGTCTAAACTAATCGAAATACCACGAATAAGATGAATGTACTGTATGAGGCTTGGAGACAGATAAAGGTGAAGATAGTTCATTGGAGAAAAATAACTGAGGAAGAGTCGTGAAGAGACCGCAAAAACTGGAATATGATTCGCCAGATGATCATCAGAAGTGGTGATGACGACATTAATGAGGAAGTGAAGGAATTTGGTTACAAAACGTTGGTCAGCCAACTGCTTGAATATAGTGGAATGGTGTGCGACCCACACTTTTGGGATGAAATTCAAGAGTTAGAGGAGATTTTTTTGCGGAAACTACCGCAAACTGCAAACTAAAATATGATGAAACAGCAGGTTTGAAAGTCTTTGCAAGACAGATGGCGGGTGAAGATAGGGTCTCGTTTGTACAAGGCTGATAATCACGATGACGCCTGGATGGATATTAGTACACGGATTAGTAGACAGAAGGGAAAAGATGACCATACTTGTAAGAAGACACTTGAATTCAGACAAAAACGTATGGAAAAATTTTCTTCTGGAAGTATGAAAATCAGGGACTAGAATAAATTACCAAACGATATGACGAACAGTTTACCAGAATCACTGAACAAATTTAAATTCGTAAATGACAGGTGTAGGTGGGTGGTGAAAAATCATGGCATGTGAAGATGTGGGTGGAGAGACATTGCCACCGGAACGTGTGTGTTCCATCTCAATTTAAATTAAATTAAATTGGTCGGCCATATTATCCACAATCTTAAAAGTTCAGATTGTTCCAAAAATGGATGGGAAGGGGGATAGCTACCCCCCCCCCCCCAGGAAATAACGGTCTTGGTGCCAGAGTGGTGATTAGCTTGAGAAAGAGGACACAGAACTGGACGTCGAAACGTTGCATGTTTGTGACGTTCTGAGTGTTGTTTCTCCGTGAAGTTATGGAGGTGAGTACTACCACAGAGTGACCGTTAGCAGGTAGACGATTTTAATATTTCGCCAGTCGCACCTCCTGAGGGGGTGAAGCTGCCCGTGCCACGTGTTGCGACCGCTTATGACGAAGCCATCCGGTAATGTATTCCGGTCGCCTCGGCGCAGCAGTGCCTGAGCTGAAGATAAAAGCGGCCAGAGCGCAGTAGGCGTCCAATATTGGAAAGGAAACTGTCTGTCAGTGGCGACGCGTGTACCGCCAAGCGGACCAATTTGCATATAGAAGAGCGCGATGGCGTGGGAGTCGTTTACGGCCGAGGAGACGGCTGCACAGTACTCCGCCGACCACATAAACAGCAGGTCCTACGTTATATTGCACATGTACTGCCAAGGCCTGGAAGGATAATTTCATTTAGAACAGTTAGCATTAAACTTAGGGCGGTAGAGCATTTGACTACGGCCCGACGACCGGGGTTCGATCCTCTACGAAACCGAGGATATTTCCTCGAAGCTGAACGTCCGGAACGGCTGCCCTGGCCTACTCAGCCTGCCATCCAATGAGTAGCGTGGACGAAACTCCGCGGGAAGGCAAAGAAAAATGGTCTGACCGTGTAGCCTACCACGGTACATCCGCTCTAGTGCCTACAGTCAGGAAACAGAAATCCGGAGCTCTCCCTCCGCTAGTCCTACGGGAATAGGCCTTGAAAGCTGTGGAAACCCATTGCCTTTACCTTTACTTACCTATTTCTTCTTCATTGCTGGGCCAAAAGCCTGTTCCGACCTCAGTTTTTCAATCATTTCTTCATCAGTCTACCAATATCCCTTCTTGATGTAATACTGTACTGCAGGGCAAGCTTTGGAAATATGTCACCACTCATCTTTGAAACGTGGTTCTTCCACTTTTTCTTTGTTAGGGAAATTCTGTCATACAGAGAGGAGATATTCAGTTGTTCCCTTATTTCTTTATTCCTTCTTTTGTCATTCAGGGAATATTCTTTTACTGATCTTAGGAACTTCATTTCGGATAATTAAATTTTATTTTTGTATAGTGTTTTGTTTACCCCCGTTTCGCTGTCGGTACTGCCATTGTTTTGTAAAATTTGAGTCGAGTCTCCTCTTGGGCTATACCTTTCAGTGTTCGTCAAATTGTTCTACACACGTATTGAAATCGGTTTAGTTTCTTCTTCATTGAAAGATATTTCACAACCGAGGTAGGTGAAGCTTGAAACTTCTCCTATTAGTTGCTTGTCAATCACTGTTTTCACTCTAAGATATTGCTGTTGCCATCCCATAACTGTTGTTTTTGTACGAGCCAACTGTAAACTGTAGATATTTCTAACAATGTTTAATATGTATATTCATTTATGAAGTTCATCACTTAAAGCTAACTAGAGAAATCAATTACTCCACTAAAAAAAAAACACATATTAAATTTAAGATTTCGAACATTCGGAACATTTGAGGGATTTACATTATTAATATTCAATAAATCAAATGTTTCATGAAAAGTTCAATTGTTATTTTCTCTTTCCTTCTAAACTGTAGCATGTTTTTGCCTCTTTTTTATTCATCTTCTCAGTTCGTTGCAAACCACTCTTTTTTTAACCACCTTTCTCTATTCACACTAACACATACTTTCTTACAGTCATTTATTCATTTACTCCACGCGCCATTAGATGACCAAGAGCAGAAGCCGATACCCCATTTCATGCATAAGGGAGTGAGAAAATTTTCTTTTGTGGGTCAGGGTGTCAGACATTGGAATAAATTACCACGAGAGGAGATGAGTAATTAACTAAAAACGCTAAAGAAATTTAAAATTAAAATTTGTAAATTGCAAAAGTAATTGCGAGTCCTAATGTTACACTCAAACCACATAAGATAATAATTTAAAAAAATAAAAGTAATAAGAAAGTGGTAAACAGATCACTAAGGAAACTGCCACCGGAGCACGCGCTCCATCGTAATAAAATTCATTTCAAGTCCCATGATTCATTCTCTCTATTACCTGTCTGCTTAAAGTTTTTACTTAGCATCTGGATTTTGTTTTCTTATTTCCTACTCTGTGCTTCAGTGTTTATCCTGCTATTGCTCTTTATATTTCCATTTTACTCTTTCCAGAAATGTTGTTAATAATCTATTTTATTACGTATTACTGCACAAGCAATACAATCATAGCTACGGAACTCCTCATGACTGGATTAAGTGATCTCTGGAACTATAAAAATGTTCCGCTGCAGTTGCCCAACGCGTCAGCGTTCGCTCGAGAACGTCTGCCAACAATGTTTCACAAAAATTTCCGTGACACTAATGATCAACCATTTAAAGAAACAACAGAGAGCAAAGGTGAATATCAAACCTGCAAGCAGAGATAATGCTCTCAAGGAGAGACACGGATCTGCCAGTCCCGTACCAGACCGTCCGCGTTTCAGATAAGTTCGTTGGTGTTTTACGTAATGGAATCTAACGGAAGAGAGCGGCATAGAAATGAGCTTTGAAACATTCTTTGTAGTAAAATCCTGGTAACACTTCTTTATACATGTGCAAAAAGGCATTTCGCTACAAGGCCATACAGCCAGTTTCACTATTGTCGTTTTTATCAGTGTACGTATCATTCTTGCTTCAACAACAAATAACACAGAACAGACATAACAATTTTTAAAACCATCCATTGTGAAGGCCGGACTTGAACCGTCGAGCTTGCCAGCGCGATAAGGACCCCTATACTGCCAGAGCCGGCTCCTTAAAAAAAAAAAAAAAAAAAAAAAAAAAAAAAAAAAAAAAAAAAAAATTAATTTAACTGCGATGGAGCACATACTTCGTTACCAATTTCCCTACGCATCCACTTTTCCCTTTTCTTATATCCGGCTATTTTTGGCCTCTACAAATTTAATTTTAAATTCTTTCAGAATTTTTGGTAATTATTTTTCACTTTCCTTGGTAATATGCTCCAATCCCTAGCTGCCTTACCTACGAAACAAAATTTTCTCACACCCGTATGTCTAAATCGAGTGCCAGATTGTAATAACGGTTATCTTTTCTCTTCCGTGCCCTAGTCTTAATACTTCCAGCAATATCTTTCTTCGAAACAACGGCAATACACTCCTTAATAAATTCTATTCCGGCTCCTTCGTCATATCAGTTACCGACTGTGTTCTGCAGTTATTTCCAGAGCCAAATCTAGCAGCCCTTTTTTTGCATCTGATCCAACTCCTGTATTTGATACCCAAAATGTAGGTCCCATATTTCACCAATATATTCAAGCAATAATGTGACCAAAATTTGATAACCTAATTCCCTCACTTCTCTGGACATACCCTCACAGTCCCCCCTATAAATGAAGTATGTTGATACATTTCCTTACCACCTTCCCATTGTGTCCTGCCCAGTTAAGTTTATTACCAGATGTTAATGCAAGGTATTTACACTTCAGGTCGTCAACAAGCATTTCATTCCCCATCCTATAGTAATAATCTTACTCGTCTTCAAACGACTCTAATGTATAGGAAACAGTATTTCTAACAGTTTGTTCGCCGGAACAACTTAAACAGGTTTATAACCTACCCAACAGAATTGGATTAAGAGAAAAACACCTGCAATAGGCAACTACAGAGATAAAAATTAGATCGAACCCGGATCGAAATTGCTACGCATCGTATAACTTGCAGAAAACTAGTTCGTAAAGGCAGTTTCTTGATTATTTAAAATTGGCTCCCGCTCTCTGCAATCATTTTGCCAGCTCAGTTTTATATTTTACATTTTATCAGGCTTCTTTCATGTAATTTACGGACACCAAGGTGAGGACAATCCTTAATTAAAACCACCCATTCCTAAGACCGACCTCGAACCAGCGATCCTTGCAATGTGAGGTCAGCTTTAGGGAATACAAAACACGACTGAAGTCACGTCACCCTGCCTTCATGACTGCTGTCAGTCGAACATCCAATTCCTTCAGCTCCACAGATAGCTGGACAGCGGAATGGGCATCGTCAACACCACAGGACTTAGCTCATATTAGCAATCCCTGCTCAAAGCTACCAGGATTCAACGTACCGTGATCAGTTTGCTGTAAATTAATCCGTATTAAATGTGGTACAGGAAGAACTGCTTCAACTCTCCTCACCTGGGGCTGGGCAGATTCTGCGTTCTGCGACTGAGGTGAGATTTCACAAACTGTATCGCACATTGTGCAGGATTACCCACTGCGTGCCTTTCCTGGAAGCCTTGAAAATTTAAATTTGGCTACTATGGAGGCAGTTTGTTTTTAATTGCTTAACGTCTCTCAACCGGGCCGGCCTCGGTAGCGTAGGGGCTAGAGTGCTAGAGCTCCGCGTGCTGAAGGCCGCCGGTTCGAATCCGGCCGCGGGCATGGATGTTTAAGTGTTGTGTGTCTGTGTGAATGTCCTGTCCGTTCTGTGGCGTCCATACATTGGAAAAATGCAATATATATAATACTAGATGATGACTTATACACTGAATGCTGCAAAAATTACATTGAGCTGGCTGTATGGCCGTCGTTGCCAAATGCCATAAAAAAAAAAAAAAAAAAAAAAAAAAGAAGTCTCTCAACAGCGAGGTCTTTACAGACGGGAAAGGATGGGGGGCAAGGAATGGGAAGGAATTCGGCCATGGACTTATGAATGAAGCATCCCGCCATTTACCTGAAGTGATTTTGGAAACCATGGAAAACCCAAATCTGGATGCACGGATGGGGATTCGAACCGGCGTCCTCGCGAATGCGAGGCGAGAACGCTAACCGTTACACCACCACGCTCGGTTCGGTGGAAAAAGGTTCTAATAAAACTATGGTCGAGAACTTTGAAGTATGAGGCTCTTCTCATCCATGGAGATGTTAGGGAATACAAAGCACGGCTGAAGTCACGTCACCCAGCCTGGAAGACTGCTGTCAGTCTATCATCTAACACCTTCAGCCCTGCAGATAGCTGGACAGCAGAATGGGCATCGTAAACACCACAGAGCATAGTGCAAATTACCAATCCCTGCTCAAAACTACCAGGATTCAACTTACAGAGGTCAATTTGGTGTAAATTAAATCGGATTAGATGTGGTATGGGACCAACTGCTTCAACTCTCCACACCTGCGGCTGGGCAGATTCTCTCCGGTGAGGTTTCACATTTTGCAGGACTGCTCACTGCGTGCCTCTCCTGGTAGTCTGGAAGACTTATATTTGGCTACGCCGGAGGCGGTGGCCTGGTTGGAGCGCCTCGACGTCACGTTGTAGTGGTCGTGACTGGAGATCCTGTCTCAGTGGCCAGCTGAGGGCATTGTCCGCTGAACTATGTGTACGTATATATGTGTGTTTAGATTGTTCATTGAATACAGTATAATTGTAGTTGTAATTGAATTGTGTAAATGTCTTATAGCATCATATGCAAAATAAAATAAGTGCTTATGGCTGGCGATCCTGTCATAGAGGCCTCATAGCCTGCCAGCTGTGGGCCTTGTCCGCTCAACTATTTATATACAGGGTGATTATGATTAAAGTTTAAGTTTCAAAACGCTCTAAAAAAAACTAACCACTGATTAGAATGACGTCAAAATTGGACGGCGCACACAGGGGTATTTGACACAAAAAGCCGATCAAAAGTCAAAATTTTTTTTTAGCAAATTCAAAGAACCCGTATCTACCTGACTCGAGGCAAATGTCTATAGAATAACAATCAGCTATGTTTTTTAGGTAAGCTCCATTCCCCACCCCGTGAACAGTCATCTTCTGAGCACATTGCAAGACCCACGTAGTGATCCGAAGCAAATACGAGAAAATTATAAGTTGTACCATTTTAATTTGTGAGTGATGTTAAGTGAGTAGTGGTGATTTTAATCATGGATATTGTTCAGCCAGGTGCCTAGAATTGAAATAATAGTAACATTCATCCAAAGGTATCGCACAACTTTATTTATGTACAGTTTTGTAAGCTGACTCATTTTGTACTGATTTTTTTATTACGAAAAATATTAAAGAGTGATTTTGTTATATTTCAGGACCTTTCCCGAGTCTGATTTCTTATATGGTATTAGTTTAGTGTACTATCTTGGTGTTCCATTGAAAATTGGGTGCCAAAAAGTGCCAAACGTCCATTTATTCGAAAATATTCTAGATTATTTACAATGAATCAAACTTACTTTTTTCAGTCACATTTTTTTTTTTTCATGTAAGATTTTCTTTGTTATGGGCTCTTCTGGTATCATGCTCATGACCCGAAAAGTTATTTATGATATGATTAAACACGAGAAATGAAATTATTTCGTGCAAAACTTGCAATTAGTCGCGGAAAATGTTTTAAATCAATCGACATTTACGGTCGAACAAAGGCAACAGTTCGAACAAAGGTTTTCAAGGCTTAAACTGGAAATTAAAAGAAAATGGCACGCTGTTAAGAAAATTGAGAGTGTATTTTTAAATAAATACCATGATTGGTTCAAAAGATCTATCGAAATTCCCGTAAAATCCAATCTGACCAATGTGGATTGGCCTATAAAATCTTTCGATGATTTGACCGATTTTAGCAAATGATGTCCGCAGAGATAATAGGTATTAACAAAACATTGATTGACAGGTTTTATATTATTATCTGAATGATATATAGTGGGCACAAGATAGATATTAAAAAAAAAATTAATCCCCACTGCCAAGAAAAATTTAAAATGAACTGTACATTGAACTGTACTCGTGGCATCCAATGTCACCTATACAAGAAGTATTGATTGAGGGCCCACTTATAATAGAGTATGCACTTTTTCCTGTAGGCAATCTGTCAGAAGCAGCAGCAGAAGCTAGAAACAAATATTTTCAACGATTTAGGGAGAGACACTCCAGAAAACTTAGTTGGGTGTAGTGTAACACAGATGTCATTAATAGGCTTTCATTACCTTAGGATCCGTATTTGAGCTTCATCAGGCACAAAATCCCCAAAACATTTAAATCATTCAATCCAGAAAATTCTAAAATATTACTTTAATGGGGCCCGAGTACTCAAGAAGCGAACGAGCCATAAGGTGAAGGTTCCGACGACGAAGGATGGGACGGTTCGTCAGTTTGATATTTTAATGTACAGTCTTTGACATTACTTGTGGCCGCTGCTGAAATATTCTATCACTCTTATTTTGCACAATCTGGCATCAATGTCATCCCAGGCAACAGGAACGCAATACTGGCTCCGCCTCCTCGCAATTTCATTGGTGGATATTTTATTCAGAGCCATCTATACTGCAGATTTTTCATTTCCTTAAGTCAATGCAGGAACCAATTGGCCAACAGGTAGGAATTAAGCTCCTCCCACTGACGATTCTTATTGGCTGAACAGTTCATCATCCCACCATTACATTTCTATAATACTTTACCAAAATTCAGATCTTAAAAACGTTTCCAAAAAGTTGTAATTAACGGGATTGCATTAAAGTGAGGCAGGAAACAGGCTCAATGCTGTATATTACTACGGTTGATTAGCGTAAAACTATAACGATAAGATTGTTATACTCATTTTGATAATTCCTTCGGATAATATTTCACTCATATATCTGGTCAGTCCACAAACCAAGGGATAATCATGTTCCATGAGGTAGAATTTTTATTACTACGAAACTACAGAAACAAGAAATTATTTCGGAAGTGTCTCTCTCCAAGATGGATTGAATGAAACAGTCTTCCTACGCTGCGTTGTATACGCCTATTCGAGGAACGTAGCACCGAGCTTCCAGTGGTCCTATGGTTAGCGTTCTGGGTTGCTGAGCGAGCGGTTCCGAGTTCAAATCCAAGTAGTTCTTATTTTTTTTTTTTTAATTTAGAAATCTATCTTTACTTGTATTTTATTTTTAAGCGTATCGACACTGCACATTGCTTATTAGTATAAGGTATCCATGATTCTTTCCTAACTGCGTCAGGAAATAAGATAAACATCTGCGAAACTACCCAATGTTTCGTAACTAATAGCCGACGTAAGCATGAAAGATTTGCGGCAGCAGAACTGACGAAAATCTACACGGGTTTCAAGCCGCGCCGAAATCATATCATCTGTCCCTTTTCAAACTACACACATGTTTCCAATATATTTATTTCACAGTAGAACGATCATCGCGTTTCAGAAAGAAATAATTTACAAGAGGAATTATTGCTCTCTTTGTAGGTGGACGATAATGATTATGCACTATATAAATAAATGAGAGTTAATCGCGCAGAACTAAGTATTAGCACCGCAACAAATTAAACGACCATTGTCACTAAAAAATTTACAACCAGATTATTATCGTAGGACAAAAATAAATTCTTTTATAACTGGTGTAAGTAATTAAAGTTAATTGAGAATCGGGCTTAAAGACAGGGAGTTCTTAAATGACCGTTTTTCCCGTTTTCTACAATGCTGTTAGTTGTTGACACTATTACTTCATGATCTTTACAGCATTGGGATTTATTAAATACTGGGTCTAAATGCTCATTACTTAACAAGGCGTGAAATTACCTGCGTTATTCTTTGTTTGGAATAACATAAATAAATACAAGCTTTTGGCGAATGAGGATGTCGCCGTTCGCGTGATTGTTCTTTAGTCTCCGGTATAAAGTGGAACGCTCAAGTTTTGTCACCCGTCATAATCGACTCCATAATCGCCTAGGTCTCAAGGATTCAAACAAACACAGTCTACCGGTAAAGTAAGGTTGATGATGTCTAAAGATCGGAAGACCGAGCGTGGCGTGTGAGCGGTAACGTTCTGGCTCCAGGCAAATGCTGGGACGATTCTTATAGAAGGCCATGGCCGTTCCCTACTGTAATAACTTCAACGTCGATGAAACGTAAAGCAATAAACAAAAAAATGAGGATAGGGAGAAGGTATTGTTAATCGATTTCAAGCCAGCTGCGACTTCCTCAATAAATTTAAAAATTCTTATGATTTTACGCCTCGTCGACATAGAGGTGATTATTGGCTGGATAGGAGTAGTGGCAAGGATTTCGGCCATGCCCTTGTAAAGAACCTATTCCGGTATTCATATTTAGTGATTTGGGGAAACCTTTTTTTTTTTTTTTTTTTTTTTTTTTTTTAATGGCATTTGGCAACGGAGGCCACACAGCCAGCTCTATGTAATTATTGCAGCTCTCAGTGTGTATTATTCCAATGTATGGACGCCACAGGACGGACAGGACAACCACATACACACACAACACTTAAACATCCATGCCCGCGGCCGGATTCGAACCGGCGGCCTTCGGCACGTGGAGCTAGCACTCTAGCCCCTACGCTACCGAGGCCGGCTGGGGAAACCTTGGAAACCACAAATATGCATGGCCGAACTTGGATTCGAACCATTGTCATTTACAGCAACGACCAACGTGTGTTCCGAAATGGTAATGATGTAGAAAAATAGATATTTGTTCAACCTCTAAAACTGTAAATAAATTAATTTGATTCTTTATCTATGAATGCTTGGGAGACGTTACTTTTTGTATTGCCCTCATGCAGTTAACATGGATTCCCACCGTATTTTCAATTGCCAGCTGTAAGTTGGATAATTCTGAAACCAACAAAAACTTTTGCCAAATGTGCTGCTCGTGTTAAATTATTACGTGCATTATTTACGTGTTATAAAGGTATTCTTCCTTGCCGAAGGAAGTAGGAAACTTAAGACTTTTTCCTGGTAAGAGTTGCCATATTTACTTTCTGCGATGTTGCCACGATGTTCTGCCTAGTAGTCGCAGCGCTGTAGCAATTTCCCTATACCAGAAATAGTGTCTCATAGCTGGACACACACATAGGCGAAATGAAAAATTATTTATGTTCCAGTCTCATCTAGAATATTTTCATTTAACTGATTACTTCTCTTGCAACAGTTCGATTCTGTATACAGATTACTATTCAATCACGGATTGTTGTATCTATATGTATATTTTTTCTTTGGTCATATAATTTATGAGGCACTGGATTCTGTGAGTCCAGGTGTCCTAGTGGTATCGCGCTGGGCTGTCAAAGTGCTGGTTCTTGGTTCAAGCCCAGGTGCTGTTATTTTTTTTTCATTCTTTATCTCCTTTTCACTTGTTGCAAAATGCATATCATATAAGTAAGTTTATATACATTTCGTGGTCAATTGGAACAGTGGAAATGAATCATAAAATTAATGTTTGGCTGAAATGAGAAAGTGTCAACGCATGATGCAAGAGTAGGAACTGAAAGCCAGTTTTCAAATAAATTTAATTTAACCATTACGATTTGTGCCACTCAACTTAACCAATTTTTTTCTAGTGCAAAGGCGGGAGATTGATAATTGGGGCAATGATGGCTGTTTAAAAATAAACAAGGACCTAAATCAAACTAATGTGCGGTTTTTGTAGCTAACGTTCCTGGTATTAGCAAGCAAACCAGAATTGAAAATGTGAGTAGTTATTCTTACGAAAACAAAAAATCATCATTGACGAATAACATGCTAATGAGAGGTTCCGTATTTGACAAAATGCTGCTCCTACTAGTGATCAGTAATGATATAATTGATGTATATCCTCAATATAACGACATGATAACCTTGTTTCCGAAATCTGAAATTGCAAGAAAGAAACAGGAAATTTGAGGAAGGAGGAAAGATAATGCCAGTCTCGTTATAAGTTGTTGTTACCTCTCTGGTAATCCAGAAAGAATGTTCCACGTGCCGAAGGTCGCCGGTTCGAATCCGGCCGCGGGCATGGATGTTAAGTGTTGTGTGTCTGTGTGTGTGTCCTGTCCGTCCTGTGGCGTCCGCACTTTGAAGACTATATAAACACTGGATTTAACTGATACACTGGAAGCTTTAATATAACACATCGAGCTGGCTGTATGGCCTCAGCTGCCAAAAGCCATTAAATAAAAAAAAAAAAAAAAAAAAGACAGAATGTTACTGTAAGTGGCTCAGATTCGCGGGTGCCATGCTGATCCCGGAAGCTAGTGCGGTGTCTCGCGGTTCCACGGTTCGAGTCAGGCCGCAGGCAAAAGTGGTTTTATGAGTGTTTTTCTTGTGTTGCCTGTAAACTAGGACAGTGAAAACATATTATACACTTAATGAGAATCAAAAGCTACACATGTCTGCATGTATCTATTAAGCAATCCAAATTCGTTTTTGTTGTTATTCTTTAGTAAAGTCATTATTATTGCAATGGCTCGGAAAAGATTAGTTTTTAAGCAACGAAAAAAAAAAAAACCGGCCACGGTCCTTGAGAAAGGGCAATTCCACATTCCTTTGAGCAATTTTGGATTTTGTTTTTTCTATTTAAACCCACATTTTGATGGCTGGATCGTGAATATGAATTGAGTACTGTCTAATGACGCTGATGAACTTTACCCTTCATCCAATTCGTTAGGCTATGAATTAATGTAAACATATGATTTGTAATTGCATCTAAACATAACTGACAATCATTTTTAAAAGTGAGGTTCAAAATTTTTTGCTATTAATAGATCAGTCAAGCATCTGTAAAATTCAATCAATGAAACAATACAGTTTCTGATCCATCATTCAACCAAAATATTATTGGATTAATTTCCTATTCGTTTGCTGAATAGTAACGCAATCAAGATTTAATTTAGAACTACTGGTATCTTTATGTATTGACATATTAACCTGTTGTACGCTAAAGTGATGCTAAAGTCAAACACAATCCGTTTCAGAATACTGAAATGAGTAAGAATCCAGTCTTACAGTACAAATCAGGATACTGGATGTAAATTCATTTAGCCAAAGTTTCAAGCAAGTAGTTTGTTTCCTCATAGTTGTAGAAGAACGATAGTCAGGATATGGACGTCGTAACATCCACGAGGAAGAGGAGTGGTTTTATAAATATCCTACGTTTCAGTTATTCTAAGCTATCAGTTTCTAAATTTCTGAAAGATTTTGTCCCAAGTTAAAAATCATAAAACAGCAGATAGAAATAGTGACACTTATTTTGCGTAACGTTTTGGTAACAGATAAACTACTATGTTGTTAAGTAAAAATTGCGTGTCAGCTGATAGATGAAGTTAGCACTATCTAGAGCCACACTGTTATTAATTATAAGGATTTATACTTTATCTCTGTTACACTCTGCAAGTGATGTGTAGTAGGATAATCAAGAGGAAGTCGGGCTGTTTACACACAGCGTTAAGCGCGCAGCATTTCCTTGACCGGATTGTACGGAATATCCATTCGCAAGATATTCCGACTGCTTTAAGAATTCATAATGATTTAACTTCTATCAATACTCGTACGTTTTGTTATTATATTACTGTTGACAGTAACATCAAAATTAAAACACCCAGAGCTCGAATAAAATCCGCAGTAGCTTACTTCGGAGAAGTGAAAAGTAAAGTAACGGAAAAGAAGCGATTGCTTTAGTTATTAAAGCGTCAGCATAAATATAACAAGAAACTAAGTCAGTATGCTGTTATAATCTTTTACAGACGTTTATATGTATATTTGTATTTGTGAAATATTCTAATTTTTTTATTGTATTTCGCTAAAATATGGGCGTAATGTTGAGTGATGTTGCACCATCAACTTGGACATCAATTGTTTTTTTCTGAAACACTGTATTTTCAACCTCACCACTTCAGAAGACTCGTTATTTGGTAGATCCTCCGATATGTTTGAACTTCGTTGGCTGGAGATCGCGGCCCACCCATATCACTGTAAACTAATAATTACAAGGATCTTTAACGCTTCGAATAATTAAATTCTGACGGTTCGGCTAAACTGCTATAGCTTTTATCAGTCCATCGTTCGCTCGGATTCACAGCAGAATTGACGCGTCTAGATTAAAAGAAATTTGGGTAAATTTTTATTTTCTCAAACACAATAAATGTTCGTATAGAATGAATGGAGGAATTTTATAAATAATCTAGACGACAGTCTTAAAAAATCTACGAGTGAGAGCATTACAGCACTTGTTTCTCATTTATGAATATAGTTGAATATTGGAGTGAAATAAAGTGTATCTTAATGCTTGATAGCAGAGTATCAGGAAAGTGAAACACAGGTTATTTATAGAAGAAGGACGTTCATAATTTCCTGTTTCCGCATAAGAAGGCGGAAATTTTGGTAGGCACTCGCCTTTCTTTCGATCTTTCCTTCCTTTACTAAATGAATGGACTATTGGTCATGATTGTATATGCATGCTTTTGTATATCGCCATCAGTGTCGTTTTCATTACTACCTTCTAGAAGTCTGTCTTCTTTATTTATCAAATGTA
>JARYHS010012519.1:169193644-169226151 GCA_031002005.1 Vandiemenella viatica
AAGAATATAAAATCACAAAGATATCGCCATTTAATGTGACAAAAACTAAAAAAACCTGCTATACAAATTAAACAATGTAAAATATTCGTTATTTTTTTGCTAAGTAGTGTGTGACAGCGTCACCCACAATGAATATAATTAAATTATTATTAATTATATTCATAATGAGGGTTGTCTGGATAGGTTAAATGTATGTTTAAAACCAGGGCGGCCAAAGGTATATTTTATTGTAAATCAATTTTCTGTAAACGCATGGCTCAGAAGGGCTGAATATCGAAGGCTAGAAACTGCCATTTCGGCGGTTGAGAGAGGAACAATGGAGCAGGCGAGGCGACTCGATGGCGCCGGGACAGCCCGGCTTGAGTCCCGTTCGAAATCGGGCGGTGACCTACCCCTACCCCGCTACTACCCCGAAGGCCACGTAGGAAACGCGCGAAGGAGCGGCGAATGCGACGCATGATATTAAACACGTGACGACGGAAATGTGTAGATAGCCAATCCTGAACATTTATTGGGGTCTACAATACTAATTCCGTGGAGTTCTTTTACATGTGGCGAGCAACTAGCCGAGGAAGAAGAAGGAGCCATTTAGAGATCACTTCTGTCCAAGACGAGCTGATGAACGGACGTGACTTGGGTCCAAGACGAGCTGGTGAATAGACGTGTCAGCCGGCACGCTCTCTGATGATCATTGTGGTTGATCATTTCTTGCTTTGGGAAAGCGAGATGTCGAGTGGCATGCTTGCCATTATTTGGAAGTTATGCTAATAACGCGGTCGTAGCCGCTTATTTAGCTTCCATTGCTGCAGTGGCATTGTGTTTGTCGCTCACCATCACGGCGATGATTCTATGGTAATGTACCAGAAACGACGGTCACTATTCAGTGGATTTTAACAGACTTATGTGCCCTTAAGCGACGCCTGGGTTAAGACTCTGCTCCCGCCACTTAAATTCTGAGCTAGCTGAATTTATATTTCGATTCAATTTTTTCTTAAGCATCTTGCTGTTTGTTAATTCAATTTTGATGCTTTTCATTCACTTTATACGGCGCCCCCTGGGATTTTCCTTTGTACAGTAAAATGTTAGCTTCAATTTGATGGCCTGTGTTGCCATGTTATTTCAATGTTAACTTTGCTGTTTTTATTACTTGTTTGAGATATTTCATTCAGTTTTGTTTGCTTACTCCGGCGAATTGTAAACGTCGGGTATTGCTTGTTTTTGCTGATCTAATTGTGTTTAACGTAACGTTAATTACTACCCGACCTTGTAAGGCCATAAGACTCAATAAATGAGGTTTTATTTTGTGTCTGAAATTCATGGTTCTAGTTAGTAACCTATTAGATCCCCTTTAACATCATTATTACATGTAATTTTCATTTTCAGGAATTATTTTAGATTTTAATAATTCCCCCCTCCCTTTTTTGGCAACTCACGTTTTCTTAACGGTAGCCAACAAATGCTCCCTTTACAATTGGCACCCAACGTTTCGGGCTTTTGCATGTCGAAATTATTTTGAGAATTTCACAAGTCTAAAAAAATCCATGGATGTGACCTGTGTTGATTCATTTATTATTTTAGAATAAATTTTATGTTGAAATTTGTTTGCTTTGTTTGCCATGCTTGATTTAAATCTAAATGTGTGATTTATTCAATCAGTTGTTCAAGTATATTTTTCGTTCACTTGCATCACGCATGGTTAGTTTTAAATTAAAGATAGAGTCAGTGCTTTTGAAATTTTAATGCATGGTAAAAGTTAAGATTTTTCTTTATGCTGATTTTGCTCATGTGTTGAGGTATTTGTGTCCGCATGAAACATCGTTGTTTTTTCCTTGTTGTTTAATTTTGGATGGGTTTTATTTCATGTTGAAGGGATTTATGCGCGAAATTTGATTAATGCTGTACTTTTCGAGTTAAATCGTGCGGTTGTATTTTGTTTGTTGTCGATTGTTTTAATTGTTCGGAGTTGAAATTTTGTATCTTACGATCAAATCTATGAAGTTGAGGTCACGCACCATTAATAGGGCAGATCCGATCAATTGTTCATAACATTTCCGAGTCAAAACTTACGCGATGGATCAAGCACCGGAAGTACGCGACATACCGTTGGCGGACGACGAGTGTAATGATACTCCTAGTACGCGTAGCGTTCATTCAAATGCAATCATTAGATGGGGAACAGTTAGGGATTTTTCCAACCCCAGATAATGAAAACCGTTCAAAATCCACCCATGCGGGCAGAAGTTGAAACACGTGCGTCGCAAATACGGTAGAATTGCCACCGGCCATCCCGCACAACCCCAAGACCAAACCTAATCCTTAACATGCTTGCGGAATTCAGTAGGCAAATAAATAATAAGCTTGATTCACAGAAGGAAGAAATGGCTTTGCAAAATCAGAAATTAGATGCACAAAGTCAAAATTCTATCTCGTTGAGGGGGAGATAAGTAAAACTTCTGGCTCATTGAGGGAGGAATTAACTAAACAAATAGCTTCACAACAGGAGGACATAAACAAGCGTTTGGATGCACAAATCAAAATTTTGAGTCGCAAAATGCTTTGTTGAAGGGCATGGACGGAAAATTGTCCGTTTTTCGCGAGGGAAATGACCCGTGAAATGAGTGCATTCAAATCGGAGATGCGAGCGAATGTTTCAGTGTTGGAGAGACGCACAGATACGATTCAGGCAACATGCACTGCATTGCAGGAATCAAGCGCTGGAAATCTCGAAGCGTTTGGACGCGACCGAAAAATCTGTCGAGCACGTGCGGCAAGAAAAGCCACCAGAGTCTCGGTCAGATCTCGGAATTTGTCCACGAGATTAAGGATAATACTGAACGAAGCTTGCAGGCTGTAAATGCAAAGATTGTCGGAGGTCACAAGTTCGGTTGAACAAGTACAAACGGCACAACAGGATTTGCAAGCGTCACAGCAAACACTCGTGCAGAACACTAACTCAAAGCTGGCGCAGTTGGAATCCAAGATGAAGGAAGTGGGTAATTCCAACGCTAGCGGGAGTATTGTTCACGCGAATTACGCACAGTACGCAGCAGCTAATATCGAGCTTAAGTTGCCACGTTTTGGGTCCCGCAAAGACGTAAATCCTAGGATTTATCTTACCGAAATGGAGCGGTATTTTGAAATCAAAGGAGTGCCTGATTCCATGAAGCTTGTGTTAGTCGAGGAATCATTTTCAGAAACAGACAGACTCTGGCTGAAAATTGCGTCCGAAAACTAACTTATCTTACGCCGAGTTCAGAGTCCTGTTTCTTGAGACCTTCTGGTCGAAAAAGATCCAGAACCAGGCGAGGATAAAGCTGTACCAAGGAAGGTACATTCCCAAGTGGCATTATTCAATGGAAAGCTACGTGAAAACTTTGCTGGTGCAGTGTAGGCAATTCGACGACAAATGACGGACGAGAGTTCATAGAGATGGTGATCGCGCACTTTGGTCCACAAGTGCAGTCACTCATTAACCCCGTGGTCATTCGTACGATACCAGAACTGCTAGAAACCCGTCGGTAACCTAGACAGAATCGGGAAAATGGCCGATAATCTGGCGAGACAAGACGCGGAACGAAACCATGGCGAAGCGCAAAGCGAGTCTAAGCGACCGCATGGCGGCAATAAAGCTTCCTATGCTGATGGACAGAATGGGAAATCTTCCAATCAAAATTCCTGCAATCGTAAGGAGGGAAGAAATGGAAGAACGGAAATGCACAGTGGAAGGATGATAAAAATCATCAGCGGTCGGGAAACAACCGATCCGCGTACCCGCAAGAATTTCCAGTGAACGCGATCTCGATTGAAAACGCGGAACCGGAAATATGTGCAAAGGCGGACGGAGGAAAATGTGGGCGGCGTTAACAACGCGTCTAACTCCCCGCCGTCACAATGAGATTTTTCGGGGGACGCTGCAAACGCCGACAGCATTTGCCTCGGCAGTTTGGAATATTGGCGCGGCGAAGGACCAGAAAAATATCGACGAAGAAGAAGATATGGTATCCGGCGACAGCCTCATGGCGCGCGCGAAGTGTCCCCGTGTAGATATTATTGCATATGGCATACGGGCGAATATTTTAATTGACTCGGGATCGTCTGTCTCCGTAATGTCTAAGAAATTTCTGCTACGCTTGAAAGATAAGAATCCGCGGCTAAAAGTAATTCCCACAACGCAAGTAACGGTGGTTCCTGCAATAGGAAAGAGAGAAAAGATCGTTAGCACGCAAGCGCTAATCCCCGTGAAAGTCGCGAATAGCGAGTTAATGTTGCCACTACTTATAGTACCCGGTTTGACGCAAGATGTGATCGTTGGATGCGACCTCTTAGCAAAACGTCAAGTCATTATGGATTGGGGAAATAAGACGGTGACAAATTGGTTCCGGAGGTGTTGCATTGGAAACATGAGGCCTGTGAGCAGAGCCTTGGAATAAATAGTTCCAAACCAATGCAAGACACCGCGGGACGCGAAGGCAATTTGAATAACGGAGGAAGAGCTATATGCGCATCAGCTGACGAGCAAAATCTCATACCACAGAACCCAACCGACAAAATGCGGGAAAAAGGAAAACTTGACGCCAGCACGGAAGCCAAAGCTATGCCGATACTGACGAGAAACTTGACGACAGCACCACAGTCAAAGCCAAAGCTATGCCGATGGTAATGAGAAACTCGCGATCATTTCGTGCGGGATGAGACTGCGTCTGATTCGTATCAATGTAAAATTTAAGGATCAACCCGAGAAGAATCCCGAGGATGACATCAAGAAAGCACATGAATTCTTGGTAGAGAAAGCTACGAAGCGGCAACGCAAGCACGACGGATTGCGGACGCAACCGTTTAGCGTCGGGCAGCAGGTGCTACTTAGGACTATGACCCCGTCTGACGCACAGCGAAAATTAATTTCCAAATTCTTTCTGCTGTATTCGGGACCGTTCTCAGTAGCGCGGATTATCTCCCCAAACTGCTACATGCTGACCGACGGCGGAACGGAGATCGGCCCGCATAATGCCCGGAATTTGCGCCCGTTTCACACGGAATAGACTACAAGTTCCTAGACGGATGTTTGTAAATATAGCTTAAGGATCAATGTACATTTAGTTAGGTAATAACGTAGAGCATATCTTTGGAAAGTAAGAGTGTCAGTCTTGAGACACGTAATTGCCTAACAAGCGTAGCGCTAACGCAGCGAGAACAGGTAAAGGACGCTCAGCTGTTTGGGATAGCAGCTGTGCCGACCGCCAGTTTTTCCTGGAAGGATTGCAATCAGGTTAAACGAAAACAGGTAGCCTGAGCCGCAAGCTTAACGGGACAGCGCTTACTGACAACAACAGAGCGGGCAAAGTGGAAACAGCTGATCGCTTAGTTTCACCGCTATAATGTCTTTGCTACAAGTGTAGTTTGGAAAGCATAATATAGTTCATTTTGCGAGAACCGTCTTTCTTTTGTATTGTATGGATAATTATGTAAATTCGCGGAAGGATTAAATTATGTAAATTCGCGGAAGATTTTTCTTTTCCATTTGATTTTCATGTTATGTGGTTTCGGCATACTTGTGTTGGCCTTGATAATGGACATTCGGTGCATTCTTTATTCTTGTTGTTGCTGTATCTAACTTCAACACATGTGCTAGATTTGCATAGCCCGTTGTAAATAATTAATTGAGTTCTCTAGTTTTAATGTTAATATCTTGTGCTTACATCATTTTTTTTTGTTTATTGATTGAACAGATCTATTTTGTCGTTCATTTACATCTATGTACCTGTCAATGTTTTATGATGTTTTACTTTGCATATTAGGATAAGACATTTCATTATTTATGTTAACCAGAGTCACGTGTCGTATTTACATATTTAAAGAGGTCACATGTATGCGATAGTTCGAGTGAGCTGGAACCATGAAACTATAGTGTAGGCAATGATTTTGATGCAACTGTAGGGTTAGAATAGTTCAAATAAAATTATTGGCATAATTTTATTTTGATTGGGTAGCAGGTATATTGTGGTGTGACAGCGTCACCCACAATGAATATAATTAAATTATTATTAATTATATTCATAATGAGGGTTGTCTGGATAGGTTAAATGTATGTTTAAAACCAGGGCGGCCAAAGGTATATTTTATTGTAAATCAATTTTTCTGTAAACGCATGGCTCAGAAGGGCTGAATATCGAAGGCTAGAAACTGCCATTTCGGCGGTTGAGAGAGGAACAATGGAGCAGGCGAGGCGACTCGATGGCGCCGGGACAGCCCGGCTTGAGTCCCGTTCGAAATCGGGCGGTGACCTACCCCTACCCCGCTACTACCCCGAAGGCCACGTAGGAAACGCGCGAAGGAGACGGCGAATGCGACGCATGATATTAAACACGTGACGACGGAAATGTGTAGATAGCCAATCCTGAACATTTATTGGGGTCTACAATACTAATTCCGGGGAGTTCTTTTACATGTGGCGAGCAACTAGCCGAGGAAGAAGAAGGAGCCATTTTTAGACATCACTTCTGTCCAAGACGAGCTGATGAACGGACGTGACTTCTGTCCAAGACGAGCTGATGAACGGACGTGACTTGGGTCCAAGACGAGCTGGTGAATAGACGTGTCAGCCCGGCACGCTCTCTGATGATCATTGTGGTTGATCATTTCTTGCTTTGGGAAAGCGAGATGTGGAGTGGCATGCTTGCCATTATTTGGAAGTTATGCTAATAACGCGGGCGTAGCCGCTTATTTAGCTTCCATTGCTGCAGTGGCATTGTGTTTGTCGCTCACCATCACGGCGATGATTCTATGGTAATGTACCAGAAACGACGGTCACTATTCAGTGGATTTTAACAGACTTATGTGCCCTTAAGCGACGCCTGGGTTAAGACTCTGCTCCCGTCACTTAAATTCTGAGCTAGCTGAATTTATATTTCGATTCAATTTTTTCTTAAGCATCTTGCTGTTTGTTAATTCAATTTTGATGCTTTTCATTCACTTTATACGGCGCCCCCTGGGATTTTCCTTTGTACAGTAAAATGTTAGCTTCAATTTGATGGCCTGTGTTGCCATGTTATTTCAATGTTAACTTTGCTGTTTTTATTACTTGTTTGAGATATTTCATTCAGTTTTGTTTGCTTACTCCGGCGAATTGTAAACGTCGGGTATTGCTTGTTTTTGCTGATCTAATTGTGTTTAACGTAACGTTAATTACTACCCGACCTTGTAAGGCCATAAGACTCAATAAATGAGGTTTTATTTTGTGTCTGAAATTCATGGTTCTAGTTAGTAACCTATTAGATCCCCTATTAACATCATTATACATGTAATTTTCATTTTCAGGAATTATTTTAGATTTTAATAATTCCCCCCTCCCTTTTTTGGCAACTCACGTTTTCTTAACGGTAGCCAACAAATGCTCCCTTTACAGTACCAGTTCTTACTGTGTTACATCATTTTTATACTACCACTACCATAGAATATATACATATTTTTATTTAATTCGTAATAGCCAGGTGAAATAAGATTAGCCTCGTTGATTGAGGAGCATAATCTACCATTTACTATTATGGAGCACCTACAGAAACTGACACAGTCCGTTTGTACTGATTCAAAAATTGCAGAAGAAATAAAATGTTTGACGACGAAAACTCACGCGTTAATGGATCAGATTCTAGGTAAAAAAAAATTTGATAATTTACATGAAAATCTGTCGCAAACTACGTTTTCGCTTATTGTTGACGAATCCCTTGATGTTAGCTCAACCAAACACTTGTGGTTAGTCATGAAATATGCGAAAAAAAGCACCGCATCAAAGATTTTTTTAGTTCTTTTTCCATTAGAAGCTGCTAATATATAGTATCCTTAGATACTGTAAACTTTTTTTTAAAGGAATAACATTCTATCCAGGGTGATTCAAAATAACATGGACAAAATGACATGGTAGATCAGTCATACAGTAAGAATCAAAAATCGCATAGGAACAGAGGGTCGCAACTGCGATCCGGAGCTGCTACAGGGCGTCTAAAATAATACTGACACAAAGAGAAGAAACAAAACCATCACAGATAATTTTATTGATAATTACTCACTTACATGCGACTAATGCAAGCCAAATGTTGAACCTACAGCAGATGCTCAAAGTTTTTGCCAGATGCATCGAGACAAGCCCGGCATCTCCGTTGCATGGAATGGCGCACGTTCTCAAAGATACCAGGTGTATCTCGAACACATCCGACTGCCGCAACGATTCTTCCTACCAAGTCTTCCGGCGTTTCAACAGGTGTTTCATACACAAGTCCTTTTTAAAAATCCCCACAAGAAAAAATCCAAGGGAGACAGGTTTGAGACCCTCTGTTCCTATGGATTTTTGATCATTATTGCATGACAGATCTACCATGTCATTTTGTCCACATTATTTTGAATCATCCTGTATAAAAAATAATGTAATGGGTTTTGCGTCTGATAAGACAAACGTAATGATGGAGGCAATAATTCTGTTGTAAAATTGCTACAAAACGAAGTTCCCAATATTTTTATACTTACTTACATATGACATTCATTTCATATTTGTGCGTCTTATACTTGTGCCAAACTGCCACGGAAATTGTGGTTATAGGGAGGGTATTTTTTTATGTGCCGATTTTAGGTACAAATATACCGATATTAGCGGCAGTTCTACCAATTTTGACGTTCGAAACCCCTGATTACCGGCCTGCCTTTTGACGCACAGAGTTCACCTTCTTTTGGAACCTCCGCAAACAGTCTTCAGCACCTATTCTCCCGCATTGTCCGCAACTCTCCTCTTCTCCTGCAACTTTTCTCCGGAGCATCCAGGCCAATCATAAGGCCCCGAAAACTCAACCTTCCGTCGGATCCATCAGTCATGTAAAAAAGCATTACTATTAGTCTTTGTGAAAACACAAGTCTGTAATTGGCGCAGTAATGTCCCCACCACTTTACTCCCTCGCCAAGTAAAAGGAAATCCTACCGCCTCTTCAGTACGTGACTCCTGACCAACTTTTCAGATTTTCTCACAGCACATGGACTTTCCCCGAAGACTTTTTCCTGCCTCAAGCTCACGGTGCCAGAATTTATCGTTTCTCAGGCTCCAAGTTCGACATAGGCGCAACGTCACTCTAAAGTTCCCTTAACTGCAGCGTCTGATGTTATCTTCCGCTTGCGGACGGACTCGTTGAGAAGAGAAAGCTTTGTTTTCGCAACTTCACGCGCTTTTATAATCCCACACAGATGGATAGAGCCACGTTCGTACTTACTAATGGGATCAGCCACAAATTAAATATTACAGTACATTAGTGTTTAGATATTCTAATAGAGGTTCCCACCATCATTTGATTATTCTATGACCGAAATGAACAAACAAATTACAGTATTTAAGCAAAATAATACGATTACTAAAAAATTAATGGATCTATTTTCTAACCGTTAGTACATTTCCCTTCTTCGTTATATAGTCCTTATATTAACATCAAATTTAATTATGTTTTGCGGACAGCTACTGCCTCAAGGGTCTCTTAGCTACAGAACAGATGAAACAACTAACGGACGCTAAAGTGATACGCAAACTACGTAAATAAGCGTTCAGGAATAACATTTTGTGTTAGTTTACACTCCCATATTTTTTCCAAAAACCTCTGACATCCATGATAGTCGAGAACGTAACAAGGATATGATCGAACGGAAAAATATCTTAAATCGATATTTGAGAGTGGCAGCAGCTGCGAATTTCTGCTGTGTTCGAATGTACGTAGCTTACAGACTCACAAAATGGCTGCTGTTGAGCCCCGAGCGCGATTTAACAGCTAGAAGCATATTTCAGTGCAAAATATTTTATCCCAACCTCTTTCCCCCTACATTTATTTCTACTTTTACGTTTTGGATCGGCTTCTTTGTACATTCCTCTTTCAAAAGCTGCAAAGATAAAATATCTACATGTTTTTCTGTGAACGAAGTCTACTAAGCTGTTTAAATCTTTGAGAACAGTAGGAATGTAGAGTATAAAACTGTAATCTGCAACTATCACATTCTGGTCTTTCGACGAGAGAAGTTGAAAACGAAGAAATGTATGTTACTTGGCAGGAAAAGTCTTTTAAGAGTGCAACGAGACTGATGTGTCAGACTCGTACAACTTTATAAATAGCAACAATAATTCATATTGATAGGAGGGCTGGAATATTGTGCTCGAAAGTATTTTCAAGTCTTGCAGGTAAGCCACCTGTAACGGTGAATCGAGACCCTTTCACACCTGAGCTGGGGTAGCAACATGTTTCTCAACTGCGAGGGAAAGCCCGTTTGTCTGTAGCAGGTATCGCCGAACTGACCCTTCTCCGGTCAAGTGGATAATTCGGCTGGACCATCTATTGAGCCATACGCTAGTGGAAAATTTGGTGGCCGAAACAAAACTCGGAGAAGGTCGGATATTCTCGGGGTGAGGCAGTTATGGTAGCTCCATGTGTGAATGACGTGGCTGTGAACTCCAAATGAACGGGCATGTTACAAAATAATAACGAGCTGTTTGGTGTGTTCTGGGTCCACATCTCCTACGGGCCCACGGATTGGTTTTCGACGGGGTTGGAAGAGGATTCCGATCCAACATCGTGAGAGAAGAGGGTCTTCCGGTGGTGTCTGGCGGACAGACAGGTCACGCCATCGCCGAGTCTGCGATTACGACGAGACTTAGAGCTGGACGGCTTAAGCCATTTCTGGCTTGCGTTACCTATGGCTGTAGCCTGAAGGAAGTGTGCGTGTTACTACCATTGGTGCCACAGCTGCTGAATAAACGGTAAAGACTTCAGCCATTAAAAATAACTCAGTGTTACGCATTCCTCGACCCATGAACGCCCTTGAGCATCACTCTACGACAATTTTTCTGAGCGTATTATTAGCCGTGAGCAATCTGTTTTGATATCGGAAGACTTTTATAAATTCCTATCAATCAGGAAACATTATTTTATTTAAGTCCAAGACTTATGGCTCCCTCCTTGATTTCATTTTTTTGTATAAGCTTGTATTTGTGAACAGCTTGTAATGAATTAAAAGGTACAGTGCCATTAGGCACTAAGTGATCCCACGGTGTGTGTGAATATTGCCGATGCGTCGTGTCAACGAACAGAAACGTGACGGAACTAAAGCGTCCAGATTTACACGCACCTTGGGGGGTGCTGACAACGTCCTTCTCAACGTGGACATAAAGCGGATTTATAACCCCCATAAATAACTGAGACCCGCTTTCTATTTTCGCACGTTTCGGAAAGTTCCCGCTGAAAACTGGCGCGGACTAGCAAAAATAAACCTTAGTGACGTTTCCTAGTAAATGAGTGCTATATGAGAGTAGGGGAAGACGATCCAGCCAATAGAGAAGCCGCCTCAATTTATTGCCGTGTTGGTTTTTTTTTCTTGTCTGTTCTGGGGCCAATGTGACGCTGTCCTTTGGCGCGGATTGCGGTGATTCGCCAAGAGCCGGACCCGACATCGCATTACGACAAGTACAGAGTCTTGCTCGGAGGAGAAGGACGGACGACGAGACATTCTGGTGCAGATCTTCATCTAGTACGGCCGAAGTGATTTTCGCGGAGTACGAGTCGGCACCTGGGGACGCTGCCATCACGCGGTGCGTTCGAGGAAGCTGAAAGACCGCATGTGGCGCTGGTCTTACCTGGTCGCTGACCTGGGCTGTGAACAATGGTAAAAGCTACGACCCGGACGGAAAACTCATGCAATCGTTCCACCCAGTAATGACCCTGAGATTTTGCAATGACCCTGAGATTTTGCTCTAACTGTTTGACATTCAATGATATGTAATTGTTAACCTCAGAATAAAAACAAACTTCGTGTTTGACTAATTTCACAATAATAAATTGTACACCCAATTTTCAATTTTCCTATTCATTATAATAATATTTCATGTGATTAGCTGAAGATTAAGTATGATTTTTGATATTCCAAATTGATAATTTTGCTAATGATAAAACAGTATGACCCAAAAGTAAACGTCCGCAAGGTAGACGTTACAAGCTTTATAAATTTCACATGGATATGTTATTGTTTGCTTAGAATTAACGTCTTATGACTTATATTGTAAGACTCGGTGTTGATTTTGTTTGAACATTGGATTTTCATTTTTTAAATTAGTCCACTGACGTCTGTTGGCATTCAATGCTTGATTTGAATAAATCTGTCAGGTTATGACTTTACATTAGTAATGCAAGATAGAATATCACTTTGCACCCTCTTCCTATTTGATAAAATCAAATAATTAAAATTATTAAATTGTTGAGATCAACAAAATCATTAATATTAAAATTAATAAAATGGTAAAAGGAATGCTATAAGTACAATTACCCAGCAAACCCCCTCCTACTACCACAAGAGAAAGCAAAATAAGTTTTGTAATTTTTGGTTTAAAATGATAATAATCAACTAGATGAAAATAAGGATAGTGTTCCCGTTTTCCCACGCCGTGTCGAGTTGGTGATGGAATCATTACGGATAGATACTGCAGGTATCATAAAGCAATTAGAGCTCTTGAAGTGGGGGAAAGCACCGGGCCCAGATGGAATTCCAGTTAGAATATTTTTAGAATATGCGGCGGAAATCGGGCCATTTCTGTCTGATATATTCAGTAAATCATTAGAAGAGCGAAAAGTACCTTCAGACTGGAAAATCGCGCAAGTAACTCCGATTTTCAAGAAAGGTGATCGAAGTGATCCTGGAAACTATCGTCCAATATCTATAACATCTGTTTGTAGTAGAGTTATGGAGCATATTATATGCTCGAACATTATGAAATTTCTAGAGGATAATAATTTGCTTACAGAAAATCAACACGGATTTCGGAAGAAAAGATCATGTGAAACACAGCTTGCCCTATTTACACACGACGTAATGAAAGTTATTGATGCAGGTTCACAAGTAGATGCAATTTTTTTTATATTTCCACAAAGCCTTTGACTCTGTGCCACACAACCGCCTTTTAGCGAAGCTACGAGCGTACGGTATATCGGATCACCTTTGTGAATGGATAAAGGATTTTCTAACTGGTCGGTCGCAGTATGTCGTCGTTGAAGGAGAAAGTTCTTCTAGTCTAGATGTTACATCGGAGGTACCTCAAGGAAGTGTAATAGGACCACTTCTTTTCTTAATTTTTATAAACGATCTCGGAGACAAAGTGAAAAGCCTTTTTAAATTGTTTGCTAATGATGCGGTTATTTATAGGGAAGTAAGGAATTTGGCCGATTGCTTAGAAATTCAGCGTGATCTGGATATTATTTTGGCATGGTGCGCTGAGTGGCAACTTACGCTAAATTGTAAAAAGTGCAAGACAATGAGCATAACTAACAAAAAGAATCCAATTGTTCAGAAATACGAGTTAAACAATTCAGTTATTGATATGGTCGATTCTATGAAATATTTGGGAGTAACAGTACAAAGGAACATGAAATGGGACTTACACATTAATTCGTTGGTAGGTAGAGCTAATTCTAGGCTGCGATTCATAGGTCGAATATTGAAAAATTGTAATGAACAAGCAAAGGAGATAGCGTACAAATCTCTTGTGCGTCCACATTTGGACTATTGTTGTGCCATTTGGGATCCGTTTCGTAAGGGGTTGATCGAAAATATAGAGAAAGTACAGAGAAGAGCCGCTCGATTCGTGACCGCTTGCTACAGTCCTTATGAAAGCGTCACAGAACTGATTAGTAGACTAGGCTGGGAGTCTCTGGTAGATAGACGACGCACGCTTCGTTTAAACTTATTGGTAAACATGCGTACTCCAACTTTCACTTTTGAGTGTAGTGAAATACTTCTTCCACCAACCTATTTGAGCCGGAATGACAGTAAAGATAAGATTAGAGAAATAAGGTGCCGCAATGATTCTTATATGAATTCTTTTTTCCCTCGTACCATTAGGGATTGGAATACAAAACAAAGAGATTAGCTTTGGTGCTGAGCACCCTTACCACCCACAATTTTGTGAATTGCAGAGTATATATGCAGATGTAGATAGATGTTATATCTAAGGGAATTTTAATCTACTTCGTCATTTAAATCAACAATACATGTTTAATTTATTGGATTCTTCGCGGAATTTATTTATGCCTTCTTACGTTCAAAACTCTTTCGGTTTATTAAATTTTATTCCGGTCAGTAATTAATTTATGAGTGGCGCATAAATTATTTTTGCGACCGTCCACTTTCCTGAGGATAGGTTTGATATAAGAACAAACAATGGACTGTTGAGTTGAAATTCGCGCTTCGTTACTATTAGCGTCACAAATGTTACTTGTGTTAAAAACTTATTTGAAGAAGTCATATAAATACACATTATCTCTCTCTTCTTCTTTTTTTCTGTAATCAGCGGAACTGTGGATCCAATTAATTCGTCTTTGTATCTGTTGTAAGGGTTCTTTTCACCTCGTACTGTCACATGGAGATAAAATTGTAAGGGTTTCCTTCGTTCCAGTACAAACTGGTACACCTGCTTAATATCGTGTAGGTCCCCCGCGAGCACGCAGAAGTGCCGCAACACGACGTGGCATGGGCTCGACTAATGTCTGAAGTAGTGCTGGAGGGAATTGACACCATGCATCCTGCAGGGCTGTCCATAAATCTATAAGAGTACGAGGGGGTGGAGATCCTTTCTTAACGGCACGTTGCATGGAATCCCATATATGCTCAATAATGTTCATTTCAGTGGAGTTTGGTGGCCAGCAGAGGTGTTTAAACTCAGAAGAATGTTCCTGGAGCCAGTCTGTAGCAATTCTGGACGTGTCGGGTGTTGCATTGCCCTGTTGGCATTGCCCAAGTCCGTTTGTATGCACAATGGACATGAATGCATGCAGGGGATCAGCCAGGATGCGAACGTTCTCACGCTGACAATTGTTGATGGCCCAGCATTGAAATCCGCAGCAATAAGAGGAAGGATTGTACTTCTGTCACGTTGAACGATTCTCTTCAGTCGTCGTTGGTCCCGTTCTTGTAGGATCTTTTTCCGGCCGCAGCGATGTCGGAGATTTTATGTTTTACCCGATTCCCGATATTTACGGTGCACTCGTGAAATGGTCGTACCGGAAAATCCCCATCTCATCGCTACCTCGGCGATGCTGTGTCCCATCTCTCGTGCACCAATATAACACCACGTTAAAACTCACTCAAATAGTGATAACCTGCAACTATAGTAGCAGTAACCGATCTAACGCCTGCGCCATACACATGTTGTATTATATAGGCGTTGCCGACCGCGCGCCGTACTCTGAGTGTTTACATATCTCTGTGTTTGCATACGCATGTCAATACCAGTTTCTTTGGCTCTTCAGTGTAATTATGTTTTTTCTCTTTTTCACTATCGAATTTCTTCGATGGGTCTTTTACTAACCTTCTATATATTCGATTATGGGTCTATTAACACAGCTAAAAATATTATCTAGTGAATAAAGTTGTTGTTGTTGTTGTTGTTACTGTTATTGTTGTTGTTATTGTTGTTGTTGTTGTTGTTATTGTTGTTTGTAGTAGTAGTAGTTGTTGTTGTTGTTACTGTGATTGTTGTTGTTGTTGTTGTTGTTGTTGTTGTTGTTGTTGTTGTTGTTGTTGTTGTTGTTTGTTGTTGTTGTTGTTGTTGTTGTTGTTGTTGTGTGTGTGTTGTTTTTTTTTTTTTTTACAAATACCAACTCTACAGGTTTATTGTAACTTCACAATTTAAGAGTTACTTGTCTTTTATATATCTCTTTATGTACATATGACTATATGTGAATACATCGATTACAGTTTCATCATGTCATTATTCTTCTTCACTGCCCTAGGGCTCATACTTTCAAATATTAACTGCAATTTTACAGTCATCACTTCAGAATTCTCCCGTTTCCATTCGTACATCGGCCTCTAGCCATCTCTTAAAACAATAACTTAAAATGTCTAGGTTCGATATGCCAAGAAAAACATTTTTTTAAGTGCATGAGATGCAAGATTTTATTTATTAACAAAAAACAAGTCTTTTAATATTTTTTAATTGCAAAATAACAGGCTTAAATTTAAATGACACCCTCTAATTACAAAAGGAAAAAATTACATTCATAAAATAAAACACTGGAAAAAAATACATGTTTGTTTAACATTTACACCAAAAATTGGACTCAGCCAGCAAAAGAAAAAGAAAATAAGCTATCAGACAATGAACAAAATTGTTCCCGGCTAGGGAGAGCATGAAAGTCCATCAGTTTGGGCGAATACTGGGCATATGTTAGAAGAATTTTTGTCACTTATCGTTTACGCAGACGGCTGTCGGCGACCTTGATGTTTCCCTCGCGATGACGAACCACTTAACACCCTCCACCAACTGATATGAGTTCACTCTTGGCAGCACATGACGAAAAACAGCACGACAAATGATGTCATGACAAAAACGCGTCCTCCACGTTTCTTTGAAAAATCCGCGTACACACACACATGCGGACTATACGGGGTCTAGCCCCCAAGTCCCCGCGACAGCTTCACCACTCTCACCCCCCGCCTCCGGGAGTGGCATCTCTACCTGCGTCAAACAAAGCAACCTAGCCGACAACAGGACGCCAGCAGGAATTTGCCAACCTTCCCTCTCTTCCAAAACGGCTGGATGAAATGTCTCACAAATGGAGAGGTGACGGAAAATCAATGACAGCATAGGCTGGACATTACAAACTGCTAACAATTATTTTACCCAAATGTCTAAGTTACTCCATTCGTTTACAACTATTTAGTAATTAAATATGCTCTCAATATTAAGTTTCACGATCAGTGAGACCTTGTACCTCACAAGGTGCAAAACCAAGTTTTAGCCCTGTAGAAGCGATATGCATAATTACAAACAATTAACAAATGGAGAAATATGGTGGAAGGAAATCTTCACCGAAACACGTAGCACAACGCGTTAGAGACTATTTCTAACGTCGCAACATTCTTTACAATGCAAAGATTTCACAAACTAATATTAATATCTCAAGTACATCTGAAACGGTTAATAGTTGGAAGAGGAAAAGTAAAGAAACAACACATCAAAAAGCGTTTACAGCGGCGCTGTTGCCTTTGCAGTTCAGTGAACAAGGAAAACGGTGCATCCTAATTTTTGACGGCAAATTCTTTTCACCGACCCTTTCACCCGGAATATCCCTCTGTTCGTGGAGCCTGTGGTCGTTAACTATACAGAGTGGAGGGGACAGGCTACTACATTCACTTCCTAATTCAAGTTTTTAATTTAATTCATTTATACTGATTAGAACATACGTTACTGTCACACAGATTAGAAAACTGTAAATTTTCCATTTTTGTACACATATGCTCGCTTTTAGCATAAACTATTGAACGAATTTTATCAATATTTAGCATATTGATAGCTTATGTCATTAATTAACATACAGGGTGTTAAAACAAGCCTAAAATATTTTAGGAGATTATAGTATCCAAAAAAATGTCTGATAACGCATAGTTTCGGAGTTAATAACAGATCCGCAATGTAACGCTCGTCCATGCCACTGCGTGCCTCAGCTCTTCGGCTTAAGGAATTACGCACTGCTTGGTTGGTCCTGTACGTGATGACATGCATTGAAGACGTACAGGACCAACCAAGACAGTTTCAAAGGGAGCGTGATTCCTACGCCGAAGGCCTGAGGCATACAATGAAGTGGGCAGGCGATACATTTCGGACCTATTATTAACTCCGAAACTATGCGTTTGCGACCCAATGTTTATCAGACATTTTTGTCGTATTTTGATGCATACTGTCACCTCCTAAAATATTTTACACTTTTTTTTTCAACACCTGTGTAGAATAGTTTTTATCCTGATCAGCACCACATTTCGTCGATATTAAGATGGAAAAACTGTAAATTTGGGAATTTTTGTATGTCCACATAGCTACATTACTATTTAATACCTGCTGGACAGTTGTGTGGTGGCTTCGTTGACTAAGGCACGTGACTGGAGTATACAAGGTTGCTGATTCGAACTCGGGTCGCGGTGGGATTGTACAAGCCTTAAAATTGACCCTCCGCTCTGGCAAAGCTTCGCTAGGACGCTCCGTGGTTCGGATTCCACTTTAAACTCTTGGTCCCGCATACCTGTTACGATTATCCGGTTAGGTTAGGCGGCTACTACAGAGCCGCATTAGTAACATGAGACTCATGAAGATAATTTAAATTGTTAAAAATTAAAGAAATCTTGTCTTATGGCTGCGCAAGGTCACGAAATTGTGAATTCTAAGCGGGCGTAAGTAGTGTGAGATATAGTAGGTGACGTTATAGCAAAATTGGTTACTATAAGAACAGTATCTTCTTTTTTTTTTTTTTTTTTTTTTTGCAATTCCGATCCCAATAAGCAACGATGATATCGCAGAAAAGCTCCAGAGATTATACACTAATCTGTCTTGTACAATAAAGTAAAATTTAATAGCCAAAACTAGGTCGCGTACGTAAGTTATGTATCTAGCTTTTATTTAAGAGGGAATCTACATCAAACTCATGTGTTTGGGAAGTAGGAGAATTTGAAAAATTCAACGCGTGTCATTTCTCGTCTCAATTTTATTTGCTGTAAAAAAGTGGGATTAAATATTTCCTTTGTCTTTTATTGAGAAAGAAGTACAGTTTCTAAAAATTAAAATAATGCCTTGTTCAAACAGTGATGAATTTCAGCTTACCGTGTCATTACTTGACGGTCTTACCATTACTAACCTAATCACAGAAAAAAAAAAACCGTGGAAGCTAAATTATCCCCTGTGCACGCAGGAAATTGAATTTGGTTTGCAGTCCAAACAAGCTGCTACGAGGAGGATACGAGATCAAAGCGCCGACTCGCCCATCACAGTACAGCGTCTGATAGGTAATGAGGCCGCTGTATACAGCTACACACCTGTATAGGTCAGCTCCACCTAGCCACGTCAATAACACAATACAGTGTAACAGATAATGTACAATGTAACGATAACTCTTAGACCGGATATTTTACCTTTTGGTGTCGCATTCGGTAGGAAGCGGGTTCGAATCCCATCCGGATTTAGCTTTTCTATGGTTTCGCTAAATCACTCCGAGTGAATGTCGGAATGGTTCCTTCAAAAAGTTACACTCGAATCCCTTCCCGTTACTTACCCCTTCTTTTCCCGCGTCTAACGACCTCGATGTTGACAATGCACAAAACATAAAAAACAAAAAATATAAAACCTAGAATATAGGAGATTTTAATACTGAGGGCAGAGAAGGACGTATTAGGAAAGGGCGAGCGGAAGCTGGAGGTGGAAATGGGAGGATGGGGTGGGGTGGTAGTAGGGGGGGGGTGTTGGAGGGTGAGGGTGGAGGATGGAGGGGAGATGGAACTACAGAAACTTATGGTTAAATTTCTAGATGCTACTGTCGTGCACACATACACGCCTCCAACTAGAAATTGTTGTAGTAATTAAAATTTGGGTTAACGAGATACTTTCGGAACAAGTAATTAAATTAACTTTTTAATGAAATCGTAAAAAGAGGGATGGAAGTAGAAGCGGCACATTTACAACTCTAAAAGCGTGAAATTTTTAATGACCAGCCCATCTCGCCCGCCTAACCTGGAAACTTTTATGCCTGTGGGTAGAACAATCAATGCGGCAGGAATTTTCCGAGTCTGAAATTCCTCATATAAAAATGGTGGCGGTCTTTCGTGAAATATGTCGAAAGTTATTAGTCGATATTTTCAAGAGTACTCTCAGTAAAGGCGCATGTTATGAAAAAAACTTTTGTTCAGGAAAAACTTAAGTATACGCGAAACTGAAATTTCTAATATTGCAATATTTTCACGGTTTTACATCAAAAAATTACCGAAAATCCAGTCCGCCGTATACCTTCCTGTTCTCACCCTTTTATGTATTAAACAGAATGCGTAGTTTTCGGAATAAAACTTTATTAGTGTTAAGGAGCAAATTTATTTGAGTTTTGACTGCGTAGTTACGACTGTAAACACGTAAAACCACGATAACGCCAGAAATATCTCCCACAAACTATGAATCTTCATTATTTTTACTGCCAGCTATTTTTAAGCTTTGAGAATGACATTTTATCCATTTATTGATATCTGCATTGATTATTTACTACTTAATTGCCCATTATTATGTGTTATAGTGCTTGGACTTAACTATGTCACTCGGGGAAAAACAAACATTTGACTGTTACTCCAGTTGGCAATAGTCCATACATTAAATCTTCTTGTTGGGAAGCTCCAATAAAGTTGAAATTCTGGCAGTAAAGGTACCTTTGATTACTACTGGCATAACTACCAAGATTTAACACCAAAAATTATGATACCATTATTTTATGACATAAAACATCCTGTGATATCGGAATTTTTCTATGGACTTATTATGCAGTTAAAAACTAAAAATTCTGTGTTCTTGTGTCTAAGCAACGTCAGCCATATTTCTTAAATTGTCCGAAATCATGAAGCTACAAATTTCAACTTCTGTTGGAGGACAGAATTCGGCAAAATTAAGATAGAGCGCATGTTTTGAAATTAATGATTAATTGAGTAAGCTGCGTATCAAATTCGTAAGTAATACTTTCATATGGATATGAAAATTGGACGGGTTATATAGTTTTTTTTTGTTTATGGTTATGCCTCTTTGTCGACGAAGAAGTTATTAGAGGCGGGAAAGGATTGGAGTCATAGAACGGCAAGGAATTGGAATTTTTGAAGATAACCATCCGGCATTAGCCTGAAATTATATCGGGAACCATGGAAAACCGAAATCTGGATGGTAGGACGGGGAATCGAACCCGCGTCCTCCCAATTCTGAGGCTAGAGCTTTACCGTTCTCCGACTACTGTCGGTGGTTTTTATATCGACTTATTTTTCATTTCTGTTTCAAGCATTTTCAAGAAAATAATTCGTTTATGCTTTGCTTTACGACAAACTTATTTAGCATTATAAAAGAAAAAATAATTATTGGGGGCAAGGAGACTAATTCAACATGCAGCAATAATTTGCCGACGGAATGTAATTTACATGCCACTTCAATACTGTATCAGCGCACAATTCGCTGTTACTCTTATTGCTGGACGATTTTACATTAAAAAAAAAAAAAAAAAAAAAAAAAAAAAACACACTCAAGCATACAAAAAAAAAGATTTTTTTTTAAAAAACATAAAAAACCACATGTTGTTAGCCAAGTGATCATGGGCCGAATTTTGTATGAAGAGAAAAAATGAGCTTTATGAATATATATTGCGATGTAATCAAAATCTCCGATATACCTTCGCTTTAAAACTTGCGGAAGCGGAAAAACAAATTCATGCAAAAGTTCGCACTTAGGGACGTGGAGGCGGACCTCCATTACAACCCTAATATGTAACCCAAAGGTAAAGGTGATTGCTGTTTGTTTTTTTTAATGGTAGTGAAATAAAAATTTTGTATACGGAAGGGAAAAAATACCTGTAGTTTTCACGGAGATGACTTATTGTAGATTGTCTTACATCACAGCAAATTTATAACGAAGGAACCACGTAAGGAGTAGTGAGGTGCTTTTCTGAAATTTGGACCCCTTCCCCCACCCCCTTGGTGAGAAATTTTGGGTACCTTTTTCTCTGAGCTCACGTAATAATGGACGTTCCCTAATGACTGAACGTACTGTACATATGTATATGAAAAGATCTGTTGCACATATCCTCAGTATTACGACGCTGTATTAGATTTTATTGACCATGTGGAATCTGTAGTGTTTAATCAGATTAATAGTTTAACTGGCAGACGTGACCCTTCCTTCTACCTTCTTTCAGACCGTATCGTGGTTGTGTACTCAGTATTGTGACCGATATCCTCACTAATGCGACCAGACTTGTATGGGATAGTGGTATATCAGTTCAAAAAAGTGGATTGCGAAATCGTTTCTTAAAGTTTCGTTTTTTACTTTGACCATAGCGCATTTAGATGTCACGTTTCTTAATATCTTTTTTTTTTTGATCAAAAGTGTTTTTGATTATGAGTCGGGTTTGTCAGATGGTGTTGTGCGATGCAGGTAAATGCTACATTTGGCAGACTGAGAGTAGAAAAACGTTTTTTGCAGTATTTTCTTTTGTATTGTGGTTTGAATTAAGTTCAAAGTCGGCAGAGGCTACGCTTAAAGATGAAGACTTATATCTGGGGTCTGCGTAAATTTGTGTATATGTTACTGTTAATGTGCACATTACAAAGCTAATCTTCGTATTAACTGAATCGCTCCGTTGAAATTTGGAATCAAGATTTTCCGCATTTTATCTGGATAATGTGGCTTTCGTAAAGTTTAAAAGTTTGTTCTCATTTCCTTTCCCTAATCGTCTTTGAAGGGTGGCAATTTATAAGTGCGTGAATTTGTGTCGTGTGTTTTTTTTTATTTTTTTTTTTTTTTTTAAGAAAGCTTATAAATTTAACTCCTGTTACGGAAGCAATCCCTTGGTACTGGACAGGGTTTCAGAAAATGTGTTTGTAAATCTAAATGTACCACAAATACGAGTGCGTTTGTGGCAAAAACCAATTGCTATGTATCCAGTAACTAATAAGTAAGCGTAATTTTATCATATGTTTTGCAATTCATTTCCTTTATTGTAATAACGTTTTAAACCGTTTGATTCTTTGTATTACTGTTTTTAAATTGATTCTATCATCTAATTTGTTGATTATGTGTTTGTATCGATTGGATTCTATAGATATTGAAAAATAAATAAATAACATTAAGTTAATGTAAGTATACAGAAACGTTGCTGTTGTTCCAGCAAAAACCTTATTTTCACTGATAGGTAATGTGCAGATTATCTAGGTAATTTGAGAAATGAAAGAATTTCGACACTTTACTGGATCACACTAGTGAATCTGCACATTACCTACATAATCTGTAGAATAACTGTTTTCTGAACTTTAGCGGTAACATATATATTAAGTAGAAACACGGTCATGTGAAGTCTTTCGTGAGAAAAGAGATTGCTTGGCCATGCGGAGGATTATCCTGTATTGAGTGGTGCAGTATTTTACGACCGAGAGGACACTGCTATAAATCTAAATGCCTGGACAATATATAAACATCTCAGGGTCTAAGCTTTCACTCGTCCGATAGAAGTTTTTTTTTTTTTTTTTTTTTTGTTTTTTTTTTTTTTTTTTTTGTTTTTTTTTTTTTGTAAACAGTTGCTCTTCCATTGGGATGGTTCAGACTATCCATCTCTACAGAGAATAATAACACATCTGGAACTTTGGGTTATTCGCTTGTGACAGTGACGTCTATCTGTATTGTAAATGCTCTAATGTTATAATTACTATCTTAAATAGTTAAAATTAAATAATATCTTTGGCGTTACCGATAAGAAACGCTTTCGTTTCGAACCTGTATGCTTGTTTCGGTTTCAGGATGACAACTGTCATAACAGTGACTTTTTTGTTTGGGTCTCTTGTAAAAATCGAGCATTTGATAGAGGTCAGCGAATGTGTAGAATGACTGTGTATTTTCAGAACAGTAGTTAGAATATCCTCGTCTGATATTGTGTAAAATACTTCCAGTTTTACTGACACAACACATCTGCGTATGTTCAAATTTTTCTGATCGAATTTTCTTTGTTTTAAATGATTCATTACTTTTATTTCCGTGATTTAGTCTTTGATGAAAGCGTATTCAGTGTTTGTTATAGTTTATGATTTCAGTCCGTTTTCAACGAATAGAGGGATATATTATATCCAAATCTTGTTTCTAAAATCTTCTATAAGGCGCTGGTTACTTTTCTATGGTCAAGCGTTTTGAAAGCTATAAAAACATATAAACTAGGTTCAAAAACATAAACTTTATTTCAGACAACAATGTTTTCAACATTTATCTTTATTTCATCAGAATAGAAACCTTATTGTTTAAATATAAAATATAGTTAAACACTATTCTGACTCTTTTGTGATATAATATTAGACTTTATTGTCATGTGTGTTGGCAATGAAACGAAACGATACAGAAGCTACGTTTAAGAGTTTTCTCTGCAGAAATACAAGAAGTATGTTTGTGTTTAGATTCCTCATATTTCAGTAACTCGATTGTACTGCACCTGAATATGCACCCATGTGATGTATGTGCAGGCAACAGTCGCCTTGCTCTGAAAAGTGTGGAAGCTGTGATGATGTTATTTGCCATTCGACGGAGGACCTCTGCACGTATTTATAAAACAGAACGTTACAAAATAAATTTTTAACATGCCTGAAAGTGTTACCAGTGTGTCGTTTATTATACATCAACGCTGCAGGCTTTTGGCTCGATTTGTACGTAGGAAATAACATATTTACCTAACCTAGTTCTGGCATAAAGATGTTATTGATTAATTGTATACATTTTTAACAATTGTACAGTTATGGAAATTGATGTTAATTTTATTCACCTCAGTAGATCTTTAAAATATTCTTTACAAAACCTTAATCAAGTATGGAGAAAGTATGCAGAATCGCACTCCTGTATTGTAACGGTATAAGCAAGTTTTAATCAAAGAACATTTAGAAGAAATGCATATGAATTGTTTGTAGCTTCCATCCATTCATAAATTTATGACTGGATTAAACGCACATTATTTTGCTGGTACTTTTCTTTTAAACTTACCCTGTCTCAATTTGACTTTCAGTTCTGCTGAAACTTAAGTAGAAAACGTAAAGGTTAAAATTAATTAATCACTGTAGGAGATGGATTAAAGAAACTTTGAGTTGTTTTCTTCCTCTTATGACGAGGCAGAAGCAATTACTACCTGATTCAGTTTTCCGACAACCAACTATATCTCATCTTTAGAACAATTAACTTTGTTTCTACTAAAAAAAAAGAGCAAATTATAAGAAATCCTAGTTACAATTAGTTTCCTGATTAAATTTATTCTCTCCAGTGATAATAATGTATTAAATAGTAAAATAAACGAACATATATTCTGTTACTCTTTTAGATTCTTTGTGTATAATTTTAATGAAAACTTCTAACTATAAAATTGTTAATTTAGTTCCTGTCAATGGAGCATTGTCGCTACTACACTAAGAACATAGTATGCCAGAAGCTTCTCGCGTATCAACTGGAAAGCGCGATCTGACTTGTTAATTACACGTTGGAGAAACTAGGATTGTCTAGGGTAGGGCCCATAAATGAGACGACTGTCTGCTGGATTTTTTAATCATGTTTACAGCAGACAATGGCAGCATCAAGTAGTTTTGGCTGAAAATTTCCTCCATTTTGAAGCTGATTTAGGGAGTATTCAGATGACTTGTTTCAAACTAATGTGTTTTGTTTTGTGTGTGATTTTACTAAAGGGTTTCGTCTATTGTTATCTGACAGTATGTTTACCTTTTTTCCGTGTGTTAAATTAGACGTATCTTTTTTAATTTAAAGAATGTAATTGAAGTACACAATCGGTAACTAATATAATAAAAGAGATGGAGTGGGATTCATTGTAGAATAGAGGGAGGATGAAGAGAATCATGGGAGTGTACAAAGCCTAAACTGGTAATGAAATATGGAAAGATGGTGGGAAAATTAAGAGGGGTGCTTGGAAGGGTAAGGTTGACCATGACCACAAGCTGGCACTTGATTTCAGGTATAAGGGTGTGGGAAAATTTTTCTTTCGTAGGAAAGGGTGTGAGGGACTGGAATAAATTGCCAAGAGAAGTAATGAATAACTTACCGGAAACACTGATGGAACTAAAAGTAAAAATTGATAAAGGGCAAAAGTAGGTTGGAAGAGGAAAGGAGTGTAGGGTGTGTGTAGGGATATTGCGACCGGAGCGGGCGCTCCATCGCAATTTTATCAATTATATTATAATATGTTATAAGTATGAAACGGATTGCGCAAGGGACGGAATAAAACCCCGGCAGTGATTTCAGAACATCACGGAGAACCGACATTTGGCGAACGCGTATCCTCCCTAATGCCAGATAAGAATGTACCCGCCTTCCCATCAGTTTCAGCAAAAGAGAGTTAAGTGGAATATTAAAATCCACTTAGTTCCAAAAGAGTTACATTTGCAAATTTTTTGAAACATTGTACTAATGACTCTTTCAATGAGACAATTCTGACAATGCCGAAATTATTTTTGTTTAAACCATCATTTAAATTTAAATGCAGATTTTTACATGTTTTAGGAGCCAATGTTTTAGAGGAACACTGGAACACTTCATATCATCTAGATACGATTTCAGTCGATGTCCTGACCTCTTACAAACTCCATACCTTTCTGACTTACAGTGATGATTTGTGTAGTTAATAGACTCAAAAACTTCAGCCACATCACACACGATTCTTTCTGCTGCTCGCTCTAAGGACAAACGTCTTAATCACGGGTAAATCGATAAACGCTATTATGGCACAAGAATTTCGAAGAAAAACCTTCGACCTAATTTTACTTATCTCATTTAATTCTCAATTACTTGCTACTGATTTTGCAGCATTAAGATCTATTATTTAATGATTAAAAATATATTTATGAAATTAATAATATGAGAGTATTATACTTAAGCCTCACTGAAACAAAAAAAAAAAAAAATAAATTAAAACAGAAACATGACCATACATCGGCAACAGAGGTAGAGGAAAATCTCAAACATTAATATCAGCGAACTTAATACCAGTAAAATATAAATTCTGAAATATAGTTTTGAAAACAATCAATATTTGGTGCAAGGGAAAAATTGATTTTTGTTTAATAATATATAAACGTTACCAATCTCAGTGTCACAAAAACAATACTGAACACGAATAATGGCGTTAAATTCACTGTGAAGTTAAGATATTATAGTTCAGCGTCTCTCAATCTTTTTTAATCCGAGGACCAGTATAATGTAAAAAATTATTCTTTGGGTGACTAACTTAGATAATTCTAATTTTTTTATCTGTTTCTGTATTATTAACCAACCTCATCAATTGTTATCGGCAAGAACCGTGGTACCTTAAGACCTACACCTACGATCAAGCACACATAAAACTGTTATTAACTGTAGGTTATACAACTGTAATGTTATTCTATGACGAAGCAGGTCGTGAAGGGCTAACTATTCTTCTTTTACCAAGAGGCGGCAATGAAATACTTGTCAAAGAAATTTTCTAGAGTTCAATACACTAACACAACTTTATTTTCAAGTTTAAAATATCCATCAACACTAATCACAATTGATTCACTCTAGGCTTACAACTGAAATTTCAAATCATTTATGAGAGTTCTGAGGTTACGATCTCAAGTTTCAAGTCACTCGTGTCTTCAAATATTAACAGCCCAATTCAATAGGCTCTCGTTTAGTCGACGGTGGGTTACTGTCATTTGTACTCATCACTGAAACAAGCCTATTTCGGTAAACTGATTTATTGAAGTAAAACGTTCTAAAACTTGCTCTCGATTTACAAGTGACCAAAACAATTGCTAAACCCAAGGATCTTCTAGTTTGCTTCGACAGTTATGCTCTAGTTAAAACTAATAAAAAATTAATCAATTAGAATCGAGGTTATATGATTTCTCGATTATCATTCGATCGTTTCCGAGTTTCTCGTAGTAATTTTTGGTCTAGAGATGTAAGACATTCGGAATCTCCACCAAATATGGAATAAATACAGAAAGAGAACATCGAATTTCGGTTCTAAAAACACAAGATAAATGCATATGCCGTTACGCCTTTTCTTATGTATTTGTAATACATATAAAATATTTTTTAATGAAATTATTTGCTCTAACGACATCTGTAAGATTTAAATTAATTTTCATACTTATATAGAAGACTTGTAAATTTTCAAAACGGTTATATGTATATTTTCTTCCCGTTCCTCGTCGCCAGTCCCATCCCGCCTCTAATGACCTTAGCCATCGATGAGGTGTAAAGCAATAAGAAAAAAAATCTTTTTGATTTCTGTGAAGAAATTAATATATATAATTAGCAGTTTAGCATGTTCAATAAAATCTATGGTGGATCTTAAGAGGATAAATAGGAAGGAGCAAGAGATTATTCCGGGTTATACAAAGCAGCACACCTTGTTAACTAATGAACAGGATAGGTAATTGAATTTCAATGAGTATAAACAATGTTAAAAACTAATATGGTCAAATATACAAACCATTGCATTCATCGATATGAATTTAATTCTGTATAAACAATTTGAATATATTTACTGTGTTAACAGATTTCACCTTCTGAAAGCCTTTCCTTATTTTCACGAGTTTTGAATAATGTCGCATCTTCTTGAAAGGAAACGTCTAATGGTGTAGTATGGGACCACCATTTTTGGGGTGTAAAGAAGGACTGTTAGATTTGTCTCTGGAATTACCGTAGAACACAATCAGCAACGGATAAGATAAATGAGCTGGAATTACATTCATTGGAAGACAGAAGGAGGGTGAAGAGATTAATCGGAGTATACAAAGCGCGTGTTAGTGATGAGGCGTGGAAAGATATTGCTGTAAGAATTAAAAGTAATGCATGGAAGGGAAAAGATGATAATGACCACAAGCTGGCACTCAATTTCAGGCCCAAGAGCGTAGGAAGATTTTCCTTGCAGGTAAAGGGGTCAGGGATTGGAATAATTTACCAAGAGAATTTACGAATAATTTACAAAAACGTTGATACAATTTAAAGTTGAAACTTGTAGAGGGCAAAAGTTGTTGGACACAGGAAAGGGGGGAAAATGTGTGTAGGGAAATTGCCACTTGACCGTGCACTCCATCCCAATTAAATTAAATAATAGATACATATATATATTTTAAACGGAAAATCCATCGACGGGTTCTCAATAATGTTTTGTTTGTAATGTCATCAACTCTCCCCTTTTAGTCATTGCTTCTACGAGATAAATGGAAATAATTTATTTTCGTTGGCAAGCGATTCGTTCTGACGGAAGCATTAACTTACTGGAGTTCTTTCGATAGCAGGCAAGACGCCGGAAAACAGTAAACGCAGCTTACTGTGGCTGCGGCGCTGTATTCTACACAAAGAAGAATTTATGTCTTTTACATAAGAAGCACGGGAGTCCCGGTACTGATAAATATCTTCCTCGGCTATACGCTTTGGCGGGACTCCAAAGAGGAAATGCGGAGAAAAGCTTACCTCAGAGGTCGAGATACTATATCCGGAAACCAATGACGCATGCTGCAGATAAGATTGCGATTTTGTCCTCGCAGTGCGGAATATACCATTCAGCGTGAGAAATTAGATTAAAAAATGCTAAATTTGAGGTTAGATTTTATTTTCATTCACTTTATCACGTAGGGCTATATAATAAAGCAGTTACATAAACAGAGTCATATCTTTAGATCAACTAAATTTCTGAACCTAAGCACGTCTACCTCTTCCATACTCTTTTTAGTTATTAGCTAGAACATATTTTGCAAACATTTGCGCTAACATTCCATAGTTTACCACAAAAGCAGTTAGTATTCAGTGTCAGATTCATCTTATAAATACAATGCGCTACAGATTTAATTTCGAGACGAAACTTTGTAATTCAGTTTATTGCTTTGGACAGATTCTTAAACATTAGCTAAGACGCAGATTACCATCCTCTTCTTCCATGAAATAGCTCAGTTAAATTATCACAGGTGAATATTATTCCCAATTAATTAAAACTAAATATTTTTATACTGTGCAATAAACAAAAGTTTTATTTGGTAGCTCACAATTGAATGAATAGGAGATCAGTTTTTGTTCGTTCTAGTCCAGCAAACTGCTTTGAAGACGCTCGTACAGATCGCAAAGTTAAAGAGCAAGTCTTAATTTCTTAATTGTCAATAAATTCAGCCTGCTTAGAAAGTCAGTTAACGTCTGCTTCTACCTTCAGAGATGCTTGTAAAAGCCACTAAAGGATTCTCCTGCTCATGGCGTCAAATGGGATAAAAATTTCTTGAAGAAAAGAATTGAAAGCACTTTTCTGTAATAACGTGATGACACAATCTCTATCGCTTTGAATCTAGTGTGGCGGTCTCGCGCATAACTGACTGCGAGCTGCAAAAATTTCTACAAAGAGAAGTTTGTATTCAATTGAAAGAAGAGTTGATTTGGAGCTTCTTGAGACTGGCTGATTAACTATTACAGTACAGTGCACGAGATGAAGGTGCAGGGGAGAACCCCAAGATGAGCGCAGCAAAGAAATTCAGCTAACTAATGCAGTGGTTAAGAATGGATTTGTTAATTCAGACAGGAGTGAAAAATATTTTCAGATTCGCTGAATGTAACATCCGTGCACGATAAGACTATGCAGATGATACCGAGCGGACTACGCTACAATTTTATCTCTGCAAAGAATTTGTTTTGTGTGGTACTATACAATACATGGGAGGTGTGTGTACATTATCTTATCTAACGCCTGACGCAACTTTATGAAAATCCCACTGGATGAACGAAGGTCATCAACGAAAAGTCTCCGTTACTGTTATACAGCCTCAGTTTAATCTCTCTCTCTCGGTATCTCTTTTAAGTCTGCAGTGCCCCTAAAGAACTGAGCAAACGAGATACAGACAGCTGTACCAGTCACGGGAATGGGCGACTGTCAGTGCTGTAATACGGTGAGAAAGTATCTGCAAGCTTGGACGAGAATCTTAATGCACCGTCGAATTGGTGCAGGCAGGTACGATGGGCACAGGTTTAAACCAGAGCCTGCCATGACACTAGTGCTGATTACGTTTTTCAGGCGTTTTTTCAGGCGTTTTCAGGCGTTTCCAGGTGTTTTTCGGGTGTTTTCAGGCGTCTTTCAGGCGTTTTCAGGCGTCTTTCAGGCGTTTTCAGGCGTTTTTTTTTTTTTTAAATCATCTAGTCAGACACGGAGACAGTTCTTCAATCGCGCTTTAAAAATCACATGTTTCACAATATTAAATTGATCCTTGTAAGGTCTGTTATCTTTTAATAACTGTCATCTGACTACAGTTTGTGGTGTAGCTAAGCTGTTATAATCGTTTCCAGTCGTCAGCCACCCAACGATTTAAGATTCCTGAAACTAATAGCATCAAAGGAACAGACAGGAGCGAGAATTAGGAAGGACAAACTTCCTTTAGGCCGGCCCTGGCAGTGAAGGGGCAAGCTCGTTTATTTATTTAGTGTATGATGCTACATGACATAATACTCGGCTGCAATCATACAGTACACACCATTCTTTAAAAACAATTACACATATACAGGGTGATTATAATTCAAGTTTAAGTTTCAAAACGCTCTAAAAAACGAACCACTGATTAGAATGACGTCAAAATTTAACGGCGTATTATTGAAGAAGGGGGAAAGAACATGAATGCAAGATGTCGCTCCTCCGCACATTGCAATCGAGTGAACCAGTTGTTGAGGCGGCATTTCGGAAATGTTAGAATTATCAGTCGTCATTTTCCTACAGCCTGGCCGGCCCGATCGCCTGATCTTAATCCGTGCGATTTCTGTCTGTGGGGTTATCTGAAAGATGTTGTGTTCAGTACTCCGATTGCCACGATCAGTTTTGGAACATGCTGTTTCCCGATTTAATCTTGTTGCACACAACAGTGGACAGCAAATTGAACATGTTTTGCGCCAGTCTCACGAAACTTAAAAACCGATTGGATGAATGCTTTTTATGTGGTTTTTGGCCTCAGGACAATTAAAAACCGATTAATGGATGCTTTTTTGGTTCATGTTCTTTCCCCCTTCTTCAATAATACGCCGCACACAGGGGTATTTGACACAAAAAGTAGATCAAAATTATTTCTACGTAATTTGGATTTTTGTTTCGCTTCTTTTGTGTATTAGAACTTATAACTGTGAAATACGAGTAATAATAAAGAACACGTACTGTGTTCATACACGTTATAATATATTAAGCGAATATTACAAAATATCTAAACAATAATCATATATGTACAGTCTTTGACATTACTTGTGGCCGCTGCTGAAATATTCTATCACTCTTATTTTGCACAATCTGGCATCAATGTCATCCCAGGCAACAGGAACGCAATACTGGCTCCGCCTCCTCGCAATTTCATTGGTGGATATTTTATTCAGAGCCATCTATACTGCAGATTTTTCATTTCCTTAAGTCAATGCAGGAACCAATTGGCCAACAGGTAGGAATTAAGCTCCTCCCACTGACGATTCTTATTGGCTGAACAGTTCATCATCCCACCATTACATTTCTATAATACTTTACCAAAATTCAGATCTTAAAAACGTTTCCAAAAAGTTGTAATTAACGGGATTGCATTAAAGTGAGGCAGGAAACAGGCTCAATGCTGTATATTACTACGGTTGATTAGCATAAAACTATAACGATAAGATTGTTATACTCATTTTGATAATTCCTTCGGATAATATTTCACTCATATATCTGGTCAGTCCACAAACCAAGGGATAATCATGTTCCATGAGGTAGAATTTTTATTACTACGAAACTACAGAAACAAGAAATTATTTCGGAAGTGTCTCTCTCCAAGATGGATTGAATGAAACAGTCTTCCTACGCTGCGTTGTATACGCCTATTCGAGGAACGTAGCACCGAGCTTCCAGTGGTCCTATGGTTAGCGTTCTGGGTTGCTGAGCGAGCGGTTCCGAGTTCAAATC
>JARYHS010012519.1:169227151-169298550 GCA_031002005.1 Vandiemenella viatica
TTGTTTTCGTACGAGCCAACTGCAAACTGTAGACATTTCTAGCAATGTTTAATATGTATATTCATTTTTGAAGTTTATCACTTAAAGCTAACTCGAGAAAACAATTACTCCACTAAATAAAGCACATATTAAATTTGAGATTTCGAAGATTCGGAACATATGGGGGATTCATACTATTACTGTTCAATGAATCAAATGTTTCATAAGAAATTCAATTGTTATTTTATTTTTCCTTCTAAACTGGCACATGTTTTTGCCCTTTTTACACGCTTTATATTAGCTTGACTTGTATGTATGTATGTATGTATGAATGTAACGGAATTTTACAACTCCATTTTGACCCACTTCTAGATGTCCGAGCTGGTTGAAATTTGGCACACATATTAAGAACCGGTGACAATACAAGAATTTCATAGCTATATCCTGCTATTCTCATTACTTTGACAGTAACGAAAGAAAAATGGTTGAATGTCGTGAAATTTTGCAATTTAATTTTAACCCAATTCTAGATGTCCGAATTGTTTGAAATTTTGCTGATGTATTGATAACTGATTACAATACAATAATTTCATAGCTATATCTTGATATTATCATTACTTTGACAGTAAAAACAGAAAAAATTTGCACACGTTTTAAGAACCGTTAACAATACAGCAGTCTCTTAGCAACGTCCTGCTATTCTCGTTACTTTGACCATCTACAGTTTCCCGGGTGTGATTTACGAGCCTTGGTTGCTGACGACGATCGTCTTCCACTGTCTCCTATCCATAAAGGTTTCTCTGTCTGCAGTCACTTAACGTGATATTGAATAGTGAGTATTCGAAACATTACTTCGTACTATTATAGAAGAGTAGTCTTCCACATTTACCCTGCTATTGGACCTTTGGCTGAGCTGCCATTTAATTGTATTTAACTAGTGGAAGTAATAATTAAAAATGAAACTACAACACAAAGATAAAGAGAGATTGGCGAAGAAAAGCCAACAGTAGGAAACATACTTTTGAAACTATCTGAACTAAAAAGTTAAAAATAAAATTGTAGTTTAAAAAACTAAAAACACGCTTTCGTAGTAATGTGAACTAAAAGGTCAAAAATAATCTTTAAATATAAAGATTTTGTTTAACAGTGATGGGACGTCCCACAATACAGGATAAATTTTTTTTGAATAAGCTTAAAGAATAAAGTCACTGATTACAAAATTAACTTTAATGTAAAAAAAAAGCGTGGGGTGCTCTCTACACAACTTTTGACAATGAATCTACCTTTACAAACAGCGAACGACAAAAAAATATAAGACAACTTATATAGCACCCCATGCTTTTTTACATTAATGTTAATTTTGTAATCAGTGACTTTATTCTTTAAGCTTATTCAAAAAAATTAATTTATCCTGTATTGTGGGACATCACTGTTAAACAAAATCTTTATATTTAAAGATTATTTTTAACCTTTTAGTTCACATTACTACGAAAGCGTGTTTTTAGTTTTTTAAACTACAATTTTTATTCATCTTCTCACGTTGTTTCAAACCACTCTTTTTTTAACCACCTTTCTCTATTCGCACTAACACATACTTTCTTACCATCATGTATTCATCTACATAGATGACCAAGATCACAAGCCGGTACCCCCATTTCATGTATAAGTAAGTGAGAAAATTTTCTTTTGTGGGTCAGGGTGTCAGGGTGTCAGACATTGGAATAAATTACCACGAGAGGAGATGAGTAATTAACAAAAAACGCTACAGAAATTTAAAATTAAAGTTCGTAAATCGCAAAAGTCCTAATGTTACTTTAAAACTATATAAGATAATAAAAAATAAATAAAAGTAATAAGAAAGTGGTAAACAGATCACTAAGGAAATTGTCACCGGAGCACTCGCTCCATCGTAATAAAATTACCGAGAGTGGTGGTGTAACGGTTAGCGTTCTGGCCTCGCATTCGGGAGGACGGCGGTTCGAAGCCCCATCCGAGCATCCAGATTTGGGTTTTTCCATGGTTTCCCAAATCACTCCAGGCAAATTCCGGGATGCTTCCTTCAAAAGGCCATCGCCGAATTCCTTCCCATTCCTTGCCCCCATCCTTTCTCGTCTCGAAAGACCTCGCTGTTGAGAGACATAAAGCAGTTAAAAAAAAAGTAATAAAATTCATTTCAACTCCCATGATTCATTATCTATATTACTTAATGTCTGTACTTTGCATCTGGACTTTGTATTCTTAATTTCTACTCTGTGATTCAGTGCTTTTTCCGCTATTGCTCTTCATATTTCCATTTTACTCTTTCCAGAACTGTTGTTAATAATCTATTTTATTACGTACTAGCTGGTACCCACGACTTCGTTCGTGATTGTAAAGAATTCATATTGACAGCTATAGACATCTAACCACCCTAGTGCACCATGGGAGACTCGATACTATTACCACACACAAGTACCAGTCTTCTGCGCTATGTAGTTCCGGCAACAAGGTAAAATTTACGGATACACACAAGTCTTTGGATGAAATACGAATATATTCATGATCGACCTATTTCAAACACCATATCTCACACACTCCCACAGTTACCGAATTTCGGCCAACGTTGTGATCGATGGGAGACTCTGTGTTACTACCACACACAAACGCCAGTGATCTGCGATTGATAGTTTTCACTTAAAAGTGATACACCGTGACACATGCGTCTTTGGCAGAAATATGAAATTGCCGCAGGTCGACCATTTTCATCCCCCATATCTTCCACATCCCCATAGCTACAGACATCTAACAACCATAGTGCACTACATGAGATACGATTCTACTACCAAACACAAACACCAATGCTCTATGCTATGTAGTTGCGGCAGAAAAGTGACATATGCGGAGACAGTCGAAATGCGAAAATATCCTTGGTCGGCCACTTACAACCACCATATCTACCACAGTACCACAGTTTCTGAAATTTGGCCGCTGTTGTGATCTAAAGGTGACTCTGTGCTACTACTACACACAAACGCCAGTTATCTGCGATCTATAGTTTTCGCTGAAAAGTGATACACCATGACACTTTTGTCTTTGGCAGAAGTATGAAACTGCCACAGGTCGACCACTTTCAACCCCCATTTCTCCCACACCCCCATAGCTACCGACATCTAACAACCATAGTGCACTACATGAGATACGATTCTACTACCAAACACAAACACCAATGCTCTATGCTATGTAGTTGTGGCAGAAAAGTGACATATGCGGAGACAGTCGAAATGCGAAAATATCCTTGGTCGGCCACTTACAACCACCATATCTACCACAGTTTCTGAAATTCCGCCGCTGTTGTGATCGAAAGGTGACTCTGTGCTACTACTACACACAAACGTCAGTTATCTGTGATCTATCGTTTTCGCTGAAAAGTGATACACCATGACACTTTTGTCTTTGGCAGAAGTCTGAAATTGCCACAGGTCGATCGCTTTCAACCCCCATATCTCCCACACCCCCATAGCTACAGACATCTAACAACCATAGTGCACTACATGAGATACGATTCTACTACCAAACACAAACACCAATGTTCTATGCTATGTAGTTGTGGCAGAAAAGTGACATATGCGGAAACAGTCGAAATACGAAAATATCCTTGGTCGGCCACTTACAACCACCATATCTACCACAGTACCACAGTTTCTGAAATTCGGCCGCTGTTGTGATCGATAGGTGACTCTGTGCTACTACTACACACAAACGCCAGTTATCTGTGAACTATAGTTTTCGCTGAAAAGTGATACACCATGACACTTTTGTCTTTTTCAGAAGTATGAAACTGCCACAGGTCGACCACTTTCAACCCCCATATCTCCCACATCCCCATAGCTACCGACATCTAACAACCATAGTGCACGACAGGAATGACGATTCCACTACCACACACAAACACCAAAAGTCTATGTTATGTAGTTGTGGCAGGAAAGAGAAGTATACGGAGATACGAATTTTTGGTCGAAATATGAAAACGCCCTGCACTGACCAACTTTAATCATTATATCTCCCACATCCCCACAGCTATCGGCGTTCGGCCAACGTTGTGCACGACAGGAAACTCCATGCTACTTCCACCCACAAACATCAGTGATCTGTGCTAGGTAGTGGTGGCTGAAAAGTGAAATATAGGAAAAAACATGTCCATTTTTATATATATAAAAGATTACTACGTAAGCAATACAATCATAGCTACGGAACTCCTCATTACTGGGTTAAGTGATCTCTGGAACTAAAAAAATTTTCCGCTGCAGTTGCCCAACGCGTCAGCGTTCGCTCGAGAACGTCTGCCAATAATGTTTCACAAAAATTTCCACGACACTAATGATCATCCATTTAATGTAACAACAGAGGGCAAAGATGAATATCAAACCTGCAAGCAGAGATAATGCTCTCAAGGAGAAACAAGGATCTGCCAGCCCCGTACCAGACCGTCCGCGTTTCAGATAAATTCGTTGGTGTTTTACGTAATGGAATCTTCCGGAAAAGAGCGGCATAGAAATGAGCTTGAAAACATTCTCTGTCGTAAAATCCTGATAAGACTTCTTTATACACGTTCAAAAAGGTATTTCGCTACAAGGCCGCACAACCAGTTTTACTATTGGCATTTTATCAGTGTATGTATCATACTTAGTGCATTGCTTCAACAAGAGATAACACAGAACAGACAAAACAGTTTTTAAAACCATTTATTGTGAAGGCGGGACTCGAACCGGTGAACTTGGCAACGCGAGAAGAGCCACTATACAGCCCGTGCCAGCGCCATTTTTTTAAATTTAATTTAACTGCGGTGGAGCACATACTTCGTTGTCAATTTCCCTACACACTCACATTTCCCTTTTCTTATATCCGCCTATTTATGCCCTCTACTAATTTAATTTTAAATTATTTCAGAATTTTTCGTAAATAATTTTTCACTTTCCTTTGTAATATGATTCAGTCCCTAGTTGCCTTACCTACGAAAGAAAATTTTCTCACACCCGTATGTCTGAAATCGAGTGCCAGATTGTAATAACGGTGATCTTTTCTCTTCCATGCCCTAGTCTTAATTCTTTCTACGAAACTACTGCAATATACTCCTTAATAAATTCTATTCCAGCTCATTCGTCATATCAGTTGCGGACTGTGTTCTGCAGTTAGGGAGCGTGCACAAACTACGTTGTTCGGTATAGGGGTGGGGAGGGGTTGGCTGGAAGGCTACGCTGAGCTACGTGGAGAGAGGGGAGGTTTTCTGAGCCAGACCACGTAGCTTTCCTTTCATGACATTTTTCACAGTAAAAATGAGGAACAGAACGCACAACAGCATGTGAATATTTATGTTCCTCAGTTAATTATCTCCGTATGTAATTTACAATAGTCTGACAAGAGAAAACAGTACAAAATGTCTTCTGGAATCAAAAGGGTAAAAAGCTACGTGCTACGTTGGGGGAGGGGAGGGGGGTAAAGCAAAAGCCACGTAGGAATACATGAGAGGGAGGGGGGTTTCACAGGAGGTCAAAGTGGAGCTACGTGGTTTATGCACGCTCCCTTATTTCCAGAGCCAAATCTAGCAATCCTTATTTGCGCCCTATCCAACTTCTGTATTTGATACCCAAAATGTAGGTCCCATATTTCACCACTATATTCAAGCAATAGTATGACCAAAGTTTAGTAACTCAATTCCCTCACTTACCTGGACATACCCTCACAGTCCCCCCTATAAATTAAGTATGTTGATACATTTCCTTACCACCTGCCCAATGTGTCCTGTCCAGTTAAGTTTATTATCAGATGTTAATGCAAGGTATTTACACTTGAAGTCGTCAACAAGCATTTCGTTCCCCATCCTGTAGTCATAATCTTACTCGTCTTCAAACGACTCTAAGATAGAGGAAACAGTGTTTCTAACAGTTTTTTCACGGGAACAACTTAAACAGGTTTATAAGCTACCCAACAGAATTGGATTAAGAGAAAAACACCTGCAATAGGCAACGACAGAGATAAACAACAGTAGATCTAACCCCGATCGACATTTCTGCAGAAAACTAGTACTTAAAGGCAGTTTTTTCATTATTTAGAAATGGCTCCCGCTCTCTGCAACCATTTAGCCAGCTCAGTTTTGTATTTTACATTTTATCAGGCTTCTTTCATGTAATTTACGGACACCAAGGTGAGGAAAATCCTTAATTAAAATCACCCGTTCCCAAGACCGACCTCGAACCAGCGATCCTTGCAATGTGAGGTCAGCTTTAGGGAATACAAAACACGGCTGAAGTCACGTCGCCCTGCCTTCATGGCTGCTGTCAGTCGAACATCCAATTCCTTCAGCCCTACAGATAGCTGGACAGCGGAATGGGAACCGTCAACATCACAGGGCTTAGCTCATATTAGCAATCCCTGCTCAAAGCTACCAGGATTCAACGTACCGCGATCAGTTAGCTGTAAATTAAATCGGATTAGATGTGGTACAGGAAGAACTGCTTCAACTCTCCACACTTGGGGCTGGGCAGATTCTGCGTTCTGCGACTGAGGTGAGATTTCACAAACTGTATCGCACATTATGCAGGATTACCCACTGCGTGCCTTTCCTGGAAGCCTTGAAAATTTAAATTTGGCTACTACGGAGGCAATTTGTTTTTAATTGCTTAACGTCTCTCAACAGCGAGGTCTTTACAGACGGGAAAGGATGGGGGGCAAGGAAAGGGAAGGAATTCGGCCATGGACTTTTGAATGAAGCATCCCGCCATTTGCCTGAAGTGATTTTGGAAACTATGGAAAACCCAAATCTGGATGCCCGGACGGGGATTCGAACCGGCGTCCTCCCGAATGCGAGGCGAGAACGCTAACTGTTACACCACCACGCTCGGTCCGGTGGAAATAGGTTCTAATAAAACTATGGTCGAGAACTTTGAAGTATGAGGCTCTTCCCATCCATGGAGATGTTAGGGAATACAAAACACGGCTGAAGTCACGTCGCCCTGCCTGGAAGACTGCTGTCAGTCTAGCATCTAACAGCTTCAGCCCTGCAGATAGCTGGACAGCAGAATGGACATCGTCAACACCACAGAGCATAGTGCAAATTACCAATCCCTGCTCAAAACTACCAGTATTCAACTTACAGAGGTCAATTTGGTGTAAATTAAATCGGATTAGATGTGGTATGGGACCAACTGCTTCAACTCTCCACACCTGCGGCTGGGCAGATTCTCCGTACTGTGACTGCGGTGAGGTTTCACATTGTGCAGGACTGCCCACTGCGTGCCTCTCCTGGTAGTCTGGAAGACTTATATTCGGCTGCGCCGGAGGCTGTGGCCTGATTGCATCGCCTCGACGTCACGTTGTAGTGGTTGTGACTGGAGATCCTGTCTCAGTGGCCAGCTGCTGGCATTGTCCGCTGAACTATGTGTATATATATTTGTTTAGGTTGTTCATTGAATACAGTATAATTGTAATTGTAATTGAATTGTGTAAATGTCTTGTAGCATCATACGAAAAATAAAATAAGTGCTTATGGCTGGCGATCCTGTCATAGAGGCCTCATGGCCTGCCAGCTGTGGGCCTTGTCCGCTCAACTATTTATATACAGGGTGATTATGATTAAAGTTTAAGTTTCAAAACGCTCTAAAAAACGAACCACTGATTAGAATAACGTCAAAATTGAATGGCGTGTTATTGAAGAAGGGTGAAAAAACATGAACCAAAAAAACATCCATCCAATCGGTTTTTAATTGTCCTGAGGCCAAAAACCAGATAAAAAGCTTGCATCCAATCGGTCTTTAAGTTTCGCGAGGCTGGCGCAAAACATGTTCAGTTTGCTGTTCACTGTTGTATGCAACAAGATTAAATCGGGAAACAGCGTGTTCCACAACCGATCGAAGTGTCACCGGGGTCAAGTTCAGAATGTGTTGCGCAATGCGTGTCTTCAACTCAGCTACTGAGTACTGAACACAACATCTTTCAGATAACCCCACAGACAGAAATCGCACGGATTAAGATCAGGCGAACGGGCCGGCCAGGCTGTAGGGAAATGACGACTGATAATTGTAGCATTTCCGAATGCCGCCTCAACAACTGCTTCACTCGATTTGAAATGTGCGGAGGAGCGCCATTTTGCATTCATGTTCTTTCCCCCTTCTTTAATAAAACGCCGTTCAATTTTGACGTCATTTTATACGGTGGTTCGTTTTTTAGAGCGTTTTGAAACTTAAACTTTAATTATAATCACCCTGTATATGTATAATTGTTTTTAAAGAATGGTGTGTACTGTATGATTTTAGTTGAGTATTATGTCATTTAGCATCATACGCTAAATAAATAAACGTGCTTGTCTCTTCACTGCCAGGGCCGGCCTAAAGGAAGTTTGTCCTTCTTAATTCTCGCTCCTGTCTGTTCCTTTGATGCTATTAGTTTCAGGAATCTTAAATCGTCGGGTGCATGCAGACCGGATAACGATTATAACAGCTTAGCTACACCACAAACTGTAGTCAGATAACAGTTATTAAAAGATAACAGACGTTACAAGTATCAATTTAATATTGTGAAACATGTGATTTTTATAGCGCGATTGGAGAACTGTCTCCGTGTCTGACTAGATAATTAAAAAAAAAAAAAAAAAAAAAAAAAAAAAAAAACCCTTGAAAAACGCCTGAAAACGCCCGAAAAACGCCTGAAAAACGTAATCAGGACTAGTGTCATGGCAGGCTCTGGCTTTGAACCTGTGCCCACCGTACCTGCCTGCACCAATTCGACGGTGCATTACGATTCTCGTCCAAACCTGCGGATACTTTCTCACCGTATTACAGCACTGACTGTCGTCCATTCCCGTGGCTGGTACAGCTGTCTGTATCTCGTTTGCTCAGTTCTCTAGGGGCACTGCAGACTTAAAAGAGATACCGAGAGAGAGAGATTAAACTCAGGCTGTATAACAGTAACGGAGACTTTTCGTTGATGACCTTTGTTCATCCAGTGGGATTTTCATAACGTTGCGTCAGGCCTTAGATAAGATAATGTGCACACACCTCCCACGTATTATATAGTACCACATGAAACAAATTCTTTGCGGAGATAAAATTCTAGCGTAGTCCGCTCGGTATCATCTGCATAGTCTTATCGTGCACGGATGTTACATTCAGCGAATCTGAAAATATTTTTCACTCCTGTCTGAATTAACAAATCCATTCTTAACCACTGCATTAGTTAGTTGAATTTCTCTGCTGCGCTCACCTTGTGGTTCTCCCCTGCACCTTCATCTCTATACTGTAATATTTAATCAGCCAGTCTCAAGAAGCTCCAAGTCAACTCTTCTTTCAATTGAATACAAACTTCTCTTTGTAGAAATTTTTACAGCTTGCAGTTATGCGTGAGACCGCCACACTAGATTGAAAGCAATAGAGATTGTGTCATCTCGGCATTCAGTTAAGAGATTTTAATTCTTTTCTTCAAGAAATTCTTACCCCATTTGACGCCATGAGCAGGAGAATCCTTTACTGTCTATTACACACATCTCTGAAGCAGACATTAACTGACTTTCTAAGCAGGCTGAATTTGTTGACAATTAAGACTTGCTCTTTAACTTTGCGGTCTGTACGAGCGCCTACAAAGCAGTCTGCAGGAGGACCAGAACGAACAAGTCGCCGACCGACCTATAAAAAACTGGATCTCCTATTCACCCAATTGTGAGCTACCAAATAAAACTTTTAGTTTATTGCATAGTATAAAAATATTCAGTTTTAATTAATTGGAAATAATATTTATCTGTGATAATTTAACTGAGATATTTCGTGATGAGAAGAGGTTGGTTATCGGCGTCTTAGCTAATGTTTAAGATTCAGTCCAATGCAATAATTACATTCGCAAAGTTTCGTCTGGAAATTAAATCTGTAGCGCATTGTATTTATTAGATAACCACCGAGTGTGGTGGTGTAACGGTTAGCATTCTGGCCTCGCACTCGAGAGGACGGCGGTTCGAATTCCCGTCCGGGAATCCAGATGTGGGTTTTCCATGGTTTCCCAAATCACTCCAGGCAAATGCCGGGATGCTTCCTTCAAAAGGCCATGGTTAATTCCTTCCCATTCCTTGCCCCCCATCCTTTCGCGTCTCTAAAGACCTCGCTGTTAGAGAGACGTTAAGAAGTTAAAATATATATATATACACTGAATACTAACTGCTTTTGTGGTAAACTAAGAAATGTTAGCGCAAATGTCTGCAAAATATGTTCTAGCTATTAAATAAAAAGAGTATGGAAGAGGTAGACGTGCTTAGGTTCAGAAATTTAGTTGATCTAAAGATGTTACTCTGTTTATGTAACTGCTTTATTATATACGTGATAAAGTGAATGAAAATAAAATCTAACCTCAAATTTAGCATTTTTTAATCTAATTTCTCACGCTGAATGGTATATTCCGCACTGGGAGGACAAAATCGCAATCTTAACTGCAGCATGCGTCATTGGTTTCCGGATATAGTATCTCGAGCTCTGAGGTAAGCTTTTCTCCGCAAGGCGCATTTCCTCTTTGGAGTCCCGCCAAAGCGTATAGCCGAGGAAGATATTTATCAGTACCGGGACTCCCGTGCTTCTTATGTAAAAGTCATAAATTCTTCTTTGTGTAGAATACAGCGCCGCAGCCACAGTAAGCTGCGTTTACTGTTTTCCGGCGTCTTGCCTGCTATCGAAAGAACTCCAGTAAATTAATGCTTCCGTCAGAACGAATCGCTTGCCAACGAAAATAAATTATTTCCATTTATCTCGTACAAGCATTGACTAAAAGGAGGTAGTTGATAACATTACAAACAACGAATTATTGAGAATACGTCGATTTTCCGTTAAAAAAAATTATTTTATTTAATTTAATTGGGATGGAGTGCACGTTCCGGTGGCAATTTCCCTACACACACATTTTCCCACCTTTCCTGTGTCCATCAACTTTTGCCCTCTACAAATTTCAACCTTAAATTGTATCAACGTTTTTGTAAATTATTCATAAATTCTCTTGGTAACTTATTCCAATCCCTGACCCCCTTACCTACAAAGGAAAATCTTCCCACACCCTTATGCCTGAAATCGAATGCCTGCATGTCACCATGGTCATCTTTTCCCTTCCACGCATTACCTTTAATTCTTACACCAATATCTTTCCACGCCTCATCACTAATACACATTTTGTACACTCCCATTACTCTCTTCCCCCTCCTTCTGTCTTCCAATGAATTTAATTCCAACTCTTTTATCTTATCTGTTGATTGTTTTCTACGGTAATCCAGAGACAGTCCTTCTTTGCACCCCCTCCAACTCCTGTATTCGATAACCAAAATGTGGGTCCCATACTACACCATTTGACGTTTACTTTCAAGAAGATGCGACATTAGTCAAAATTCTTTTTTTTTTTTACTGCTTAAAGTCTCTTAACAGCGAGGTCTTTAGAGACGGGAAAGGATGGGGGGCAAGGAATGGGAAGGAATTCGGCCATGGCCTTCTGAAGGAAGCATCCCGGCATTTTCCTGGAGTGATTTTGGAAACCATGGAAAACCCAAAGCTGGATCCCCGGGCGGGGATTCGAACAACCGTCCTCACGAATGCGAGGCCAGAACGCTAACCGTTACACCACCGCGCTCGGTTCAAAATTCTTAAAATAAGGCAAGGCTTTCAGAAAATGAAACCTGTAAACATAGTAAATATATTCAAATTGTTTATTTAGAATTAAATTCATATCGACGAATGCAATGGTATATATATTCGACCATATTAGTTTTGAACATTGCTGATACTCATTGAAATTCAATTACTTATCCTATTCATTAGTTAACAAGCTGTGCTGTTTTGTATCACCTGGCACAATCCCATGCTCCATCCTATGTATGCTGTTAAGATCCTCCATAGATTTTATTCAAAATGCTAAACTGCTAATTATATATATTAATTTCTTCACAGAATCCAAAAAGAAACGTATTTCAACCTGCACTATATAAGCTGCATCATGAAGTTAAATAGGTAAAGGGAATTAATAAAATGATTTGCAAAAAAAATATACATCTAACCGTTTTGAAAATTTACAAGTCTTCTATATAAGTATGAAAATTAATTTAAATCATACAGTTGTAGTTAGAGCAATTCAGTTCATTAAAATATATTTATATATTGCAAATACATAAGAAAAGTCGTATCGACATATGCTTTTATCTTGTGTTTTTAGCATCGAAGTTCGATGTTATTTTTCTGTGTTTATTCCATATTTGGGAGAGGTTCCGAATGTCTTGCATCTCTAGACCGAAAACTTCTACGAGAAACTCGGAAACGATCGAATGATAATCGAGAAATCATATAACCTCGCTTCTGATTGATTAATTTTTTATTAGTTTTAACTAGAGTATAACTGTCGAAGCAAACTAGAAGGCCTTGGGTTTAGCAATTGTTTTGGTCACTTGTAAATCGAGAGCAAGTTTTAGAACGTTTTACTTCATGAAATCAGTTTACCGAAATAGGCTTGTTTCAGTGATGAGTACTAACGACAGTAACCCACCGTCGACTAAACGAGAGCCTATTGAATTGGGCTGTTAATATTTGAAGACACGAGTGACTTGAAACTTCAGATCGTAACTTCAGAACTCTCATAAATGATTAAAAATTCAGTTGTAAGCCTAGAGTGAATCAATTGCGATTAGTGTTGATGGATATTTTAAACTTGAAAATAAAGTTGTGTCGGTGTATTGAACTCTATACAGACTATTTCTTTGCCGAATATTTCATTGCCACCTCTTGGTAAAAGAAGAATAGTTAGCCCTTCATGACCTGCTTCGACATAGAATAACATTACAGTTGTATGTGTGCTTTATCGTAGGTGTAGGTCTTATTGGACCACGGTTCTTACCGATAACAATTAATATGGTTGGTTAATAATACACAAACAGGTAAAAAATTAGGATTATCTAAGTTAGTCGTCCATAAAATAATTTTGGACATTTTGCTGGTCCTCGGATTAAAAAAGATTGAGAGACGCTGAACTATAGAATCTTAACTTCACAGTGAATTTAACACCATTATTCATGTTCCGTATTATTTTTGTGACACTGAGATTCAAAACGTTTATGTATTATCAAACAAAAATAGATTTTTCCCTTGCATCAAATATTGACTGTTTTCACAACTATATTTCAGAATTTATATTTTACTGGTATTAACTTCGTTGATATTAATGTTTGAGATTTTCCTCTACCTCTGTAGCCGATGTATGGTCATATTTTTTTTTGTTTTTTTTTTTGTTTTTTTGTTTCAGTGAGCCTTAAGTATAATACCCTCATGTTATTAATTTCATAAATATATTTTTAACATTAAATAAAAGATCTTAATGCTACAAAATCAATAGTAAGTAGTTGAGAATTAAACGAGATAAGTAAAATTATATCGACGGTTATTCTTCGAAATTCTTGTGTAATAATAGCGTTTATCGATTGACCCTTGATTAAGACGTTTGCACTTACAGTGTTTAGTTACCAGAGCCAGCAGCAGATTGTATGTGAATTGTGATATGGTTGAAGTTTTTCAGTTTATTAACTACACAATTCATTACTGTAAGTCGAAAGGTATGGAGTTTGTAAGAGGTCAGGACATCGACTGAAATCGTATCTAGATTATATGAAGTGTTCCAGTGTTCCTCTAAAACATTGGCTCCTAAAACATGTAAAAATTTGCCTTTAATTTTAAATAATAGTTTAAACAAATATTATTTCGGCAATATCAGAATTGTCTCATTGAAATAATTATCAGTATAATATTTCCAAAAATTAGGGAATGAAACTCTTTTGGAATTAAGTAGATTGTAATATTCCACTTAACTCTCTTTTGCTGACACTGATGGGAAGGCGGGTACGTTCTTATCTGGCATTAGGGAGGATACGCGTTCGCCAAATGTCGGTTCTCCATGATGTTCTGAAATCACTGCCGGGGTTTTTTTCCGTCCCTTGCGCAATCCGTTTCATACTCATAACATAATATAATATAATTGATAAAATTGCGATGGAGCGCCCGCTCCAGTGGCAATATCCCTACACACACCCTATACTCCTTTCCTCATCCAACCTCCTTTTGCCCTCTACCAATTTTTACTTTTAGTTCCATCAGTGTTTCCGGTAAGTTATTCATTACTTCTCTTGGCAATTTATTCCAGTCCCTCACACTCTTTCCTACGAAAGAAAAATTTTGCCACACCCTTATACCTGAAATCAAGTGCCAGCTTGTGGTCATGGTCAACCTTACCCTTCCAAGCACCCCTCTTAATTTTCCCACCATCTTTCCATATTTCATGACCAGTATAGGCTTTGTACACTCCCATGATTCTCATCACCCTCCCTCTATTCTCCAATGAATCCCACTCCAGCTCCTTTATTATATTAGTTACCGATTGTGTACTTCAATGACATTCTTTTAATTAAAAAAGATATGTCTAATTTAACACACGGAAAAAAGGTAAACATACTGTGATGGCAGAAGTCAGATAACAATAGACGAAACCCTTTAGTAAATTCACACACAAAACAAAACACATTAGTTTGAAACAAGTCATCTGAATACTCCCTAAATCAGCTAATGATTGCAAGAAAAGAGGAAATTTTAGCCAAAACTACTTGATGCTGCCATTGTCTGCTGTAAACATGATTAAAAAATCCAGCAGAACAGTCGTCCCATTTATGGGCGCTGCCCTAGACAATCCTAGTTTCTCTAACATGTAATTAACAAGTCAGATCGCGCTTTCGAGTTGATACGCGAGAAGCTTCTGGCATACTGTGTTCCTAGTGTAGTACCGACAATGCTCCTCTGACAGGAACCAAATTAACTATTTTATAGGTAGAAGTTTTCATTAAAATTATACAAAAAGAATCTAAAAGAGTAACAGAATATTTGTTGGTTTATTTAACTATTTTATACATTATTATCAGTGGAGAGAATAAATTTAATCAGGAAACGAATTGTAACTAGGAATTCTTATAATTTGCTCCAGGGTTTTTTTTTTTTTAGTAGTTATATAAAAAAACAAAGTTAATTGCTCTAAAGATGAGATATAGTTGGTTGTCGGAAAACTAAATCAGGTAGTAATTGCTTCTGTCTCGTCATAAGAGGAAGAAAACAACTCAAAATTTGCTTAATCCATGACCTATAGTGATTAATTAATTTTAATCTTTTCGTTTTCTACTTAAGTTTCAGCAGAAGTGAAAGTCAAATTGAGACAGGGTAAGTTTAAAAAAAAAGTACCAGTAAAATAATGTGCGCTTAATCCAATCATAAATTTATGAATGGATGAAGCTACAAACAATTCATATGCATTTCTTCTAAATGTTATTTGATTAAAACTTGCTTATACCGTTACAATACAGGAGTGCGATTCTCCATACTTTGATTAAGGCTTTGTAAAGAATATTTTAAAGATCTACTGAGGTGAATAAAATTAACATCAATTTCCATAACTGTACAATTGTTAAAAATGTATACAATTAATCAATAACATCTTTATGCCAGAACTAGGTTAGGTAAATATTTTATTTCCTACGTACAAATCGAGCCAAAAGCCTGCAGTGTTGATGTATAATAAACGACACACTGGTAACACTTTCAGGCATGTTAAAAATTTATTTTGTAACGTTGTTTTATAAATACGTGCAGAGGTCCTCTGTCGAATGGCAAATAACACCATCACAGCTTCCACACTTTTCAGAGCGAGGCGACTGTTGCCTGTACATACATCACATGGGTGCATATTCGGGTGAAGCACAATCGAGTTACTGAAATATAAGGAATCTAAACACAAACATACTTCTTGTATTTCTGCAGAGAAAACTCTTAAACGTAGCTTCTGTATCGTTTCGTTTCATTGCCAACACACATGATAATAAAGTCTCATATTATATCTCCAAAGAGTCAGAATAGTGTTTAAGTATATTTTATATTTACACAATAAGTTTATTATTCTGATGAACAAAAGATAAATGTTGAAAACATTACCATTAAAACCAAAATTGTGTTGTCTGAAATAAAGTTTATGTTTTTGAACCTAGTTTATATGTTTTTATAGCTTTCAAAACGCTTGACCATAGAAAAGTAACCAGCGCCTTATAGAAGATCTTAGATACAAAATTTGGATGTAACGTATCCCTCTATTCGTTGACAATGGACTGAAATCATAAACTATAACAAACACTGAATATGCTTTCATCAAAGACTAAATCATGGAAAGAAAAGTAATGGATCATTTTAAATAAAGAAAATTCGATCCGAAAAAATTTTAAGATAAGCAGATGTGTTGTGTCAATAAAACTGTAAGTATTTTACACAATACCAGACGAGGATATTCTAACTGCTCTTCTGAAAATAAACCATCATTCTACACATTCGTTGACCTCTATTAAATGCTCGATTTTTGCAAGAGACCAAAACAAAAAAGTCACTATTATGATAGTTGTTATCCTGAAACCGAAACAAACGTATGGGTTCGAAACGAAAGCGTTTCTTATCGGTAACGTCAAAGATATTATTTAATTTTAACTTTTTAAGATAGTAAGTATAACTTTTGAGCATTTACAATATAGACATCACTGTCACAAACGAATAACCCAAAGTTCCAGATGTGTTATTATTCTCTGTAGAGATGGATAGTCTGGACCATCCCAATGGAAGAGCAACTGTTTACAAAAAAAACACACTTCTATCGGACGTGTGAAAGCTTAGACCCTGAGATGTTTATAAATTGTCCAGGCATTTAGATTTATAGCAGTGTCCTCTCGGTCGTAAAATACTGAACCACTCAATACAGGATAATCCTCCGGATCGCCAAGCAATCTCTTTTCTCACGAAAGACTTCACGTGACCGTGTTTCTACTTAATATATATATCACCGCTAAAGTTCAGAAAACAGTTATTCTACAGATTATGTAGGTAATGTGCAGATTCACTAGTGTGAACCAGTAAAGTGTCGAAATTCTTTCATTTCTCAAATTACCTAGATAATCTGCACATTACCTATCAGGCACTTGTTAAAGTGAAAATAAGGTCTTTGCTGGAACAACAGCAACGTTTCTGTACACTTACATTAACTTAATGTTATTTATTTATTTTTCAATATCTATAGAATCCAATCGATACAAACACATAATCAACAAATTAGATGATAGAATCAATTTAAAAACAGTAATACAAAGAATCAAACGGTTTAAAACGTTATTACAATAAAGGAAATGAATTGCAAAACATATGATAAAATTACGCTTACTTATTAGTTACTGGTTACATAGCAATTGGTTTTTGCCACAAACGCACTCGTATTTGTGGTATCATTTACATTTACAAACACATTTTCTGAAACCCTGTCCAGTACCAAGGGATTGCTTCCGTAACAGGAGTTAAATTTATATGCTTTCTTAAAAAAATAAAAATAAAAAATAAAAAAAAAACCACGACACAAATTCACGCACTTATAAATTGCCACCCTTCAAAGACGATTAGGGAAAGGAAATGAGAACAAACTTTTAAACTTTACGAAAGCCACATTATCCAGATAAAATGCGGAAAACCTTGATTCCAATTTTAACGGAGCGATTCAGTTAATACGAAGATTAGCTTTGTAATGTGCACATTAACAGTAACATATACACAAATTGACGCAGACCCCGGATATAAGTCTTCATCTTTAAGCGTAGCCTCTGCCGACTTTGAACTTAATTCAGACCACAATACAAAAGAAAATACTGCTAAAAACGTTTTTCTACTCTCAGTCTGCCAAATGTAGCATTTACCTGCATCGCACAACACCATCTGACAAACCCGACTCATAATCAACAATTTTGATAAAAAAAAAAAGAAAAAATATATTAAGAAACGTGACATCTAAATGCGCAATATAACCTAAGGTCAAAGTAAAAAACGATTTCGCAATCCACTTTTTTGAACTGATATACCACTATCCCATACAAGTCTGGTGGCATTAGCGAGGATATCGGTCACAATACGAACCACGATACGGTCTGAAAGAAGGTAGAAGGAAGGGTTACGTCTGCCAGTTAAACTATTAATCTGATAAAACACTACAGATTCCAAATGGTCAATAAAATCTAATACAGCGTCGTAATACTGAGGATATGTGCAACAGATCTTTTCATATACATATACATATGTACAGTACGTTCAGTCATTAGGGAACGTCCATTATTACGTGAGCTCAGAGAAAAAGGTACCCAAAATTTCTCACCAAGGGGGTGGGGGGGGGTCCAAATTTCAGAAAAAGCACCTCACTACTCCTTACGTGGTTTCCTTTCGTTATAAATTTGTCTGTGATGTAAGACAATCTAGTCATCTCCGTGAAAACTACAGGTATTTTTATTTCCTTCCGTATACAAAATTTTTATTTCACTACCATTAAAAACCAAACAGCAATCACCTTTACCCATAGGTTACATATTAGGGTTGTAATGGAGGTCCGCCTCCACGTCCCTAAGTGCGAACTTTCGCATGAATTTGTTTTTCCGCTTCCGTAAGTTTTAAAGCGAAGGTATATCGGAGATTTTGATTACATCGCAATATGTATTCATAAAGCTCATTTTTTCTCTTCATAAAAAATTCGGCATATGATCGCTTGGCTAACAACGTGTGGTTTTTTTACGTTTTTTAATTGTGTGTGTGTGTGTGTGTTTGAGTGTTATTTTTTAAATTTAAAATGGCCCTGCAATAAGAGTAACAGTGAATTGTGCGCTGATGCAGTATTGAAGTGGCATGTAAATTACATCCCGTCGGCAAATTATTGCTGCATGTTGAATTAGTCTCCTTGCCCCCAATAATTATTTTTTCTTTTATATTGCTAAATATGTTTGTCGTAAAGCAAAGCATAAACGAATTATTTTCTTGAAACAGAAATGAAAAATAAGTCGCTATAAAAACCGACAGTAGTCGGAGAACGGTAAAGCTCTAGCCTCAGATTTGGGAGGACGCGGGTTCGATTCCCCGTCCTACCATCCAGATTTCGGTTTTCCATGGTTCCCGAAATAATTTCAGGCGAATGCCGGATGGTTATCTTCAAAAATTCCAATTCCTTGCCGTTCTATGACTCCAATCCTTTCCCGCCTCTAATAACTTCTTCGTCGACAAAGAGGCATAACCATAAACAAAAAAAACTATATAACCCGTCCAATTTTCATATCCATATGAAAGTATTACTTACGAATTTGATACGCAGCTTACTCAAAAATAAGTTTGAATGAGATCATTAATTTCAAATCATGCGCTGTATCTTAATCTTGCCGAATTCCATCCTCCAACAGAAGTTGAAATTTGTAGCCTCATGATTTCGGACACTTTAAGAAATATGGCTAACGTTGCTTAGACACAAGAACACAGAATTTTTAGCTTTAAACTGTATAATAAGTCCATAGAAAAATTCCGATATCACAGGATGTTTTATGTCATAAAATAATGGTATCATAATTTTTGGTGTTAAATTTTGGTAGTTATGCCAGTAGTAATCAAAGGGACCTTTACTGCCAGAATTTCAACTTTATTGGAGCTTCCCAACAAGAAGATTTAATGTATGGACTATTGCCAACTGGAGTAACAGTCAAATGTTTGTTTTTCCCAGAGTGACATAGTTAAGTCCAAGCACTATAACAGATAATAATGGGCAATTAAGTAGTAAATAATCAATGCAGATATCAATAAATGAATAAAATGTCCTTCTCAAAACTTAAAAATAGCTGGCAGTAAAAATAATGAAGATTCATAATATGTGGGAGATATTTCTCGCGTTATCGTGGTTTTACGAGTTTGCAGTCGTAACTATGCAGTCAAAACTCAAATAAATTTGCTCCTTAATACTAATAAAGTTTTATTCCGAAAACTATGCATTCTGTTTAATACATAAAAGGGTGAGAACAGGAAGGTATACGGCGGACTGGATTTTCGGTAATTTTTTGATGTAAAACCGTGAAAATATTGCAATATTAGAAATTTCAGTTTCGCGCATACGTAAGTTTTTTCCTGAACAAAAGTTTTTTTCATAACATGCGCCTTTACTTGAAAATATCGACTAATAACTTTCGACATATTTCACGAAAGACCGCTACCATTTTTGAAAGTTTTAACTAATCCCCCACCATTTTTATATGAGGAATTTCAGACTCGGAAAATTCCTGCCGCATTGATTGTTCCACCCACAGGCATAAAAGTTTCCAGGTTAGGCGGGCGAGATGGGCCGGTCATTAAAAATTTCACGCTTTTAGAGTTGTAAATGTGCCGCTTCTACTTCCATCCCTCTTTTTACGATTTCATTAAAAAGTTAATTTAATTACTTGTTCCGAAAGTATCTCGTTAACCCAAATTTTAATTACTACAACAATTTCTAGTTGGTGGCGTGTATGTGTGCACGACAGTAGCATCTAGAAATTTAACCATAAGTTTCTGTAGTTTCATCTCCCCTCCATCCTCCACCCTCACCCTTCAACACCCCCCCCCTACTACCACCCCACCCCATCCTCCCATTTCCACCTCCAACTTCCGCTCGCCCTTTCCTAATACGTCCTTCTCTGCCCTCAGTATTAAAATCTCCTATATTCTAGGTTTTATATTTTTGTTTTTTTTATGTTTTTTGCTTATGGCAACATCGAGGTCGTTAGACGCGGGAAAAGAAGGGGGTAAGTAACGGGAAGGGATTCGAGTGTAACTTTTTGAAGGAACCATTCCGACATTCACTCGGAGTGATTTAGCGAAACCATGGAAAAGCTGAATCCGGATGGGATTCGAACCCACTTCCTACCGAATGCGACACCAAAAGGTAAAATATGCGGTCTAAGAGTTATCGTTACATTCTGTTACACTGTATTGTGTTATTGACGTGGCTAGGTGGAACGACCTATACAGGTGTGTACCTGTATACAGCGGCCTCATTACCTATCAGACGCTGTACTGTGATGAGCGAGTCGGCGCTTTGATCTTGTATCCTACTCGTAGCAGCTTGTTTGGACTGCAAACCAAATTCAATTTCCTGCGTGCACAGGGGGTAATTTAGCTTCCACGGTTTTTTTTTTCTGTGATTAGGTTAGTAATGGTAAGAACCTCATGTAATGACACGGTAAGCTGAAATTCATCAATGTTTCAACAAGGTACTATTTTAATTTTTAGAAACTGTACTTCTTTCTCAATAAAAGACGGAAACATTTAATCCCACTTTTTTACAGCAAATAAAATTGAGACGAGAAATGACACGCGTTGAATTTTTCAAATTCTCCTGCTTCCCAAACACATGAGTTTGATGTAGATTCCCTCTGAAATAAAAGCTAGATACATAACTTACGTACGCGACCTAGTTTTGGCTATTAAATTTACTTTATTGTAGAAGACAGATTAGTGTATAATCTCTGGAGCTTTTCTGCGATATCATCGTTGCTTATTGAGATCGGAATTGCAAAAAAAAAAAAAAAAAAAAAAAGAAGATACTGTTCTTATAGTAACCAATTTTGCTATAACGTCACCTACTATATCTCACACTACTTACGCCCGCTTAGAATTCACAATTTCGTGACCTTGCGCAACCATAAGACAAGATTGCTTTAATTTTTAACAATTTGAATTATCTTCATGAGTCTCATGTTACTAATGCGGCTGTATAGTAGCCGCCTAACCTAACGGGATAATCGTAACAGGAATACGGGACCAAGAGTTTAAAGTGGAATCCGAACCACGGAGAGTCCTAGCGAAGCTTTGCCAGAGCGGAGGGTCAATTTTAAGGCTTGTACAATCCCACCGCGACCCGAGTTCGAATCAGGAACCTTGTATACTCCAGTCACGTGCCTTAGTCAACGAAGCCACAACACAACTATGCAACAGGTAATAAATAGAAATTTAATTATGTGGATATACAAAAATTCCAAATTTAAAGATATTCCCTCTTAACATCGACGAAATGTGGTGCTAATCAGGATAAAAAGTATTCTACATAGGTGTTGAAAAAAAGTGTAAAATATTTTAGGAGGTGACAGTAAGCATCAAAATACGACAAAAATGTCTGATAAACATTGGGTCGCAAACGCATAGTTGCGGAGTTAATAATAGGTACGCAATGTATCGCCTGCCCACTTCATTGCATGCCTCAGGCCTTCGGCGAAAGAAATCACGCACTCTTTGAAACTGTCTTGGTTGGTCCTCTACGTCTTCAATACATGTCATCACGTACAGGACCAACCAAGACGGTTTCAAACAGTGCGTGATTTCTTACGCCGAAGAGCTGAGGGACGCAGTGGCATGGACAAGCGTTACATTGCGGATCTGTTATTAACTACAATTAACGTTCTGGCCTCGCATTTGGAATTACGCGTGTTCGAATCCCCGTCCGGGCATCCCTATTTGGGTTTTCCATGGTTTCCCCAAATCACTTCAGGCGAATGCCGGAATGATTCCTTCAGAAGACCATGGCCGAATTCCTTCCTGTTCCTTACCCCAATCCCGTCCCGCCTCTAATGACCTCGCCGTCGACGAGGCGTAAAGCCCAAGCAAAAATAATTAACTCCAAAACTATGCGTATTTTTATGGGTACTAAAATCTCCTTGTTTTAACACCCTGTATGTTAACTAATGACATAAGCTATCAATATGTTAAATATTGATAAAACTCGTTCAATACTTTATGCCAAAAGCGCGCATATGTCTATGAAAATGAAAAATTTACAGTTTTCTAATCTTTGTGACAATAAAGTATGTTCTAATCAGTATGAATGAATTAAATTAAAAACTTGAAGTTGGAAGTGAATGTAGTATCCTGTCCCCTCTACCCTGAATAGTTAATGACAACAGGCTCCACGAATTTGTGAAATCTTTGCATTGTAAAGACTGTTGCGACGTTAGAAATAGTCTCTAACGCGTTATGTTACGTGTTTTGGTGAAGATTTCCTTCCACCATATTTCTCCATCTGTTAATTTTTTTAAATTATGCATATCGCTTCTACAGGGCTAAAACTTGGTTTTGCACCTGATGAGGTACAAGGTCTCACTGATCGTGAAACTTAATATTGAGAGCATATTTAATTACTAAATAGTTGTAAACGAATGGAAAACTTAGACATTTGGGTAAAATAATTGTTAGCAGTTTGTAATGTCCAGCCTATGCTGTCATTGATTTTCCGTCACCTCTCCATTTGTGAGACATTTCTTCCAGCCGTTTTGGAAGACAGGGAAGGTTGGCAAATTCCTGCTGGCGTCCTGTTGTCGGCTAGGTTGCTTTGTTTGACGCAGGTAGAGATGCCACTCCCGGAGGCGGGGGGTGAGAGTGGTCAAGCTGTCGCGGGCACTTGGGGGCTAGACCCCGTATAGTCCGCATGTGTGTGTGTACGCGGATTTTTCAAAGAAACGTGGAGGACGCGTTTTTGTCATGACATCATTTGTCGTGCTGTTTTTCGTCATGTGCTGCCAAGAGTGAACTCATCTCAGTTGGTGTTAAGTGGTTCGTCATCGCGAGGGAAACATCAAGGTCGCCGACAGCCGTTCTGCGTAAACGATAAGTGACAAAAATTCGTCTAACATATGCCCAGTATTCGCCCAAACTGATGGAGTTTCGTGCTCTCCCTAGCCGGGAACAATTTTGTTCATTGTCTGATAGCTTATTTTCTTTTACTTTTGCTGGCTGAGTCCAGAGTTTCAAATTTTTGTGTAATATTAAACAAACATGTATTTTTTTCCAGTGTTTTATTTTATGAATGTAATTTTTTCCTTTTGTAATTAGAGGGTGTCATTTGAATTTAAGCATCTTATTTTGCAATTAAAAAAATATTAAAAGACTTGTTTTTTGTTAATAAATAAAATCTTGCATCTCATGCACTTAAAAAAATGTTTTTCTCGGCATATCGAACCTACACATTTTAAGTTCTTGTTTTAAGAGATGGCTAGAGGCCGATGTACGAATGGAAACGGGAGAATTCTGAAGTGATGACCGTAAAATTGCAGTTAATATTTGAAAGTATGAGCCCTAGGGCAGTGAAGAAGAATAATGACATGAGGAAACTGTAATCGATGTATTCAAATATAGTCATATGTACATAAAGAGATATATAAAATCTTAAATTTAAGCCTCTTATTTTGCAATTAAAAAAATATTAAAAGACTTGTTTTTTGTTAATAAATAAAATCTTGCATCTCATGCACTTAAAAAAATGTTTTTCTCGGCATATCGAACCTACACATTTTAAGTTCTTGTTTTAAGAGATGGCTAGAGGCCGATGTACGAATGGAAACGGGAGAATTCTGAAGTGATGACCGTAAAATTGCAGTTAATATTTGAAAGTATGAGCCCTAGGGCAGTGAAGAAGAATAATGACATGAGGAAACTGTAATCGATGTATTCAAATATAGTCATATGTACATAAAGAGATATATAAAATCTTAAATTTAAGCCTCTTATTTTGCAATTAAAAAAATATTAAAAGACTTGTTTTTTGTTAATAAATAAAATCTTGCATCTCATGCACTTAAAAAAATGTTTTTTCTCGGCATATCGAACCTACACATTTTAAGTTCTTGTTTTAAGAGATGGCTAGAGGCCGATGTACGAATGGAAACGGGAGAATTCTGAAGTGATGACCGTAAAATTGCAGTTAATATTTGAAAGTATGAGCCCTAGGGCAGTGAAGAAGAATAATGACATGAGGAAACTGTAATCGATGTATTCAAATATAGTCATATGTACATAAAGAGATATATAAAAGACAAGTAACTGTTAAATTCTGAAGTTACAATAAACCTGTAGAGTTGGTATTTGTAAAAATTAAAAAAAAATTAAAAAAAAAAAAAAAAAAAAAAAAAAAAAATTAAAAAAAAAAAAAAAACAAAAACTTTATTTACTATATAATTTTTTCAGCTGTGTTAATAGACCCATAATCGAATATATAGAAGGTAAGTAAAAGACCCATCGAAGAAATTCGATAGTGAAAAAGAGAAAAACGTAATTACACTGAAGAGCCCAAGAAACTGGTATAAACATGCGTATGCAAACACAGATATATGTAAACACACAGAGTACGGCGCTGCCGTCGGCAACGCCTATATAAGACAACATGTGTCTGGCGCAGGCGTTAGATCGGTTACTGCTACTATAGTTGCAGGTTATCACTATTTGAGTGAGTTTCAACGTGGTGTTATAGTCGGTGCACGAGAGATGGGACACAGCATCTCCGAGGTAGCGATGAGATGGGGATTTTCCGGTACGACCATTTCACGAGTGCACCGTGAATATCGGGAATCGGGTAAAACATAAAATCTCCGACATCGCTGCGGCCGGAAAAAGATCCTGCAAGAATGGGACCAACGACGACTGAAGAGAATCGTTCAACGTGACAGAAGTGCAATCCTTCCTCATATTACTGCGGATTTCGATGCTGGGCCATCAACAATTGTCAGCGTGAGAACATATGCATCCTGGCTTATCACATGCTTGCTTTCATGTCCATTGTGCATACAGACGGACTTGGTCAATGCCAGCAGGGCACGTCCAGAATTGCTACAGAGTGGCTCCAGGAACACTCTTCTGAGATTAAACACCTCTGCTGGCCACCAAACTCCACTGAAATGAACATTATTGAGTATATATGGGATTCCATGCAACGTGCCGTTAAGAAAGGATCTCCACCCCCTCGTACTCTTATAGATTTATGGACAGCCCTGCAGGATGCATGGTGTCAATTCCCTCCAGCACTATTTCAGACATTAGTCGAGCCCATGCCACGTCGTGTTGCGGCACTTCTGCGTGCTCGCGGGGGCCCTACACGATATTAAGCAGTTGTACCAGTTTGTACTGGAACGAAGGAAACCCTTACAACTTTATCTCCATGTGACAGTAGGAGGTGAAAAGAACCCTTACAACAGATACAAAGACGAATTAATTGGATCCACATTTCCGCTGATTACAGAAAAAAAGAAGAGAGAGAGATAAGTTTTTAAAACAAGTAACATTTGTGACGCTGATACTAACGAAGCGCGAATTTCCACTGAACAGTTCTTATATCAAACCTATCCTCAGGAAAGTGGACGGTCGTAAAAATAATTTATGCGCCACTCATAAATTAATTACTGACCGGAATAAAATTTAATAAACCGAAAGAGTTTTGTAACGTAAGAAGGCATAAATAAATTCCGCGAAGAATCCAATAAATTAAACATGTATTGTCGATTTACATGACGAAGTAGATTAAAATTCCCTTAGATATAATATCTAGATGACTATTATCATTTTAAACCAAAAATTACAAAACTTATTTTGCTTTCTTGCTTTCTCTTAAAAGACTTTTCCTCCCAAGTAACATACATTTATTCGTTTTCAACTTGTCTCGTAGAAAGACCGGAATGTGATAGTTGCAGATTACAGTTTTATACTCTACATTGCTACTGTACTGAAAGATTTAAATAGCTTAGTAGACTTAGTTCACAGAAAAACCTATAGATATTTTATCTTTGTAGCTTTTGAAAGAGGAATGTACAAAGAAGCCGATCCAAAACGTAAAAGTAGAAATAAATGTAGGGGGCAAGATGTTAGGATAAAATATTTTGCACTGAAATATTCTTGTAGCTGTTAGATCGCGCTTGGTGCACAACAGCAGCCATTTTGTGAGTCTGTAAGCTACATTCGAACACAGCAGAAATTCGCAGCTGCTGCCATTGTCAAATGTCGATTTAAGATATTTTTCCGTTCTATCATATCCTTGTTACGTTCTCGACTATCATGGACGTCAGAGGTTTTTGGAAAATAAGATGGGAGTGGAATCTAACACAAAATGTTATTCCTGAACGCTTGTTTACGGTGTTTGAGTATCACTTTAGCGTCCGTTAGTTGTTTCACCTATTCTGTAGCTAAGAGACCCTTGAGGCAGTAGCTGTCCGCAAAACATAATTAAATTTGATGTTAATATAAGGACTATATAACGAAGAAAGGAAATGTACTAACGGTTAGAAAATAGATCCATTAATTTTTTAGTAATCGTATTATTTTGCTTAATTACTGTAATTTGTTTGCTCATTTCGGTCATAGAATAATCAAATGATGGTGGGAACCTCTATTAGAATATCTAAACACTAATGTACTGTAATATTTAAGTTGTGGCTGACCCTACTATAGTCGGTGTCATGAAATTAGGCCTGCCAAGGTCACGTAGTCTCCACTGCCTCCCCTGCCCGCACCAACCCTCTGTCCCTTGGTTGGGCCGGCGACATTGCGACATTAGCTTTTGCCGGTCGTCCATGCGTATCTTTACACGCGGTCGCTTTATTTCCTTAGTTTATGGCCTATTCGAGTATGTTAATGGTGGTGATGTTCAGGAACATAATCATGCAATTAGTGTATTAACAGACAGAAATAATATTCGCGAACCTGCAGGCCGCCTGGGCATTGGAAACCTAATTAAAATCATTGTAGCAGATATTTTAAAGTATTTTTAAGGAATATTACCAATAACTAATGCGCAAAAATAAAAAATACTTCCATAAATTACAAACACTGACATGGAGGAATTTGTGGCAGTCATTTCTATGTATAATTATATTTGATAAATTAATTTTCGTTTTGTCTTTGCTTTTGAAGTTTTCTCGCGAAATTTCTCATGTATGGTCCATTGTGTACAATGACAATAATAATTCTTACAGAACATGAAAATAGCTTTTCTGTGGAGGACAGGAAATATGTTTCTCAGTCGTAAACGAACCGACCGACCAGCCGGCACTGGAGCATGCGCTGCGCGCAATCATTCGCGCAAATATAAACTGTGAAACAATTCAAAAGGGGTTGTCTGAAGAGGCTTTGCCTGCTACCAGAATTAATTTCAGTATTTTCTTAGAAACTTTCTAGCTGGAAGTTTTTGCGTAAACAAATAAAACGGAAGTTAGTCAGCGACAACATTTTACATTACACAGCCGAAACAACTAAGCGCTTCGTGTAACATTTTATTTTTTTTATTCACATGCTTCCCTATTTAATGAATAGAATGTATTCGGTATGAGTCTGTTAACTTTCAGGAAGGCGCATAATTTTTTTTGAATTGTTTCTTATTGTTTTTATTACTTTTCTGTTGGTTGAAGTAAAAAAGTATTTTGATTTACAATTTTCATGGAAACAAATTACTATTTTTTAAAAAGTCACACAAATGTTTGGAATTATAAAGCACATCACCTTGTTTCGCATGTTAAGTATTATGTTTTAGAAATTTTTTCGCACTCATTACTGAATGTTGATTTCTTTGCTGATTTGCAACACTGTTCGGATACTCCGTGACCTTCACAGGACTAATTTCGTGACTGCCACTATAGTAAGTACGAACGTGGCTCTATCCATCTGTGTGGGATTATAAAAGCGCGTGAAGTTACGAAAACAAAGCTTTCTCTTCTCAACGAGTACGTCCGCAAGCGGAAGATAACATCAGACGCTGCAGTTAAGGGAACTTTAGAGTGACGTTGCGCCTATGTCGAACTTGGAGCCTGAGAAACGATAAATTCTGGCACCGTGAGCTTGAGGCAGGAAAAAGTCTTCGGGGAAAGTCCATGTGGTGTGAGAAAATCTGAAAAGTTGGTTAGGAGTCACGTGCTGAAGAGGCGGTAGGATTTCCTTTTACTTGGCGAGGGAGTAAAGTGGTGGGGACATTACTGCGCCAATTACAGACTTGTGTTTTAACAAAGACTAATAATAATGATTTTTTACATGACTGATGGATCCGACGGAAGGTTGGGTTTTCGCGCCGTTATGATTGGCCTGGATGCTCCGGAGAAAAGTTGCAGGAGAAGAGGAGAGTTGCGGACAATGCGGGAAAATAGGTGCTGAAGACTGTTTGCGGAGGTTCCAAAAGAAGGTAAACTCTGTGCGTCAAAAGGCAGCCGCCAACCAGTGGTTTCAAATGTCAAAATGCGAAATTGGTAGAACTGCCGCTAATATCGGTATATTTATACGCAAAATCGATACATAAAAAATACCACCCCTATAACCACAATTTCCGTAGCAGTTTGGCACAAGTATAAGACGCACAAAAATGAAACGAATGTCATATGTAAGTAAGTATAAAAATGTTGGGAACTTCGTTTTGTAGCAATTTTACAACAGAATTATTGCCTCCATCATTACGTTTGTCTTATCAGACGCAAAACCCATTACATTATTTTTTATACAGGATGATTCAAAATAATGTGGACAAAATGACATGGTAGATCTGTCATACAATAATGATCAAAAATCCCACAGGAACAGAGGGTCGCAAACCTTTCTTGTGGTGATTTTTAAAGTACCTGTTCAAACGCCGGAAGATTTGGTAGGAAAAATCGTTGCGGCAGCCGGATGTGTTCGAGATACACCTGGTATCTTTGAGAAGGTGCGCCGTTCCATGCAACGGAGATGCCGGGCTTGTCTCGATGCATCTGGCAAAAACTTTGAGCCTCTGCTATAGGCTCAACATTTGGCTTGCATTAGTCGCATGTGAGTGAGTAATTATCAATAAAATGATCTGTGATGGTTTTGTTTCTTCTCTTTGTGTCAGTATTATTTTAGACGCCCAGTAGTGGCTCCGGATCGCAGTTCCGACCCTCTATTCCTATGCGATTTTTTATTCTTATTGTATGACTGATTACCATGTCATTTTGTCCACGTTATTTTGAATCACCCTGTATAGAATTTATTCCTAAAAAAAAAAAAAAAAATGAAAAACGTTTAATGGAATAAGATCTAAAAAAAAATCTTTGATGCGATGCTTTTTTCGCATATCTCACGACTAACTACAAGTGTTTGGTTGTGCTAACATCAAGGGATTCGTCAACAATAAGCGAAAACGTAGTTTGCCACAGATCTTCATGTAAATTATCAAAACTTTTTTATCTGGAATCATCCATTAAGGCTTGAGTTTTTGTCGTCGAACATTTTATTTCTTCTGCAATTTTTGAATCAGTACAAGCGGACTGTGTCAGTTTCGGTAGGTGCTCCATAATAGTAAATGGTAGATTATGCTCCGCAACAAACGAGGCTAATCTTATTTCACCTGAAAATTATGAATGAAATAAAAAAACGCATATATACTAAGGTAGTGGTAGTATAAAAATGATGTAATAATGTAAGTACTGATACTTAGCAAAAAATAACGAACTATTTTTACATCGTTACATTTGTATATCAGGTTTTTAGTTTTTGTCACATTAAATGGCAATATCTTTGTGATTTTATATTCTTTAGTGATATTTGATGTGCTTGTGAAGAATTGTGTTTCCCGATAGCGTTTTTCCCTAATGGAATATTAATATCCATATTAATAGGCATAGTTTGCACTCTCACGACTTTTTTGCAGCCAACCTGAAAAATCTTCTTCCGATTCTTTTCTATAAATTTGTAGCTGTTTCTCTTTTCCTTTTTACACTCGTGCTTGTACTTGGTTCTATGTTTGACGAATTTTCGACTTGATAACTCGGAGAAAGTTTCTCTTCCAAATAATAAAAACTAATGAACAATCAGACTTCTCGTTTATATAGACAAGCGAATTATCTCGGGAATCCCCTAAAACTGTCGAAAATGTAGGGTACAAGGGTATTCTCCAAGAGATATCTGGAACATTCAGCAACAAATAACTACTTATCATATAATCGATAGAGGAATTTCCAGTAAAACATAAACGAAGAGCGATACCACTTGAAAATGTAAAATGACTAAAAAGTTCTGCAAAATTTACTTATATTCTCAAGAATCGCGGAAAAATCGTTACATTTCGGTAGGACATACCCCATATAGGTTGAAATACCGAAAAATCGGTAGATTGGAGACCACTGCCGACAACACGCCGACTTTCAGACTGGTTCGAACAGTGTAGCAAGTAATCAGCGCACGCCAAACATCAAATCAGCTACGAGGGGGGGTGGGTGAGCATCCCCCGGAGCGACAACACAATCTATTTGTCGATAGCTCTAAAAATTCACTTTGAGATTTTCGTTCTCTGTGTTTATTCAGATTTCTCTGATCTTGTTCCAAGTTTCAAGTTCAACAAAAGATAAAACATCATCAGAAGTTTGCTTTTGACTGTCAATAAATTCAATAATTTGAACTAAGCTATGTTTAAAGTTTATTCGACTCTAAAAATTTCAGTACTACGTATTTATGACTAAGAAAAAATTATGGTATACCAACTTTATATTACATATCTTATTAAAAACAATTTGATTGTTTTATGGAACTGATACGGTGTTATCATCAGATATCCTTTTTCAGTTTGTTAAAAATTAATATAAATGATCTACACTGCGTTACAAACACTCCTCCTTCTTCCAGACGTTTCGACCAAGCCTGAGGTCGTCATCAGAGGACTAGCCTCCTGCTGAATCTGCTAGAGTACGTCGGGAACAAGGAGGAGCTTAAATCTCGTGAAGATATGTACCATACAACAGCATGACTGTTGCGAAAACAGCGAAATATTTTACTGTAAATGATGTTTTAATAACAAGTCATTAGCTTATTAATTTTTCCATATAAGATTTTTTTGTGGCTGCAGTAATATGACGTTTAATCATTTATTTTATTCACGTACTAAATTCTGAATTTACAAAAAATCCATTTTTTTCCTGGTACTATTCATTCCGTTTCAGTACACAATATTTCGAAATCGCTTTGGAACATCATAAATCTTATGAAATCATATTTATTTTGTGTTAACAATCTTTTCCAATAATTTACTGGGATTAATGTTTTAGTGAAAAGTATAAAATAAGGTGGATTTATGCACATTAATACACCACTGGATAAGATACTCTGCAGATTCGTCTCCATTTGTCTGTGCCTGCTGCGTATTAAGCTATACGCAAATTGTGATGATTTTCATTCAATTTGAAAAACAAAATAGCCTATATATATATTTTCTTGGGGAGAAGTTAATTTTTGTATTTAAATTTTAATTAATTATGATTTATAATTAATATAATCGTGATAGGATATTTTCTTGTATTTACAAAAAGCAAAGTTTTGAATTGCACAATTCATCATTTATTAATAAAAAGACAAATCAATAAACTGTATGATTCCTCAGACTTCCACGGCCATCTTTGTTCATGATTAATTGACTTTCGGGTTTTGCCGCGTTGTTTATTTCATTACCTAAGCTTTCGGCTGCTATCCTCCAGCCTTCGTCAGAGATACTGTTTATGTTGGCATAGCAACGAGCGCCAAGCATCGCAGAGTAAGAGGCCGCTATCTTCGTTGATGTTGTTGGTGTTTTTTTAAATTTCTGCTGCCTCTTTCACCCGTCGGGGCCACCACTGGTCTTCTCTCCACAGTAGCCTCGTTTCATGAAATTTTACTTCATGCCCGGTATTAATAGCATGGCGGACTACGGCGGATTTGTCACTGTTGTTATAAGGGATGTTCATCCAGTAAATACATCGATGTTTTTTTCGATGTGATGCATCGAATCGTTGCATCGATGTTTCACGATGCATCGAATAAAAACATCGATGTTTTCGATGCATCGAATAAAAACATCGATATATATATATATCGGTTAATAAAAGTTAGGAAAGCTTAAAAATGAGACAAAGATTAGGAAACTAACAAAATGAAGTATTTATTTGAATTATATTTTTAATTAGTCTTTTACAAAGGCAATTTGAAATTTCTGGGATTTATAAATTCGAATAGAAAGATAGAATAAAAGTAAAACGAGGAACGCTGAAAGAGAGGCAGTGTTGGGATTCTAAGCTCAAAAAAATCTTTGGATCATATAATATGTGCTATTCCAGCGTGTTGGCAGGCCTTGTATTAACTTTATTTCACCACTTACTGACTTTCTCAAATCGCCGCTTTCCAAACAACTGTGTTTAAAGAAAGTAACAATGGTCTTTATTTTTGACAATATATTTTCTAAAGGTATTTTGAGAATATTTTGAGCAACTAAATTAAATGTGTGAGCGAAACAAGGGATGCGCATCTTCTTTCCAAATCCTAATTCCACAGCTTTTACCATATTCGGTTCGTTATGAGTAACGACCGCAGAGACCTTGTCCGTATCAAATCCCCAATCCTTGCAGGTCTTAAGGAGCATGTCGGACCATATATCACTTGTTAATGTGAGGTGTTCAAAATTTGTGAGTTTTGATTTTATTAATGTTACCAATACGTCATACTTGTCATCAAGCCACCGTGTCACAATTGCTCTGCTGGGTATTATATAATGAGGAACAGTAACTTTAAACAAATTTTTGAAGCCTAGTAGGTGCTTTTAGCCTTGCCCTAATGTGTACTTCCGCCCACTACTGTCGGGAAATTTCATGTCAACTGTAATTTTTGTTGATTTATCAAAATTAAATTAAAAGAAAAATGTGATGTGATTTGTAGGTGACAAAATAAAATATAGCAATACAATTTCCTGTTTTTTGTTTTGCTTTAAAACCAATCATATAACGTAGTTTTTTTTGTAGTTTTATCCAAGTGAAAAAAAAAATAATGAGATTTTGTAGGTGACAAAATATCGTATAGCGATACAGGTTTCTGTTTTTTTGTTTTGCTTTAAAACCAATCGTATTGCGTAGTTTTTTCTTGTTTTATGCAAGTTAAAAGAAAAATTTAATGTGATTTTGTAGGTGACAAAAATAACGTATGGCGATACAATTTTCCAATTTTTGTTTTGTCTTAAAACTAATCGTGTTGCATATGTATTTGTTTTTTTATTCAAGTAAAAATGTAATTTGATATTTATGTGACAAAAATAACGTAGAGAAATACAATTTTCTCTTTTTGTTTTGCTTTAAAACTGATTCTATCGCGTCAAAGAAACGCATGTGTTCTTTCGATGTATCGAATGAAAAACATCGATGCATCGTTAAACATCGAAAGTAAACGATGCATCGGATTGATTCGATGCATCGAATAGTAAACATCGATGTTTTCGATACTTCGATGTATATCGAGCATCCCTAGTTGTTATACAGGGCGTTCGCCGGGAAACGCAACCCACTGTTAGCGCTACAAGGAAGAAACTGCTCGCGGCGAGCGAGCGGTCAGCTCCCGGCATTGTTCGACCGTCGGCCGCGGACTATTTCATAAACTTGTATGTGCTAAGCATTTAAATGTGACGTAATTCATTAGCTTACCTTATAAAAGATGCTGGAAGTGTTGACACTCTTGTGTAATGCACATTTCACATCTTCTGAACATATTTCGAGACACACGCTGCCCTAACTGACTTAATGATTTTTTGGGTGACTGTTCTAGTCGAAAAGCGATATCGTAAATTTTCTCCTCTGTGAGAATACGGTTGACCGACAGTCTCTTTTTGTTAAAAAATGAACCCGTTTCTCTTACTTTTTTAACCAGACGCAGAATTGTTGATTTAGCTGGCAGTAAAGCGCCAGGAAATTCGCGACGAAATTTACTGCGACACTTTTTAAACGACTTCTTCTTCACATATGTATCGCAGAGAAATATTCTTTGTTGCAAACTGTAACGAACCATAATTTTACTCACACTCAAACACGGTACAGATTAGTAAGAGTATGAAGCCCCAAACCAGCCAAACCGCAAAGAAACGTTTATTCACAACACTGATTAATAAGAGACTGAAGTCACAAACTAGCTACAATGCAAAGAAACCGTTCTTAACAATGTAAGGGTCACTGCACTGCACTGTTGGGGCAGCGGAGGTGTTAACAGTGCGGTGATTCACGGTGCCGGTTGGCGGAAAATGCTGGGGGGACTGACCGAGCAAGTTGCCGACGGCAACAGACTGGGAGGGTTGCGTTTTCCGGCGAACGCCCTGTATTTGTAGTGGCGGATATGTTCTTTTAGTCTCTCCGCCACAGTGCGACCTGTCTCGCCGATATAAACACTGCCACAACTGCAGGGGATTTCGTAAACACCCATAAGTTGGTGTGGGTGTAATTTGTCTTTTACCTTTGTCAGTGACTGACCAAGTTTGCAGTTAGCCTTATATACTATTCGCACCTCCACCCGCTTTAACAGTTTCCCAATCCGGTCTGTGATACCCTGTATGTATGGGAGACAGGCGAATTTTGTTGGCACATTAATATCATGGGGTAAGTTGATATCTCCCATAGGTTTTTTGGGTCTTAAAACCTTCCTGATCTCAGATTCACTATAGCCGTTGGCTTGGAATATTTTTGTGTCTCCATTTCTTCATTGAGACTTTCCGAGTCACATACTGTCTTAGCTCTTAAGTTGAGTGATGTCAATACGCCTCTCTTCGTTGCCGGATGATGGTGCGACATGGCGTGCAGATACCTATCAGTGTGGGTCGCCTTGCGATACACAGTGTGACCCAAACTTCACAAGCGAGGCGATGGAAAGTCTCAATGAAGAAATGGAGACACTTACAAAAATATTCCAAGCCAACGGCTATAGTGAATCTGACATCAGGAAGGTTTGAAGACCCAAAAAACCTATGGGAGATATCAACTTACCCCATGATATTAATGTGCCAACAAAATTCGCCTGTCTCCCATACATACAGGGTATCACAGACCGGATTGGGAAACTGTTAAAGCGGGTGGAGGTGCGAATAGTATATAAGGCTAACTGCAAACTTGGTCAGTCACTGACAAAGGTAAAAGACAAATTACACCCACACCAACTTATGGGTGTTTACGAAATCCCCTGCAGTTGTGGCAGTGTTTATATCGGCGAGACAGGTCGCACTGTGGCGGAGAGACTAAAAGAACATATCCGCCACTACAAATATAACAACAGTGACAAATCCGCCGTAGTCCGCCATGCTATTAATACCGGGCATGAAGTAAAATTTCATGAAACGAGGCTACTGTGGAGAGAAGACCAGTGGTGGCCCCGACGGGTGAAAGAGGCAGCAGAAATTTAAAAAAACACCAACAACATCAACGAAGATAGCGGCCTCTTACTCTGCGATGCTTGGCGCTCGTTGCTATGCCAACATAAACAATATCTCTGACGAAGGCTGGAGGATAGCAGCCGAAAGCTTAGGTAATGAAATAAACAACGCGGCAAAACCCGAAAGTCAATTAATCATCAATAAACTGTAGTTTGTTAAACCTTAACATTTATGGACGAAAATTTTCACATTTAACAGGTGTGAATTTCAGCTAGATCAGAATCCTAAGCGTACTGAGGCAACTCTTTATACATGCAGGTCTCCCTGCTAGAGCGTTTCGGGTTATACCGAAACCGAAGAGCAATGCAGTTAGGAGTTTTTATTGAATTCTAGCAGAGTTCCCCGCGTTGCCCGATATGATCAGTAAATACTGAAGTTCACAACAGAGGTCAGTTTTCAGTTTGTGAATCCAATTTCATATCAATCGCTCCATTTCCTATACTTATTTGAACGACTAATCCACGGTATATTAGAAAAGAGATGGGGTCGGGGTTGATTTATTCCTGCAATATTTTTATCCTCCCTGTCAGGAACATGTGTACCACGTTTCATCAAAATAACTACAGTGATTCGTGCAGCAATAGAAGCAACAAATTTTTTCAGGAAATGTGGAAAAGACAGAATCGTTCAACAATAAATTACAAAAATACCGGAAATGCCAACACTACAGGTTTTAACAGTTCACTTTCATCTTCAAACACATCAGCTATATATGATTTACTGTTAACAGCGAACATAATTTCACTTCCAAACATCAGAGATTGTAGATGTGCGGCCTGAGATCGTAGTTTCAAGAAGCAAAGAATCTCTCAGAAGGTTTTTTTCCATTATATTTCCATTATATATTTTCATCTTTACGTAGCTTCCTCTTTACATTCAACACGGCTATCTAGGTGGTTTTTAAGACTAAAAACTAAAATTTAAAGAAAGAAACGTCACAAGTGATATGGCTATTATTTTTTACGAAGTATAATGTATGCATGTAGTTGGTATTTCATTTTTTTGTTTACGCTATACATTCAGGTTTTCACTAAATGCTCCGCGTTATGTTACGTTGAAGTATAGGACAACCCAAATGATTAAATTTATACAGTAATTTTTAAAACGTAGTAACCACATCGAGATCTGTATTGATTTAGTATTTGTGGAACCAATATACACGGTTTTGTTTTATAGATATATAAGATTTGCCCTGATTTTTGTGGTCTTTCAGCACGACAGCTTTCTTCATTCACCATTTACCACCAAACATTCATCGAAGGACTTTAATAACTACACGCAAGTACTCCACTAGTACTCGACTGTATGTCACGTGTTACTCCTGGGTCGCAGCGGCTACTTGAATGACTTTTCTGCCCTCCAGAAGCCGTCCCAGATCACGTGTTCATAGGCAGAAAAAAACAGCAACCTTAATAGCTACTTCGCATTCGTGACATATCCTAAGAAATCTCTGTCGCTCGATTCACCTGACAAGAATTTCACTTGGCGTTTCCCTTTCCATAAACTGTCCTCTATAATCTTGTTATAATATGCTGTCCCACGTTCATCTCATAGTGGCGTCACAGCACTACGCAGAAATACCCCTGGACAGGTCAAACCCCCTGTCGTGTCAAACACTTAACTCGCTCGGGAATAAAATAACCCGTCCCGTTTCTTATACGAAACAGGTTTTTTTTTTTTTTTTTTTAGCATAGGGCGTATGTGGCCATATGTAAACTTTCGGAAAGCTAACAAAAAGCTAATCCAGAAGCTTTATTAGAAATTTTTGTTCAGCTTTATCTGCTATTTCCATTTGAAATGTCTTACCTTAACATGTCCCACTCTACCTTTTCAAAAGAAACTGATAGCTCTATCCTCAAGGAACAAAAACGCCAGAAAAGACAAATGTGAAGAAATGGCGAATACACCCTTTCAAAAAACCCCGATTCATATGGTGCCCGCGTTCTGCTGTCGAATTATTTACGGTATTCCAAACTACCTCAATACAAGGCGAAAATACGTCGGTGCGTATAAACATTTGTACTGTTCTCTCTTGAAAGCATTACGCTTATACGCTTATGAAATGATTCAGTTTTAATCATTTCAAATTGCACTGGTAAAGAGAATCAGCTGTAAAAAAAAAGAGGAACCCACGACTTCTTTCTTGCAACTCATTCACTGAAAATTATAAAGCCACTAACATTTTAACAAGTCATGTGTTTCTGTTTACTTTAAAAATAAAAAAGAGAGAGAGCACAGTTTCCAAAATAATGGACACCCCTAGTATTTTGCGCTATGACCTGCATACCGTTAACACGAGAAGGTATCATATATAATTCTATAGCAAACGAATATGCGATTTTAGAAATTTACACTTATGAAATGATTCAGTTTAATTATTTCAAATTCCAATTGTAAAGAGAAACAGGGCTAAAAAAGGTGGCAACTAAAAGGTCAATTTTGTAGTTCACCCACGATTACTTCGGTGAAAATTATATAAAGCCACTAAAATTTTAACAAGACAGATGTTTCTGTACTTTAAAAAAAAAAATAGAGGGAACAGTTTCCATAATAATGAACACCCCTAGAATCATAACACTTTTGCACTATGACCAGCAAACTGTTAATGGACAATAAACATGAAAAGGCAGTATGTATAATTCTGAAGCAAACTAACACCCGATTGTACAAATTTACACTAATTTTTGTTTCATGTATGCATGGTATGAAAATTATGTAGCCGTGAAGCAATGGAAAATGTGGACAGATGTAACGGGCCTAGTAAATGGGAATATCTGCCGTGCGGCTGTGCGCTTTAAGACAGAGAATTGGCCGTTGCTGCCCCGCCTGATGGCGTTGATTACGACTCGCAATTTTCGCCGTCACGTATGTTTCATTTGCACGCACGCTCGCGCATGCGGTTGATCGCTTCTCTCATTTCCTGATTCGGCAGTCGCTTCCTGTAATGAGCCTGTTTCTGTTTTAGCTCCCGAACACAACGCCGGGACGCTTTTTTTCTTCCCTCTCTTTTATTGCTTCAGTTCGGAGCAGATGCGCTTCGGAATCGAGAACGGTGGCAATTCCAACACCACACACCAATTACACCGGCTGCTTTTTTAATACTCTATCAGCAAACAGCAGTCTGCGATTGTGTAGTCGATTAAGTTTTCAATCTAGAGGTTGTGCCTCGCTCATGAACAGTGTTTAAAGAATTCAACTGTGAACACTGCAGTTATAAGTGAAAAGATACTGCTTTAGATAAGCTAACCCTAACACAAACTTAAAATGCTATCTCATTCAATCATATACAGGGCGTTCGCCGGAAAACGCTACCCTCCCAGTCTGTTGCCGTCGGCAACTTGCTCGGTCAGTGGAGCCAGCAGTTTCCGCCAACACGCCACCGTGAATCACCGCACTGTTTAACACCTCCGCTGCCCCAACAGTGCATTGCAGTGACCCTTACATTGTTAAGAACGGTTTCTTTGCATTGTAGATAGTTTGTGACTTCAGTCTCTTATTAATCAGTAGTTGTGAATAAACGTTTCTTTCGCGGTTTGGCTGGTTTGGGGCTTCATACTCTTACTAATCTGTACCGTGTTTGAGTGTGAGTATAATTATGGTACGTTACAGTTTGCAACAAAGAATATTTCTCTACGATACATATGTGAAGAAGAAGTCGTTTAAAAAGTGTCGCAGTAAATTTCGTCGCGAATTTCCTGGCGCTTTACTGCCAGCTAAATCAACAATTCTGCGTCTGGTTAAAAAAGTAAGAGAAACGGGTTCATTTTTTAACAAAAAGAGACTGTCGGTCAACCGTATTCTCACAGAGGAGAAAATTAACGATATCGCTTTTCGACTAGAACAGTCACCCAAAAAATCATTAAGTCAGTTAGGGCAGCGGGTGTCTCGAAATATGTTCAGAAGATGTGAAATGTGCATTACACAAGAGGGTCAACACTTCCAGCATCTTGTATAAGGTAAGCTAATGAATTACGTCACATTTAAATGCTTAGCACACAAGTTTATGAAGTTTATGAAGCGTAATTATTATGAAATAGTCCGCGGCCGACGGTCGAACAATGCCGGAAACTGAGCGCTCGCTCGCCGGGAGCAGTTTCTTCCTTGTAGCGCTAACAGTGGGTTGCGTTTCCCGGCGAACGCCCTGTATTATATTATATCTATAAGGTGGTTTTTTGTTTGTCACAAGCCGTTATTTCCCTTCATACCGAAATCGATAAATGAGGTACCATTTTATAGACTAAGGTCTCCGCTTAAAGGGCAAAAGTATCACAACACTTTTTTCTGTCACGAGCCATTTAGAGATTATTCTCCGCTTTGGTCACATCATATTTTAAGAAAGAAATTTTTGGGCGAATTGACCCTTTAAAGGCGAAAGTATCAATATTTCTACGATGTTTTTTTTTCCTCGGGAGTCGTATTTTCCCCTTCATACCTTCGCTAAATCGATAAACTTTATAGAGTAAGGTATCCACTTAGTTCACATCATAAGTAAATAAAGAAATTTTTTGAATTTTACCATTAACGGGGAAGAGTAATGATGGTCGCGCGTATGAGACAGTTCAGAGCCAAGCCACTAGGTGGCAGCAGCGCAAATCACAGAGATATCGATAAACTTTGTGCTTTTTTGTACAATACGTAGCTTTTCTGATATTTTTTTTCTGTTATGGAAAAATTTCCGATTTCCTACACAATTCCTATGTAAACATTTAACTATCGAAATCTTATCACTGGCTATGATCACAGCAACACATATCACAGAGATATGGCTATGCTGTGTTTATTTTGTTCAAGTTAGTTGTATTTAGTTAAGGTCAGTGACGGTTTGTCATACAGTATATATATTTTATGCGTCCAAAAGTTTTTCCTAATTTTTCCTAGGTATTTTGTTACGTAGCTACTACACTAAACAAATAATCAATTGCTACAAATGAGGGGGTTTCTTTTTCCTCTCAGCTTATTAAATTATAAAAATAATTTCAAAGACAAAAGCATCACATAGATGACATGGCCATTTCGACGTTTACTGCACTTCTATCCGTTTACTATTCACACGTCTCATTTTCAAAATTGTACCTCCGTGACGCTTACCGTAAATAACACAAAGAAGAAGAAAAATACCGGCGAAATAATAATTTATGGCTCATTTACCTAAATACATATCTCGAATGTGGTATGCGAGGGAAGCGACTTCTTGATCCAATAGTTTTGATCATCAATGATAAATATTTGATCAAATATGAACTTGACCTGTGTTTCAGGGTGAATAAAATCTCTTGAGCTTGAAGAACTCAGAGGCATTAATAGAGGTAGGTATTAAACACGAGCAGGATCGATAGCGCAATCGTATAATTGTTTAAATACAAACTTGACTTTTGACCCTTAAAGTTCACTCTGCAAAATTTTTTTAAAAAAATCCTGTTTGCTTCCAAAGCATCACGTTTTTTATTTGGGCAAACATTCATAATGTAATCATTGGTCATAGTATCTGTAACGGACAGAGAACTTAATAGACATTCCATATTATTAAACAGTAGAGCAACTCCGTAGAAATGAATTGCCAAAATAGTTGATTCCGTAACATATTTTGTCTCACTTCCACTTAATAACCTAATAACTCACGTACAGCGAACATGAACAAAGATCATTAACAAGAGTGGTCAGTAAAATATCTAAAAAGCAAATAAACCGTAATGCATAAACTTTGGTCAAGTAACATCATTAGCGAAAGTTTTAATTAAACTGAATTTTATCCTAATCTGGAATGACAATTGGTATTAGTGTTTACAGCAGAGATCATTAGTAATTTAATTTTTTTAAAGTTTTTTTAAGTTACTTTTATTAGCAACAAGTTACTAAAAGCAGATTCACGTTTTTTTAAACTATGAAACGCTACCAAAACAAACATAATGAATGTGTCATGACAATTAATTTGGTAGCAGTTACTTAGCTATTAAATTGTGGACACGATCACGAATTTCTTCTAATAGTATCTTTGGTCGCTATTATTGCGAGCGAAGACTGACACGTGACACCGTTCTCCGGCCAATAGCTATTGAGGTGAGTGAAATATCGCCGACCCTGGCAGCTTCGAGTTGCTGGGATCGCCGGTTCGAATTCGACCTCGTGTATTGGTTGTTTCAATTAAATACACTGTCCGCCTTGTGTTGTCCACACTATTAAAAAACACATGTTCAGTTACAAAAAAAAAAAAAAAGATGCAGACTTGTAATTAATGTATAGTAATAGAGTCAATAATGAACTTTGTGAAGCTAAATCGCAATAAAAGGCGAAAGCCATATTGAAAGGGAAAAAAAAATGAATATCCATAGAGACATTATGACATTGCAATTCAAACCCTTACTGAAGAATCCTACCACTTTGTTTCTTGTAGTTCGGGACTCCATTGAGTCTTTTCTCTTGTTTCCGAGTCTCTTTCTCTGATTATCGTTTACACAACAGCGCCTCCGAGGTGGACCGGAAGTTGCGTTTCGGCCGGACACAGATGTTTTCAGTCGAGGCTGGGTGTGTCAGCCGCATGAATTATTCAGCGCCAGCTTCGGCCGCCACCGTCGATATTCGTTGCTACTCGGCCGAAGAGGCAACAGACACCAGCAAAACGGATTTCGTTTTCCTTTGCCGTAGCTCCCACTCTGTGGAAAGGAGATTTCGGCCGGCCACCAGTATTCAGGTGGGCTCGCAACCTGCGCTGATTCTCTGCGTTTTGGGAAGCTAGGCGAATTGACTTAGGAACTCTGTGTGTCCGCCGGCAAAGCAAACAAGTTAAGCTTCTCAGTGTTATAAACGCTTCAACTATTAATCTGAATGAGCGTCAAGTGGTAAACTACCTAAGGACTACACGAAATATTCCAAACGAGCCTAGTGACTGGGCCTGGAATCCTAGAAGATGTGTGTTCGATGTCCGATCGGCCACCTAAATTCCGGTTTCTCAAAGTTTCCTGAAATAACTGCACCCCAATGCTGGAATGCGACATGCATTGATGGCGTGAACTAAATCCTGTTCTGTGTTTGCCCACAACCCTTCCCCGCCTGTCAGGAACATGGTATTTTTGGCACTGATGTATGTTATTTGTTTCGTGTTATTTCCTTTTTAATGCAATCATAAAATTCTAGTCTTACAAATGATATCTGTGCTGTGAATGTGTACTGCTTGTTCATGTGTTTGCAGATCTGCAATTGGAGGTGGTTACAAGATCTTTGTTATGATGGAAAGAAGTGTGGGAGTTCAGAAGCTGAAAATGGATTTATACTTCAATGTACAGTTAATCTCCAGCGCCTGATCAGTGAATCCACATTGATATTTAGAAGCAATGAAGATCAGAGACAACACAGTTGATATGCTTGCTGTAGTTTTTCAATTTCGCAGCTATTAAACTGCATTTATAAAGAGCTTACATTAATAGTACTATCTGATTAGCAGTTCCATCAGAGTTTGATTCGTATTACACTATCGAAAGATTTTTGTGTTACCTATAAATACAAGATGTGTTTCTATGATAAATTCCAACTGTTTTTCAGTTAATGATTTCGGAGTAAAATCATCATCTCAACAGGACATAAAGAATTCTGTACTTCTCTAGTTTTATTGTTATAATATTCTTCCAATTTGTTTTTTTTAATTGTTGCAAACATTTATTGCCGACTGTTCAATTTGCACAACCTTTACGATTTTCTTTCTTAAAATTTGGGATAGCTATAGCTTTCTGCCAGGATTCAGGTAGTTGTTGTCCTACCCCGGTTTGATTCATAAGATGCAGGAATGTTGATTTAAGTGTTTCATCACAATATTTAAAGAATTAAGATTGAGTACATCGTCTCCACGAGTTTTATTGTTATTGAAACATTTTAATATACTTTCAAATTCTTGTTATGTTATTAGCTGAATGAAGTTGGGCTAAATTATTTTCAGTTTCCAATCACAAAATTTGAGAATATTGTAACCATGTTAATTAGTATCAATTATTTTATATTTTACTTTGTTTATCCCCGTGGTTTGTCAAATCTTCGTAAATTTTAGGATAGTTTTCTTAGGTCTCCATCTAAACCAGGAACTAGGCTATCCAGCAATCCCTGCGCACTTTACATGTAACTGTTTTCGAAATGGTCACCTTTGTGATCAGTTTTTTCTTCTATCGATTTGGTTGCTATATATTTCTTAAATGCATTTCCCTTATCATAGATTTTTTTATTTAATTTCATCAAATCAATGCCTCATCGCTTTCTTCCTTAACATTCTTCTTAACTCCGACGCTTTCATGAGGAGCTTCAATATTTTGCCAATGTTCTTCCGTTCATCTTCTATTGTTCTTCCCAATTCAAAATTCTGTGTTAATATTTTTTATCTATGTTGAAAAAGTAGTGAAATACTGAGATCTATAACGAAGTTCAGTTTGAAGCTTTCTTCCGGTTCTGCTTTCTTCTGTAGATTTTTTTTTTTTTAGACAATGGAGAGTAAACCTGACTGTTAAAGTAATTGATCTAATCTTGTGTAAACTATTAATTTGTCCAATTGTTGGTTTGCTATTACGCAGTCTGTAATAGATTTATTTCCTCTTGCGTCTCATATGTATTTGTAGCAATGTTTGTTGGAGTAGAATGTATTCGTAATTCTGAGATAATTGTGTCCCGTATAATCCATTAAACTATCACCATTTGTATTTTTTGTTTGTTCGGCGTATATTCCTTAGTTTACTGTTGCCAATCCTAGCTATCGTTTTATGCAATTTGTTATAAAATGTCTCAGCCTTCTCGGTGAATTACATAAAAATTATTGAGAGGTAGCCTCGCTTCAGTTTTAATACTTAACTGATTTTTGCTTTCATTTAAAAATATGTAATTAGCAATATCGACGAGGAGAGGTTTATGAAACATCAGAGCAAATCTTTTCCTGAATTAACTTTAGAAAATGCATTTAAATTTATGAGAGGTTTAAGACCAAACATTTCGATATACTTATCTCAGTTATTTTCACATTTTTTATATATAAAAGTAATGCAAATACAGCGGTCCAAGGATTTTTTCTCACGCGGTCTGCATTTGATTAAATTACCTAAATCAATTTGATTCCAGATAGAATGTATTGATGGATTTAATTGAGTTTCGTCGTTATAAGAGCTTGTTTTTTCCATCCACGTTACATATAGTACCTATTATTTTCGCTCCTTAGGATCCTGTTTTATATTCCTTGAATGTTGTAGTGTATGATGAGCAAGCTAGATTAGTGCGAAATTGCGTTTTTTCTTCATTCCGATTACACGCTTCGTTTTTCCAGCTTCCCATCAGCATTCAAAGCGTCTTCTGACCCGCCCTCAAGTGGTCAATAACGCAGGCCCGCCACGTGTAATACCGCCGGTAGGCAATTTAAAGGTAACGCGCGCCGAGCATACCTTATTCCGACCAGACCACGCCTCACGCGAAACGAATTATCGGCCCGAATGTCGTACTTGTCTCTATTGCGTGAATGGTTACGCCCAAGTCACTATGTATGATCGACAAATACCTAAAAATCTTAAATTTTAATATTGGCACCGTAAGCAGTACCCAGTCTAATAGTAAGATATTTATTTTACCAAATGTGATCCGGTTTCAAGATTCTACTCATATTTAGTAATAACTTCTGGTTAAATTTGAAAAACAAGAAACGTCACAGGCAAAATAAATTATTATCATGGTGCCCATCATACCGGGTGTTTCAAAGATGACCGGTATATTTGAAAAATCAATAAAAACTAAACGGGCAGCGATAGAAATACACCGTTTTTTGCAATATGCTTGGGAAAACAGTAAATTTTCAGGCAGACAAACTTTCGAAATTAGTTACAATTTTCAGCAACAGATGGCGCTGCAGGCGATTTGAAAGATATAGAAGTAAACGCAGTCTGTGAGTTCGCCATTCTGTAAGTCGTCTTTCTGCTGTAAGCGTGTGCTGTTCACAGATTGCAAGTTTGCTGTGAAAAAAATGGTTTATTCCTTAGAACTTTAGATTTTTCCAGACTGCAGCGCCATCTGTTATTGAAAATTGTAACTAATTTCGAAAGTTTGTCTGCCTGAAAATTTACTTGGTCCCAAGCATATTGCAACAAACGGTGTATTTCTATCGCTGCCCGTTAAGTTTTATTGATTTTTCAAATATACCCGTCATTTTTGAAACACCCTGTATAATTCATTGCAATTATTTTCTTCTACCATATCAACATAGAAAAGCGTCATGAGCCACCAAAACTATGATTTCCAGATTTTACTGATTTTCTCACTTGTAATAATCTCTTGGTGGTGACTCTACTTCAAAACTTGTTAGGCGCACTGTATGGCGTCAGAAATAGAAACTACTTGATTTTTTATTATATTAACATATTAATATTGAGCCTCGCGCACGTCTCAGGGGTTACAATAACATAAAAATGGGTTCACAAAAAAAGCAATGAATTTATTTACCAAACTAAATGACACAAATCTGACATGTGAATAGCTTTACAGATGGTTAGCTCAGTTGGCTGTTTCGAACAAGTCTCTAGCTCATCAGGGGTATTTTCCGGGCCCTTGATATGTTGCAATAAGTCGCACTTTTAGAGGCACATTAACGTGTCCGCGCACTTTTGACACTGTCGGTGGCGGGAAGCGAACCTCAGACCCACAGAGGATGGCGGTAATCTGCCAGTTCATCTTCTCACCTCCACACACAGTCCACAAGTGCCTCTTTTCCCCTCCAGCCTCGGGGCAGCATTGCATGGAACAACATAAAAGAATATGCGAGTGTCGTGTCACTATTGTTCGTAGGCTGGCCGTGTCTCTGTTGTTATCGACGACAGCGCTCCGGGTGGCTTAACTACCGTACTAACGGCTGCAGCTCGAAGAAAACCAGCCCTCAGAGGAGAATATCTTTGGTTGTTTACAGTAACGACGCTTGTTTATTACGCTCGTATTTAAATAACCTTTTTGATTAGAAAAACTATCTCGTGCTTAAGGAGAGTGTGTTGAAAGTTTTTTTTTAGTGACTTCAAAGTGTGTAATTAACCGCTTTGGTGTGTGAGGCGTCAAGCGGCATGGCAGAGGTTAGCGGAGGGGCCGCTATGCAAAGAGATGAGGTAAGTGTGGATACATTCGTATATCAGAATGAGCAAGATATGTCAGAGCCTGTTAAGAAGAAATATGGTACTAACAATGACAGTGAGGACGATGAGAAACATAAAGTCAAAAAGAAACGTAAATCTGTTTGTAAGCTCATGTGTTATAAACCTAGTAAAGATGATTTATTGCAATCTGAATTGAATTATAACACGACTAAGTATAATGGAGGAAATCAGGAGAGTATATTCCTGTTACAGTCAACGCCCCAATTAGAAGGCGAGAACATGTTACGCTGCGGGGAAAAGGATGACTATACATCACAGCTGGACACTAGGGATTCAAGTAAGGACAATAAGAACAAAAATAAACAACCTAATAGATTGTATAAAGCACAATCAGAAGGCCCCTATATAGTTATAATAGAGCCAACAGCTGGAGGAAACTTGCCTCACCCACTTCACATAGGAAAGATTTTGTACAATAAGATTCCTGGTCTTAAACGCATAAACCAACAAGGTAAAAATAGAATGTCTCTGGAGTTCTTAGAAGCAGAAGCAGCCAACAAATTTACAGACAACTATGCTTTATTACATTCACTCAGCTTAAAAGCTTTCATACCGGCAAGCAGAGTACAGCGGAGAGGGGTTATCAGGTTTGTACCATTAGATCTGACAGACGAGGAGATCAAACTCAATATAAAATCAGATGCACCAATCATTGACGTGCGGCGTTTTACTAAAAGGGTACACTTAGATGGCAAGATTGAAATGAAACCTTTACAAACAGTGCAGATAACGTTTGATAGTCAATACCTGCCTGAACAAGTGGAAATATTCTATTTAAGATTTAAGGTAACACCTACATCTCCCCTGTAATTCAATGTTTCAAATGTATGAGGTTTAACCATATTGCTAATAATTGCAGAGGTAAAGAAAGATGTGCAAGATGTGGAGAAGAACATAAAATGTCTGACTGCAACAACGACTTCTTCAAATGCGTAATTGCAGCGGCGATCATGTTGCAAACGACAGAACATGTCCGGCGAGAAAACGCCAAGAAGAAATGAGAGAGACACAGGCATCAAACAATAGGACACCCATGGTACCCAGACATGACTATAGAGATAGTGATTTTCCTCCATTACAGAGGGGAACTTTCAGCTCAGTCACCAGGGAAAAAATACCTTCCACAAGCGGTGAACAATACAAGAGAGTAAAACCTCCAGTGACAAAAAATATCTTGTGAGGTTCAAACAGAAGAGAAACAGACAGCACAGTAATTAACGAGGAAGTGATCAGCGTTATCGTGAAAACGTTGCTCAAAGTTATATCTCAACATATGAAAGGAAAGCTGTCAGCAACAGTTCTCAAAAAAATACAAGAAGTATCCACTAAAAGCATACTGCAGGAAATATGTGAGGTGAGCCTAGTTGGGCCTACCATGGAGACGCTTTGTACAACAATGAGAATGGCTAGGAAGAAACAAATGATCATCCTACAGTGGAATGCTAGAAGTCTCTACTATAAGTGGAATGACCTCCAAAGGATAATAGAAGAACATAAAGCTGATGTGGTGCTGATTACCGAAACGTGGCTTCGTCAATCGTCCATCCTCACTCACAGGAATTTCAACATATACAGGAATGACAGAGAGAATGGATATGGAGGAGTGGCCATTATAGTCAGGAAGGACATAAGCAGTTGTATTAGAAATATTGTTGCACCAATAAGTGAACTAGAAATTTTATCTGTGAACATTAGACTAGGAAGCAACATCAATACAATTACTGTCATCTACAAGCCGCCCCAAATTAACATGAGTGAAGAAAATTGGACTGCGATATTTAATCAGCTTCCACCTAATAGCTTTGTGGGAGGAGACTTTAATGCTCATCATCCACTGTGGCATGATTTTCAAGCAAATAAGCAGGGAGAAGAGCTGGCTCAAGCTATTACATCATCCACATTATCAGTGCTCAATAATCAACATGGAACAAGACTCGGTTCTCCATATCAGAGGCACTCTTCCCCCGATATCTCAATAATATCATCTAATCTGTTGCTGAGATCGAGGTGGGAAATCTTAAAAGATACTCTAGGTAGCGATCACTTCGTTCTTAAAACAACTATTGACAAGTCATTACTGCGAAACTTTAACACTCAAACGAGACGCTGGAATTGCAAGAAAGCGAACTGGAAACTATATCAAGAAACAGTCAACATGCGGCTGGGTCAGATTTCTGAATCCTCAACTGACTTGCAGGTCCGTTACAACGAATTTGAGGATGTTATAGTCAGGAGTGCAGAAGAGTGTATACCAATGGCAAATTTCGGAATAAAGAGACCTGACAGGCAGAAAACCTTGGTGGAACAGCGACTGCTCCAGAGCCGTCGCTTTGAGACGCCTCGCTATTAAAACTTATAGACACGACTCAACCTTAGAAAACTTTATATTGCTCAAACGAAGGTCAGCTGAGGCAAGAGCAATTATTCGAAGGTCAAAACGAGAAGGCTGGATAATTTTTGCTCTAGCATTTCGTATGGTATCTCTTCCCAAGAGATGTGGAGGAAGATACGTTGGTACAAGGGTGACAGGACGGTTGCTAACTGGGTCAATACTAATAATGAAGCAGCGGAACTATTTCTAAGCAAGACTGCGCCACTGTTCGTCCCATTAAATACGGAATCTGAATCAGGAAACGATTCTAACGCTGATTCCACCGGATTGGGGGAACCACCATTTCTTATGTCAGAATTGGTCTGTGCCTTGAAGAAGGAAGACACTGCACCAGGAATGGACAAGATCACTTACTCCATGATTTACAACCTGCCGCAAAAGGCGAAAGAGGTGCTCCTACAACTATACAATGACATGCTGGCAGCTACGTTTGTCTCAGTACAGTGGAGAAATGTTATAATTATACCGGTGGCAAAAACCTAACAAGGACAAAAATAACGTTTCCTCCTACCGCCCTATATCTCTACTACAGTGTTTGGCAAAGCTGATGAGTGCAATGATAAAAAACAGAATTGAATGGCATATGGAACATCATAGGTTGCTTAGTGATCGAACGATGGATTCCGCAAAGGGTATAGCACCATGGACAATTTAAGTACCTTAATTACTGACATTCAGCTGACTTTTGTTAGGAGAAACTTCCTTCTTGCCGCTTTTCTTGATATCAAGGAAGCCTACAATAACGTACAGATCAACATACTTAGGGAAATAATGGAAAATATAGGACTCTCGAAAAAACTTTCGTCATGGTGTTTTCATTACCTGGCGCACCGAGTACACATTATCTCTACTTTATGCGGTGACTACTTCAGTCGACATGTATTCCAAGGTTTGCCTCAGGGAGACCCAATGAGTCCTATTCTATTTGACATTTATACTTTGAAAGTTTGCAATAGCCTGAGAGGATTTGTAACCTATCTTCAATACGCTGATGATTTTGTGGTCTATGTTTCTCATCCTGACAAACAAAAAGCAAAAAATTTGCTCGAAACTCAGGTAATGAGGTACAAATCTGTCTGAAAGATAGAGGCCTAGAGCTTTCGGTAGATAAAAGCAAGTTATGTGTTTTCTCACAAAGACAATTTCAGAATAATGACTTTAAAATTACAATAGGTGGATCTACTATGGAAGTAGTCTCCGAAGTAAAGTTTCTGGGGATGTGGTTAGACACTAAACTCTCATGGCGAAGACATATAGCAGAACTAAAACAATCATCCCTTCAGCGAATAAATATCCTCAAGGCCCTAGCAGCTCTGAGCTGGGGCACGGATCCCAGACTCCTGAGAAACATTTATTATAGCTTACTGAGGAGCAGACTCGAATATGGGGGATTTCTCTACGAAACTGCGTCAATTTCTACCCTCAGAAAGTTAGACATCATTCAATCGGCAGCTTTAAGGGTGGTAGGCGGTTTCCTTAAAACTACTCCCGTTGCTGCAATGGAGGTAGAAACAGCAACTCCTCCATTAGACCTAAGAAGAAAGAAAGTGGGAATGAATTTTTGGATAAGAGTTTGTTCCACCAAACGACATCCACTAATAAGAAAAGTGCAGCTTCTTGCTCATGAGCAATCTTGGAACCTATCTAATTATCACAAAACACCTTCACTTGTGGATTTCTTTCAAACAACAGCTCAGTGGGCCATTTACAGTTCAGATATCAATGACTCGTACAGTGAGGAACAACTATGGCAACGGTCAGATCTATCCCCTCTAGTTCACATTTACCTTATGACAGACCTATTAGTGAAAAAAGATCACAGTGAGGAGGAACTGAAGTGCCTCACACTAGAAGCACTGAACTCGAGATGGAAGGCATGGCACAAAATTTTTACAGACGGCTCAAAGGAAAAAGGAAAGGCTTCCGCTGCTGCATTTGTAGACCCTGGTCGCTGCGTTCACGAAGCTTACAGGTTACCAGGACAGTTTTCGACGTTCTCCTCAGAGCTTTATGCCATTCTAAAAGCGCTGCAATACATTCATTCAACAGCTCATTCAAATACAGTGATTTGTACAGATTCTAGAAGTGCCCTACAGGCAATAATGGAAGTATCAAAAGGAAGATGCCGGAACTATTTAGTTTATGACATAGCCAGGGAACTTCAGAAGTTATCGGTAGAAGGAATACAAGTGCAGTTCCAGTGGGTACCGAGCCATGTTGGGGTGTCGGGAAATGAGGCAGCGGATAGAACAGCACGTCACCACCTTACTGCTGCAGAAACAGAAAAAGTTTCGGTACCCTGTACAGACTTCAAGGCCATTGTTACCGACATGGTTAGGACTGAGTGGGAGAAGAGATGGTTTGCCGACTGCCAGGGAAAGGGACTTTGGTATAGAGCTATCTGCAACAACATAGTAAGCAAGCCATGGTACGCTCAACTAGAACTGAACAGGAAAGAAATTACTCTAATGAACAGACTCAGGACAGGACACACTTTATTACGTGACAAAAAATACGTCATGCGGTTGGTGGATTCGCCGATGTGCCCATCGTGTAATTCTGTAGAGGATATTTATCACTTCATGCTGAGCTGCAAGCAACATCAATCAGCGAGGAAACAACTGCTAGATGATGGTCTGAATATAACTGATATAACTTCTCTGATGCAATCTCTCTCAGTTCCGAGCAATAAATCGGTCAAGATAATCTCCCTGTATATTAAGTGTACTAAAGGTGTAATTTAAAATTAACTCGAATATATTGTATGATGTTATTGGCTGTATTAGCCTTTGGCTAAAGCCATAAAATAAAATAAAAAAAAAAACCAGCCCTCATGAAGCTAAATGACTCCCCCATGTGTGGGACTTGTCCAGAGACGGAGGATATTTACCACTTCATGTTAAGATGCAGAAAATACAAGGCCAAAAGACACGAATTCTTAGAAGAAGGACTACAAATCACAGACAATCAATTCCTTTTCCAGGTCCTCGCATTTCCCAACAAAAAATCAGCTAAATTATTGTACAAGTATGTTTATGTTTCCAAAACAAAAACTCATGTATAAAGGCTTATAAATAAATAAATAACAAATATTGTTGCAATACCCTAATGCAACTGGCTAAATTAGCCTATGGCTAAATCAAAAAAAAAAAAAAGTCCTCCATCTATCGCTGCACTTTTCCTCGCCTAGGGAACGCGACTCATAATACACTTTTATTATTTTTTGCATATTTAGCTATGATTCAGTATGTTGTAGAGAACATGCATCGCCAGTCTGTTAATAAATGTAAATGCAGAAATTGATAATATTAAATAATGATGGTATTTTGTGAACATCTTTGGCAGCAAAGAATAAACCTGGTGCAGTTAGTCCCGAGACCAACGAGATGATGCTGGACAATAATTGAGACACGTTAGAAATGATTGCTTGATGATACGAAACAAGCTAGAGGGAAACTGCTAAAGTTATTATGTAATAATACAGGATTTTTCCCTTAAAGTCGACATACTCTAGAAATGAAGTACAGCTGCGTCCGAAGAAGAAGTTAGGCATATGTAAAAGTTATATCGAGATTATTGTAATATATGATAAGCTGCGAAATAAAATTGTGATTTAGTGGAACTCGGAAAGTACAATAGTGGTTAAATAATTGACGGCTCTCTCGAGGTTATCTCAACGAAAACTGAATTACTCCACACATGCTTAGTAACAGCATACTTAATAATGTGCTTCATCTACTCTAATCTTTGTATTCCTCTTCATTTCTTCCATTTGTATGTTTTTACGCTCATAAATTATAAGATACGCTTGTCTTAAAATGTTAGGCATTAACTTTCCCCTATTTTCGTTTGAATCTGCCAGATTCTAATGAAATCATAGTAATAGTGTATCGTGATTACTGAGCTTTCTCTGAACGTGTCGCTACCTGCCTGTGGGTCTGAGTGCTCTGAGGTGTCGCATCTGTATCGGGGAGGTACAACGGACCCGTCACGTGATCAGGCTCCCGCGTACCGGCCGTCCTAACTGCGGATTTTAGGAGCTTTCTCGCAGGCGAGGCGAATCCCGGGATGTTCTCTAAGCTTTGCCTCATAAGCTACACATTCAACGAACACAAAATACACTTATCACACGCTGAACATAGTTACTTCTTTCACTAACAGATGGCAACACTTCATTTCCCACATTAGTACTTAGTGCGGCCTTGCAGTAAGTACAAAATGCTTTGCATCAACAAGGGCATGAGGCCGTAAAACCATACGTCCAAATCTGACGATGCCAACGATGAGTAAGACTCACCGAAGGCAGCAGATCCTCAAGTGTTGGGGAAAACATGGTGAATAAGAGGAAGAAGAAGAAACAAGGGGACGTTTTGTTGAGTGCAAATTATTGTTTTGATGGTTGAATCAGTTCTAAGATAAAATGTATGATTATTGTAGTCATGTCTATTGCTTTACGCCTCGTCGAGATCGACGTCGTTAGAGGCGGGAGGAAAATGGGGGCAATTAACGGGAAGGAAATCGGCCATGACCTTTTGAAAACAGTCATCCCCGCATTCGCCTGGAGTGATTTGGGGAAACCACGTAAAACCCAAATCTGGATGGCCGGCCGCACGGTGATTCGAACCCGAGTCCTCCCGAATGCGAGGCCAGAACTATAACCGTTCCCGCATCACCAGTAGGAGCCAGTTAGAAATAAAGTCGTTCTATGACAGATAGCCACTCTGTGGACGGTTGATTCGCTACGGACTTACCTTAATTAAATTGTGTGACTTACCTCAATTCGTATCAACATTCAGTTAGACAAAACTACTGAAGCTTGGATTAGTAAATCTGAATCTTCTACTATTCACTTTCAAAACTGGGATGGATAATATTTGAGGAAGGAAACAAACCATACTCTGAAATAGCAGATTTATTCATGAATTAGGTAAGAATTTACATACAAAACACAAATTTCGAAAGGAAACTCTGATAGGTGTAAGTTAAAGGTAACTAATGCCACGTGTAATGAAATATTGTAGCCAACATTATATTTCCTACGCAGTGGTGGGGATGAGCCAATACGCCACTCACCTATCAACCTAATTGCCTTCAGTCTGTCTAATTAAGTGGAGCGACTCCTAAATTAATGGCATGAGCAGTGTTAGACCCGCCTACTGAGGTGGTTTGTGGTGGCAGTTGGAAACGTTATCACCCACAAGAATTAATTTCTTCAAGTGGAAAGATTGCGAATCCGTCTCAACCCAAGCATCTTGAATTGTTTATAGCGGCTCCGACGTTATGAGAATTTCCACCGCCCACCGCAGCAACAGTAAGCCACGCTCTAAACCGACCGTTTCTGGCTCATTTTCAGACAAAGACCGAAAGGTATACGCAACTGCTGCTCTTCTGTTGTTTGTGAGTCAACTCGTTCGTTTTTCATCATGCATTATTTTAAATTGCAAAAATCGTGTCCTGTAACAAAGCTCGTATTTCTCCAGCAATTACACACAGTTAAAAAAAAGTAATGTCCATATTTCTTCCTTAAAATCGTAGCAAAAATTCTTATGTTTCTCTACAGTAGCCGTGTTTTATTCCGTTTCAACTGACAAAATTGAACACCTAAAAGGACCCAATCAAAAAGCGTGGTAATAAACGATAAAACAAAGAAGCTAGCAAAGAACCGCTTATTGTAAACACCATCCAGGTTTATACATAATTATCAGAACCCAGAGTATGCTAAGCATATACCTACAGCTTAGACAGCTTCGGTATATTCTAATTCATTATAATACAGTATCAATTTGTCCAAAGCTACAACATATCTAAGCAAGATTACGCTCGTAGGAAGTTCAGCGCAAATATCTGAATTTATTTCTAGCGTACTAATTTTATTCCTGATGAGGAGATAATTAGACGTAATGTTTGTATAAAAATTGATAAAAATATCTTCTTTTCTTCTTGTTCCGCCTTACAATTTTATTAGAGAAGAATACAAAACCTCCTGTAGCACAAAAACATGTAACATTCGAATCGGAAAGTAAAGAATGATTTGAAACAAGTAAGAGACAAACCTAAGACAACTCCTGGAAAGGTGGCCCACACCTGACCATTAATTGCAAAAAAGAAATAAGATAAGTTACTACAAAGTGTTTCCGGTCAAGAGAATTGATGTACGCTTTCAGCCAGTCTTTCTTTAGAACTGAACTGGAGAATGCATTATGGATACCTATGATCGGGAATGCATTAGGACAGTACAGCCCCTGCAATGAACTTCATTTTGATCCGATAGCCAAAGAGAGATCTATCCAATAATTAAATTTAATCTAACAACATCCTGCACAGTGGTTTAGTCCACCCAGAATCGTGCTCTGTATACAAGGAACACCAAATACAGCAAAACTCAAAATTTTGGAAATATCGCTAATACTACAATATACAACCAGAAATTTGCCATCTGGAGAACACTAAAATTTCAGCATGCACAAATAATAGTGCTAACATATAGTTATCCCTGTTTTTGTTGTGAAAAACAAAAAAATGTCCCAGTTGCTCACCTGCCTCACAGGGCAGAAATGTATCAGGACCTGGCCCATGCAGATCAAGTAATAATAAAATATGGTGTTTTTCTGAAAAAGAGACCATAAAATAACGAAACTATTGCTGTAAAAAAATTGTTTTGCTTTTATACATACCTAGTTATTATCACCTTCAATATACACCCTTCCTCCATCCCTATAACGTTCCTTTCGAATTTTCCATTGTTCGAATCAGTTGGAAGTCGTCTTTTGTGAGATCCTTCATGAACGGTGCCGCTTTTTCCATTACAGCTCCAGCGGACTGAAAATTTGTTCCTTTTATTCCAGATTTGATCTTGGAAAACAGATAAAAGTTACGTGGTGCAAGGGCAGGCGAATAAGGAGTACTTCACTAGAAACGTCTTCACAGACAATGCACAATAAGTCTGGTGGTTGCCTTGACGTAGAACCCATGACTTGTTCTTCCATAACTCTGGTCTTATTTTTCTTATTTTTTCACGGAGTTGAACAAAAATTTTAATGTTAGTTAACCGACGAGAACATCGACTCAGATTACCAACTTTTCCGATATTTTCCACCGTTTTTGACGTGGAAGGACAACCCGGCGTAAATCATCTTCTCGGCCATCTTGGAAATGCATAAACCATTCAAAAATTCGCACTTGTGACTAACATTCACTGTCAGACATTTCTTGTAATAAAAGATAAGTTTCAGTAGAGTTTATGTGAAATTTCACTACAGTTCGTTGCTCTAGTATCATTTTTTTCTGGCAAAACAAAACTATAGCTCTTATACAAACTGAATACCAAGGCCATGCTGATTTGTTTACAGTCACAAGAGGTGCTTCTTTGCAAAGAGAAGGCTTCACGCTACACAGCTGTCAGTTTAACCTTTGGCGCATGCGTAGTACTTCTGTAGGAGCATTTTATAGCTTCACCTCGTATAACACCTAGTCTGCAATAGATTTTTTTCCTTCACCTCCTCTTTTCTTTCATGCTGGCCTATCTGCGTATTTTTTTTTTTACTTGTTTCCTGTTTTTAAATTTGTATTGTTTGGATTCAAATAATTAAATAAATAAATTTTGTTCGTTATTGGGAACTTAACACTGTAACTTCAGGTCACTCCATGTCTACGAGGAAACTGCGACACAACTGTGACACACCTGTAATCGAGGACAGGGTCAGCGAAAGTGCTGCACCTAACCACATTGCCATCCGCTGTTTAGGTTACAAAACATGATGGTTACCATCATCCAATCGAAAATGGTAAATTTCAAAAATTTTATTGATTTAGATCAAAGTTTCTCCGTAGCGCTAAAGTAACCTGAATTTCCTAATCGGATTCAGTTTTAGACTACAGTGTGGTTTTACGCAATTGTAGCTAGTTGGGAATCATGGTCTAAATCGAATGTGTACTAAGCGACTTAAACATAATTCAAGAAAAAGAAACATGTTTGACGCTAATTACGTAGGTAATTTAAATGAATATTATTTGCGGGGCAAGAAGGGCGTTAAAGAGTTGTTGACGTATGGGCTTTAAAGGCTGTAAAATCCAAACGATAATGTGTGCGGACTTGAGCTACTTCTTTGTCATAGTGTTACCCTTACTCTTCCATTACTCTGTTGTAAACACGCTTATGAAAATATAACTAGTGATTTAACTATAATAAAATTTAGAATTAGAATATTCGAGTACGAAGTTTCTGCTTCTTCCCACAAATTTACGTATCCATAATAAAAAGAAAACATATTTCTTCCACGTCATTCCGTTCTTTACAACACTCAGGAAATGTCATTATTATCTAAACTGTATTCGCATACATAAAACATTTTGTAAGCTACGGCAGTATCCAATAAATTTTATTAAATTTGGAAATAACGTTTTCATCCCCTCTCTACTTTTTCCATTATGAGTTTGAGAGAGAGAAAAAGTTATTGTATTCTTCCAGTCTCTAATTGAAGACTGCAAGAATTCTGGAAGATGCGGGTTCGAATCCCCGTCCGGACATTCAGATTCTGGGTTTCCATGGTTTCACCAAATCACTCCATTGCGAACGCCGGAATGCTTCCTTCAAAAGGCCATGGCCGAATTCCTTTCAGTTCCTTGCCACCAGAAACTTCAATCTCTATTCACCAAGACGTCGACGAGGGGTAAAAAATAAAAATCCTTCAAATAATGTTTCACATTAATTAGATGACACAAATTCCCTCAAATTATCAAACCATAAAACTAATTTTATATTGATATTGAGAAAGATCCAAATAACCTGTTGATCTGCCATTATTTTAATGTTTTGAGCAGTATGTTATTACATATAACGTAGCCTTTCCTATAGTACTTTACTACAAAAAATTTATTTTTATTGAATGACAATGTTGTCCATTCCAGCATTCTTATTATTAAATTTAGATTTTAATCGGCGTAAGCAACCTTACGACACTGCACTGGCAAAGAACGCTGGACACAATGTACAAAGCGCCTGCGGATAGGCTGCCTAGCGATACAACTTGCTGGTTTCTCGCTGTAAGTTTATTGGCCGCTCGGTTATAAACTTTCACCAAATCTACATTAAGGTAAATGGATTTTCTGTTATAAGTTCTCTAAGTAGATCATTAATTTCTTAGTAATATTAATTTTTATTTAGAAATACAAACATTTCACTTTATTACCATGGATAATCGTGGAATCTAAATGATAATGGTACATACATAACACGTAATTTTATTTTATTATTTGATGTAAGCTGTAATGGTGATGACTCGTATAACAGGTGAATGTTCTGTGTGCCACATTTTATTTTCGAATTTAGATATTCAAACGAAACACATTCTATTCACTACTTACCACGTTTCAGCACGCGATTAATTCTGACATCTATTTTACTTTGGAGTACCTAAAAAAACGAATTTTATGCTAAGTGCACTGTATAATAATTGAATGCAGCAAAAACATTTTGTATATCTGCCTGTAGATCATGATATCACACCAACGTCGCGTATAACTATAATATCCGAAATTCCTTGAATCAGTTATAAACAGAATAATATTTCCCCTTGTTTAAAAATCTTATATGTAGTGCTAAACTGAGATAATATTACAATCCAAAAAAATAATATAATGTTCATGATCTTAATTTACAAATTTATATAATATTATTTTGCTGTCTCCACCACACCCTTTTGTTAGACAGAGTTTAATCCTTCTCATAGTTTTTATATATTTTCTAGAAATAAAAAATGTATTTCCATAATGATTTGTTGGAAGACCAAGAGTTACATAACTAAAGGAAGCTGCGACGCAGATAGCTACGATCAATCATATTTCAAGCACTACACTCAAAATTAATTGTATCTTTACTTTTTCATAATTATGTTTACTCACAAAAGATGTCAGTCAAGTCAGTGGCGTAGCTCGGTCAACAAGGGTCCCCCGTGCAAAAACAATTTTTTGGGCCCTCAGGCCAGATGGGCGACCCTTTTTTGTATTGCTTGTAGGGGCCCCCTGAGCTGAGGTAGAGTTTAAAAAAAAAGGAAAAGGTCGCCAGTTTGCCTTGAAGGCCCGCGGGCCCTCTGAACTGCGCTTGGGGGACCCCAGAGGTGCACTTGGGGGCTCCCTGAGGTATGCTTTGGGGCCCCCTGAACGTTAGGCCCCGGTGCACTGCACTGCCTGGCCCCATAGTAGCTACGCCCCTGAGTCAAGTACACCTTTGTACACAACAGCATCCAATCGGCTACTATTCTAATACCATAAATCGGTTTTAGACACCTGGTGCCTATATACTCGTACAAGAAGTTAGCATGGCGTCGACTGTTTCACTCAACAATGAAAAATAGCTTTGTCTTCAAAATCAGAACTTTGTGTAGATATTCACTCAGGCAAACTATAACCAAATGCTAGAAAATGGCAGAATGATATTTAATAGAGTCAATGAAGACTTGTGTTTGATACATACACTTATTTTCTTTGAAGTAAGCAATAAGTTGAACGGTTGTACTGGTGACGAAAATTTGGAGTGCAGAAAATAGTGAATATTTATGAGACTACCGTAGCTCTTAAATGTTATATTCTATGCAACAAAAGGTAGTACTAGTTAACATTGATTTTATAATATTTTACGCTTTTAGCAGGCGTCATATTAATCAAATATTCCACTTACTTTTTCGGAAATCCCGAAAAAGTAAGTGGAATATTTGATTAATATTGATTTTGTTGTGAGAACGGAGACTTTCCCGGCGTTGAGTCTTCAGGGTGTACTGCCGGATTGTGTTTTGAAAACACGATATTTCAACGACTAGCTTCCTCAGGTGTGAAAACATCTGTACTGGTCGACTGACAGTTTCCTTTCCGGTGCATTATTCCCTGTTTAGCGAAGGTGTCTTGTTCCTTGAACATACAGAAATCCATATTTGGATGTAATATGAACATTCGTTATTTGAATTCTCTAATCATTCGCTAAGAATATATGATTTCGAATATCTGAAAATGATGTTACTAAACGAAAATTTCGTGACTGTGTAAACAATCAGTTAGATCAAATTCGAGAAATAAACTATGGAAGTTTTTTGTAATAATTCTCAATAATGTTGGTATAACAGCCCTCAAACCCAGTGAAATTGTGTTTTATGAATTATATATAGCAAGCTCTGGACAGAACTATGCAAGAAAAATTGATTAAATGTTTGTAATTCCAAGTATTCAGGTGAGCTACGGTGATTAGAGGATAATTTGCGACAGCTAAACTGATTTATGTGGATAATTTAGTGTGTAAATATCTTTAATTTTCATTTCTATGCATTTCGTAATGACTGTAATTGATTTTAATTGTTTTAAATATGTTTTTAATTGTTTAAGTATTGTTAGAGTTCGGAAAACATCTGTCGGAAGCTTGTATAATATTCTGGAATATTCTATGGAACTTATATAAGCGATCGGCAGAGAAGAGTTTTGAAACAGTTTTACGTAGGCAAAGAAACCTTTTTACGTATGCAGAGGTAACAGTTTTTACTTGTGCAAGGAGTCTTGTAGTTCAGTAATGTGGGAGTGTATAGCAGTATTGTCTTTGAAAGCAGTAATGAGTGTAATCTCTGGAGCTTATGTTTACAAGTGCAACCGGTATCTTTGGAGTCTGATGTCTTCTAGAATTAAACAAAGTTAAATCTGAAAGTGTATCTTGGACTAATTATTTCATCATTCATTCATAAAAGCCCTAGAAACCTATTTTCCTTCCTTAGAGAGAAATGTACTTCTCAATTGCGTTTCTTCATTAATTACAAACCCGCCATTTTAAATGATTTGTGTGTTACAATAATCCAGCCTGTTAACTTATCAATAGAGATGTAATCATCTCCGGAAATTCTTCACAAACAACTTATGTATTCCGTCACCATTTTCACCAGCCCTCAATTATTACAATACATGTCTGTTAGTCGAACAGGAAGTATTTAATAAGAGGTGAGTAATTAATACGATGAAATTGCGACTGTTTCCTTCTAAATGACCGTTTTACAAGTCATTAAAATTTTTAATTAATATGGGAAGTGTCATGCATTCTGGGCTCATTAATAATTAATACTTGTGAGGAACGTAATTATAACGAGGTATATACATATTTAAATTGTGATTCGAATATACCACCTAAAATAAAAAAGTATAAATGAGGGAACAATTACTAACCTTTTACTGCGGTTCTGCAAACCGCGAAATGAAGGAAAGCTTGCAAAGATTGTTAAGGACATGTGACTCCAAACTTCAAAATCTATCGGTGAAGGATTTTTTTCTAAATGAACACATAAGTTATCGCGTTGGGATGACATCAGGGAATTGAAAAGAAGGCAGAAAGTTACACGTACCTCAGTCAAATTGCAACACAAACATTTATCCTTCATGGTTAAAATCTCAGGCCATAACAAGTCTGGTTCTACCCATGGTGGGTATTCCAAGGTTCGCATATTAAATAGCCTGAGTAATACGGTAGGTAGTGTTCATACAGTCCCTAGTGACTCTGTCAAGGGATAAATACACCTCATTTTTGTAATTGCTCCTATAAGTTAAAACGATTGCAGAGCAAAAGATTCCAAAAGCAAAGTATTTATTAACTGTCGCAGTCTATTTTGGATACTTTCATTTTCTGTTTAGTTACTAAATCACTTTCTCATGGAATTTCTCATAGTTGAAATTGGACTCTCAAAATCGTGATCGGAACAGATGCAAAAATCTTCTTCTCGAACTACTTACGTATATTTATTTTTGCAATATCATTTTCACTCTACTCCTGTCCTCTTTCCATATAGTCCTAACAGTTAAGAATAAGTGTCAGAAAAACATTATTTATAACTATAGAAATAAATGTGATATCAATGAAGTAAGGAGGTAACGTTCGACTCAACGGGTTTTCCATGTACAACTTTTGGATACGATAACGGCCATGAGAATCTTAGTAAAAGGCTCTCGATTTTGTAGGGTTGACATTTATGTTTACAAGTTAGCGGGCATTGGTGATCACATGTTTCTTCCCAGCAGGAGAACGTATTCTCTCCTTCAGGTATCACATACCATATTCTAAATTTGTTTTGCAATTCGACGTTTGTATGCAAAACCGACGTAATTTTGTCTACGAGGTGACGGCATATTATGTCAAGACGGTAGCTCATCCTCTAATCCAACTATAAAAATTACCTAACCTGCTTACAAACATCTTTGTGGATTGTATACCTAACATCGTCCAATAAAGTTTAAAACTGAATGCAATACGCGGAATCTTAAAACAGTGCGTGGCGTTTCTAGGACACGCTTCCTTTTCTTGCGTAGTTTCTGCTTTTATGATTATTTCAGAAATTCTATTAGCGTTCAACCTTAATACTTTTTTTTTTTTTTTTTTTTTTTTATTTATTGACACTTGGCCTGTTGGCCATACAGTCAATATACATTCTATTTATCCATATACACTGATTCGCTCACATTTACCCAATCATATATACAAATCACTGTTTATATTATAAGATCAAACACACTTTACGGATGGTATACAGCAGAAATAATAATTTACATAACATTAAGAAAGTACACATCAACAATGAGGACATAAAATTATAAAGATGGTTAGATGGAGAGTTAAAGATTAAACATTTTCACAGTAAATTTTGATAATACATGATTTTTATAGTTTATTAGGTTAAAATGTAATAAAACCATTACCGTCTAGTGTTCCATGAACGGTAACTATTTGCAATATTGAAGAGTGGGGTGGGATCTCCCGTTTATATCTCTATATTGTTTCTTGTAATAAAATGCACCATCTTTTGGTATATAGAAATATTTCCTAAGGCAAGAAGATGGCTGACATTGACTGGATATCTTATACCCCAATGTTTCAAGTCTTCCCAAAAGGTGTCCGTTTCTTCCTTGTATTTATTACATCCAAAGAATATATGGTTTGTGTCGGCCTCGGACTGCCCATCACATTGACAAAAAGGGGAGTTCACTAGCTTTATTTGTATAAATGGCTTCCGAATCTCCCGTGGTTGAATTTTAGTCTCGATATTGTGGTGACTGCTTTTTTTGTGGCGTATTTCTTTTGGAACCACTGTGTCCTTGGTATCGACGGATGTATCTGCCTATAATGTGCTCCTTTGTGTTGGTTAGTGGATTTCCACATATCATTCCAGGTCTCCATACATTTTTGGCGAAATAGTGGGATTAGATCACTTCCTATTAGAAGTTCAACTGGGTTTCCTGTTTGTGCGGCTATTTTTGCAAGAGCATCCACTCTTTCATTGCCATGTAGTCCGACATGCGCCTTGACCCAGATAAAGGAGATCTTCATACCTTGTTTCTTTATGTCGGTCATCAACTCCATTATGTTATACAAAAGTGGAGTCCTCCCTCTATCTTTGATTCCATCATCCAGTTTTTGCAATGCCGATTTACAGTCTGTAAGAACAACTGTATTCTGAATGCGCATCTCTAGCGCATATTCCAACGCTTTAAGTATTGCAAACAGTTCGGCTGTGAAAGAGGATGTTTCCTCACGCAGCTTAAACAACCTTTCCACTATGTTAGTGCTGTCAAAAAAGGCACTCCCAACCATGTTGCCAGTCTTTGACCCATCTGTATATATATATACCACCCGACCCATACCACTTAGGTAGTCATTTAGAAGATTATTGTTGCTAAGGGCGTTCTCTGAATATCTCAGATTTTCTACGATCTCGTTCCGGATCATATGGGTTTCGTAGTCAACTTCGTAACATGGTAATCTTGGGAGAGAGAACACTTGTGTCTGATATTCATTAAGCTCAGCGATGGCCGCAACTAGGGGTGGGCTGTTCCTGTGGGTCCAGTAAGCAGAGGTTGATGTTACTGCCCACAGGGCGCGTATTTTTATTGTAAGCGGGTTTCCGGTTTTCTGGAACTGTTTTATTATAAACTTTTTACTGAGATATTGGCGCCTCAGTGCGAGTGGCATTTCATTGGTTTCGGCTAGCAGTGCATTGGTTGGCGTCGACAGGAATGCCCCTAAGCAGAGTCGAAGAGCTCGGTACTGACATTTATCCAGGCGGTTCAGAAGTTGATCGGACGCGGATCCGTAAAGTACACAGCCATAATCTAGGTGAGGTCGCACCATGGCTTTGTAGAGAGCTATTGAGATTTTGGGATCAGCCCCCCACCAAGCACCGTTAGTGGCTCGGAGTATGTTTATTGCTTTATCACATTTCCCAACTATTTCACATACCTGACGCGTCCATCTTAGCTTGTTGTCTAAGTATAATCCCAAATATTTGATACACTTTAGGAGTGGCAATGTATATGGTCCGAGTCTTATGTTTTCAGCTGCCAGTACCTTATGCCGGGTGAAGGTTATTACTGCGGATTTTTCTGGTGATATTTGGAGTCCGTTTTCCTTTAGCCAAGTCTTGAGTTTAGTTAGCGTTTGGCTAAGATAGAAATAGGTGTCCTGAAGGTTCCTGGATGTTTTGTAAATGCAAAGGTCGTCCGCATATTGTATAAACCAGGTATCTGGTGACAGTGTTATGCCAATGTCACTACAGTATATTATGAACAGGAGTGGTGCCAGGATAGACTCTTGCGGGAGCCCAAAACTTGTACGCCGGGGACCAATTTTGCCAGTTGGTGTCATAATTATCAGAACTCTATTTTGCAGAATGTTCCAAAGATTTAATATAAATGTTTCAGGCAGTTTCATTAGGAGGAGTTTTTGTACTAGAATTCTGGAACAACATTATCATATGCTCCAGTCAAGTCTGTAAACACACACGTTGTGTACTTGTTAGCTGTCAAGCTCTCTTGTAACTCAGTAACTAGGTGTGCCAGAGCGTCAAGCGTACCCAGGCCTCTGCGAAAACCGTACTGAAAATGGGGGAGTTTTATATAGTGTTCCACGTGCCACTCTATTCTGAGCCTAATCATACGCTCCAGGGTTTTACACATACAAGACATGAGAGAAATCGGCCTGTATGATGCCGGGTCGCATGGGTCCTTGCCTGGTTTGAGGATAGGGACTATTCTTACAGTTTTCATAGATTCGATGTCAATGCGTCGTAACCAAACGTCGTTCATTACTTTTAGGATTGCTAGCTTGCCTTTTCTTGGTAGATATTTGAGCATGGCGTAATGGATGTTGTCTGGCCCAGGCGATGTGTTCTTACTATTACTGACAGACGTTTCGAACTCTTCCAGATTAAATGGCTGTAGCATCTGTTCATTGGATGTATTTTCCTGTAGGCAGATCTTGTTTGTTACTGACGGTGGTGTCATCTTCTCCAATATCTTCTCTAACACCTCTTGCGTTGCGGTATGAGTTGAGCAGTTACTCGATGAATTACGGAATTTTCTTATCTCGTTCCACACAGTGATCGGGGAGGTGTTACGGTTTAAGTTTTCGCAAAAGGCTATCCACTTTTGCCGCTTTTTCCTTTTCAAGAAGCGTTTTACTCTGGCCTGAATTTTACTTAAAAGAATAAAGTTTTCCTCCGTTGCGTGTTGTCGATAGATTTTTAGGGCTTGTTTTCGTTCTTGAACTGCCGCGGTACATTCTGAGTCCCACCATACTGCAGATCTTCTTCGCTTTAATTTCACTGGGTGGTTTTCGGGAATCGTCGTAAGAGCCGCTTGTTCTATTCCGTTTAATATTTTCTCATAGTCGCGCTGCGTATCCCCGGTTTCTTTGAAATTTGAGAATATATTGCTTGCTGCTTTTCTGTAGGCGCTCCAATCGGCACGCTTAATGTTCCATCTATACGTGGGTTTTCTTCCTTTGTATTCTATGTGATGTCGTTGATAAGAGAAAAAAATGGGAAGGTGGTCTGACCCACTGGTGTCTTTTATGGTTGTCCAGACGGCTGTATGGGAGAGGTGGGTCGACGCCAGAATTACATCTACAGCTGATCTCCGTTCTCCTGGTTTTGATATCCTTGTGTACGAGCCGTCGTTAAGGACCACTAGTTCCTCTTCTTCTGCTACCTCCATTATCAGTCTTCCGACAGCGTCCGTTCTTTCACTCCCCCAAACCAGATTATGACCGTTTACATCGCCCATTAAAATTACAGGTCGGGGGATTTGTTTCACATAGGAGCTAATAACCTGCTTGCTTACAATCGTATTTGGAGAACGATAAATTACTAGTATGGTCGATTCAATACCGTTAACGCGCGTTCTTATTGCGCATCCTTCTACCCCATTTATTACATTCCTTAGTTTCAGGCTGCGGAATGGTATGTTTCTTCTAATTAGTATAGCCACTCCACCGTAACCGTCTGCTCTGTCGTATCGCTCGGTATTATAGCCAGGGATGTTGAATTGTTCCTTAGGTTTAAGCCACGTTTCTGCAATTCCGGCAACACATACATCGTACGATTTTTAATAGATGGTGCAAACTTTCTTTGTTGGAACGGACAGAACGTGCGTTCCAGAATAAAAGATTCTTCACTTCCCTATTCCCCGCCATTGTTGCTTAGTTCTTCCTCTGTACCGTGCAGGTTGCTTGTGGATTCTATAATCCTACTAATATTATCCCTTATTGCGTCGATTGGGAGTGTCCCTCCTCCAGATTGTATCTGCTGTAGCAGCGTGGTAATGAAATTAAGCATTATTTCTATTAGGCGATGCCTGTCTGATGTGGCTGGAGGATCCTCCATGTTATTGACGGTGCTGGTTAAATTACTCTGTAAGGGCACCGTTGGTCTTTGGCTAGGAATGTGATATTGCTGGTAATCTTTCCAGTTATTTGTATTGCTATGTGTCGTGATCTGTTGAGGTCGGACGACTTTTGAATTAATTCCCGGAGGTACCATGTTGTCTCGTCTAAGTGGGACTGGGTTTGTCCCATGCAGTGGCTTGGACTGATTATTCTGCGGGGTTGTCCTCATAGGGAAAAGCGACATGTTCTGTTGTCTAGACAGTACCGGAGATTGGGAGACAATCTGTGGAGGGGTTGCTGCCGCCCTTGTGTGTGGCCTGTTATCAAATGAGGCTAGCTGGTAGGTTGGTTGTTGGTAGTTGTTGACAGGAAAAGAGTGCATGACCGGCAGAGGCGGAAATTCAGTTGGACTATTGTACTGCAAGTTGATGTTGGTTGCAGCTTGAGCGTAGGGTCTATTCTCATGTATAGCTGTGGCCTCGCTATAGCTGACATTATTCAACGCCATATATTGCTTAATGGCTCTCGTCTTCTGATATACGGGACACAGTCGATCTGTGGCTAAGTGTTGGCCAGAGCACAGAGCACACTTAGGTTGGGACGTTTTAGGACATGACTCAATGCTATGATCGGATGCACAAAAACCACAGCGCGTTTGGCTTCGGCACTGATTGCTCCCATGACCGAAACGCAAGCATTTGTAACACTGGGTAACTGATGGAATATAAACCTCAACATTACAGCGAACCCCGTGGATGTAGACAAATTTAGGCAGCAGCTGAGATTTAAATGTTAATACACATACGGGAAGTGGTGTAAGTTCCTGTTTACCTTGTTTTACAACTTTTTTATTGAACCGTCGGATACCTACTACTTGGGCCTCACATTCTATCACTGAGAGTATTTCTATGTCACTCAGGGAGATGTCCACGTTCCTAATTACACCCTGTTTGTGTACCATGAACTTTGGGATGTAAGCCACCATATTGTTTCTAGCGAAGACTTCCGATGTTACGAGGCTATTTGCCGCCGCACTACTGTTTGTTTCAATTTTTATTCTATTACGACCAGAACTCGTGATGTTCAAAAGATGATTTGATCTTAGGATACCTTGCTCACGTAGTAGCTTTCCTATAACCATTGGATGTAACCGGCCTATGTTCTTCTCCTTCCCCTCTACAAAAACTATAAATGGGCCGTAATCGCTTGCGTCGTACCTGTAGCTTGATGTATTCTGCTGCGCGTCCTGTAGACTGCTGCCGGAAATGGAGGGTGCAGTTGCCGCTTGTGTTGCTGTTGTTGCTGGTACTACTGGTGCTATTGGAGTTGCTGACGTTGTTGGTGTCGTGTTGACAGTAGACATCGGCTGCTGGGCTGCTGAATGTATCGCTGAGAGCCGTGCGACTTTTTCTGCTGCATGGGTTGATTTTCTTACATCTTCTTCTGTTGGTACCTGGCGTTTAGCAGGCTTGTTACTTATGCTTTGGCTACCGAGCATGGGATCGTCTGGTACCACACTGAACTGATAATTCACAGACTCGATTGGAATGGCTTCGTCAGTTTGTTGGTTGCTGACTGTGTTCAACGCGGCTGCAATTACCGACCCGGTTGGCGTGCCACTATGATTTTCAAGTTCTGATGTGTGGTCCTGAAGGCCAGAAGTTCCACCTTCACCGTACATCCCACCGAACATTGTGGGTGACGGTCACACGGACTAGTATATAAGATGAGCACGATTACCAATCGATTGTTTTCACCTAGAACACAGTAGATTGTATTTCTTGGTAAACTATTACGTCTACCACACACACACTACTTGTTTACCGCGACCGATTAGCTAGCTTCGGTTATAACTTCACCAGGAAACGTAAACTACCAGGAAGTTGTTGCTCCGAGAGCTCGCTGCAGACTGGCTTAATACGTTAAGTGCAAATTAAAAGTGTTAACAACTTTTTTATTTCCTATTCATTTAATAAAAATTTAAGTAAGACATTTTAAAAATTTCCGGAAGCTTTTAAGTTATTTTGTTTCTAAGTACTTATAATCCACCCTTCCTTTCTAATCCTGAAAAGACTAATGCAGACCACAGAGATTTTCCTCCCATTAGCTTCTCTTTTATGTTTGCATAACCGTATTCTTCATTGTTGACTGACTTCTCTTGAGCAAACAAACTCTCCTCTTAACAACTCGAGCAGAGTGGAGGAGTGCTGAAGGGGACACAAATTGCAATCTGTCCCCTGACTGTTTATGCAAATTATGACCTCGATTCCTCGCGTATAGATTTTACTTCTGGTTCGGTGGAACTGTTCACTTTTCGATTCTGTTACGCTCGACTTGGCACAACCTAGTGGCATTCTCTGAATTTTCAAACAATATAGCATGACCTCATCGTCTTGGAACATAATTCGTATTTAGTTATGTTTAAAATCAATACTTATATATTTTCAGTAGTTACCCTAAGATAGCGACACAGCACACAAAACTATTTCGGAAGACCTGTTAAAGTATTTAGTCCTATTGTAAAAGATCCAAAAGTCATGCTTGGATGTTTGTATTCTTTTTCTATAAAGTATTGCTAGACAATTGCAACAGCAACAACAACAACAACAACAACAACAACAACAACAACAACAACAACAACAACAACAACAAAAACTTTTACAGTGGCTGTCAACAGATGTGCTTTTGACGTGCCAAGAAACTTTAGTCTTCACAAACATAAACAAAAAAACTTTATAGCTTCTTCATCTGACAAGTAAGCATTTCGGTGGATGCTTTATAGAACAACATATTAATTTTCTTTAAAAAATGTAATCAAACATAAGGGTATTAATATTTCAAATATAAATATTTAACTTTATTTGGATTTCAGTTGTTCATGCTGAATGCATGTAAATTCATAAATAATTTATTAAAAGTGAAAATTACAAGTTCGCTTGAAATAGTGTTTTTCGGGCACTCATCGTCTTATCCACTTCATGTGGATCATGTTCAATAGGAAGATTACACATATTTGAACTTTTTCCGTCCTCAGACAGGAGCACTCTGATTTTATTCATCAGATACAAATTCACATAGTATATCCGGGAAGACTTAGTTTTGACATGCATAAGCGAGGTACAAATTATCACGAACTAAAAATAAAAAGGTTTTAAAAGTTCACAGAAAACTGGTGAAGTACTAACGGGTTCGCATTGTTTAAGAATTTGGAGTTCAATTCAAGATTTCAAAAACGTACCCACTTGCAACTCTAACCTCGTGTACCAATACACTACTACATACTTATCTATCAAGAAGTTCCTCCCACTTTGCATTACTCACCAGTTCTTCCCATAAATCTAGAAGACTGTTTGCATTAGTTTAAAAATTATCTCTGAAACAACTATTACTCTGTTAATCATGTGTAGTAACTCCAATAGATTTTCACATAGTTTTTTCAGAAAGCTATTCTGCAGTAAATACTCCAGGTGCATTTCTCTTACTGCCTGTCTGTTTCATATGTACTCGTCTCCCAAATTAATAGGTTCTTAGTATTTAAATGGTTTAGTTTTTTATTATATCAGCCTGTAATCTCGTAACCCATAATACAGAAAACCGTAATCAGTCTATTATGTCGTTTCAGAACAAACTGCTCGTCATTTACGTCCTCTACCACGCTTTCGGAGGATTAAGGGGGAACGCGAACAACAAAAATTTATTGCCAAAGTTCTCAAACGACTTTAGAGATATTAAAGACTTGTCACAAGTTTAGCAGATGTAGACGGTCTGAAGACAAACTGCTGCCGTTATCTTCTCGGTCGCTGGCGGAAACCGCTATAATATTTCTGCTTATCGTGCCTCCCAACAGATATCCAGAGTCCGTTTAGCGAAAGTTATGTAACTTTATAAATTTGTGAACGAATCAGAGAAGGTAGATGACTTCTTGGAAAAATTTGTATTTACATTTTACAATGGTGATTCTAGTATTCACTCTTCTTTTCTATTATCTCAAACGTAGTGTACATATTCCTCATTCCGTAGTTGTTGATAAAAGAACGTCATAAAGCCTCTAGTCCCCTCCAGATCTCTTTATTATTTACCAAGAAGCGCCCGCCTCCTGCAGATATCAAACGAGATTTGTAGTTATATTTACTATAGGTAAAGCCTCGAGTGGTCGTAATGACCTGGTGACAGGGTTTCTATTGGCTCTGTATTCCGCCCCCATCGTTACCGCCATAACCTAACCTAGTAATCCTAACACTAATTGGGGACATACAGCTCAACGTGGAATCCAAACAATGTAAACGTTCTGACGTACTTCACACTTAACAGCAACCTGTGTAAGAGG
>JARYHS010012519.1:169299550-169344548 GCA_031002005.1 Vandiemenella viatica
TCTCAGTGTTATAAACGCTTCAACTATTAATCTGAATGAGCGTTAAGTGGTAAACTACATAAGAACTACACGAAATATTCCAAACGAGCCTAGTGACTGGGCCTGGAATCCTAGAAGATGTGTGTTCGATGTCCGATCGGCCACCTAAATTCCGGTTTCTCAAAGTTTCCTGAAATAACTGCAGCCGAATGCTGGAATGCGACATGCATTGATGGCGTGAACTATATCCTGCTCTGTGTTTGCCCACACCCTTCCCCGCCTGTCAGGAACACGGTATTTTTGGCACTGATGTATGTTATTTGTTTCGTGTTATTTCCTTTTTGATGCAATCATAAAATTCTAGTCTTACAAATGATATCTGTGCTGTGAATGTGTACTGCTTGTTCATGTGTTTGCAGATCTGCAATTGGGGGTGGTTACAAGATCTTTCTTATGATGGAAAGAAGTGTGGGAGTTCAGAAGCTGAAAATGACTTTATACTTCATGTACCGTTAATCTCCAGCGCCTGATCAGTGAATTCACATTGATATTTAGAAGCAATGAAGATCAAAGACAACACAGTTGATATGCTTGCTGTAGTTTTTCAGATTCGCAGCTATTAAACTGCATTTATAAAGAGCTTACATTAATAGTACTATCTGATTAGCAGTTCCATCAGCGATTGGGATTTCTAAGAGTTTGATTCGATTTACACTATCGAAAGATTTTTGTGTTACCTATAAATACAAGGTGTGTTTCTATGATAAATTCCAACTGTTTTTCAGTTAATGATTTAGGAGTAAAATCATAATCTCAACAGGACATTCTTTTCATAAAGAATTCTGTTCTTCTCCAGTTTTATTGTTATAATATTCTTCCGATTTGTTGTTTTTTTTTTAATTGTTGCAAACATTTATTGACGACTGTTCAATTTGCACAACCTTTACGATTTTCTTTCTTAAAATTTGGGATAGCTATAGCTTTCTGCCAGGATCAGGTAGTGGTTTTCCAACCCCGGTTTGATTCATAAGATGCAGAAATGTTGATTTAAGTGTACATCCTCTCCACGAGTTTTATTGTTATTGAAACTTTTTAATATACTTTCAAATTCTTGTTTTGTTATTAGCTGAATGAAGTTGGGCTAACTTATTTTCAGTTTCCAATCACAAAATTTGAAAATATTGTAACCATGTTAATTAGTTTCAATTATTTTATATTCTACTTTGTTTCTCCTCGTGGTTTGTCAAATCTTCGTAAGTTTTAGGATGGTTTTCTTAGGTCTCCCTCTGAACCAGAAACTAGGCTATCCAGCAATCCCTGCGCACTTTACATGTAATTGTTTTCGAAATGGTCACCTTTGTGATCAGTTTTTTCTTCTATCGATTTGGTTGCTATATATTTCTTAAATGCATTTCTCTTATCATAGATTTTTTCTTTAATTTCATCAAACCAATGCCTTATCCCTTTCTTTCTTAACATTCTTCTTAACTCCGACGCTTTCATGAGCAGCTTCAATATTTTGCCAATGTTCTTCCGTTCATCTTCTATTGTTCTGCCCAATTCAAAATTCTGTGTTAATATTTTTTTTCTATGTTGAAAAAGTCGTGAAATACTGAGATCTATAACGAAGTTCAGTTTGAAGCTTTCTTCCGGTTCTGCTTTCTTCTGTAGATTTTTTTTTTTTTTAGACAAAGGAGAGTAAACCTGACTGTTGAAGTAATTGATCTAATCTTGTGTAAACTATTAATTTGTCCAATTGTTGGTTTGCTATTACGCAGTCTGTAATAGATTTATTTCCTCGTGCGTCTCATATGTATTTGTAGCAATCTTTGTTGGAGTAGAATGTATTCGTAATTCTGAGATAATTTTGTCCCGCATAATCCATTAAACTATCACCATTTGTATTTTTTGTTTGTTCGGCGTATATTCTTTAGTTTACTGTTGCCAATCCTAGCTATCGTTTTATGCAATTTGTTATAAAATGTCTCAGTCTTTGAGTAATCTCCTTCTCGCTTAATTACACTAAAATAATTGAGAGGAAGCCTCGCTTCAGTTTTAATACTTAACTGATTTATCCTTTCATTAAAAAATATGTAATTAGCAATTTAGACGTGGAGTGGTTTATGAACCATCAGAACAAATCTTTTCTTGAATTAACTTTAGAAAATTCAATTAAATTTATGAGAGCTTTAAAACCAAATATTTCGATATACTTATCTCAGTTATTTTTGCATATTTTATATATAAAAGTAGTGCAAATAGAGGTCCGAGGATTTTTTCTCACGCGGTCTGCATTTGATTCAATTACCTAAATCAATTTGATTCCAGGTAGAATGTATTGATGGATTTAATTGAGTTTCATCGTTATAAGAGCTTGTTTTTTCCATCCATGTTACATATAGTACCTATTATTTTCGCTCCTTTGGATCCTGTTTTACATTCCTTGAATGTTGTAGTGTATGATGAGCAAGCTAGATTAGTGCGAAATTGCGTTTTTTCTTCATTCCGATTACACGCCTCGTTTTTCCAGCTTCCCATCAGCATTCAAAGCGTCTTCTGACCCGCCCTCAAGTGGTCAATAACGCAGCCTCGCCACGTGTAATACCGCCGGTAGGCAATTTAAAGGTAACGCGCGCCGAGCATACCTTATTCCGACCAGACCACGCCTCACGCGAAACGAATTATCGGCCCAAAGGTCGTACTGGTCCTATTGCGTGAATGGTTACGCCCAAGTCACTGCGTATGACCGTCAAATACCCAAAAATCTTAAATTTTAATATTGGCACCGAAAGCAGTACCCAGTCTAATAGTAAGACATTTATTATACCAAATGTGATCTGATTTCAAGATTCTACTCATATTTAGTAATAACTTCTGGTTAAATTTGAAAAACAAGAAACGTCACAGGCAAAATAAATTATTATCATGGTGTCCATTTAAAAAATAACCGGTATATTTGAAAAATCAATAAAAACTAAACGGGCAGCGATAGAAATACACCGTTTGTTGCAATATGCTTGGGACAACAGTAAATTTTCAGGCAGAGAAACTTTCGAAATTAGTTACAATTTTCAACAACAGATGGCGCTGCAGGCGATTTGAAAGATATAGAAGTAAACGCAGTCTGTGAGTTCGCCATTCTGTAAGTCGTCTTTCTGCTGTAAGCGTGTGCTGTTTTCAGATTGCAAGTTTGCTGTGAAAAAAATGGTTTATTCCTTAGAACTTTAGATTTTTCCAGACCGCAGCGCCATCTGTTACTGAAAATTGTAACTAATTTCGAAAGTTTGTCTGCCTGAAAATTTACTGTCCCAAGCATATTGCAACAAACGGTGTATTTCTATCGCTACCCGTTAAGTTTTTATTGATTTTTCAAATATACCCGTCATTTTTGAAACACCCTGTGTAATTCATTAAAATTATTTTCTTCTACCATATCAACATAGAAAAGCGTCATGAGCCACCGAAACTATGATTTCCAGATTTTACGGATTTTCTCACTTGTAATAATCTCTTGGTGGTGACTCTACTTCAAAACTTGTTAGGCGCACTGTATGGCGTCAGAAATAGAAACTACTTGATTTTTATTATATTAACATATTAATATTGAGCCTCGCACATGACACGTCTCAGGGGTTACAATAACATAAAAAAATGGTACAAAAAAAACAATGAATTTATTTACCAAACTAAACGACACAAATCTGACATGTGAATAGTTTTACAGATGGTTAGCTCAGTTGGCTGTTTCGAACAAGTCTCTAGCTAATCAGGGTAGCTACTCAAGGGGTATTTACCGGGCCCTTGATATGTTGCAATAAGTCGCACTTTGATGGCCCATTAGCGTGTCCGCGCACTGTTGACACTGCCGGTGGCGGGAAGCGAACCTCAGACCCACAGAGGATGGCGGTAGTCTCGCCAGTCCGTCTTCTTACCTCGACACACAGGCGACAAGTACCTCTTCTCCCCTCCAGCCTCGGGGCAGCATTCCATGGAACAACATAAAAGAATATGCGAGTGTCGTGTCACTATTGTTCGTAGGCTGGCCGTGTCCCTGTTGTTATCGACGACAGTGCCGTGGGCTGGCTAACGGCTGCAGCTCGCATAACACCAGCCCTCCATCTATCGCTGCACTCTGCCTCGCCTTGGGAACGCGTCTCATTATACACTTTTATTATTTTTTGCATGTTTAGCTATGATTCTGTATGTTATAGACAACATGCATCGCCAGTCTGTTAATAAATGTAAATACAGAAATTGCTAATATTAAATAATAACTAGACGACCCGTGCGAAAATTTAGCGAAAGAAATGCGATGAAAATTGAGGTTGAATATGATGTCACCAAAGCTGAGTCATTACTCTTCATACTCCTACTTCATTTATCGATTTTGGTTAGAAATCCAGGGAGATAAAAGGCTCGAAAGACATAAAACGTATTTTAGAAATATTGATATTTTTACCGTTTAAGGGTCGAATTACTAAAAATTAATTTCTTAGAATATAATGTTACCACGGCAGAAACCTTAGTCTTTAATATGATATCTCATTTATCTATATCGGTTAGATATCAGGGGAGATAAGCAGCTCGTGACACAAAAATGCGTTGTAGAACCATTTATACTTTAAGAGTTGAATTAGAAAAACTTCTTTCTTAAAACATGATTTCACAAAGCTGAGCCATCACTCCTTATAATCCTACTTCATTTATCGATTTTGGTTAGATATCCAGGGAGATAAATGGCTCGAGATACAAAAAACGCAATTTAGAAAAATTAACATTTTTGCCCTTTAAGGGTCGAATTACGAAAAACTCCTTTCTTAAAATATTACTTTACCATGGCGGAGACCCTATTCTTTAATATGATTCCTCATATATACATATATATATATATCGGTTAGATATTAAGGGAGATAAATCGCTCGTGACACAAAAATTCGTTATAGAAAAACATTATTTCTTAAAACATTATTTCACAAAGCTGAGATATTACTCCTTACAATCCTACGTCATATATCGATTTTGGTTAGATATCCAGGGAGATAAATGGCTCGAGATACAAAAAACGCATTTTAGAAAAATTAACATTTTTGCCCTTTAAGGGTCGAATTACGAAAAACTCCTTTCTTAAAATATAATGTTACCATGGCGGAGACCTTATTCACTAATATGATACCTCATTTATCTATATCGGTTAGATATTAAGGGAGATAAATCGCTCGTGACACAAAAATGCGTTATAGAAAAATTTATACTTTTTCCCTTTAATGGTTGAATTCCAAAAACATTATTTCTTAAAATATGATTTCACAAAGCTGAGACATTACTCCTTACAATCCTGCTTCATTTATCGATTTTGGTTAGATATCCAGGGAGATACAAAAAACGAATTTTAGAAAAAATAACATTTTTGCCCTTTAAGGGTCGAATTACGAAAAACTCCTTTCTTAAAATATAATGTTACCATGGCGGAGACCTTATTCACTAATATGATACCTCATTTATCTATATCGGTTAGATATTAAGGCAGATAAATCGCTCGTGACACAAAAATGCGTTATAGAAGAATTTATACTTTTTCGATTTAAGGGATGAATTCCAAAAACGTTCTTTCCTAAAATATGATTTCACAAAGCTGAGACATTACTCCTCATAATCCTACTTCATTTATCGATTATGGTTAGATATCCAGGGAGATAAATGGCTCTAAATACAAAAAACGCATTTTAGAAAAACTAACTTTTTCGCCCTTTAAGGGTCGAATTCCGAAAACTTCATTTCTTAAAATATGATGTGACCAAAGTGAAGACCATAAGCTTTAAAATGACACCTCATTCATTGATTTCGGTTAAGTATGAAGAAAGATACAGGCTAGTGACAAAAAAATACCTTATAGAAATAATATATATGATGGTATTTTGTGAAAATCTTTGGCAGAAAAGAATAAACCTGGTGCAGTTAGTCCCGAGACTAACGAGAAGATGCTGGGCAATAATTGAGTGAGACACGTTAGAAATGATTGCTTCATGATACGAAACAAGCAGGAGGGAAACTGCAAAAGATATTATGTAATAAGACAGGATTTTCCCTTAAAGTCGACGTAGTCTAGAAATGAACTACGGCTGCGACCGATGAAGAAGTTAGGCATATGTAAAAGTTATATTGAGATTATTGTAATATATGATAAGCTGCGAAGTAAAATTGTGATTAAGTGGAACTCGGAAAGTACAATAGTGGTTAAATAATTGACGGCTCTCTCGAGGTTATCTCAACGAAAACTGAATTACTCCACACATGCTTAATAACAGAATACTTAATTTTGTGCTTCGTTTACTCTAATCTTTGTATTCCTCTACATTTCTTCCATTTGTATGTTTTTACGCTCATGTATTATAAGATACGCGTGTCTTAAAATGTTAGGCATTAATTTTTCCCTATTTTCGTTTGAATCTGCCAGATTCTAGTGTATGGTATCTACTGAGCTATCTCTGAACGTGTTGCTACCTGCCTGTGGGTCTGAGTGCTCTGAGGTGTCGCACACTGTATCAGGGAGGTACAACGGACCGGTCACGTGACCGGGCTCCCGCGTACCGGCGGTTTTTAGGAGCTTTCCCGCAGACGAGGCGAATCCCGGGATGTTCTCTAAGCTTTGCCTCATAAGCTACACATTGAACGCAAACAAAATACACTTATCACACGCTGAACATAGTTACTTCTTTCACTAACAGATGGCAACACTTCATTTCCCACATTTGTACTTAGTACGGCCTTGCAGTAAGTACAAAATGCTTGGCGTCAACAAGGTCATGAGGCCGTAAAACCATACGTTCAAATTTAACGATACCAACGATGAATAAAACTCACCGAAGGCAGCAGATCCTAAAGTGTTGGGAAAAAAAAAGGTGGAGAATAAGAAGAAGACAAAAGGGGATGTGTTGTTGAGTGCAAATTATTGTTTTGATGGTTGAATCAGTTCTGAGATAAAATGTATGATTATTGTAGTCATATTTAAAATGCCGGTTAATTTTTTTTCATGTGGCTTTATGCGTCGTCAACGTCGAGGTCTTTACAAGCGGGAGGGAAATGAGGGCAAGGAACGGGAAAGAATTCGATCATGACCTTTTGAAGGAAGCATCCAGGCATTTGCCTGGAGTGATTTGCCGAAACTGTAAAGGGGGTCTGTTTGGGGATGGTAAGTGTGTGCGTGTTTGTTCTCAGTAATAAATGTAACGTGCATTAGTGACTTACTGAGTGCAGACCAAACATAACCTTATAATCACATTCTGAATATCAACATCTACACTAATCACTGCAATGCCAACTAAACCCCTATTATCAGGATGGAAAACCGAATGGGTGGGTCAAACACACACTTTTAGCATGGGCGTTATCACTGATTTTATGAAATAGTGCTTACCTTTGACAAGTAGAAATGTAGGTGCTTTTCTTGTGGCGGACGCCGGAAGATCTTAACACGTAATCTGACACCAGGGCAGTCGATATTTAACGTAGAGACTCCGAGCTACGCTCTTGGTAATATTCCGAATGATATTTTTGGGCAACATAACCATAGAAAATACTACATTCAACTTAGCACCTTCTGACACTGAAAAGCAATTTATATAGGTCATTAGGAAGGCAACGTGAGTTCTTTAACCAAGAGTGCTATGTGGTTAGTGAAACAAGACGCACAAATACATTTTAACAACATTTATTGATAAAAACTTAACTATTACACATTCGTCCAGTAACCATCTACGTTATGAAGGATTGAGGAAATAACACGTTACTAAACTCACCGAAATCATTTCAGACACTTAGAGAACATAATGAAACTTTTAACACTCATCAAATAACTTCCATTAGATAACACTTTAGACACAACTGTTCCCATAATTAATATTTATAACTTTACGAAACCAAACCAATAGAGATACATTGCTATTACGAGGCAAGCCAGGCCAGTGAAACATTATTCGTCTTACCTGCTACTCAGATGTTCTAGTAGTGACAGAATGAAGAAGGAGCAATATGGAGATATAGCCTTTATTCGCCATTGAGCGACCCGCGCGATGTCTCTTGACAGCCGCCATTGCTCAAACAGCCAATCAGGGAGAAGAACACTTGTGACGTTGACTTCTCAACTTGGTGGTGGGAGCTTTGTTCCGCACCAGAACACGCTAGAATATTCTATGCTAACTCCACGGACAACGCATGCAGTTCACGTGTTCATCGCATGTGTCGCTACGCAGGGCGTAATTCAACCCGCAACGCTAGCATTTCCGCTGCGATTCTCAGCTGCTCGAAGACAAGAGCCTCAACTCTTATAAGCAATGAATACATTAAATATATTTTTATTCCAAAATTACTACGGCCCATTACAAAACCATGGAAAACCCAAATATGGATGGCGGAACGTGGATTCGTACCCGCGTCCTCCCGAATGCGAGGCCAGAGTCTTAACCGCTCTCCCACCACCTGGTCGGAATGAGTTATAAATAAAGTCATTCAACATTCTACGACAGATAGCCACTCTGTGGTGTTCTATGGACGGTTTATTCGCAATCGGACTTACCTTAATTAAATTGTGTGACTTACCTCACCTCAATTCGTATCAACTTTCAGTTAGACAAATCTACTGAAACTTGGACTAGTAAATCTGAATCATTCACTTTCAAAACTGGGATGGATAATATTTGAGGAAGGAAACAAACCATACACTGAAATAGCAGATTTATTCATGAATTAGGTAAGAATTTACATACGCAAGACAAATTTCGAAAGGAAACTCTGATAGGTGTAAGTTAAAGGTAACTAATGCCACGTGTAATGAAATACTGTAGCCAACATTATATTTCCTACGCAGTGGTGGGGATGAGCCAATACGCCACTCACCTATCAACATAATTGCCTTCAGTCTGTCTAATTAAGTGGAGCGACACCTAAATTAATGGCATGAGCAGTGTTAGACCCGCCTACTGAGGTGGTTTGTGGTGGCAGCTAAAAGACGTTATCACCCACAAGAATTAATTTGTTCAAGTGGAAAGACTGCGAATTCGTCTCAACCCACGCATCTTGAATTGTTTATAGCGGCTCCAACGTTATTATGAAAATTTCCACCGCCCACCACAGCAACAGTAAACCACGCTCTAAACCGACCGTTTCTGGCTCATTTTCAGACAAAGACCGAAAGGTATACGCAACTGCTGCTCTTCTGTTGTTTGTGAGTCAACTCGTTCGTTTTTCATCATGCATTATTTTAAATTGCAAAAATCGTATCCTGTAACAACGCTCGTGTTTCTCCAGCAATTACACGCAGTTAAAAAGAAACGTCCAAATTTCTTCCTTAACATCGTAGCACAAATTCTTATGTTTCTCTACAGTAGCTGTGTTTTATTCCGTTTCAACTGACAAAATTGAACACCTAAAAGGACCCAATCAAAAAGTGTGTAAATAGACGGTAAAACAAAGAAGCTAGCAAAGAACCGTTTATTGTAAACACCATCCAGCTTTATACATAATTATCAGAACTCAGAATATGCTAAGCATATACCTACAGCTTAGACAGCTTCGGTATATTGTAATTCATTATAATACATTTTCAATTTGTACAAAGCTACAACATATCTAACCAAGATTACTCTTATAGAAAGTTCAGCGCAAATATCTAAATTAATTGCCAGCGTACTAATTTTATTCCTGATGAGGAGAAAATTAGATGTAACGTTTGTGTAAAAATTGTACAAATATCTTCTTTCTTCTTGTTCTGCCTTACAGTTTTATTAGAGTAGAATGCAACAACACCTGCAGCACAAAAACATGTAACATTCTAGTCGGAAAGTAAAGAATGATTTGAAACAGGTAAGAGACAAACCTAAGACAACCCCTGAACAGGTGACCCACACCTGACCATTAATAACGAAAATGAAATAAGATAAGTTGCTAGAAATTGGTTTCCAGACAAGAGAATTGATGGACGCTTTTCAGCCACTCTTTCCTTAGAACTGAACTGGAGACTGCACTGTGGATACCTCTGATCGGGAATGCATTAGGACAGTACAGCCTCTGCAATGAACAAATACTTCATTTTGATCCGAGAGCCAAAGAGAGTACTCTTTATCTATCCAACAATTAAATTGAATCTAACAACATCCTGCACAATGGGTTAGTCCACCCAGAATCATGCTCTGTAAACAAGGAACACCGAATACAACAAAACGCCAAATTTTGGAAGTATCACTAGTACTACAATATACAGCCAGGAAATTACCAGAAATTTGCTATCTGGAGAACACTAAAATTTCCGCATGAATAAATAATAGTGCTGGGGAAAAAAACAATGTCCCAGTTGCGCACCTGCTTCATAGAGCAGAAATGTATCAGGACCTGGCCCATGCAGATCAAATAATTATAAAATATGCAGTTTTTCTGAAAAAGGGACATAAAATAACGAGACTATTTCTGTTAAAATTGTTTTGCTTTTATACATACCTAGTTATTATAACCTTCAATATACACCTAATTCCATTCCTACAACGCTCTATACGAATTTTCCATTGTTCAAATCAGAGCTGTAAGTCTTCTTCTGTGAGCTCCTTCATGATGCGTGCCGCTTTTTCTATTACAGTTCCAACGGACTGAAAATTTGTTCCTTTTATTCCAGATTTGATCTTGGGAAACAGATAAAAGTCACGTGGAGCAAGGTCAGGCTAATAAGGAGGACGGTCTAGCACTGGGATGTCGTACTTCACTAGAAACGTCTTCACAGACAATGCACAATGCACAATGCACGTTGTCTTGATGGAGAACCCATGACTTATTCTTTCACAACTGGTCTTTTTTTTATTTTTCACGGAGTTGAGCAAGAACCTTAAGATTAGTTAACCGACGACAACATCGAATGAGATTACCGACTTTTTGATATTTTCAACAGTTTTTGACGTGAAAGGACAATCCGGAGTAAATCATCTTCAACATCCTTCTCGGCCATCTTGGAAACGCCTAAACCACTCAAAAATTCGCACACGTGACTAACATTCGCTGCCATACATTTCTTGAAATAAATGATAAGTTTCAGTAGCGTTTTTTATGTGGAATTTCACTACAGTTCGTTGCTCTAGAATCTTTTTTTTTCTGGCTAAACAAAACTATAGCTGTTATACAAAATGAAGACCAAGGCCATGCTGAGTTGTTTACAGTCACACGAGGTGCTGCTTTCCAAAGAGAAGGCTTCACGCTACACAGCTGTCGGTTTAGCCTTTGGCGCATGCGTAGTACTTCTGCGGGAGCATCAGTCTCGTTAATTTATAGCTCCACCTCGTATAACACCTAATCTGCAATAGATTTTTATTCCTTCACCTCCTCTTTGCTTTCATGCTGGCCTATCTGCGTATTTTTTTATTTTTTTTTACTTGTTTCCTGTTTTTAAATTTGTATTTGTATTGTTTGGGTTCAAATAATAATAATAATTATTATTAATATTTTTTTTTTTTTTTTTTTTTTTTTTTTTTAATGGCATTTGGTCGTGTAGCCATTCAGCCAGCAACTGATTTTTCTTTTATTCGTCAAGTGTGTATATAGATTATTCTCGTGTTATTATTGATATTAACCAGTGACAGGACAACACAGGACGGACACAACACTCAATTAAAACCACCCATGCTCTTGGCCGGACTCGAACCGGTGACCTCTGCGACGCGAAGCCAGCTCGCTAGCCCCGCGCTACCGAGGCCGGCAAATAATTAAATAAATAAATAAATTTTGTTCGTTATTGGGAACTTAACACTGTAACTTCCGATCACTCCATGCCTACGAGGAAACTGCGGCACAACTTTGACACACCTGTAATCGAGGACAGGGTCAGCGAAAATGCGGCACCTAACCACATTGCCATCCGCTGTTTAGGTTACAAAATATGATGGTTACCATCATACAATCGAAAATGGTAAATTTCAAAAAATTTGTTGATTTAGATCAAAGTTTCTCCGTATCGCTAAAGTAACCTGAATTTCCTAATCGGATTCAGTTTTAGACTACAGTGTGGTTTTACGCAATTGTAGTTAGTTGGGAATCATGATCTAAAACGTATGTGTACTAAGCGACTTAAACATAATTCAAGAAAAAGAAACATGGTTGACGCTAATTACATAGGTAATTTAAATTGATGTTATTTGCGGGGCAAGAAGGGCGTTAAAGAGTTGTTGTCGTATGGGCTCTAAAGGCTGTGAAATCCAAACTATAATTTGTGCGGACTTGAGCTATTTCTTTGTCGTAGTGTTGCCCTTACTCTTCCATTACACTGTTGTAAACATGCTTATGAAAATATAGCTAGTGATTTAACTATAATAAAATTTACAATTAGAGTATTCGAGTACGAAGATTCTTTAGCAAACAGTTTCTGCTTCTTCCTACAAATTTACGTATCCAAAGTTAAAAAAAAAAAAAAAAAAAAAAATTATGTCTTCTACGTCATTCCGCTCTTTACAACACCCAGGAAATGTCATTATTATCTAAACTGTATTCGCATACATAAAATATATTGTAAGCTACGGCAGTATCCAATATATTTGATTAAATTTGGATATAACGTTTTCACCCCCTCTCTAATTTTTCCGTTATGAGTTTGAGAGAGAGAAAAAGTTATTGTATTCTTCCAGTCTCTAATTGAAGACTGCAAGAATTCTGGAAGACGCGGGTTCGAATCCCCGTCCGGGCATTCAGATTCTGGGTTTCCATGGTTTCCCCAAATCACTCCATTGCGAACGCCGGAATGCTTCCTTCAAAAGTCCATGGCCGAATTCCTTTCTGTTCCTTGCCACCAGAAACTTCCATCTCTAATCACCTTGACGTCGACGAGGCGTAAAAAATAAAAATCCTTCAAATAATGTATCAAATTAATTAGATGACACAAATTTCCTCAAATTAGCAAATCATAAAACTATTGTTATATTGAGATGGCTGCGAATAAGAAAGAGAAAGATCCAAATAACCTGTTGATCTGCCATTATTTTAATGTTTTGCGCAGTACTAACACTGTGTTATTATATATAACGTAGCCTTTCCTATAATTCTTTACTACAAAAATTTTATTGACAATGCTGCACATGCCAGCATTCTTATTATTAAATTTAGATTTTAACCGGCGTAAGCAACCTTACGGCACTGCACTGGCAAAGAACGCTGGAGTCAATGTACAAAGCGCCTGCGGATAGGCTGCCTAGCGATACAACTTGCTGGATTCTCGCTGTAAGTTTATTGGCCGCTCGGTTATAAACTTTCACCAAATCTACATTAAGGTAAATGGATTTTCTGTTATAAGTTCTCTAAGTAGGTCATTAATTTCTTAGTAATATTAATTTTAATTTAGAAATACAAACATTTCACTTTATTACCATGAATAATTGTGGAATCTGAATGTTAATGGTACATACATAACACGTAATTTTATTTCATTATTTGATGTAAGCTGCATCGTTCTGTAATGGTCATGACTCGTATAACAGCTGAATGTTCTGTGTGCCACATTTTATTTTCGAATTTAGATATTCAAATGAAACACATTCCATTCACTACTTATCATGTTTCAGCACACGATCTCTAATTCTGACATTAATTTTACTTTGGACTATCTAAAAAACGAATTTTATGCTAGGTGCACTGTATAATAATTGAATGCAACAAAAACATTTTGTATACCTGCCTGTAGATCATGATATCACACCAACGTCGCGTATAACTATAATATCCGAAATTCCTTGAATCAGTTTATACACAGAATAATATTTCCCCTTGTTTAAAAATCTTATATGAAGTGCTAAACTGAGATAATATTACAATCCAAAAAAATAATATAATGTTCATGATCTTAATTTACAAATTTATATAATATTATTTTGCTGTCTCCACCACCTTTTGTTAGACAGAGTTTAATCCTTCTCATAGTTTTTATATATTTTCTAGAAATAATAAATGTATTTCCATAATGATTTGTTGGAAGGCCAAGAGTTACATAACTAAAGGAAGCTGCGACGCAGATAGCTTACGATCAATCATATTTCAAGCACTACACTCAAAATTAATTGTATCTTTACTTTTTCATAATTATGTTTACTCACAAAAGATGTCAGTCAAGTCAGTGGCATAGCTCGGTCAACAAGGGCCCCGGTGCAAAAAAAAATTTTTGGGCCCTCAGGCCAGATGGGCGACCCTTTTTTGTGTTGCTGGTAGGGGCCCCCTGAGCTGAGGTAGAGTTTAAAAAAATAAAAAAAAAATAAAAAAAAAAATAAATAAAAAAAAATGAAAAGGTCGCCAGTTTGCCTTGAAGGCCGGCGGGCCCTCTGAACTGCGCTTGGGGGACCCCAGAGGTGCGCTTGGGGGCTCCATGAGGTATGCTTTAGGGCCCCCTGAACGTACGGCCCCGGTGCACTGCACTGCCTCTCCCCATAGTAGCTACGCCCCTGAGTCAAGTACACCTTTGTACACAACAGCATCCAATCGGCTACTATTCTAATACCATAAATCGGTTTTAGACACCTGGTACTCGTACAAGAATCGATAGGTGGAGTTAGCATGGCGTCAACTGTTTCACTCAACAATGAAAAATAGCTTTGTCTTCATAATCAGAAATTTGTGTAGATATGCACTCAGGCAAACTATAACCAAATGCTAGAAAATGGCAGAATGATATTTAATAGAGTCAATGAAGACTTGTGTTTGATACATACACTTATTTTCTTTGAAGTAAGCAATAAGTTGAACGGCAGTACTGGTGAAGTAAATTTGGAGTGCAGAAAATATGAATATTTATGAGACTACCGTAGCTCTTAAATGATATATTCTATGCAACAAACGGTAGTACTAGTTAACATTGATTTTACAATATTTTACGCTTTTAGCAGGCGTCATATTAATCAAATATTCCGCTTATTTTTTAGGAAGTCCCGAAAAAGTAAGTGGAATATTTGACTAGCTTCCTCAGGTGTGAAAACATCTGTACTGGTCGACTGACAGTTTCCTTTCCGGTTAATTATTCCCTGTTTAGCGAAGGTGTCATGTTCCTTGAACATACAGAAATCCATATTTGGATGTAATATGAACATTCGTTAATTGAATTCTCTAATCATTCGCTCTCTACGAATATATGATTTCGAATATCTGTAAATGATGTTACTAAACAAAAATTTCGTGACTGTGTAAACAATCAGTTGCATCAAATTCGAGAAATAAACTAAGGAAGTTTTTTTGTAATAATTCTCAATTATGTTGGTATAATAGCCCTCAAACCCAGTGAAATTGTATTTTATTAATTATATGTAGCAAGCTCGGGATTGAGTAAATATGATTTGTATGTTTTCCTTGCAATTGATTGTGAATTGGTGTGAATGGACTTATGAAAAGAAATTATTTAAATACTATTTAATATTTTCAAGGACATAACTATACAAGAAAAATTGAATAAATGTTTGTAATTCCAAGTATTAAGGTGAGCTCCGATGATTAGAGGACAATTTGCGACAGTTTAAACTGATTTATGTGGATAATTTGTTGTGTAAATATCTTTAATTTTCATTTCTGGGCGTCTCGTAATGACTGTAATTGATTTTGATTGTTTTTAATTTGTTTTTAATTGTTTAAGTATTGTTAGAGTTCGAGAAACATCTGTTGGAAGCCTTTGTAATATTCTGGAACTTTCTATGGAACTTATATAAGCGATTGGCAGAGACGAGTTTTGAAACAGTTTTACGTAGGCAAAGAAACCTTTTTACGTATGCAGAGGTAACAGTTTTTACTTATGCAAGGAGTCTTGTAGTTCAGTACTGTGAGAGTGTATAGCAGAATTATCTTTGAAAGCAGTACTGAGTGTAATCGCTGGAGTTTTTGTTTACATATGCAACCAGTATCTTTGGAGTCTGATGTCTTCTAGAATTAAACAAAGTTAAATCTGAAAGTGTATCTTGGACTAATTATTTCATCATTAATTCATAAAAGCCCTAGAAACCTATTTTCCTTGCTTAGATATAAATGTACATCTCAATCGCATTTCTTCATTAATTACAAACCCGCCATTTTAAACGATTTGTGTGTTACAATAATCCAGCCTGTTAACTTATCAATAGTGATGAAATCATCTCCTGGAAATTCTTTACAAACAACTTATGTATTCCGTCACCATTTTCACCACCCCTCAATTATTACAATACATGTCTGTTAGTCGAACAGGAAGTATTTAATAAGAGGTGAATAATTAATACGGTGAAATTGCGACTGCTTCCTTCTAAGTGACCGTTTTACAAGTCATTAAAAATTTTAATTAATATGGGAAGTGTCAAGCATTCTGGGCTCATTAATAATTAATACTTGTGAGGAACGTAGTTATAACGAGGGATATACAAATTTAAATTGTGATTCGAATTTACCACCTAAAATAAAAAAAGTGTAAATGAGGGAACAATTACTAACCTTTTACTGCGGTTCTGCAAACCGCGAAATGAAGGAAAGCTTGCAAAGATTGTTAAGGACATGTGACTCCCAACTTCAAAATCTATCGGTGATGGATTTTTTTCTAAATGAACACATAAGTTATCGCGTTGGGATGACATTAGGGCATTGAAAAGGAGGCAGAATATGTTGGAAAGTTACACGTACCGCAGTCAAATGGCAACACAAACATTTATCCTTCATGGTTCAAATCTCAGGCCATAACAAGTCTGGTTCTACCCATGGTGGGTATTCCAAGGTTCGCATATTAAATAGCCTGAGTAATACGGAAGGTAGTGTTCATGCAGTCCCTAGTAACTCTGTCAAGGGGTAAATACACCTCATTCTTGTAATTGCTCCTATAAGTTAAAACGATTGCGGAGCAAAAGATTCCAGAAACAAAGTATTTATTAACTGTCGCAGTCTATTTTGGATATTTTCATTTTCTGTTTAGTTAGTAAATCACTTTCTCATGGAATTTCTCATAGTTGAAATTGGACTATCAAAATCTTGATCGGAACAGATGCAAAAAACCTCTCCTCGAACTACTTACGTATATTTATTTTTGCAATATCATTTTCACTCTACTCTTGTCCTTTTTCCATATAGTCCTAACAGTTAACAATAAGTGTCAGAAAAACATTATTTGTAACTCTAGAAATAAATATGATATCAACGAAGTAAGGAGGTAAAGTTTGACTGAACGGGTTTTCCATGTCCAACTCTTTGATACGATAACGGCCTTGAGAATCTTAGTAAAAGGCTCTCAATTTTGTAGGGTTGACATTTATATTTACAAGTTAGCGGGCATTGGTGATCATATGTTTCTTCCCAGCAGGAGAACGTATTCTCTCCTTCAGGTATCACATGCCATATTCTACGAGGCGCGTCCAGAAAGTAAGTTCCGTTTCAATTTATCTCCGCTGCAGCGCTGCGATTGCAGTTCCGCACATGCGCTGTAGACGATGTGTATCAAGGGGAAGAACGTGCGCCATTTGGAGATCGCTGTCAGTTACGTACGCTTTGTTGTGCTTGTTTGAAATGTCGGCGTTGATTGAAAATCCCGCCGCCTGTGAAATCAGGTCTGTGATTCGGTTTCTGAATGCGAGGAAAGTGAAACCAAGTGAAATTTATCGACAAATTTGCGATGTTTACGGACCAAATGCGATGAGTGATTCGATGGTGAGAAGATGGGTCCGACAGTTCAATGGCAGGCGTAGTGATGTGCACGATGAAGAACGAAGTGGGCGTCCACCTTTGGTTACAGAAGAACTGGTTCACGCGATTGATGACAAGATCCAGGAAAACCGTAGGTTTACAATTAGTGCTCTCGCTATGGACTTCCCCCAAATTTCGCGATCACTGATGCATGAAATTGTTACAACTGAAATTCCGTAAACTTTGCTCACGTTAGGTACCAAAGATTCTCACTGAGCAACACAAAACACAACGGATGGGTAGTGCACTTGAGTTTTTGACCCGTTATGCTGAAAGTGGCGAAGAATTTCTGAGACGGATAGTCACAGCAGATGAAACGTGGGTTTCTTACGACACCCCTGAGAGTAAGCGGCAATCAATGGAATGGAGGCACACTTCTTCCCCACCAAAGGTTAAGCCGAAGCAAATCATGACACCTCGGAACATGATGTGCACAATGTTCTGGGACTGGTAAGGCATCCTACTCATTGACTTCTTACCACGTGGTCAAACAATCAAAGCAGATGCTTATTGCGAGACACCGGAAATTGCGCCGTGCAATTCAGAATAAGCGCCGGGGACTGCTGTCAAAACGTGTTGTTTTGCTTCACGACAACGCACGACCACACACTGCAAACGTGACAAAAAACCTCGTACAGGGATTTGGCTGGGACGTGTTTCACCATCCTCCGTACAGCCCTGACCTCGCTCCTAGCGACTTTCATCTGTTCTTACATCTCAAGTCTTTCCTTGGCGGTCATCACTTCACCAATGACGACGAGCTGAAAGAAACTGTTTCCAACTGGTTGAAGACACAGGCGGCAGATTTCTATGAAGAAGGTATACAAAACCTGGTGCCACGCTGTGAAAAATGCCTGCAAAATTTCGGCAGTTATGTGGAAAAGTAGTTTAAGAGTTGTAGAATTTTGTGCAATAAAAATTTCTTCTGTATCTGCGTACAATTTAATTTTATTACCAAACGTAAGTTACTTTCTGGACGCGCCTCGTAAATTTGTTTTGCAATTCGACGTTTGTATGCGAAACCGACGTAATTTTGTCTACGAGGTGATGGCATATTATGTTAATACGGCAGCTCATCCTCTAATCCAACTATAAAAATTACCTAACCTGCTTACAAACAGCTTTGTGGATTGTATACCTAACATCGTAGAATAAAGTTTAAAACTGAATGCAATACGCGAAATCTTAAAACAGAGCTTGGCGTTTCTTGGACACGCTTTCTTTTCTTCCGTAGTTTCTGCTTTTATGATTATTTCAGAAATTCTACTAGCGTTCAACCTTAATACGTTAAGTGCAAATTAAAAGTGTTAACAACTTTTTTATTTGCTATTCATTTAATAAAATTTAAGTAAGACATTTCCGGAAGCTTTTAAGTTATTTTGTTTCTAAGTACTTATAATCCACCCTTCCTTTCTAATCCTGAAAGGACTAATGCAGACCACAGAGATTTTCCTCCCATTAGCTTCTCTTTTATGTTTGCATAACCGTATTATGCATTGTTGACTGATTTCTTTTGAGCAAACAAACTCTCCTCTTAACAACTCGAGCAGAGTGGAGGAGTGCTGAAGGGGACACAAATTGCAATCTGTCCCCTGACTGTTTATGCAAATTATGACCTCGATTCCTCGCGTATAGATTTTACTTCTGCTTCGGTGGAACTGTTCACTTTTCGATTCTGTTACGCTCGACTTGGCACAACCTAGTGGCATTCTCTGAATTTTCAAACAATATAGCATGACCTCATCGTCTTGGAACATAATTCGTATTTAGTTATGTTTAAAATCAATACTTATATATTTTCAGTAGTTTCCCTAAGATAGCGACACAGCACACAAAAATATTTCGGAAAACCTGTTAAAGTATTTAGTCCTATTGTAAAAGTTCCAAAAGTCATGCTTGGATGTTTGTATTCTTTTTCTATAAAGTATTGCTAGACAATTGCAGCAGCAACAACAACAACAACAACAAAAACTTTTACAGTGACTGTCAACAGATGTGCTTTTGACGTGCCAAGAAACTTTAGTCTTCACAAACATAAAAAAAAAAACTTTATAGCTTCTTCATCTGACAAGTAAGCATTTCGGTGGATGCTTTATAGAACAACATATTAATTTTCTTTAAAAAATGTAATCAAACATAAGGTTATTAATATTTCAAATATAAATATTTAACTTTATTTGGATTTCAGTTGTTCATGCTGAATGCATGTAAAATTCATAAATAATTTATTAAAAGTGAAAATTACAAGTTCGCTTGAAATAGTGTTTTTCGGGCACTCATCGTCTTATCCACTTCATGTGGATCATGTTCAATAGGAAGATTACACATATTTGAACTTTTTCCGTCCTCAGACAGGAGCACTCTGATTTTATTCATCAGATACAAATTCACATAGTATATCCGGGAAGACTTAGTTTTGACATGCATAAGCGAGATACAAATTATCACGAACTAAAAATAAAAAGGTTTTAAAAGTTCACAGAAAACTGGTGAAGTACTAACGGGTTTGTATTGTTTAATAATTTGGAGTTCAATTCAAGATTTCAGAAATGTTTTTCCTTGTATTAATTCAGATAATGAGCTGCTTCCCAATAGCTATGCAACTTTTATCAAAACTAACTAACCAGAAACTTCGAACTACTTACGAGTAATACCCTTTTAATGTCATCATATAGAGACTACGGAACTTTCTTCTGTAAGAATCAGTACTGCATTTCTTTAGAACTGTAGACTTACTCAATACCGAGAAACAAATTTCTCACAGCTTGGTAAAAGCAATACTTTAGTAATCAGTTGGTACAACTATCCGCACGTTAAAATAGCTATTACATTCCCTTCACATATGGTACAACGCCATCAGGGAAAAAAAACGTACCCACTTGCAACTCTAACCTCGTGTACCAATACACTACTACATACTTATCTATCAAGAAGTTCCTCCCACTTTGCAATACTCACCAGTTCTTCCCATAAATCTAGAAGACTGTTTGCATTAGTTTAAAAATTATCTCTGAAACAACTATTACTCTGTTAATCATGTGTAGTAACTCCAATAGATTTTCACATAGTTTTTTCAGAAAGCTATTCTGCATTAAATACTCCAGGTGCATTTCTCTTACTCCCTGTCTGATTCATATATACTCGTCTCCCAAATCAATAGGTTCTTAGTCCTTAAATGGTTTAGTTTGTTATTATATCAGCCTGTAATCTCGTAACCCATAATACAGAAAACCGTAATCAGTCTATTATGTCGTTTCAGAACAAACTGCTCGTCATTTACGTCCTCTACCACGCTTTCGGAGGATTAAGGGGGAACGCGAACAACAAAAATTTATTGCCAAAGTTCTCAAACGACTTTAGAGATATTAAAGACTTGTCACAAGTTTAGCAGATGTAGACGGTCTGAAGACAAACTGCTGCCGTTATCTTCTCGGTCGCTGGCGGAAACCGCTATAATATTTCTGCTTATCGTGCCTCCCAACAGATTTCCAGAGTCCGTTTAGCGAAAGTTATGTAACTTTATAAATTTGTGAACGAATCAGAGAAGGTAGATGACTTCTTGGAAAAATTTGTATTTACATTTTACAATGGTGATTCTAGTATTCGCTCTTCTTTTTTAGTATCTCAAACGTAGTGTACATATTCCTCATTCCGCAGTTGTTGATACAAGAACGTCCTAAAGCCTCTAGTCCCCTCCAAATCTCTTTATTATTTAGCAAGCAGCGTCCGCCTCCTGCACATATCAAACGAGATTTGTAGTTATATTTACTCGAGTGGTCGTAATGACCTGGTGACAGGATTTCTATTGGCTCTGTATTCCGCCCCCATTATTGCCGCCATAATCTAACCTAGTAACCATATCATGAACAGTGGGCCTACATCCAAACCATGTAAACGTTCTGACGTACTTCAGACTAAACAGCAACCTGTGCAAGAGGTGATGATCGGGTAAAAAGCCTTCGAAAAACGCAATCGAGACCGGGATACGATCGGGGAACTTTCGATCTCCAGTCAGACTCCTTTACTATTTACTAACGATTTATTATTTTCAAGTATTCAAGCTGCTCTCTATTCGTAGTGTCAGAGGGCAATACAAAACTTTTAAAACATAATAGAAGAACTTCAGTTCAGTGCTAATTATGCTACAGCATTCCAGCATTGTGATATAAGTATTATAACGAAGAATGACAAATAACTGTACCAAATGAAGATTAGCGAAGATTCGAGCATACGGTATATCGGATCAGATTTGTGAATGGATACGTGACTTTCTAACTGGTCGATCACAGTATGTCGTTGTTGACGGGGAAGCCTCTTATAAGCTAGATGTTACTTCTGGCATGCCTCAATTTTTATAAACGATCTAGGTAACAACGTTAAATGCTGGTTGCGATTGTTTGCAGACGATGCAGTTATCTATAGGGAAATAAGGTGCTCCGACGATTGCTTCGAAATTCAGCGCGATTTGGATGCTATTTCCGAATGGTGCCGTAAATGACAGCTTACACTTAATTACAAAAAGAGCAAGGCAATGCGAATGAGAAACGAAAAGAATCAGTTTTCTCACGAGTACAAAGTAAACAATTCATTTGTTAACACGGTTGATTCCCTAAAGTATCTGGGGGTAATAGTACAAAGCAACAGGAAATGAGACTTGCACATAACTTCCGTCGTAGGCAAAGCTAATTCTAAATTACGATTCATAGGTCGTATTCTGAGGAATTGTAATGCTCCTACAAAGGAAATAGCGTATAAAACAATAGTGCGTCCGCATCTTTATTACTGTTGTGGAGTTTTGGATCCGTATCGCAAGGGCCTGATTGACTCAGTGGAGAGGGTACAGAGGAGAGCCGCTCGATTCATGACTGGTTGTTACAGCCCTTATGAAAGCGTCACAGAATTGATACATAGATTGAGCTGTGATCGTTTGGAAGACAGACGACGTCATTTGCGTTTGAATTTATTGGAGAATATGCTAAATTCTATGACCTACGAGTGCCGTGAGATACTTCTTCCGCCAACCTATTTGGGTCGCAATGACCGGAGGGATAAGATTCGAGAAATAAGATGCCGTACTGATGCTTTTATGTATTCTTTCTTTCCTCGTGACATTCGGGATTGGAATGCGCAGAATTAAGATTGGTGCTCAGCACCCTCTGCCACCCACAATGTTTGTGAATTGCAGAGTATGGATGTAGATGTAGATGTAGAAATGCGGTATCTTAGAAGAAAAAGAGGAGATTTTAAATTCACCGGATGCAGTTGAATGTTGAGCATATAAGCGGTAAAGTCATGGAAAGGGAAAGATGACCATGATCACCAGCTGGCACTTGATTTCATGCATAAGGGAGTGAGGATTATTTTTGTAGGTATTGGGTATCAGAGATTGGAGCCAATTACCAAATGAAGTGATGAAAAATTACCAAAAACCCCAAAGGGATTTAAAATTAAAGTTTTCAAATCGATAAAGTAGATGGGAAAGGAATTAAACACTAAAATTACATAAGATAAATAAAAAATGGTAATTAGATGAGTAAGGAAAATTTTTACTTGGGTGTTTGCTCCATCACATATGAATTAATTATAATAATAAAATTATTTGTATAATTAGAATTCCGTAATCTCATGATCTTATTATATATGTGGTATGTGGTGGCTTTGACGACAGTCGTTTGACATACTTTCACGTTAAATTGCGAAAACGGCTTCACAACTCTGCAAATACGCTCTACTGTAGGTTGCTGCTAGTGGTAGACCAACCATCCAGAGCCGTGAATAAGTAAGCAAAAAGAGTAATAAGTTACGTCCTGTAGGTAAACTGACAAACAGATTTATTTAAAATGTGTAATCAAATAAATAAACAATGAATGGTTCGATTTTGTGCGCAGTTTGGATGAGCGAATAAGTTTTTGTTTTGAATTAATAAACGATAGTTAATTTGAGTTATTTGGAGAAACATAAAACCAAATACAAGTATAGTCCAGTTGTAGTTCTTGAAATTTTATACTTCAGTTCTTCTATTTCAGGAAATAAGAAACCTATTTGGAAATAAAGAATTTGCAAGTAAAAAATAATTAACCTTCAAGATATGTGTCTTCCCTACACCATTGTTTAAAAATGTGAAAATAATCTTAATGTTCATAAAAATAGTTTGTCTGAAAAGTGAGTCATACTGAGCACAATCACAGGCTGTAAATTTCAAGAATAAAATCGTGGTGTAAAAAACAATTCCGATTTTCACGCATATTGTGAATTGTTACATGTGACGTCACGGGGATTTCAAGTTCCAGTTGCACGACGTTAAGGAGCTGTGCTTTTAAGAGCACTGAATGATCGAGTCACAAAGCTCCTAAACTGTAACTGAACAAATTTCGTTCTGAACGACATGCATCATCCATATGACTAGAAATTCTTTCCTATGTTAATATTATATGTATTCTATGAGTTTTCAGACTCTTATGTGGCCACATATTACAAAGACGAATTTTTTAAGTAATTTTGACAGTTTTGAACGTACACAGTGGAAAAGGTAGAAAATGTATTCCATTTTACATTCTAAAACGATAAAACAACTTACATTTACTGAAGTCGAGCTGCAAGCGGTAGCTTTGTTGGCGAGTGAAGCAACTCGGAGGTAGTGGGATGAACTCTCGTGTATCCTGATCTTGTTCCAGACGCGCTGACCTGATTAACATCCCGAGGGCGCTGTGGGGACTCAACATCCAGAATCCCTGCCAGGAACAGCAGTCCCGCCGAGCGAGATTCCGGCAATTCTACGAGGGTGGCACAGAAAATAATGCACCACATTTTTTCTCAGTCCTCAACAATGGCTTCGTGAACAGAACAAAGAGGCATACACGCTTTTATGTCTCGCTGGAGGAAGAGGGGAGGTAGAAGAAACATCATTCTTTTTGTGTATAAGTTTCATTGCGCTTAATAAATAATTGTAGAGACAATGTGGTGCATTAGTTTTTGGGCGATCCTAGTAATCCTATAATCAAAATAATCCGCTAACAAGCTCCTGCTCTCTTTATCTAGGACGTCCTACAGCACTCACATTAAACCAACTACTCGTACACATTGTTTCGCCAAATTTGTTAAATTTACTCGCAGCTTGATGTTTTAAAAGGCCTACTTTTTTTAAAACCGATATGATACGAATCTGTTGATACTATTCTCGTTGCAAAAAACTTAGCCATTTATGTAACATCTAGAATTACTCTCCAATGTGTCAACATCATACCTGCTTTGCAACACACTTTGTTGGTGTGTTATAATACAAAAACAAACAATCAAGATAGTGAAGACGTATTATAGATTGTGGGAGCATAGCAGAACTATCTTGTCATTTCTGGCACTTTAGTGTGCCGAGCGGTTAGTTTCACTTAAAAATTGTGTCGTTAGTGTCGAGAGGTGTTGTATACTTAATAGAATTTGCCTGCAGCTTCACAAGCGTGGACCTAGCTGAATGGACGAACGCTTTTACGGTAGATGTTTGCAGATTAGCAGAGGCTGTGGATACTTTGAAATGTCGCCTTGACCAGAATGAGAAATAAGCGTAAGAAGTGGTGAATTTAGTTTTTAATAATTTAAGTTGCTTTCACGAATGCCATGTTACTGACGTCATAAAAACCACCCACACCTTCGCCCGCGCTGTTGACCCCAAGTAACAAAAGTAAAACGAAAATTTCATTTAAGCAGTTTACACAATCCTAGCTCCTGAAAGGTCTGATGTGTATTTTAACGTACGACAGAAAACTGAAAAATTAAATAAATAAAGTTCCGAAGTCAACAACAATATTAACAAAATTCAAAGAGTGTTTATCTTCGATATAGAGTGATCGATGGTGGCTATCTGCTCAATTTACAAACAAATTGTTATTTATTGCTCCGCTCATCGTTCACGTAAACTTAGATCCTAAGCTTAAAGAAACTTTGAAAAGTCCATCCATATCGTTAAGGTACTATTTGGTGATACCTTAACAACGAGGTCCCTAAGAAACGACTGCTTAGGGAGCGTCCATAAACCACGTGGCTGGTTCTAGGAAGGGAGGGGGACGGGTTGGGTACAAAGCTACGCTGGACTACGTGGGGGGGGGGGGAGGGTACGTAGCTTTTCATTCATATTATTTGTCACAGTTAAAGTAAGGTACAGAATACACAACAGCATGTGGATATTTATTTCCGTCATTTAATTATATCTGTGTGCAGATCAAAGAATCATTCCCTCGTAATGTAGAAAGAAAGAAGACAGAACTGCAGCAAAATGAAAGGAAGGATGCAGCTCTTCTTAGTTTTCCTTCGAGGCAGGTATAGTTTTATTTCTATTTTATCAATTAATAAACAATCGTGAAAGATAAGGAAGTTTTCAGTAACACTTCAAGAACTGTACCTCAGAAAGAGATTTTCCCCGGTAATTGGTAATTTGTAGGAGTGACAGTTGTGGATATTTCATTCAGAATATTTATGTCTACAGAAAAGTACGGAACGCAAATATCGATTGTGTTCGTTATACGTGCAATAATTTTAAAGTTAGTCTGTTAATAGAAAACAGTTCAAAATGTTTTCTGAAATGAATAAGGAAAAAAGCTATGTGCCACACATCGATGACGTTTACAAAATATTGGAGAGAAACAGCAAAAGTTTTATTGTGGTTGCCCCAGTTTCAGATAAAACGTTATGCGGCAACTGCATATTATTTCTAACTGACAGAGCATTCCATTACTTTATTTACTTCTAAAAGTCCCTTAAAATATACCAAATTCACAATGGCAACGCTTGCATAATGTAAAAGTTACTATACTATCCTGTGCTAATCCTTCCCGAATTGTGGTTTCATCTTACAGTGCCGTTTAGAACCTCTTTGCAACCTCCAAAAATTGACGATTTCTGAAGATAAATTACCATACTTAGCTGACTTCCTGAGAAACACCTTTCCATAACTTCCCTTTGGGAACGTCCATAAACCACGTAGCTCCATTTTGTCCTGCTGTTAACTCACCCCGTCCCTTACGTAGCCCGACGTGGCTTTTGCATCTACGTAGCTTTTTTCCCTATTGGTTCCAGAAGCCATTTTGTACTGTTTTCTCTTGTCAAACTAATCGTAAATTACATACGAAGATAATTAAATGACGAAAAGATGTATTCACATGCTGTTGTGTGTTCTGTATTTTAACTGTGACAAATAATGTGATCGAAAAGCTACGTGGCTTGGCTCAAACCTCCCTCCCCCCCCCCTGCCCCCACGTAGTCCCTCGTAGCTTTCCAGCCATCCCCTCTCTCCCCCCTTTTATACCGAACCACGTAGTTAACGGACGCTCCCTTTGTTAGTGTAGTGGGAGTGCGGGGTGAGGATGTCTTGGGAGTAGGTTGGGAAAGGTGGCACCATCCGTTTGTATTAAAGATTTATATTTAATTCTGGTTATGTAATGTGCAACAGTAGTTGTAGAAAGAATGTACTATCAGAGAATTCGTCTATAGTCTATAATTATTATAAACTACCACAATTTTCACCAATCTTCCAAATTCCAGTTTGAAAGCTTTTAACAACGTTGATTACACCGACATTTAAATTGCATTCCGGTTGAATTATATTTAGCTTTGACGTCGGGCTGATTGTTTTTCCAATTTTACTGAGCGCTCTTTTCTAATTTCTTAATTTAAGTGGCTACAGTCTCGTAACTGATGGCGTAGAGAACACACTAGAATTTGCTTTGCGTGAACAGTCTAATTAGAGCTGATGAATTTACTCTACCAAGAAAATAACACAATTTTGTCTGAAGTAATTTTTAAATGTTCCCTCTGAGAGTCAAATCGAAATATCACAAGTTTCCATAGACAACGAGACAGAATCTCTTTTATTTCACACAGTGCAAAGTAAACGTACTCTAATGAAAACTCCGAAATTACAAAATACGTCAACATATTTCTATTAAAAAAAGTCGTTAGAAGGATTTTAGTATTGATATTTTCTTGTGGGTCCAGTTTAAAGACATTCTGCACTTTTCATGTGCAAGTGGAAGCAAAACCGGACAGATTCCGTCGTCTCGAGTGAACTCCTTGTTTGTGAGAAGTTCTTATGTAAGACCAAAATCGCAGATTAGCGGGGAGACATTGTTCACCACACATCCCGCCACCTTCGGGGTTACCTATCACCAGCCCTGTTAGTCAGCGTGGGAGTCAACGAAAATCACGCGTTGAATTTGCAGACCATTCCAACTGGCTAGAACATAACTTCACTTGCTAACTTGATATTTGCTTCACTCGATCATTCAGGGACCATTGATTCATCAGAGTGAGTTAGTAATGCTCTGATGAGTTTTCTTGCAACGGCGGAGAGATTTCATGCCTGTCTCAATTAAAGTGAATATAGCAAATCGTTACAAGTACCATATCGAACTACAAGAGCGGCATGTCGTGGGTTCGAATCTCTTTCCGTTCATTCAAATTTGGGTTTTCTATGGCTTCCCCAAATCACTGCGGGCGAATGCCGGGATGCTATCTTCAAAAGCCCGTAGCTGAATTCCTTCCCGCTCCTTGCCCTCTTTACCATCTTTAATCACTTCGACGTGGTTGAGGCGTAAAGTGTAACAGCCCTCAACCCTAAACTTAAATGGAATGGTATTTTATGAAGCGCTTATAATAAGCTAGAGTTTGGTTGAATATGATCTGGTATGTTTGTTTTTGCAATTTACTGTAAATCAATGCACATGGGCTTTGTTTTATGAAAAGAAATTATTTAGAGGCCATTTAATATGTTAAGGACAGAATTTTGCAAGAGAATTGCTTAAATGTTTGTAATTTCAAATATTAAGGCAAGTCTAATGGATAATTTGCTACGGTTTAAAATGGTTTCTGTGAATAATTTTGTGTTTAAGTATCTTTAATTTCCATTTCTGACCATTTTGTAATGATTGTAACTGATTATGTATTAATTCTGATTGTTTTTAATATGTTTTAATTGTTTAAGTATTGTTAATGTTCGAGAAATATCTGTCGAAATCCTTTGAAGTGTTCTAGAAATTTCGAATTAGGTTATATAAAACAAACATCCGAGACAGAAAAACAATTTATACAGACTCAATATACGACGGCGAAGGACTTATTATATGTGGAAGGAGTGTTGTATGCAATCTCTGGATTGTATGCATGTAACCAGTATGACGTCGTGTTTTCTTTGAAAATAAAAGCAAGTTTACAGTGAACTATTTGGTGAACTGGTTAATTATCGTATTAATTAAACCACGAAGAATCTAATAAAAGCCATAAGCAAAAAAAAAATTAAATAAGAATATGGACAATTTTTCGATAAAATTAAAAAAGTCTGTGTAATAAACCACATTTATTTTTATTTCAGAAGATGAGATGACCAAAATATGTGATATTCATTGAATTTGAAGAAAAAGATGAGCGTTTAATGCATTTTTACTGACATTTCTCGTTACAACGAGGATCTGTCCACGATTCGGCCTTTCCGATAAATTTCAGACAACTATAGGGTGCTGTAATACACGGACGGTGTTGTGTGTTGTTCCTCACTGTCGGATGCATGTTGCTGGTAGTTCGAGTAGATCCATCGGAGCGCGCTCCATTGCGCTAGCGCTCTACACTGCTATCCTCAAGAGGCCAATATGGCGTAACAGCGTGTGTTGAGGTTGAGTGCGCTGTAATGGGCTTCATTAACCACGAGGAATCGCAGCACTTCACGTTCACTCCACTTGCCACCAACTACCAGCGACCTACCAAAACACCTGCACAAACTTGTCAGTTTGTTTAGTGCGACCAAACATGGTCCCTTTGTTGTTGTTATTTGTTATTTTAACATGAAGAGAGGTGTTCGAATAAAGATGGTTGGTTTTTAGGGTTCAGTATATTCTGAGTGAAAAAAGGATTCCTTATGGACGCGCTATCTGTCAGTCCCTCACATCATCATATCTTTTGAAGCCTTTAGTTTAAGAAATTTGCAACTGCACACTAGCTTTAAACCTGCACTTACCAGCTTGACATGAATGTAATGGAATCATTCAATTCAGTTTTCACCGACTTCCAGGCGTCGAAATTGTTTGAAATTTTGTTCACGTTTTAAGAACCGATAACAATATAATAATTTCACAGCTATGTTCTGGTATTCTCATTACTTTGAACAGAAACAAACCAAAGTAGCAACATGTCGCCTGTGTGTTATGTAATCTTATGTACAGCAGTAATGATTTGGTTGTAAACACACAGGCGTCCGCCTCAGTACGTTCGTCAACAGCAACTCTCCACTGAATGGAAACATGAAATTCAAGATAGCTTCCTATGTTAAATAAAGTCATCTCTGATTTCGATCGATTAGTACCTTTGCTGCCCGACGTTATCTGTCGCGTTAAGTCACTGCATGGTCTCCAAATAGAAGATCCTGATTGGTTCAAGCTAACAGGGAGTATATCATAAAATGTTGTCGCATTATACGAAATTACTAGGTTACACGAACAAAAAAAACAAAAACAGAAAAAAAAAACAAAAAAATAATTCAGTTCATTGTTACACATGAAATGCTAATACGGTAGAGACCACATTACTTATACCTTCAACCTTGATTCAAGATTAACACAAAAAATATAGTTTGAAAAACTGAAAAACACAATTTTTTCCAACATGTCATAAAAAGTTAAAAATGAAACTATAGTGTAATAATTTACAAAAAAAAGAAAAAAAAAAAGCACTTCAGTAGCAATGTGAACTAAGAAGTTTAAAATTAAATTATTGTTTAAAAAATTAAAAACACGCTTTTGAAGCGATGTGAACTAAAAAGTAATCTTTAAATATAAAAATTTTGTTCAACAGCGATGGGATGTCTCAAAATTCAGTATAACGTAACTTTCTGAATAACCAGAAAGTAATAATATTGACCAAGAAATTAACTCTTATACACTGAATTGTGAGACATCCGATCGCTTGGGGATAAAATCTTTATATTTAAAGATAACTTCCAACTTTTTAGTTCACATTGCTACAAAAGCGTATGTTTTTGGCTTTTTAAACTGTAAGTGTCTACTAATCTTAACACAATCATGACACACAAATTTCTAAAAATCCCAGGGCTGGCTCCCGCGTACAGACAGTCCTGATTTCTACAGCCACTTAAGCGACTGCTGGGACGGTTCCCTGTCTTCGCCTCATAAATTACACAGTTCAAAAACAAAAAGACACAAACAGAAAACATGAGTTACACAAATGACAACCACCCCCCTCCGCTCCCTCGAAAATTGCTCAGGAACTGACAACCACTGGTTCTAAATACCCGGTGGAAATATTGAAAAAATTATTGATTACTTGTCATGATCAGAATCAAGGCTTGGCATGATCTAACAGGTTTCATTCGCACATAATAATAACTATTATAAGGGATTTAGTGGAGGTTGAAGAAAAGATTTCTTTTAGGTAAACTTTAGGTAAAGGTTGGGTATCAAATAAAAGCAGGCAACCACCTACTCTCAATATATTTTAATTTTCTTTTTCAGATCATTTTGCCTAAAAATCTTTTAAAAATCCGCTTTTCCTCCCTCCATTTCCGATTTACAAATCAACGGATATGAAAATTCTTTCTAAGTTTACTGTGATAAATATCATGTTAAAGTTAACAAGAAAAGTGTAACTATCTTTCTGAATTCCAAGATCCACACCAGTCTTTTAAACATTTTGTTTTTTAACTTCATTTGTATATACTACTTGAAAGACAATCTCCTAAACGTATAATAATCTCTATTGGAAATAAGCTGTGGGATTCGGGTGCATGTATTATTTGAAGTTAAAAAAACTGAATATAGAGCAGTTAGGAAATTCTTTGTTATATAAAATTTAAAACCAACAAAATTTATTTTTAAGTTCATTAAAGTTTGTGGGCGCCCATTACTTTGGGTTCCAGAGTCACCAAAATTAATCACGGACCTAAAATCCGTCAACGTTGCATATACATGTAACATCCAAGAAATCCAACCACATCACATTTCATTGAACGATACGTATTGAGCATGTAGCTGTAGACCCTGTAGCGTGTATGACGTATCTTACATCAAGAATTATTTGGTAAATGCAGTGGCAAGCGCAGTGACCTGACACCGCCTTAGGGACGGCTGATTTAATTAAGTGCTGCGCGCTGACGTCACCTATGGAATTGTTCTTTTTAATTAAATGGTATGCTTCTCTTGTGTGTTTCTTACTATTGCTTAGTGCACATTAGTTACACTAACTTTAAAATAAAAGATCAGTACAGTTGAGAGAACAATGAAAACATTGAGAAACGGCTGAATTACCCTGAGGCCGAATTTAATTTATTTCTGTTAAAGATGTGGGACCTGCACCTGTTAACAGCAAATAGATAAACTTATTTGCTTACTGGTTTCTGGACAAACATTTGGGCTTTTTCATGAGAGTAAATTCATTTCGTTGATTTATAGCTATTACACTTCAGAAATACAATTTTATCATTATGATGGACATAGGATACTTTTTTCGCGATACGTAACGTATTTTGTATGAAATTTTGAAAACCATCCAGTGACAGACAGTCGGGTGACGTGTGTAAGTCTCTGTGATGTTACAGCGGTGGCTCAGGCATTGTTTCTCTCGCAGTCACTTTGTGGGACATCTTTTACCTAACTTATAGATTTCTATATCTAATTCTAGCAATAAATTTCAAAGTCCACGCGTTAGACGTCGCGGGTAACAGCTAGGATTGGATAGAACTTGAATAATCTGAGAAAAAGAGGATTAATGAGTAGGAAAGATTTGGTAATGAAATTTCTTCAGAAATGTAGCATAATTTGCTGAGAATATTATTCCAAGTTGAGAACAAAATATTCTTGATGAATGATCTGCTTTGAGCAAAAAAAACTGTTACTATCGTATCGTTTTGTTACTCGTTACTTTTGATAGAATAAAACACTAGCATGAAGTAACGCATCCGTCGCGTCGCATACGGGATGACTTCATTCGTACTTGGTAAAGTTTAAGTAAATTGTTTATATATTAAAATAAGTTGTTCGTTTGGATAAAACTTAAAGTAAAGTAATTAGCACATGTTTCTTATGGAAAACCTCTAAATGTACACTTGATTTACTGTAATGAATATTATATACGAAAGAATAATCTAATTTCAAAACAAACATCTGCTTGCATCCAAAAATAAAGACCTGACCTTTTACTTATCTTGTGACAATAATTAATGATGGTTATTTTTTGTAAGTAGTCTACTCAAACACCCTGCATACAAACCTTGATATGATAATGGGACATGTATTTAACAAAAATTATGCTATTATAATCTCATCAATGTATCTCGTTTTTAAATAGGAGGTTTCGCCACTGTCTTTTCACTTGTTTTCATTCATTTTTGTAAATTCTTAATCATTTTGTGATTAGATTCGTAATTGTTGTGGCGTCGCGGTTACAACAAACATTCAACATAAAAATCCAGTACCGCATTGATCACATGGATCCTGAGGTAATAATACAATAACTAACACCAGGCAAAAGGCATAAAGTCATTGTACCTTGTTCTTTGTTTACGGAATTCTGGAACATAACAAGTGGAGAGATGTATATCACAAACTATTCTTAGACAACATCTTTATATTATAAATTACTCTATAAAATAAATTAGAAGGTATCAAATCTTAAAATAAATTTCATGAAAGTTTGAAATCAATAACCCTCACTAATTAACGATCAGTAAAAAAACAGCAACTGTCTCAAATCATCCATACAAATTATGCACTGTAAATTTTAATGTTAAACAAAATAAAACTACAAAATTTGTCTTTACGTTGTCAAAATTAGTTACCTCGTTAAAAATATCAAAACTTTACAGTAAATAATATTAATTACATTCAAAATAATGTTCGCACAATGTGTTTGTACACAAACATTTTTATTTGTAACGAAACGAATTCAAATCAAAATTCCCACAAATACGCGCATATGTATTAGAGGAACGATGTTCAAACTTCATTCTTTCATTCACATTCAAAATATGTTTTTTAATTGCGATAAGCACAAGCGCCCGTGGTAATTTCCACACTCATCCGCGTTTCTGATTAATGATTTTCTTATTTTAGTCTTAAAATTCATTGATTGCTATGTCACATTACTTTTGATACAATTGAGCACTAGCATGAAGCATCACATGAATGAATTCGTTAGTACTTTGTAAAGTTCAAGTAAATTGTTCATTGAGTAAAGTAAATTTAGGTAAATTGTTCGTACATTTGATTTACTGCACTGAATATTACATACTTCAGAATAATACCTAATATCACAATCGCAGCACACTTAAATCAACTAATTTCAAAAGAAATATCTGCTCACTCAATTGTTGGGAGAACCGTTGCAGCTCCCGCATGACGGATGTTACGTCGTGTTCGTTCGTTTATCGAATGAAACTGACATCTATACGACAAATTCGAGTAACGAAATGAATTTGTGAGTAACGACTCGGTACTTCGAGTCAGGCGACGAACCCGTTACTCAGTAACGAATACATACGATTTGCTAAAGCTCTGTTACAGGTGTAGAAACTGCGAAGAAGCTGACACAAACTGTATCACAGAAGTGAATTTTCCCTTCTATCATTATTCTCTCACAGGTTTGATAACTCTGTATGACACCAAAAACGAGTCTGTTTTACGATTTCCATCGCAAGCAGTTACGGTCAGTGCTCGAAATTGACTGGGCGTTAGGCGATAAAATTGCGCCTGAATTTTTTCGTTTTACGCCTGCAATCTCAGTCAAAGGCGTAGAAAATACGCCTAAGCATCGACACTTAAATTAAAAAATAACATTTGGGAACTTCGTTTTCAGTTTTCCATGTTCAAGGTTTAATTCAATTAAATAATTTTAATTATAATAACTGTCGTATTGTTGATATGTGATACGTTTATGAAGTTCAGAAGATGTGGCAACATTGTAGGAGAAGTACCGCGGAGTAAAATACAATTCTAGTGCGTGCGTTATTAGGTTAACGAAGGAAGTGATGTCTCATAAAATTATTGACTTTAGCTACTAGTAGCTACAGTATATGAAATAAACTGAATATTTTTGTTTCAGCAATCTCGCTGGTAAATTGTGCTGGAAAACTGTAAAATTATTCTTAGAATTTGTACATCAAGGAAAATATTTTCCAATTTTTAGTTTACATGTTGATTTATTTGTATTTAAAAAAATTAATCCTCTGTCGATGAATTGGAAAAAATTCGAAAAGATGTAGGAATCAAACAAGTTATCACTGAAGATCAGTGTGTAAAATTTAATAATATGTCACAATTTTTGTATATAATATACTGGCATACCATTTTTTTTCTAAACCTATTTACAGTTTTAAATTCTGTTGGAGTAGGCTGTATACTATAAAATATGTATTTTCATAATTATAATATAATTACGCCTGAACATTTCCATTTTACGCCTGAGACTGAAAGTTAGGAGTAACAATTACGCCTGGATTTATAAACGAATTTCTAGCACTGGTTACGGTATATCACTATGCGCATTGAACCACACGCTTGGTTGAAGGATAAAACTGTGCATTATAAGGAAGATTGTCTTGGATCATTCTGCCCTGCGGTTCCACTGATAGTCGAGAAGTGCAGCAGAGAGTGAAGTATATCATTTCACAACTGAAATTCATCGCTCAGCTCTTCACTTTCTCTGAATTCCAGTATTAAAACACAACAGAGCTACCGTCTGAGACATGAAACAATAAATATGCACCGTATATTCAGCGCTTCTCTTCTGAAATTCTGGCAGAGTCTAGCGCAGAACGGCAAATATTCCGGGGTCGCAGGAGGGAGTGGTAATTCCGTGAAGTGGGAGGCAGGTGCGCAGCGGTGCGTTAATACACCGCACTGACTGTCCAAATAATTCTGCGCACCCAGGTGCTATGTACCCAACATCTTCACTAGTGCCAACCTACCAGGCTTAAAACTAAACGCGTTTCCTTCGCGATAAACGTATCCACCCTTTTATTTTAATGCCTATATTCTTTTGGATGGTGTGAGGTACAAAACCTCCCGAATTGCTAAATTTATTACCATAAGAATATTTCTGTTATTATGTAAACATGATTAAATATAGTAACTTTGGACTTTTAAGTTTCAAGGTACAGAACGCCGACCTAGAGGAAGGAAGATCTCTGATTACGAGTAGGTGTTGTAAAAACGACGGCTTGAGAAGTGCGAGTAAAAAGACGTTCCATAAACCTGGCGAGAGGAACGCAAAACTGTAATTTAATATTGAAAAAGCTATTGTTAATTAAGTATTGAAGAAAATGTTTACTTATAGAGTTACTTTCAAAAGCGATGAAGATTCCAAATTAACCTAGATCACAGTCGCCAGTCTGGTTAGCTTCAGTAGTACATATAACAACTTTCAAAGTTTACAGTTACACACAATAAATTAATGCGCATTTGCAACTTTCTTTTTATTTCATCGTCAAAGTTGTTCTTCGCTACAGAATCAAACTGCCAGACACTTAAACTAATGTTCTTATCCGAAAATTGCGGGTTCATTTGCTTTGAAAGGTAGGAAAATTGTTAATAATTACATTACATTTAATCCAGATTAACACTTAAGAAATCAATCGCTGTCCGCCGATCAACATCTCAACACAATTCACACGCCATGCAACGTCAGCGATAATCCTACAATGCCTCTACTTCAGAGAGCTTATATTACCGACTTATCGATACCTGTAAGTTCTGTGAAATTAAATAAAATTACACTAAAGGCATTATGCCCGTTCTATTACAATAAGCCCGAGGGCAAAGGAGAAACATAATTGTACCAATGAACTGTAACCATTGTGTTTAAATAGAACAATGTTTGTAAACAGGATGCCAGAAGATAAGTGGATATAAAGTGTGATAAACTATTTGAGTTGATATTTAAAAAATAATTGATTTCATTTAAAAGATAATTTACTTTCAGCCTTGGTATTAAACCCAGCAATGAATACAGAGGACAAATAAAAATCTTGTAGAACAGATCCGATATTGGAAATTCTTAAAAAAATATTAATTTTTTATAATTAAGGAGCAGACCTTATAACGGTCACATGAGATCTAATTATTAAAAAATAATTTTAATTCGCCGTTTGAAAAAGTAAATTAATACAGATAAAAAAATCTTATTATATTTATTTAATTAACCATTACCGGTTTCGAGCAAAATGCTCATCATCAGATGGTTTGCATTTTAATGTATTTACATATGCAGATGCAAAATGTGAGCGTGCATCATTAGATAGCTGAATATTTTCAAAAACAAACTCTTCTTAATGGCGAAAGGATATGATGCATTAATAAACACACAGCACTAACACTGATGATAACTTCATTAATTTTGTTTATATACTCACATCCATGAACAACCCTGAGCTTTGTTTCGAAAACTGAAAACGTGATGGACCTACCTGATAGGCATCGGTGTTATATGGTAAAAAAGGGTAAATGTCACGGCTCTTGCCGCTTCCCACAGGATGGGCTGAGCTGGAGATCCGCATTCCTATTGCAGTCATCGGCACTAGAAGGATATGACGGGGTCAGCGCCACGCTCCGGCCATTCTCTACCTCCACGGTACTCATTGGATGGCAGGCTGAGTGGGCCTGGGGAGCCGTTACGGATACCGCTTCGTAGAAAAACCCTCCGCTATATCGGGGATCGAACCCTGATCGTCTGGGCCCAAGTCCACCGCTCCACTGCCTGAGCTACGCGGCTGCCCTCTGTTGTTGTACGGTTGATTCAATTAATAATTGCAGTTCAGGTGTTTTAACTGCCATAAAAATTAAGGTTTGTTACTTAAACTCGAGGTACTTCTAGAATTAATAAACTGATGATTAATTTAATTCGATAAAACCAAGTTTTGCAAGTGACTACGTCAACGTGAATCAAAAAACTTCTCTGCCTTTCATTCACCTAATTGAAAATCATCGTTATTAGTTTACTATTATTTGGCACAATTCTAAGATGAATAAATACTGTAACTATACTTACCTCATAGTAGCCTCCATTAATGTAAGAAATAAAAAAATGGTATGTTCAATAACACATTCGTTCTTAACAATTCATGTAATGTTAATTCTTCTCTGATAATCTACAAATTATTAGCTACACTGTGATCATCTATATGGATTAGGACTCCACGATAATACGTCGGAACCTACAAAAATTGTCCTATCGGTTTGAAATTTGGTACACACATTCCTTAGACGATAATATTTAACTAAAAGTGTATAACGTAAACTTCGAATTTGCGGAAATGAAGTAAAATCACTCGAAATGTGAGTAGATGCATACATGTTATTACGCAAGAAATGCACGTTAATAGCTGTTGATATATGTCTCTCGTGTTTTAAGCTGGATAAAAATTGTATTCCACATGTAAATTACAGTTACTTAATGTGAAGAAAATCGGTAACATTTACAATTTCTCTGTGTGTAGTTGTTTTGATTTCAAAGTTAAGATATATTATATGGCAGCCTACCTTTCAGGATAAAACGTGGCATCTATCATAACCAATATGTCATACAGAGCATTAAGTTGGTTTAATTTTTACCCAATAGCAGTTGTGGTTAGGTTTAAATGCAGCCTGGACCAAGAATTAATAATATGAAACACGCAGAATAAATATCAACAAAATAACGTGTATTTCTTGCGTAATAACATGTATGCATCTACCCACATTTCGAGTAATTTTACGTTATTTCCGCATATTCGAAGCTTACGTTATACACTTTAATCAAATATTATTTCTAAGGAGTGTGTATGAAATTTCAGACCGATAGGACAATTTTTGTAGGTTCCGACCTATTAACGTGGTTACCTGGATTAGGATACTTTTAGAAAAGAACGGATGATTGTCGTTTTGAAAGAGGTAAATTCCTTTCACAAAATAGGACAATAAGACCCGGATCTTGTCCTTTCGAATATCCTAGTTTTCTGCTCTTAATATATTAGGAATAAGACTAAATGCGAGAGGTTACAAAAATGTTTCCGAATTCGAATGAATTAAATGGAAATATTATTTGCCCAACCTTTGTTTAATCTGCATTCAAATCAGGACGATATTTATTAGTTTTCATGCAAATATTATACCCCAACAATATTTTATTCTTCAATATTAATGATCGCAAATCACGGGGAAATTTTTCGGTAAACAAGCGATGGAAATTCTACAAAAAAAGGATTTATTGACAGTGACACAAAAGCTGAATAAGAGGGAAAACATTGTCGATGACTGTGCTTCCGGCGAATATCGCACCAGCGTCCACGGACCGGCGGACCAGGGGCGATCCAATCAGCGGTTACGAGGGTGCGCGCCCTCTCCCGACAAACTGCCCCTACGTGGACACACCACTACGAGGGGGTCCAGGCACGCGCGATGGCGACGATACCAGAGATCAACACTAATAATAATACAGTCTAGCACTTCAAAATCCTTTTCGAGTCAAAAGTAGCTCATTAGTTTATTTTTTCCATATTTATATTTTTTCTTCTTCAAATTTGTGAATATCTTTGCGAGCAACAGAGCCTCGTGAGAAAGATAACACAAATGAGTAAGATTAAAACTTACATGCGCAATAGGTATATCTTTATATAATTAGATTTTACTTTTTCGTACTTGACCCTCATATACCGTATTCAGTTTTTGGCCTTATATCGTAGAAACTCGTCACAGATCTGAAGAATATGAACTCGCTTGCACCAAGCGCTGAAACCATTAAACTAACGCTAAAAAGCTTCGAAAGGGTCATTATTGCTCATAATAATACCCTAGTACCGTCACAGCCCCATCCAACCACTATTTAAAAAAGAAAAAATACGGATGGGGCTATTCCGTAGATACCTGCTTCCTCACTACTTTTTGATCTGCAGTTTAACGTTGCAGCGGACGGAATTCGGATGCGACCTGATGTTCGTGGCATGCCAGATATTCCTTCAATCTGAGGAACTGTCAAACTTCTGTCTGTCCTCGCGGGCTTTTGTATCCTGTGCACATTTTCCTGAGTGACTATCTGCGCTGGCCCTCCTGTAAGGGGTCATCTTCAGTGAAGTTTCTATCGCATTACAATTCAGACACAAATTTTTTACTGTGTTGTAGGCACGGCACCATTCCCCGATGTTGCTATAATATCGTCATTATACGTCATTTGACAATATCGCTTTGCTACATAAATTATTAATTACAGTAAGAAATTCATTCTTCTTCATTTCAGATTAAACCTACACTTTATCCACTTTCATAATGTTTCAGAGTGTTGTAATTTTTACTAATATTCTTCAAATAACTAAAGAATTACATGCAACATTGTACGCTTTCGTTTTCTCGTTCAGGCCACGAAATTATGGCACGATCATAAATTTCGAAGAATAGAGAGAAGCTAGTTTCGAAATTAGAGAAGCATTTGCAGAAATTATGTTTAGCGTTGGCCCCATCTTAGGAGGGTCTCCTTCCACTTTCTGTTCTAGTCAGAAAGGTACTATCAATATTCTCTAACTTGGTAAGGTCATGACTTCCTGTCAATCGACTTCAATAAGTTTCAACAAAGTAGTTGAAAACCATCCAAAACTGAGTCGTGTAAATGGATGTAGGTCAACACACTTTCCACGAGCTGATAGTTTTTGGCCAAGTCGTAAATTCCAACAACTTTCAACCTCTTCAAGTGCTGACCTGAATCCCTTTACATAACACGGTTTTGGCTGGCTCTCAACCACTGTATTGAAGCTGACGCAAATCACTTGGCCATAGGTCTTCTACTCTCCTATAAGTGGAGAGCCTGTATTCAAATCCCAACGAACCCAAAAACTTTCGTTGAAGCTGATTGCGGGTAGCTGATTCACAGACCCACACAGTCTGATGTAGGTGTTCTTCTGGCGGATCTACCCTCACAGAGGCTGAAAAAATCCTGACGTACTACCTTCAGGAAATGGCGCCTTCAAGCTAACCCGCAGGAATTAGAAATATTTGCATTCTTTCTAAGCAACATAGAAACGAACTACTGGCCAACTATAGTTTTCAGAGACGAGATGCTGAAATATAACACTACCCTAAAATACCTGGGATTAATATTAGACACGTACTTCACTTACAAAATGGCTCCTTCCGAATACAGCTGCAAATCTTAAAATTTGGAACAGAGTACTTCAGTGGCTGACTAGAACTTCATGGGGATCTGTGGAAATAAATTAAGAACACTTGCCTTGGCCTTGGTTAGTCCTACTCTAGTGTGTGTGCTCAATAGCTCTCACAGTCAGATGGTGGACTCCAACTTCGTCAAAACATGCGGATCATAACTGGCACACTCTTATCTACACCTGTCCAGTGGGTACAGGTGCTCAGCAACACTTCACCACCTCATATCAGAAGACAAAAAGTCCATACCCAATTATGGTCGAGGATCCTGAACAATGAGATGCTTCCTATCTACGGAGATATTAGGCGATAGAAAACACGGATGAAGCCACGCCGCTCTGCATGGAAAACTGATGTGTGTCTAATATCCAACTCCCTTAGTCCTAGAGATGGCTCGACAGCCGAATGGGCATCGTCAACAACGCGGGTCATAAGAAATGTCTGCTCAAAACGTCCAAGATTCAACCTGCATCGATCTGCTTGGAATAAACTAAATAGTGTTAGATGTGGCACGGCTAGAACTATTACTACTCTCCACGCGGGTATGGGCAGATTCGCCGTAATGCTACTGTGATGAGGTCGTACATTTTTCAGGATTTCCCACTCCGTGCGTTCCCTGGAAGTCTGGAAAAACTCGGCCACGCCTGAGTGGAGCGTCTCGATGTCAAGTTGTGGAGATCCTGACGTAGCGGCCATTTCACCTGCCAGCTGAGAGTATTATCTGCAATCACAGTATAATTGTTGGACTTCTATTTTGTAAGATTCCATAAGTGTCATGTAGCATAAAATGCTAAACAGAGCAATCAGGCAGATAACTATTCGCACTTATTTTTAATAACACAACCCAAATTAAATCAGTGCAGTTATTTGTTTGAAATTTCCTGGTTAGCGAAGCTGCGATGGCCGCCAGTAAAACTAACACCTCGAGCATTATCGGACGCACCGAAGGTAGCCGAACTATTGAGATCACGTCCAGACTCCAGGCGTAATGTGTTTTATTAAAAGGGGTTTTTATCTTAGTGTATGCTCTTGACATTCATTATAATACAAGTGGGCGGAGCGTGTCGAATTCTTATGCTAGTCCCGCACTAAACGCAACGCACCCCAATACGAAGAACAAGTTTATCCTTTCTTCTGTCATTATTCCATAAACTATTTTAAATCCCCTTCAAAAACAACGGGTATCACCTACGATGGTAGTAGGAATTTATTCTAAAAAAAGTTTCTGATAAAAAACAAATAACGATTAATTATTATCTTTTCATTGATATTTTGCGTGATGCGAGTAAACTTTAGATTCTGGGAGTATTTAGTTACTATTTTTTTAAATAATTGCATTTGATTTTGAACGACCGAATTTTTTACTGTCATGAAAAGTTTCCAAGTAAAGTATAATTTCAGAAACAAATAACCGTTATTTATCTGAGTGATATATTTCGTGGTTACCTACGTTTCATGCAACCTTCTTCTGAGTTTTTAATAAACTTCTCTGTTTGTTTTCCTATGTCAAAAAAAATTCTTTCGTTATGTTCTCACATGGTTCCAATTACTGTTAGAGAGAATACAACTCTAGATGTTCTTCTCCTTACGTGAATTTCTGCCTTTAGTCTGTCGTAAATAAACAAAAAACAACTTGTAAATCTAAACGAACGTTGCATTATAATTTGTTATATCTCAGCGTTGCGTTATAATCTTTTATTTCTGCTACAGAACAGAAAATTGCATTTTAACTGGCATCGCAAATGCAAATAAAATCGAATGCAACTATTTATTTGAAATTAACACTTCTTTTTAATAATACAAGCGCAAATTAAATCAGTGCAGTTATTTGTTTAAAATTTCCTGGTTAGCGAAGCTGCGCTGTGGTGGCGGCCAGTATCACTAATACTTCAGACATTATCGGACGCACCGAAGGTTGCCGAACTATTGAGATAACGTCCAGTCTCCAGGCATAATGCATTTTTTACCTTAGTGTATGCTCTTGCCGTTCATTATAACGCAAGAGTTTTCCTTGCTGAGTGCTGCATTTGACGTGATTAATCTGTTAGTTATAGCGACTCCGCGCGGTGTGAAGTCAGCTGGAGTCCCGGCTACCAGTCACACGTACCCAGTCGCGCGACCCTTGAGCGCATTATTTGTGGGCGGAGACGGTCATAAATAGCGGCGGCAGGCTATCGGCTCCGACAAAGTGGCTGCGGATGGCCGACCAGATATATCGCCTCGCCGCCCGCTGCCCCAGGTGCTGGTCAGACCAACTGCAACTCGATCAAACAGGCAGTAGCGCCAGCATCAAGTTAGAACAAAGTAGCAAGCACGGATACTGTGTATCTACCTCACTGAAGAACTTTGTTTATCATTTAGCCAGTCTCGATAGCATAATGTGGCGTTCATTAATTACCCGAAAAATCGAAAAATCTGCGAGGTCGGTCAGTAGGGGCGGGGGGGGGGGCAACCATAGAGACATACAACTCACGTAATTAATGGGCGCTCCCTAAGGGCTCCCCTTGCCGAGTGTCGCAAGTCGACTCCTTGTAAGTATTTTGTGTTTTTGTGGATTGTCGTCCACTTGGATAATCAGTAAAATACTCGAAGCTACATTAATACACCTGATGATCGTGCAAATAGATTGAGGATGACGTTGTAGCTAAAATGCGGAAAAACCATCAAAAGATTTAATACGTGAGAAATTACAACAATTTTGCCACAAAAAAGGGCAGCACTCTGTGTAGACCCGTTGCGATGGTCACCACTGCGAGTACTTCCTACGGCTTTAATTATGTTTATGTTCGTTTTATATTGACCTATCATAGTGATGTGGTTAAATGGCAGGATCCTTAATTACGAGTGAATGAAATGCGGATCCATGAAACTGCGTTAGTGACCACAAGTTCTAATGAAACTTTTAAAAAATTAAAAAAGATATCAATATCACGATGAATTCAAAGTCTATATCATTCGCATAATGTAACATTAATTTTTTTTAAATGATGTGTAAAGCACAGCACTTTATGGTAACGAAGCATAGACTTTAGGAATAACAGAGAGAAGAAAAATTGAAGCATTTCAAACGTGTAGAGGACTGCTGAAAATTAACTGGAGAGATAATATACGAAATGAAAATGTTCTACAAATAATGGGTTTGTGAGAGAGTTGGATTGGTTAATTTTTTAGTGGAGGGAACAAAGATATGAACTGTAGAGGAAGGCAGAGATTAGAACATATGAAAGAGATAATTGAAGACGCGGTGTAAGGGGTATCTTGAGATGAATAGGTCAGCGCAAGATAGGATAGGGGATTGAGGATTGCATCAAACCAGTCGAGAGGCTGATAACGGGAAAAAATATAACATCTCTAATTTCCTAAATACAGAACTAAACTAAGCTTGGTATTCGACCTGAAGGCTGGTTGGACACTTGAAGGAGGTATAATTACTAGAGTGGCCAGTTCCTTTCTTCCTTAACCAACCTAGTAATCCTACCGGGTAATGAGATCCTACAGTTTCACGTCGAATCCGCACCACGGAAGCGATCTAGCATACTTCACACACACAAAGAAAGTTTCGTAGAGGTAAAGGTCGGGCTAAGGGCCTTTGAAAATCCCCGCCTAGACAGGGAATCAAACCGGAGACCTTCCAGTCTTCAGTTAGACGCCATATACCTCTGCACTACCAGAGAGCTCCTGTACACAGCAGAGTAAATAAATTACACAAGTGGTCTGAAAGTTTGTTTCTCGAGTAATTTTTTCCCCTCCCTGTTTTGGTGGATATCTCCAACAACATCAACAACAACATCAATAACAACAACAACAACAAATACCTTGGAAATGTACGTAAAGTGTTTTCGTACAAAAGTTAAAAACAAACAAGATTAAGTATCTCGTAAATGAGAAATTGAATAATATTGATAGGGTATTTTCGACGGCGCTAGGTAATACCTTTCGCCCTATGGTTTATAGATTTCCGTATTCGTGTAGTTGAACGTTCCGTAGTTCCCGCACTTAAAATCTACGTATTTCAAAAAACAGATTAACACAACGCAATGAAGCCTTCACGGGTGTACCGCCAGATTGTGTTGTGAAAACACGATATTTCGACTATGTTTTCGCACCTGAACGGGGATGTCTCCGTTTCTTACAGATAAATCGAATACAACAAATTT
>JARYHS010012519.1:169345548-169471643 GCA_031002005.1 Vandiemenella viatica
AGAAATTTTCCTAATGCTTTAAACTCCATGAATTCTCTCTGTGCTGATCAAACAAAAACACTCTGCAACTTTTGAAATGTAAAGCACAGTCCAAACTGTATAACGTGAACAATGTCTAATTCATCAAATAAACATATAAACTTTTTAAAAACAAATCCATTAGGTGTCAAGTAGTCTCTATTGAAGGCGGTTTTTGTATAACATTTAATTTGAGAGTGTTTAAGAAATTCAGTAACAAATTATTGTTAAATTTGAGTTATGAACTTTTTATTGTTTATAAGAACTAAAATTAATAATTCTAGCTGAAGCATTTAGAACATATGAAGTTTGTCGGAAAAATGAGTGATTCATTCAGACTAATACCTGTGTAATATATATATATATAATATATATATATATGAACGGACTTTATTCATTTAATAAACTATGTAAGCAATAATTTTTGTCATGTTTTACACTCCATACCAGTGAACAAAATCGGATTACGACGGTTGTATGTTACTGTAACATACTTTCTATATTTAATATGTTACGAAATTTTTGGCAATGTAACATTCTTATACTGGAACGTATGCTGAAACTTCTAAATTCGTTTGTGTTACTGTAATTCAGATTTTTTAACTGTCGAAAATATTTTAGATTAAAACATTACTTTAAATTTTAATCGTGCGTTTTATTTCACCAAAACACCTTAAGATTATATGTGGACGAGCATTACAGTCATATGTTATGCTAGAAAAGTATACAAAACTCGAAAAAAATAACGAAGAAAGGCAGAATGGGGAGCGCACGGTTTTGCCGCCCGCACTGATTAACAAAAAACGGCGCCTAACCTCTGATAATTGGACAGCGTCCTTTTAATGGTCACAGCTCTCCACGGCTTTCTACTTCTCTGCCCCTCTGCACACACTCCAAACAAGTAATCATCACACCGTCATTTGCTGGCTGTAATCAGTAACTGAATCGCTGAATATTATGAGTTACTCAGGACAACCATAGGACACTGAATCAAAACTTTTCCTTAATATCCATGGATATGACTATCATTTTATAATGCCAGCCATATCAGCTAATGATTTTTTCTTATCGGCCTCAGTTTATTCAATGCGATGAACATTCAAAGTAAATTTTTGTTTTCTGGAACATAAATATAAATATATTGCTGCATCAACGTTCAATCAATGCGCCGTAGGGTGCAAAGAAACGTCATGTTAGTGGCCAAAATTTCTCTATTTACCATTTTTTTCTGTGCCGTGTTGACTTCGAGCTCGTTAGAAGTGGGAAAGGGCAGGAAACAAGGAACTGTAAGGAATTCTGCAATGACCACGTGAGGTGAAAACTGAAATCTAGATTTCCGATGGGGCTAATTAGTATTAATGTACTAAAGAAAGCCGCAATCGACGAAACAGGTGTCTAGCTCCTTGCACTTGGATTCATTCATTGATTGGCAGGTAACAGAAAACTAAATAGTTAGCGAACTTCAAGGACAGACGTAGTGTAGATGAAATATGCAGTGAGTTGGAGGAAATCGTATAGAAAATAGATATCATTGAAAATGTTGTCTGATATGAATTGCGTGCCATTTGGAAGAAAGGAACATTTTACTGTTATCACTGTTTACGTGACTTCCACACCAGGTAAGCCGGATATTTTTACTTACATTTAACATCAAGGCCACAAAACCAGTTGAAATTTTGTATTTACTATATTCCTTTATTTCCATGATTTAGCCAAGTATTTACCTCTTCGTCTGTCTTTCGTTTCCTTATCACAAATGAAAATTTATTAGTTACTAGAAAAAGGCCATGACAAGCATTACGATAGAGAGAAATCTACTCAGGGTGTCACAATAAACTTCCATGTGGTCGAAGAGGCAAATGCATAGTAGACATAAAGGTAACATTAGCGTAGTAATGGCTTTACAGTGTGAGTTACTGAAGTATTTTGATAACTTGTTGTTGTTAGTAACAGACAAAGTATACGTTATGCATGATTGCCTTTCATTTCGATTGGCAAACACAAATTATGAAATAATATGACATATCCGAAAGTTTTAGTTGGTCTGTAAAGAATCGAGCCTCCCAGCAGGTAGAAAATCAACAATTTCGTTCGCAAGATATCCGCAGAAACCATGAATCTCCTAGGACGCAGTAGCGACACGGAGATGTTGTACACTTGGCAAGCCCCGGATGTTTCGGCAATACATCAGGATAAGGAAAGAAGGTGGAAGTTGGAGAGACATTTGCCGGGGGCCGACTCGGAGCACACTCCTGCCATTCGTCATGTGGGGCGCTGCCTTCAATATCGGACGCCTCCCGCCCACGCAGCTGCGCAAACAACCAGTTCCAAATTATAGTTTCCATTAATTAATCAAATCTTCCAATACCTGCATTTAAACCAACACGTTAAGTATAGGTACTTTGTCAAAACCTTATTCATCAAATATTTAATGGAAGAGATGCGAAACTTTTCTGAGAAAGTGGACGCTCGAAAACGTGTGACACTTGACTGTTATTTGTTTGACAGAAATGTAGAGCTGCAGCAAGTAACTCTTATTAATGGATTCCACGCATATTCAGTATTTTTAAGATATGAAGGCTGAGAGACCATTGAATTTTCACGAACCTTAAAGTTTTCTGTAGTGTTGCCGGATTTACAAAATACGTTGTTCGTATCTGCACTGTTGAGCGAAAAGCTGAGGATTTTTTCCTCCAGCCGAGACGCGCTTTCGATGTTGCAGTACTATTGCAAAAGTGTTGTGTCCTCTGACAGCTACAATGCTGAACCTAGTGGTTAAAGCTTTAACCCTGCTTCACGGTGGTTTTAATTAAAGGTTTTGTTTGTCTTGAGTTTATTCTGTTTACTTTAGGTTAACATATGATCGAATGGCTGGTACAATACAAAAATTAAGCAGGGCGTTACCTTTTTTTTGTATTTTTCAGGTGTTATATCTCGTTCTATGTGGTTTGATGAGCAAGAAATTTAAATCTTCAATTATTTGTAAAATGCTTTCGCGAGTACTGCAATTACACTCAGCCTCGCAAAAAAAAAAAAAAAAAAAAAAAAAAAAAAAAAAAAAAAAACAATAAAAAAACAACAAAAAGAAAACTAAAACAAAAAAAAACAACTCCCAGAAGGACAATAGGAGACGAAACGAAATTTCAAGGGTTGAAGGGTATGACGTTTGAAGTGAACTACACTTAACGGTTCCTTGAGGTTTATTACTAGGTACACAAAACAACTAGGTAAACCATAACAAAGTGGGCTACAGTTATCCGATGACCGTCGAGAATTTTCAGCCTGCGTCCTGATCCGCGGGTATAGAGTGACGGCTTCTACTTCTCGCGAACTTCCGGTGGTCTTCTGTAGTTGACGCTCGGTTCAGCGGTCAGGCTGGAACTGGCCGGTGGAGCGGACGGCCTACGCTTATATAGGCGGCCTGGACGCCAGGAATTCCGTTGTTGTGGCTAGTACCGGCGACCCTCTGTAAGAAATAGTCCCACTTAGCTCTCTAGATGATTCTATTTGTTTTCCTGGTTTGTTTTGATGTCTCTGCGCCTGTTTGGAGTCGTATATGTATCCCGGCGTGCAGGCGCGTTGTGTGTGAGGTCTGCCTGGCAGGGGCCTTTACTGGCAGACTGAACATACCTCCCTCCCGGGGGGGGGGGGGGGGAAGCGATGTCTGCGACGTCTGCGAGGTCGTCTGCCGCGGCGCCCTGGAGCAGACTATGAAGGCTACCTCCAGGGGAGTACGGAGCTGTTCCCCTGGCGATGCGTGCCGACCTGCGTCGTGGTGCAGGTTGTGGTGGAGGTACTTGTGGAGCTAACGGCATCGGTTCGTCGGCGTCGATGGCCGGGGGCTGTACGGGGGGCGCTGAAGATGGTCCCCGCAGGTGGTCGAGAGGCTGCGGCTGAAGGGTGTCGGAGCGACCGACAGGTTGTGGCGTCGTTGGTGGCGCTGTAACTGTCCCTGAGCAACGGTTAGACGGCAGGAGTGGTGGAGGTGGCAGGGAAGGAGAGGAAGAAGTGGATGGCCGTGCCGTGGTGGAAGAGGACGGTGCCGTGGGGTAGCGGGGACGTAGTTGGTTTCGATGGCGTCGCACTATCCGGCCATCCAGGCTGACGTCGAACAGTTGGCGGCCCCGGGGCCGCTGGATGACCCCCGGAACCCACGGGCCCAGACTAGGGAGCCCGGGGTGAAACGGAATGGGCCCGAAGGTACCTGTACTTTGGGCGGGGGTAAGAGGAGATGGAGGAGAGTGCGAGGTTGGCGGCCATGTAGCAATTCCGCCGGGCTTTTGGCCCCCACTGGAGTGGTTCGATAGGAACTGAGGAAGAGTGTCAATGCCTCTTCGAGTTTGTGATTGTGGTGTATTTGGTCATTTGGGTTTTGAATGTTCTGACTAGCCGTTCCGCCTCCCCGTTAGATTGGGGGTGGAAGGGCGGGGTGAGGAGGTGTTGGATATTGTTGGCGGTACAGAAGGATAGGAATTCCCGACTTCTAAATTGCGGTCCGTTATCTGTGACGATAGCGTATGGTAATCCTTCGATGGAAAAGATCTTCGTGAGGGCTGAAATGGTGACCTCTGTGGTGATTGTGGAGCAACGGACGACATATGGGAAGTGGGAAAAGGCATCCGTCACTAGGAGCCACTGGTGGCCTAGGAATGGGCCAGCGAAGTCGAGGTGAATGCGTTCCCAGGGTCCGGACGGTGCCGGCCACGAAAGGAACTTTTGAGGGGAGCGGGGCAGTTGTTGGGCACAGATGGTACAGCGCCGCACCATCTTCGTGACATCCGTGGTAAGGCCGATCCAGAATACATGGCGTCTGGCAAGGGATTTGGTGCGGGCAATTCCCCAGTGTCCTTGGTGGAGAGTTTGGAGGATTGTCGGTTGTAGGGATCTCGGAACGACGACCCTCGGGGTGGAATTTGGTTCTGTGCGGAGGAGCACTCCCTCTACTACTGAGAGCTGGTGGCGGAATGGATTAGTAGAACTTGAGGTCTTGATGATGGCGTGGAGGGGAACGTGTTTGCCACCCGTGTTGGATGTGGTGTCGGATGACACGGAGGAGGGGGTCCTCCCCTGTGGCTGCCGCGACTTTTGAGGCCGTGACTGGAAATGTCTTCAGTGCTTCTTGTATGTCATCGTCGATCTGGAACACCAGAAGTTCCGACTTGTCGAAGGCAAGGTCTGGTCCCTGCGGTAGTCTGGATAAGGCGTCTGCATTGGCATGCCTGGAGGTGGTACGGAAGTGCATGGTATATCTGAACTGGGACAGGAATAGTGCCCAACGCTGGATGCGGTGGGATGTTTTGGTAGGCAGACGTGTGGACGGATCAAATAGTGATAGGAGTGGCTTGTGGTCGGTAATGAGATGAAAAGAAATCCCATATAAAAGGGAATAGAATTTGGAGCAGGCAAAAACAATAGCTAGCGCCTCTTTCTCGATTTGAGAATATTTAAGCTGAGCAGCCGATAGGGCTTTGGAGATGTAGGCTACGGGGCGTTCCGTGCCATCTGGTAATTTATGAGACAGAACTGCCCCCACACCGTAATCGGATGCATCTGTGGCAAGTATCAAGGGGAGGTTTGGAGTGTATGGCATGAGGCATGCTGCGGACTTGAGCTGCTGTTTAAGGGTGTGGAATGCGGTCTCGCAAGCTGGGGTCCAACGGAACGGGACATTCTTGCGACAGAGGTAGTACAGGGGTGCTGCCACTTGTGCTGCTGAGGGTATAAATTTTCTGTAGTATGAAATCTTGCCTAAAAAAGATTTCAACTGATGTAGATCCTGAGGCCGAGGTAAGTTGGAAATAGCGTCCACATAGGAAAATGCTGGGGAGATGCCTTCCTGAGCGATGATGTGACCCAGGTAGGAAATGGATTGTTGAAAAAATTGACACTTGGAAAGGTTGCATTTTAATCCTGCTGCACGGAGGCGGAGGAAGAGTAGGCGGAGGTTGGTCATGTGTTCGGCAGCGGAGGGTCCCGTGACGACTATGTCGTCGAGATAGTTGATGCATCCCGGAATATCCTGGAGAAGTTGTTCGAGATACCGTTGAAAAATCGCTGGAGCACTGGCCAAGCCGAACATGAGCCGGTTGAGTTGGAAGAGGCCAGAGGGAGTGTTGATGACTGTGTATTGTCGGGACTGGATATCCAAAGGGATTTGAAGGTATGCTTCTGCCAGGTCAATTTTTGTAAAGTAGGTACCTCCTGCTAGTTTACGGAAGAGGTCGTCCGGTCTCGGAAGTGGATAGTCGTCTACCAGCAGATGCGGGTTGACGGTGGTCTTAAAGTCACCACAGAGACGTAAGCGGCGTCCTGGCTTCTGAACTATGACCAGCGGCGTGGCCCAGGGGCTGAACCGCACCGGCTGGAGGATCCCTTCGTCTTGGAGACGTTGAAGTTCTTCCTGAAGTGGTTGTTGAAGCGCTACGGGTACCTGGCGTGCCCGGAAGTATCGAGGCCGTACGTCCGGCCGGAGTTGGAGTGATGCTTCGAAGTCCTTTGCACAGCCGACGCCTGGTGAGAACAGGTCCTGAAACTCGGTGCAAAGGGCGTCCACTTCAGGAAAAGGAACATGCTGAGATACGAGGTGTATGTTATCCTCAATTGAAAATCCGAATAAGCGGAAAGCGTCCAGTCCAAATAAGTCTGCTGTGAGAGAACTGTTAACTACTAAAAAGGGGACTGAACGATGTACAGACTAATACATGACGTTTGCTGTGAACTGTCCCAGGAGTGCTATTTCCTGTTTGTTGTATGTCAGGAGGCGCTTGGGGGCCGGCGAGAGGGGGGGCGAGCCAATTTGCACATAAGTAGTATAATTAAGCAATGAGACTGCTGCTCCTGTGTCGACTTGTAGGCGCAGGGGCTTGCCATTGACCGTAACGTCAATAAAAAGTTTGGATGCTGTGGAAGTGTCTACCTGATTGATATCCATAGGTGCGCCGCTCAACCTGTCTTGGTAAGACCCTGGGCGGCGAGAGCCGGGATTGGCATTGGTGGTGTTGGTGCGGCAGACGGACGCCAGGTGTCCTTCCTTGCCGCAACGTGAGCATTCAGCCCAACGATCCGGACAATTTTCCCTCTCATGTGCTGAATAACAGGCGGGGCAGGAGGGTAGGAGGAGCGGGCTGCGGCGTCGGCGCTGCGGGATCCGCTGCTGCTGCCAAGACTTGGTGCCCCTGCCGGAACGGGCCGGTTCGATGTCCTTCTGAGGAAGCGGTCCCCGGTTGTGGTGTCGGGAGGAGCGCGACTGGGAGCTCTGGATGGCGGCGACGTCCTGTGTGTCCTCTACGTCGGTTCGGATTGCGGCCACATCCGCCCAGGACTCCAGGCGGCGATCTGCGGCCGTAGATATTTCGAATTTGTAGGCAAGTTCGATGACCTGCTCCAGGGATGGGTCCTCTAACTTGAGGGCGTCATGCCGGAGTGCGGCATCTGGTGCAGCCTGTATGATGTGATCACGCACCATGTCGTCGGCGTAGGATTCGTGGGAACAACGAGTTTGAAACTTACATTTTCTGCTAAGGCCTTGGAGTTCGGCCGCCCACTGGCGATACGTCTGATCGGGCTTCTTCCGGCATTGATAGAATTCGACGCGGGCCGCGACGACATGGTACCGGCGTCTGTAGTGCATTCAGTGTCGTACAGATGGTCGTGAAGGTGAGGGTGTCGGGGTCTTGTGGCTGAAGTTTGGTGAGCAAGACATACATCTTTGATTGGTTCCAGGAAAGGTAATATGCACGCTGGTCTTCTTCTTTGGATATGTGATGAATTGCGAAGTGTTGTTTTATGCGCTTCTCGTAGGTCTCCCATTCTTCGACGTCGTCGTTGAATGCTGGGAACGGAGGCGGGGCCGTGGGTTGGCGGAGATTCCTGACTTCCGCAATCAGTTGTCTCTGAGATTCGAAGAACTGATGTAGAAGTCCTTGGAGGAACTGTTGCCATTCCGTAGGTGCTGCTGGCGTAGCCATGATGGTCGAGAGTTCTTATCCCAACCTTGTCGCCACTGAAGTGAACTACACTTAATGGTTCCTTGAGGTTTATTACTATGTACACAAAACACTGGTAAACAATAACAAATGTGGTACAGTTAGCGGATGACCGTCGAGAAATTTAGCCTGGTCCTGATCCGGGGTAGAGAGAGACGGCTTCTACTTCTCGCGAACTTCCGGTGGTCTTCTGTAGTTGAAGCTGGTTCCGCGGTCAGGCCGGAACTGGCGGTGGAGCGGCCGGCTACGCTTATATAGGCGGCCTGGCGCAGGAATTCCGTTGTGTGGTAGTACGGCGACCTCTGTAAGAATTAGTCCCACTTAGCTTCTAGATGATTCTATTTGTTTTCCTGGTTTGTTTTGCGCCTGTTTGGAGTCGTATATGTATCCCGGCGTGCAGGCGCGTTGTGTGTGAGGTCTGCCTGGCAGGGGCCTTTACTGGCAGACTGAACATAAGGAAATTTTTACCGGAGCATTTGCTCCATCGCATTTAAATTAATAACAATAATAAAAGCCTTTGTATAATTAGAGTTCCGTAGTCTCATGATCTTATTATATATGTCGTATGTGGTGGCTTGGACGACATTCGTTTGACATACTTTCACGTTAATTTGCGAAAACTGATTCACAGATCTACAAACACGCTCTACTGTATGTTGCTGCTAGTGGTAGACCATCCATCCACAGCCGTGGAAAAATATGAAAACGAGTCCTGTAGGTATACTGAGAAACAGATTTGTTTAAAATGTGTAATTAAATAAATAAACAGAGAATGGTTCCATTATGTGCGCAGTTTAAATAAGCGGATACGTTTTTGTTTTGAATTAGTGAACGATAGTTAATTTGAGTTGTTTGGAGGAAAATAAAACCAAACACAGGTATAATCCAATTGTAGTTCTTGAAATTTTATACGTAAGTTCTTCTATTTCAGGAAATAAGAAACCTAACCGGAAATGGAAAATTTGCAGGTAAAAAAAAAAAAGAAAATAAACTTCCAACCTTCAAGAAATGTGTCTTCCCTACACCATGGTTTAAAAACGTGAAAATAACCTTAATGTTAAAAAAATAGTTTGTCTGAAAAGTGAGTCGTACTGAGCACAATCACAGGTTGTAAACTTCAAGACTAAAATCGTGGTGTAAGAAACAATTCCGAGTTTCACGCATATTGTGAATTGTCACATGTGACGTCACGGGGTTTTCAAGTTCCAGTTGCACGACGCTAAGGAGCTGTGCTTCTAAGAGCACTGAATGATCGAGTCACAAAGCTCCTAAACTGTAACTGAACAAATTTCGTTCTGAACGACATGCATCATCCATATGACTAGAAATTCTTTCCTATGTTAATATTAAATGTATTCAATCAGTTTTCAGACTCTTATGTGACCACATATTACAAAGACGAATTTTTTAAGTAATTTTGACAGTTTTGAACGTACACAGTGGAAAAGGTAGAAAATGCATTCCATTTTACATTCTAAAACGATAAAACAACTTACATTTACTGAAGTCGAGCTGCAAGCGGTAGCTTTGTTGGCGAGTGAAGCAACTCGGAGGTAGTGGGATGAACTCTCGTGTATCCTGATCTTGTTCCAGACGCGCTGACCTGATTAACATCCCGAGGGCGCTGTGGGGACTCAACATCCAGAATCCCTGCCAGGAACAGCAGTCCCGCCAAGCGAGATTCCGGCAATTCTACGAGGGTGGCACAGAAAATAATGCACCACATTTTTTTCTCAGTCCTCAACAAGGGCTTCGTGAAGAGAACAACGAGGCATACACGCTTTTATGTCTCGCTGGAGGAAGGCCATAGAACGGGAAGGAAATTACGTGGAAAAATGGGGAGTGTTGAAGAAACATCATTCTTTTTGTGTATAAGTTTCATTGCGTTTAGTAAATAATTAAAGAGACAATGTGGTGCATTAGTTTCTGGGCAATCGTAGTAATCCTATAATCAAAAGAATCCGCTAACAAGCTCCTGCTCTCTTTATCTAGGACGTCTAAGAGCACTCACATTAAACCAACTAGTCGTACACATTGTTTCACCAAATTTGTTAAATTTATTAGCAGTTTAGTGTTTTAACATGCCTACTTTTTTTAAACCGATATGATACGAATCTGTTGGTACTATTCTCGTTGCAATAAACTTAGCATTTAAGCAACATCTAGAATTACTCTCCAATGTGTCAACATCATATCTTATTTGTCAACACACTTTGTTGGTGTGTTATAATACAAAAACGTACAATCAAGATAGTGAAGACGTATTATAGATTGCGGGAGCATCGCAGAACTATCTTGTCATTTCTGGCACTTTAGTGTGCCGAGCGGTTAGTTTCACTTAAAAATTGTGTCGTTAGTGTCGAGAGGTGTTGTACACATACTAGAATTTGCCTGCAGATTCACCATGTGGAACTAGCTGTGTGGACGATCCCTGCTTGCAGATGGATGTGTCAAAATGCAGCCTTGACCAGAATGAGAAATAATTTTGTATTACAGCGTGAGAAGCGATGAATTTAATTTTTACAACGTAAGTTGCCTTCTCCAGTGCCATGTTACTGACGTCATAAGTACCACCCGCAGCTTTGCACGCGTTGTTAATGCCAAGTAGCAAAATGAAAACTTAAATCTCATGTAAGCAGTTTCCACTGTCCTCGCTGCTTTCATATGTCGGTGGTTCGTCTGGTTCCTGAAAGGTTTGATTTATATTTTTCGTGTATTTCAACGTACTGTATTTCAGAGAATGATAAAATAAATAACCAAAGATCCGCAGTCGACGACAACATTAACAAAATTGAAAAAGTGTTTATCTTCGATATAGAGTGATCTTTGGCGGCTATCTGCTCAGTTTACAAACAGATTATCATTTATTGCTCCCTCCATCGTTCACGTAAAGTCATAAAACATTGCATAGTTTTTACGTTAGATCCTAAGCTTAAAAAAAGTTTGAAACCTCCAACCACATCGGTTAGGTACTATTTGCTGATAGCTTAACAACGATATCCGTAAGAAATGACTGCTTAGGGAGCGTCCATAAACTACGTGACTAGGTCTAGGAAGGGAAGGGGGACGGGATGGGTGCAAAGCTACACTGGCCTACTTGGGCTGTAGACCAAAGAACGGGAAGGAGATTAAGTAGAAAAATAGGGAGTGTAGAACAAACATTATTCTCGTGCATAAGTTTAATTGTGTTCAATAAATAATTGAAGAAAAAAATGTGGTTCATTAGTTTCTGGGCCACCCTCGAATCCTAATCCTTAACCATGCCACGTAGCTTTTCATTCATATTATTTGTAGCAGTTAAAGTAAAGTACAGAACACACAACAGCATGTGGATATTTATTTCCGTGATTTAATTATCTCCGTGTGCAGATCAAAGAATCATTCCCCGGGAATGTAGAAAGAAAAAAGTCAGAACTGCAGCAAAGTAAAACAAAGGATGCAGCTCGTCTTCGATTATCTTCGAGGCAGTTATAGTTTTGTTTCTATTTTATCAATTAATAAGCAATCGTGAAAGATAAAGAGGTCTTCAGTAACACCTCAAGAACTGTACGTCTGAAAGAGGTTTTCCCCAGTAATTGGTAATTTGTAGGCGTGACAGGTGTCGACATTTCATTCAGAGTATTTATAACTATAGAAAAGTAAGTAACGCGAATATCGATTGTGTTGGTTATATGAGCAATAATTTTAAAGATAGTCTGCTAAGAGAAAACAGCACAAAATGTCTTCCGTAATTAATAGTGTAAAATGCTACGTGCCACACGTCGATGACGTTTACACACTATTTGAGAGAAACAGCGGATGTTTTATTGTGTTTGCACTAGTTTCAGATAACAGTATGGCTCTCACGTTATACGGCAACTCCATATTATTTCTAACTGACAGAGTATTCATTTACTTCTTAAAGTCCCTTAAAATATACCAAATTCACTATAGTAACGCTTGCTTAGTGTAAAAGTGACTATACTATCCTGTGATAATCCTTCCCGAATTGTGGTTTCATCTTACAGTGCCGGCTAGAACGTCTTTGCAACCTCCAAAAATTGACGATTTCTGAAGATAAATTACCATACTTAGCTGACTTCCTAGAAACACCTTTCCATAACTTCCGTTTGGGAGCGTCCATAAACAACGTAGCTCCATTTTGTCCTCCTGTGAACTCCCCTCCCCCCACTTCCCCCAACCGACGTGGCTTTTGCATCTACGTAGTTTTTTTTTCCTATTGGTTCCAGAAGCCATTTTGTACTGTTTCTCTTGTCAGACTAATCGTAAATTACATACGAAGATAATTAAATGACGAAAAGATGTATTCACATGCTGTTGTGTGTTCTGTATTTTAACTGTGACAAATAAAGTGAACGAAAAGCTACGTGGCTTGGCTCAAACCTCCTCCCCCCTGCCCCCACGTAGTCCAGCCAACCCCTCCCTCCCCCCTTTTATACCGAACCACGTAGTTAACGGACGCTCCCTTTGTTAGTGTAGTGGGAATGCTGGGTGAGGATGTCTTGGGGGTAGGTTAGGAAAGGTGGCACCATCCGTTTGTATTAAAGATTTATATTTAATTCTGGTTATGTAATGTGCAACAGTAGTTGTAGAAAGAATGTACTATCAGAGAATTCGTCTATAGTCTATAATTATTATAAACTACCACAATTTTCACCAATTTTCCAAATTCCAGTTTGAAAGCTTTTAACAACGTTGATTACACCGACATTTAAATTGCATTCCGGTTGAATTATATTTAGCTTTGACGTCGGGCTGATTGTTTTCCAATTTTACTGAGCGCTCTTTTCCAATTTCTGAATTTAAGTGGCTACAGTCTCGTAACTGATGGCGTAGAGAACACACTAGAATTTGCTTTGCGTGAACAGTCTAATTAGAGCTGATAAATTTACTCTACCAAGAAAATAACACAATTTTGTTTGAAGCAATTTTTAAATGTTCCCTCTGAGAGTCAAATCGAAATATCACATGTTTCTATAGACAACGAGATAGAACCTCTCTTATTTCACAGAGTGCAAAGTAGACGTACTCTCATGAAAACTCCGAAATTACGAAATACGTCAACATATTTCTATTAAAAAAAGTAGGTAGAAGTATTTTAGTATTGATATTTTACTGTTGGGTCCAGTTTAAAGACATTCTGCACATTTCATGTGCCACTGGAAACAAAACCGGACAGATTCCCTTGTCTCGAGTGAACTCCTTGTTTGTGAGAAGTTCTTATGTAAGACTAAAAACGCAGATTAGCGGGGGAACATTGTTCACCACACACCCCGTCACCTTCGGGGTTACCTATCACCAGCCCTGTTAGTCAGCGTGGGATTAAACGAAAATCACGCTCGAGTTTGCAGATCATTCCAACTGGCTAGAACATAACTTCACTCGATCATTCAGAGATCATTGATTCACCAGAGTGAGTTAGTAATGCTCTGATGAGTTTTCTTGCAACTGGGGAAAGATAACATCCCTGTCTCAAATAAAATGAATATAGCAAATAGTAAATCGTTGCAAGTACCATTTCGAACAACAAGAGCGGCATGTCGTGGGTTCGAATCTCTTTCCGTTCATTCAAATTTGGGTTTTCTATGGCTTCCCCAAATCACTGCGGGCGAATGCGGGGATGCTATCTTCAAAAGCCCGTAGCTGAATTCCTTCCCGTTCCTTGCCCTCTTTACCATCTTTAATCACTTCGACGTGGTCGAGGCGTAAAGTGTAACAGCCCTCAACCCTAAACTTAAATGGAATGGTATTTTATGAAGCGCTTATAATAAGCTAGAGTTTGGTTCAATATGATCTGGTATGTTTGTTTTTGCAATTTACTGTAAATCAATGCACATGGGCTTTGTTTTATGAAAAGAAATTATTTAGAGGCCATTTAATATGTTAAGGACAGAATTTTGCAAGAGAATTGCTTAAATGTTTGTAATTCCAAATATTAAGGCAAGTCTAATGGATAATTTGCTACGGTTTAAAATGGTTTCTGTGAATAATTTTGTGTTTAAAGTATCTTTAATTTCCATTTCTGACCATTTTGTAATGATTGTAACTGATTATGTATTAATTCTGATTGTTTTTAATATGTTTTAATTGTTTAAGTATTGTTAATGTTCGAGAAATATCTGTCGAAATCCTTTGAAGTGTTCTAGAAATTTCGAATTAGGTTATATGAAGCAAACATCCGAGACAGAAAAACAATTTATACAGACTCAATATACGACGGCGAAGGACTTATTATATGTGGAAGGAGTGTTGTATGCAATCTCTGGATTGTATGCATGTAACCAGTATCTTTGACGTCGTGTTTTCTTTGAAAATAAAAGCAGGTTTACAGTGAACTATTTGGTGAACTGGTTAATTATCGTATTAATTAAACCACGAAGAATCTAATAAAAGCCATAAGCAAAAAAAAAATTAAATAAGAATATGGACAATTTTTCGAAAAAATTAAAAAGTCTGTGTAATAAACCACATTTATTTTTATTTCAGAAGATGAGATGACCAAAATATGTGATATTCATTTGAAGAAAAAGATGAGCGTTTAATGCATTTTTACTGACATTTCTCGTTACAACGAGGATCTGTCCACGATTCGGCCTTTCCGATAAATTTCAGACAACTATAGGGTGCTGTAATACACCGACGGTGTTGTGTGTTGTTCCTCACTGTCGGATGCATGTTGCTGGTAGTTCGAGTAGATCCATCGGAGCGCGCTCCATTGCGCTAGCGCTCTACACTGCTATCCTCAAGAGGCCAATATGGCGTAACAGCGTGTGTTGAGGTTGAGTGCGCTGTAATGGGCTTCATTAACCACGAGGAATCGCTGCACTTCACGTTCACTCCACTTGCCACCAACTACCAGCGACCTACCAAAACACCTGCACAAACTTGTCAGTTTGTTTAGTGCGACCAAACATGGTCCCTTTGTTGTTGTTATTTGTTATTTTAACATGAAGAGAGGTGTTCGAATAAAGATGGTTGGTTTTTAGGGTTCAGTATATTCTGAGTGAAAAAAGGATTCCTTATGGACGCGCTATCTGTCAGTCCCTCACATCATCATATCTTTTGAAGCCTTTAGTTTAAGAAATTTGCAACTGCACACTAGCTTTAAACCTGCACTTACCAGCTTGACATGAATGTAATGGAATCATTCAATTCAGTTTTCACCGACTTCCAGGCGTCGAAATTGTTTGAAATTTTGTTCACGTTTTAAGAACCGATAACAATATAATAATTTCACAGCTATGTTCTGGTATTCTCATTACTTTGACAGAAAACAAACCAAAAGTAGCAACATGTCACCTGTGTGTTATGTAATCTTATGTACAGCAGTGATGATTGGATTGTAAACACACAGGCGTCCGCCTCAGTACGTTCGTCAACAGCAACTCTCCAGTGAATGGAAACATGAAATTCAAGATAGCTTCCTATGTTAAATAATGTCATACATTTCGATCGATTAGTATCTTTGCTGCCCGACGTTATCTGTCGCGTGAAGTCACTGCATGGTCTCCAAATAGAAGATCCTGATTGGTTCAAGCTAACAGGGAGTATATCATAAAATGTTGTCGCATTATACGAAATTACTAGGTTACACGAACAAAAAAAAAAAAAAAAAAAAAAAAAAAAAAAAAAAAAAAAATCAGTTCGTTGTTACACATGAAATGGTAAAACGGTAGAGACCACATTACTTATACCTTCAACTTTGATTCAAGATTAACACAAAAAATATAGTTTGAAAAACTAAAAAACACAATTTTTTTCAGCATGTACTAAAAAGTTAAAAATGAAACTATAGTGTAATAATTTACAAAAAAAACACTTTAGTAGCAATGTGAACTAAGAAGTTTAAAATTAAATTATTGTTCTAAAAATTAAAAACACGCTTTTGTAGCGATGTGAACTAAAAAGTTAAAAGTAATCTTTAAATATAAAAATTTTGTTCAACAGCGATGGGATGTCTCAAAATTCAGTATAACGTAACTTTCTGAATAACCAGAAAGTAATAATATTGACCAAGAAATTAACTCTTGTACACTGAATTGTGAGACATCCGATCGCTTGGGGATAAAATCTTTATATTTAAAGATAACTTCCAACTTTTTAGTTCACATTGCTACAAAATCGTGTTTTTGGCTTTTTAAACTGTAAGTGTTTACTAATCTTAACACAATCATGACATACAAATTTCTAAAAATCCCAGGGCTGGCTCCCGCGTACAGACAGTCCTGATTTCTACAGCCACTTAAGCTACTGCTGGGATGGTTCCCTGTCTTCGCCTCATAAATTACACAGTTCAAAAACAAAAAGACACAAACAGAAAACATGAGTTACACAAATGACAACCACCCCCCTCCGCTCCCTCGAAAATTGCTCCAGGAACTGACAACCACTGGTTCTAAATACCCGGTGGAAATATTGAAAAAATTATTGATTACTTGTCATGATCAGAATCAAGGCTTGGCATGATCTAACAGGTTTCATTCGCACATAATAATAACTATTATAAGGGATTTAGTGGAGGTTGAAGAAAAGATTTCTTTTAGGTAAACTTTAGGTAAAGGTTGGGTATCAAATAAAAGCAGGCAACCACCTACTCTCAATATATTTTAATTTTCTTTTTCAGATCATTTTGCCTAAAAATCTTTTAAAAATCCGCTTTTCCTCCCTCCATTTCCGATTTACAAATCAACGGATATGAAAATTCTTTCTAAGTTTACTGTGATAAATATCATGTTAAAGTTAACAAGAAAAGTGTAACTATCTTTCTGAATTCCAAGATCCACACCAGTTCTTTTTAAACATTTTGTTCTTTTAACTTCATTTGTATATACTATTTGAAAGACAATCTCCTAAACGTATAATAATCTCTATTGGAAATAAGCTGTGGGATTCGGGTGCATGTATTATTTGAAGTTAAAAAAACTGAATATAGAGCAGTTAGGAAATTCTTTGTTATATAAAATTTAAAACCAACAAAATTTATTTTTAAGTTCATTAAAGTTTGTGGGCGCCCATTACTTTGGGTTCCAGAGTCACCAAAATTAATCACGGACCTAAAATCCGTCAACGTTGCATATACATGTAACATCCAAGAAATCCAACCACATCACATTTCATTGAACGATACGTATTGAGCATGTAGCTGTAGACCCTGTAGCGTGTATGACGTATCTTACATCAAGAATTATTTGGTAAATGCAGTGGCAAGCGCAGTGACCTGACACCGCCTTAGGGACGGCTGTTTTTAATTAAGTGCTGCGCGCTGACGTCACCTATGGAATTGTTCTTTTTAATTAAATGGTATGCTTCTCTTGTGTGTTTCTTACTATTGCTTAGTGCACATTAGTTACACTAACTTTAAAATAAAAGATCAGTACAGTTGAGAGAACAATGAAAACATGAGAAACGGCTGAATTACCCTGAGGCCGAATTTAATTTATTTCTGTTAAAGATGTGGGACCTGCACCTGTTAACAGCAAATAGATAAACTTATTTGCTTACTGGTTTCTGGACAAACATTTGGGCTTTTTCATGAGAGTAAATTCATTTCGTTGATTTATAGCTATTACACTTCAGAAATACAATTTTATCATTATGATGGACATAGGATACTTTTTTCGCGATAAGTAACGTATTTTGTATGAAATTTTGAAAACCATCCAGTGACAGACAGTCGGGTGACGTGTGTAAGTCTCTGTGATGTTACAGCGGTGGCTCAGGCATTGTTTCTCTCGCAGTCACTTTGTGGGACATCTTTTACGTAACTTATAGATTTCTATATCTAATTCTAGCAATAAATTTCAAAGTCCACGCGTTAGACGTCGCGGGTAACAGCTAGGATTGGATAGAACTTGGAATAATCTGAGAAAAAGAGGATTAATGAGTAAGATTTGGTAATGAAATTTCTTCAGAAATGTAGCATAATTTGCTGAGAATATTATTCCAAGTTGAGAACAAATATTCTTGATGAATGATCTGCTTTGAGCAAAAAAAACTGTTACTATCGTATCGTTTTGTTACTCGTTACTATCGTATCGTTTTGTTACTCGTTACTTTTGATAGAATAAAACACTAGCATGAAGTAACGCATCGAGTCGCGTCGCATACGGGATGACTTCATTCGTACTTGGTAAAGTTTAAATAAATTGTTTATATTTTAAAATAAGTTGTTCGTTTGGATAAAACTTAAAGTAAATAGTACATGTTTCTTATGGAAAACCTCTAAATGTACACTTGATTTACTGTAATGAATATTATATACGAAAGAATAATCTAATTTCAAAACAAACATCTGCTTGCATCCAAAAATAAAGACCTGACCTTTTACTTAACTTGTGACAATAATTAATGATGGTTATTTTTTTAAGTAGTCTACTCAAACACCCTGCTTACAAATTTGATATGATAATGGGACATGTATTTAACAAAAATTATGCTATTATAATCTCATCAATGTATTTCGTTTTTAAATATGAGGTTTCACCACTGTCTTCCTTTATTGTTTTCATTTATTTTTGTAAATTCTTAATCGTTTTGTGATTAGATTCGTAATTGTTGTGGCGTCGCGGTTACAACAAACATTCAACATAAAAATCAGTACCCGCATTGATCACATGGATCCTGAGGTAATAATACAATAACTAACACCAGGCAAAAGGCATAAAGTCATTGTACCTTGTTCTTTGTTTACGGAATTCTGGAACATAACAAGTGGAGAGATGTATATCACAAACTATTCTTAGACAACTTCTTTATATTGTAAATTACTCTATAAAATAAATTAGAAGGTATCAAATATTAAAATAAACAAATTTCATGAAAGTTTGAAATCAATAAACCTCACTAATTAACGATCAGTAAAAAAACAGCAACTGTCTCAAATCATCCATACAAATTATGCACTGTAAATTTTAATGTTAAACAAAATAAAAACTACAAAATTTGTCTTTACGTTGTCAAAATTAGTTACCTCGTTAAAAATATCAAAACTTTACAGTAAATAATATTAATTACATTAAAATAATGTGCGCGTTATGTGATCTGTACACAAACATTTTTATTTGTAACGAAACAAATTCAAATCAAAATTCCCACAAATACGCGCTTATGTATACAACGATGTTCAAACTTCATTCTTTCATTCACATTCAAAATATGTTTTTTAATTGCGATAAAGCACAAGCGCCCGTGGTAATTTCCACACTCCATCCGCGTTTCTGATTAATGATTTTTTTTTAGTCTTAAAATTCATTGATTGCTATGTCACATTACTTTTGATACAATTGAGCACTAGCATGAAGCATCACATGAATGAATTCGTTAGACTTTGTAAAGTTCAAGTAAATTGTTCATTGAGTAAAGTAAATTTAGGTAAATTGTTTGTACATTTGATTTACTGCACTGAATATTACATACTTCAGAATAATACCTAATATCACAATCGCAGCACACTTAAATCAACTAATTTCAAAACAAACATCTGCTCATTCAGTTGCTGGGCGAACCGTTCCACCTCCCGCACGACGGATGTTACGTCGTGTTCGTTCGTTTATCGAATGAAACTGACATCTATACGACATATTCGAGTAACGAAATGAATTTGTGAGTAACGACTCGGTACTTCGAGTCAGGTATCAAACCCGTTACTCAGTAACGAATACATACGATTTGCTAAAGCTCTGTTACTCCGCGAAGAAGCTGACACAAACTGCATCACAGAAGTGAATTTTCCCTTCTATCATTATTCTCTCACAGGTTTGATAACTCTGTATGACACCAAAAACGAGTCTGTTTTACGATTTCCATCGCAAGCAGTTACGGTCAGTGCTCGAAATTGACTGGGCGTTAGGCGTAAAATTGCGCCTGAATTTTTTCGTTTTACGCCTGCAATCTCAGTCAAAGGCGTAGAAAATACGCCTAAGCATCGACACTTAAATTAAAAAATAACATTTGGGAACTTCGTTTTCAGTTTTCCATGTTCAAGGTTTAATTCAATTAAATAATTTTAATTATAATAACTGTCGTATTGTTGATATGTGATACGTTTATGAAGTTCAGAAGATGTGGCAACATTGTAGGAGAAAGTACCGCGGAGTAAAATACAATTCTAGTGCGTGCGTTATTAGGTTAACGAAGGAAGTGATGTCTCATAAAATTATTGACTTTAGCTACTAGTAGCTACAGTATATGAAATAAACTGAATATTTTTGTTTCAGCAATCTCGCTGGTAAATTGTGCTGGAAAACTGTAAAATTATTCTTAGAATTTGTACATCAAGGAAAATATTTTCCAATTTTTAGTTTACATGTTGATTTATTTGTATTTAAAAAAATTAATCCTCTGTCGATGAATTGGAAAAAATTCGAAAAGATGTAGGAATCAAACAAGTTATCACTGAAGATCAGTGTGTAAAATTTAATAATATGTCACAATTTTTGTATATAATATACTGGCATACCATTTTTTTTTCTAAACCTATTTACAGTTTTAAATTCTGTTGGAGTAGGCTGTATACTATAAAATATGTATTTTCATAATTATAATATAATTACGCCTGAACATTTCCATTTTACGCCTGAGACTGAAAGTTAGGAGTAACAATTACGCCTGGATTTATAACGAATTTCTAGCACTGGTTACGGTATATCACTATGCGCATTGAACCACACGCTTGGTTGAAGGATAAAACTGTGCATTATAAGGAAGATTGTCTTGGATCATTCTGCCCTGACGGTTCCACTGATAGTCGAGAAGTGCAGCAGAGAGTGAAGTATATCATTTCACAACTGAAATTCATCGCTCAGCTCTTCACTTTCTCTGAATCCAGTATTAAAACACAACAGAGCTACCGTCTGAGACATGAAACAATAATATGCACCGTATATTCAGCGCTTCTCTTCTGAAATTCTGGCAGAGTCTAGCGCAGAACGGCAAATATTCCGGGGTCGCAGGAGGGAGTGGTAATTCCGTGAAGTGGGAGGCAGGTGCGCAGCGGTGCGTTAATACACCGCACTGACTGTCCAAATAATTCTGCGCACCCAGGTGCTATGTACCCAACATCTTCACTAGTGCCAACCTACCAGGCTTAAACTAAACGCGTTTCCTTCGCGATAAACGTATCCACCCTTTTTTATTAATGCCTATATTCTTTTGGATGGTGTGAGGTACAAAACCTCCCGAATTGCTAAATTTATTACCATAAGAATATTTCTGTTATTATGTAAACATGATTAAATATAGTAACTTTGGACTTTTAAGTTTCAAGGTACAGAACGCCGACCTAGAAGATCTCTGATTACGAGTAGGTGTTGTAAAAACGACGGCTTGAGAAGTGCGAGTAAAAAGACGTTCCATAAACCTGGCGAGAGGAACGCAAAACTGTAATTTAATATTGAAAAAGCTATTTTAATTAAGTATTGAAGAAAATGTTTACTTATAGAGTTACTTTCAAAAGCGATGAAGATTCCAAATTAACCTAGATCACAGTCGCCAGTCTGGTTAGCTTCAGTAGTACATATAACAACTTTCAAAGTTTACAGTTACACACAATAAATTAATGCGCATTTGCAACTTTCTTTTATTTCATCGTCAAAGTTGTTCTTCGCTACAGAATCAAACTGCCAGACACTTAAACTAATGTTCTTATCCGAAAATTGCGGGTTCATTTGCTTTGAAAGGTAGGAAAATTGTTAATAATTACATTACATTTAATCCAGATTAACACTTAAGAAATCAATCGCTGTCCGCCGATCAACATCTCAACACAATTCACACGCCATGCAACGTCAGCGATAATCCTACAATGCCTCTACTTCAGAGAGCTTATATTACCGACTTATCGATACCTGTAAGTTCTGTGAAATTAAATAAAATTACACTAAAGGCATTATGCCCGTTCTATTACAATAAGCCCGAGGGCAAAGGAGAAACATAATTGTACCAATGAACTGTAACCATTGTGTTTAAATAGAACAATGTTTGTAAACAGGATGCCAGAAGATAAGTGGATATAAAGTGTGATAAACTATTTGAGTTGATATTTAAAAAATAATTGATTTCATTTAAAAGATAATTTACTTTCAGGCCTTGGTATTAAACCCAGCAATGAATACAGAGGACAAATAAAAATCTTGTAGAACAGATCCGATATTGGAAATTCTTAAAAAAAAATATTAATTTTTTATAATTAAGGAGCAGACCTTATAACGGTCACATGAGATCTAATTATTAAAAAATAATTTTAATTCGCCGTTTGAAAAAGTAAATTAATACAGATAAAAAAATCTTATTATATTTATTTAATTAACCATTACCGGTTTCGAGCAAAATGCTCATCATCAGATGGTTTGCATTTTAATGTATTTACATATGCAGATGCAAAATGTGAGCGTGCATCATTAGATAGCTGAATATTTTCAAAAACAAACTCTTCTTAATGGCGAAAGGATATGATGCATTAATAAACACACAGCACTAACACTGATGATAACTTCATTAATTTTGTTTATATACTCACATCCATGAACAACCCTGAGCTTTGTTTCGAAAACTGAAAACGTGATGGACCTACCTGATAGGCATCGGTGTTATATGGTAAAAAAGGGTAAATGTCACGGCTCTTGCCGCTTCCCACAGGATGGGCTGAGCTGGAGATCCGCATTCCTATTGCAGTCATCGGCACTAGAAGGATATGACGGGGTCAGCGCCACGCTCCGGCCATTCTCTACCTCCACGGTACTCATTGGATGGCAGGCTGAGTGGGCCTGGGGAGCCGTTACGGATACCGCTTCGTAGAAAAAACCCTCCGCTATATCGGGGATCGAACCCTGATCGTCTGGGCCCAAGTCCACCGCTCCACTGCCTGAGCTACGCGGCTGCCCTCTGTTGTTGTACGGTTGATTCAATTAATTAATAATTGCAGTTTCAGGTGTTTTAACTGCCATAAAAAATTAAGGTTTGTTACTTAAACTCGAGGTACTTCTAGAATTAATAAACTGATGATTAATTTAATTCGATAAAACCAAGTTTTGCAAGTGACTACGTCAACGTGAATCAAAAAACTTCTCTGCCTTTCATTCACCTAATTGAAAATCATCGTTATTAGTTTACTATTATTTGGCACAATTCTAAGATGAATAAATACTGTAACTATACTTACCTCATAGTAGCCTCCATTAATGTAAGAAATAAAAAAATGGTATGTTCAATAACACATTCGTTCTTAACAATTCATGTAATGTTAATTCTTCTCTGATAATCTACAAATTATTAGCTACACTGTGATCATCTATATGGATTAGGACTCCACGATAATACGTCGGAACCTACAAAAATTGTCCTATCGGTTTGAAATTTGGTACACACATTCCTTAGACGATAATATTTAACTAAAAGTGTATAACGTAAACTTCGAATTTGCGGAAATGAAGTAAAATCACTCGAAATGTGAGTAGATGCATACATGTTATTACGCAAGAAATGCACGTTAATAGCTGTTGATATATGTCTCTCGTGTTTTTAAGCTGGATAAAAATTGTATTCCACATGTAAATTACAGTTACTTAATGTGAAGAAAATCGGTAACATTTACAATTTCTCTGTGTGTAGTTGTTTTGATTTCAAAGTTAAGATATATTATATGGCAGCCTACCTTTCAGGATAAAACGTGGCATCTATCATAACCAATATGTCATACAGAGCATTTAAGTTGGTTTAATTTTTACCCAATAGCAGTTGTGGTTAGGTTTAAATGCAGCCTGGACCAAGAATTAATAATATGAAACACGCAGAATAAATATCAACAAAATAACGTGTATTTCTTGCGTAATAACATGTATGCATCTACCCACATTTCGAGTAATTTTACGTTATTTCCGCATATTCGAAGCTTACGTTATACACTTTTAATCAAATATTATTTCCTAAGGAGTGTGTATGAAATTTCAGACCGATAGGGACAATTTTTGTAGGTTCCGACCTATTAACGTGTTACCTGGATTAGGATACTTTTAGAAAGAACGGATGATTGTCGTTTTGAAAGAGGTAAATTCCTTTCACAAAATAGGACAATAAGACCCGGATCTTGTCCTTTCGAATATCCTAGTTTTCTGCTCTTAATATATTAGGAATAAGACTAAATGCGAGAGGTTACAAAAATGTTTCCGAATTCGAATGAATTAAATGGAAATATTATTTGCCAACCTTTGTTTAATCTGCATTCAAATCAGGACGATATTTATTAGTTTTCATGCAAATATTATACCCCAACAATATTTTATTCTTCAATATTAATGATCGCAAATCACGGGGGAAATTTTTCGGTAAACAAGCGATGGAAATTCTACAAAAAAAAAAAGGGGAAGGGATTTATTGACAGTGACACAAAAGCTGAATAAGAGGGAAAACATTGTCGATGACTGTGCTTCCGGCGAATATCGCAGCCAGCGTCCACGGACCGGCGGACCAGGGGCGATCCAATCAGCGGTTACGAGGGTGCGCGCCCTCTCCCCGACAAACTGCCCCTACGTGGACACACCACTACGAGGGGGTCCAGGCACGCGCGATGGCGACGATACCAGAGATCAACACTAATAATAATACAGTCTAGCACTTCAACAAATCCTTTTCGAGTCAAAAGTAGCTCATTAGTTTATTTTTTCCATCATTTATATTTTTTTCTTCAAATTTGTGAATATCTTTGCGAGCAACAGAGCCTCGTGAGAAAGATAACACAAAATGAGTAAGATTAAACCATACTTACATGCGCAATAGGTATATCTTTATATAATTAGATTTTATTTTTCGTACTTGACCCTCATATACCGTATTCAGTTTTTGGCCTTATATCGTAGAAACTCGTCACAGATCTGAAGAATATGAACTCGCTTGCACCAAGCGCTGAAACCACTAAACTAACGCTAAAAAGCTTCGAAAGGGTCATTATTGCTCATAATAATACCCTAGTACCGTCACAGCCCCATCCAACCACTATTTAAAAAAAAATACGGATGGGCTATTCCGTAGATACCTGCTTCCTCACAACTTTTTGATCTGCAGTTTAACGTTGCAGCGGACGGAATCTGAATGCGACCTGATGTTGTTCTTGGCATGCCAGATATTCCTTCAATCTGAGGAACTGTCAAACTTCTGTCTGTCCTCGCGGGCTTTTGTATCCTGTGCACATTTTCCTGAGTGACTATCTGCACTGGCCCTCCTGTAAGGGGTCATCTTCAGTGAAGTTTCTATCGCATTACAATTCAGACACAATTTTTTTACTGTGTTGTAGGCACCGGCACCATTCCCCGATGTTGCTATAATATCCTCATTATACGTCATTTGGCAACATCGCTTTGTTACACAAATAATTAATTACGGTAAGAAATTCATTCTTCTTCATTTCAGATTAAACATACACTTTATCAACTTTCATAATCTGTTTCAGTGTGTTGTAATTTTTACTAATATTCTTCAAATAACTAAAGAATTACATGCAACATTGTACGCTTTCGTTTTCTCGTTCAGGCCACGAAATTATGGCACGATCATAAATTTCGAAGAATAGAGAGAAGCTAGTTTCGAAAATAGTAGAAGCATTTGCAGAAATTCTGTTTAGCGTTGGCCCCATCTTAGGAGGGTCTCCTTCCACTTTCTGTTCTAGTCAGAAAGGTGCTATCAATATTCTCTAACTTGGTAAGGTCATGACTTCCTGTCAATCGACTTCAATAAGTTTCAACAAAGTAGTTGAAAACCATCCAAAACTGAGTCGTGTAAATGGATGTAGGTCAACACACTTTCCACGAGCTGATGGTTCTTGGCCAAGTCGTAAATTCCAACAACTTTCAACCTCTTCAAGTGCTGACCTGAATCCCTTTACATAACACGGTTTTGGCTGGCTCTCAACCACTGTATTGAAGCTGACGCAAATCACTTGGCCATAGGTCTTCTACTCTCCTTATAAGTGGAGAGCCTGTATTCAAATCCCAACGAACCCAAAAACTTTCGTTGAAGCTGATTGCGGGTAGCTGATTCACAGACCCACACAGTCTGATGTAGGTGTTCTTCTGGCGGATCTACCCTCACAGAGGCTGAAGAAATCCTGACGTACTACCTTCAGCAAATGGCGCCTTCAAGCTAACCCGCAGGAATTAGAAATATTTGCATTCTTTCTAAGCAACATAGAAACGAACTACTGGCCAACTATAGTTTTCAGAGACGAGATGCTGAAATATAACACTACCCTAAAATACCTGGGATTAATATTAGACACGTCCTTCACTTACAAAATGGCTCCTTCCGAATACAGCTGCAAATCTTAAAATTTGGAACAGAGTACTTCAGTGGCTGACTAGAACTTCATGGGGATCTGTGGAAATAAAGTAAGAACAATTGCCTTGGCCTTGGTTAGTCCTACTCTATTGTGTGGTGTGGCTCAATAGCTCTCACAGTCAGATGGTGGACTTCCAACTTCGTCAAAACATGCGGATCATAACTGGCACGCTCTTATCTACACCTGTCCAGTGGGTACAGGTGCTCAGCAACACTTCACCACCTCATATCAGAAGACAAAAAGTCCATACCCAATTATGGTCGAGGATCCTGAACAATGAGGTGCTTCCTATCTACGGAGATATTAGGCGATAGAAAACACGGATGAAGCCACGCCGCTCTGCATGGAAAACTGATGTGTGTCTAATATCCAACTCCCTTAGTCCTAGAGATGGCTCGACAGCCGAATGGGCATCGTCAACAACGCGGGTCATAAGAAATGTCTGCTCAAAACGTCCAAGATTCAACCTGCATCGATCTGCTTGGAATAAACTAAATAGTGTTAGATGTGGCACGGCTAGAACTATTACTACTCTCCACACGCGGGTATGGGCAGATTCGCCGTAATGCTACTGTGATGAGGTCGTACATTTTTCAGGATTTCCCACTCCGTGCGTCCCTGGAAGTCTGGAAAAACTCGGCCACGCCTGAGTGGAGCGTCTCGATGTCAAGTTGTGGAGATCCTGACGTAACGGCCATTTCACCTGCCAGCTGAGAGTATTATCTGCAATCACAGTATAATTGTTGGACTTCTATTTTGTAAGATTCCATAAGTGTCATGTAGCATAAAATGCTAAACAGAGCAATCAGGCAGATAACTATTCGCACTTATTTTTAATAACACAACCCAAATTAAATCAGTGCAGTTATTTGTTTGAAATTTCCTGGTTAGCGAAGCTGCGATGGCCGCCAGTAAAACTAACACCTCGAGCATTATCGGACGCACCGAAGGTAGCCGAACTATTGAGATCACGTCCAGACTCCAGGCGTAATGTGTTTTATTAAAAGGGGTTTTTATCTTAGTGTATGCTCTTGACATTCATTATAATACAAGTGGGCGGAGCGTGTCGAATTCTTATGCTAGTCCCGCACTAAACGCAACGCACCCCAAACGGAGAACAAGATTATCCTTTCTTCTGTCATTATTCCATAAACTATTTTAAATCCCCTTCAAAAACAACGGGTATCACCTACGATGGTAGTAGGAATTTATTCTAAAAAAAGTTTCTGATAAAAAACAAATAACGATTAATTATTATCTTTTCATTGATATTTTGCGTGATGCGAGTAAACTTTAGATTCTGGGAGTATTTAGTTACTATTTTTTTAAATAATTGCATTTGATTTTGAACGACCGAATTTTTTACTGTCATGAAAAAGTTTCCAAATAAAGTATAATTTCAGAAACAAATAACCGTTATTTATCTGAGTGATATATTTCGTGGTTACCTACGTTTCATGCAACCTTCTTCTGAGTTTTAATAAACTTCTCTGTTTGTTTTCCTATGTCAAAAAAAATTCTTTCGTTATGTTCTCACATGGTTCCAATTACTGTTAGAGAGAATACAACTCTAGATGTTCTTCTCCTTACGTGAATTTCTGCCTTTAGTCTGTCGTAAATAAACAAAAAACAACTTGTAAATCTAAACGAACGTTGCATTATAATTTGTTATATCTCAGCGTTGCGTTATAATCTTTTATTTCTGCTACAGAACAGAAAATTGCATTTTAACTGGCATCGCAAATGCAAATAAAATCGAATGCAACTATTTATTTGAAATTAACACTTCTTTTTAATAATACAAGCGCAAATTAAATCAGTGCAGTTATTTGTTTAAAATTTCCTGGTTAGCGAAGCTGCGCTGTGGTGGCGGCCAGTATCACTAATACTTCAGACATTATCGGACGCACCGAAGGTTGCCGAACTATTGAGATAACGTCCAGTCTCCAGGCATAATGCATTTTTTACCTTAGTGTATGCTCTTGCCGTTCATTATAACGCAAGAGTATTCCTTGCTGAGTGCTTGCATTTGACGTGATTAATCTGTTAGTTATAGCGACTCCGCGCGGTGTGAAGTCAGCTGGAGTCCCCGGCTACCAGTCACACGTACCCAGTCGCGCGACCCTTGAGCGCATTATTTGTGGGCGGAGACGGTCATAAATAGCGGCGGCAGGCTATCGGCTCCGACAAAGTGGCTGCGGATGGCCGACCAGATATATCGCCTCGCCGCCCGCTGCCCCAGGTGCTGGTCAGACCCGAACTGCAACTCGATCAAACAGGCAGTAGCGCCAGCATCAAGTTAGAACAAAGTAGCAAGCACGGATACTGTGTATCTACCTCACTGAAGAACTTTGTTATATCATTTAGCCAGTCTCGATAGCATAATGTGGCGTTCATTAATTACCCGAAAAAAACTATCGAAAAATCTGCGAGGTCGGTCAGTAGGGGCGGGGGGGGGGGCAACCATAGAGACATACAACTCACGTAATTAATGGGCGCTCCCTAAGGGCTCCCCTTGCCGAGTGTCGCAAGGTCGACTCCTTGTAAGTATTTTGTGTTTTGTGGATTGTCGTCCACTTGGATAATCAGTAAAATACTCGAAGCTACATTAAATACACCTGATGATCGTGCAAATAGATTGAGGATGACGTTGTAGCTAAAATGCGGAAAACCATCAAAAGATTTAATACGTGAGAAATTACAACAATTTTCCACAAAAAAGGGCAGCACTCTGTGTAGCTCCATGAAGACCCGTTGCGATGGTCACCACTGCGAGTACTTCCTACGGCTTTAATTATGTTTATGTTCGTTTTATATTGACCTATCATAGTGATGTGGTTAAATGGCAGGATCCTTAATTACGAGTGAATGAAATGCGGATCCATAAACTGCGTTAGTGACCACAAGTTCTAATGAAACTTTTAAAAAATTAAAAAAGATATCAATATCACGATGAATTCAAAGTCTATATCATTCGCATAATGTAACATTAATTTTTAATTTAAATGATGTGTAAAGCACAGCACTTTATGGTAACGAAGCATAGACTTTAGGAATAACAGAGAGAAGAAAAATTGAAGCATTTCAAACGTGTAGAGGACTGCTGAAAATTAACTGGAGAGATAATATACGAAATGAAAATGTTCTACAAATAATGGGTTTGTGAGAGAGTTGGATTGGTTAATTTTTTAGTGGAGGGAACAAAGATATGAACTGTAGAGGAAGGCAGAGATTAGAACATATGAAAGAGATAATTGAAGACGCGGGTTGTAAGGGGTATCTTGAGATGAATAGGTCAGCGCAAGGTAGGAATGGATTGAGGATTGCATCAAACCAGTCGAGAGACTGATAACGGAAAATAATGTAACATCTCTAATTTCCTAAATACAGAACTAAACTAAGCTTGGTATTCGACCTGAAGGCTGGTTGGACACTCCTGAAGGAGGTATAATTACTAGGGTGGCCAGTTCCTTTCTTCCTTAACCAACCTAGTAATCCTACCGGGTAATGAGATCCTACAGTTTCACGTCGAATCCGCACCACGGAAGAGTTCTAGCATACTTCATACACACAAAGAAAGTTTCGTACAGGTAAAGGTCGGGCTAATGGCCTTTGAAAATCCCCGGCTAGACAGGGAATCGAACCGGAGACCTTCCAGTCTTCAGTTAGACGCCATATGCCTCTGCACTACCAGACCGCTTCTGTATACAGCAGAGTATATAAATTACACAAGTGGTCTGAAAGTTTGTTTCTCGACTAATGTTTTGGTGGATATCTCCAACAAAAAAAAGACCTTGGAAATGTACGTAAAGTTTTTTCGTACAAAAGTTAAAAATAAACAAGATTAAGTATCTCGTAAGTGAGAAATTGAATAATATTGATCGAGTATTTTCGGCGGCTCTAGGTAATGATTTTCGCCCTATGGTTTATAGATTCCCGCATTCGTGTAGTTCCCGCACTTAAAATCTACGTATTTAAAAAAACAGGTTAACTCAACGCAATGAAGCCTTCACGGGTGTACCGCGAGATTGTGTTGTGAAAACACGATATTTCGACGATGTTTTCGCACCTGAATTGGGACGTCTCTGTTTCTTACAGATAAATCGAATACAACAAATTTTTCGCACATATTCAGCGACACTTATGTTCCTCCAGGTAGTATGAAAATTAACCAAGGAGATTTTACGCTACGCCTATTGATAACAAATAAAACGTTAATCTACGAAAGCTCTAGAAACTGTTTAGCAACTAACATCACTGGAAAAATAATTAGATATCTGATTTTTTACTTGACGTTAGCATGTTTCCACTCAGTTCACATAACCAATGCGATTACTCTTTGAGTAGCACATCCTTTGTAGATTTACAGTAGGAGTTTTAGGGGGCATATTATTTTGTGCAAACACTCAGTAGAGGATTTGGTTTGATGAATGCCAATTCCGTTCTTTTCTGGTCAGCTGAATGTTACCTCCTTTTTAACGCAATGACGGAATAATTCAGTTCTTTACTAACACCTTTTGTTTTCATTTTTCTTACGCAAGGTGGTGAACCAAATAATAAAGTAAAGAAAATTTATAGATCTTACGCCAACGATAGCTGAAAGAAAATTTATGTGTTTTTCTCTACCTGGTTCACATCCAGAGCATTTTTAACGCCAGATGGACCATCATAATTTTGACAGTACTGTGTCTCAAACACGTATCACACATCATCGAACAGAAAGGTGAAAAATTGTCTCGCTTATAACGAACGATCACCAACAACAGCAATCGAAATTATTCTAAATATTGCTAAGCCTATACCAGAGCGGTTTTTACAGCCATGGTCAAGACCGTTTTCTACCAGCAGGCAGTGTTGTGTAGATAAAGTGACGAGGCGCCTGGGAGCTAGGCCACCAGCGACGCCGGCCTTGTTTAAGTCGTGACTCCGTGATTGAACGTTCGACTGGCAGCCAATCAGATCGGCCTCTGCAATCAGCTGCTAACAGCGCCACCCGTCCGCGGGGACAACAGACAACTCACAGAGCTCCGTCGTTCCTATTGTCGGCACGTTTCCTCATCAGGGGTGGCCATCACAACTTAAAATCGCTTTCCAGAAACGGCGTTGATAATGAATGTAAATCACCTATTTATTTTATCAGTTACTGGTAAACCTGTGGTGGGATATTACTTCGTTGAGCTTATCTTCTGCTCAGCCTTTGTTGAAATTTCGACCCAAATGTAAGGTCGTCTTTTAATAGGGAATGGTGATCAAGGTCACGACTTCGGACGCAATGTCGGCAAAATCGGAACAAAAAACAGTGGGCAGCAAAGAATTTGTTTATGTTACGACGGCCACTAAATCCACAAAATCTATATATATTTTTTATTGTTGTCTACAACTAAAACTCTCGTCTAGAAACATTTTATGAACTTACCAACCATATTTTAGAAACGAAGATGTATGTGTCGTTAAAATTATTTTGCATTGTCTTTTAAAGTTCTCTTTACCGCAAATAATTTCTCTCTGCCTGCCAGGTAACTATAATGAGAGTGGTCCAGAAAAGTTTCGATCATAGACTATTCGGTGCGAACTGCGGAACTTCAATTTTCATTTCGATTTGGCTATCATAATTCTTCGGAAATAAATACAAATTTCTTTAAACGCCCGATGAGATTATTTATCATTTTAGCATAGAATAAATGGCTTCCCAATCTATAATCGAAGCACAGAAATTATCAGCTAGATAAATTCGCGTATGAAGCTCGTTTATAGTACTTCTCAAATACATACAATATATTTACTGTGACACAATTTTAGGAGGCTATTTTATTTGAGGTATTAAATAAACGCTTTAATTAACGAAAAAACGGCCGCAGCCATCTGATATAGATGACAAGAGGTTTTGAATAAATATTGGAATTGAAAAAAAAAAAAAAATACAAGTTCCTGCTATCAGACTTGTTCGCAAATTTTGCTTACAGTTCCTGCTGTGAATACATCTACGTGCATCAAGAAATCGAAGCACTGGTTATTTCACGTACTGGGAGATCTCAGTATTTTTGCATGTCATTTATAGGTTCTTGCATCAAAAAAATCGATCCAGTAAGCATCAGATGGTCCAGTCATAAGAACATCAAGAATACAAGTTCAAAAATTAAACGTTAGCAATATTGACAGTAAAAAAAACCTTTTTTATTCGTTCCTCGTTGGACCACAACTGAAGTTATTACACATATACAATTAATTATAATTTTTTAGTTACTTCTCCTTAACCGAAACAATAACTTGTGCAATTAACGATGGTAAACAAAGTTTTCCTTTATTAAGAATACTGTAGAATACCAAGGGTCTACGGTGATATCATTTCTGTTCACAGTCATTGAAAGACAAACTACAGGAACATGTATCAATAAATACAAACATACTGTACTAACTAGTCAACATTTTTCTTACGAGGGAAACTTGCTATAACATCCTTAAGGTAGCAACAAACATTTTTTGACGGGTGGAACTTGAGAGGACGCAGAATACTTTTTACGGCGATTACTATTCTAACGGCAGCGCATTTATAACGAATTAGAAACTAAATTCCGTGAATGGAAGGTATGTATTGGGGATAGCTGGTGAGCAATGATTGTGTCACCAAAATTTATTTCGCGTTTTTGAGGTTGCTACTCATTAGAATGTGATTGCTATTGTTAAAAAAAAAATCCATCAGTCTTCCAGTTCTTGACGTTTAAGTGCGGAGTGTTCACCAAAATGTAATAAAACTATCAAATTGTTTTCACAGATATTTTGAAAGTTTCTAGAAACTATGTAGGTTTTTTTCAGTTAAAGCCTATTGCATTATGAAATTTTAATATTTATTAAATGTTTCGCTGGTTATTACTTTTACTTACTTAAAATATTTTTAATATAACCGGCTTCACTAAATGTTTCAAAATTGTTTATAATTCATATCAATAATCTCTGATCTCAATACCACACATTGTCGTAATTAATTATATGTAAAACGTGAATTCAGAATGGTTGTGAGTGCGGAAATTTTGTACACTTAACAAACTTAAAAAGAAATATCATTTCTTTTATTCTAATGAATTTACGTTTGAAAATTCACTATAATTTTAGTTGATTTTGGCATTAGTTATTTTAAGATATTTTTAATAATTTTTTCTGAATTTCTAAAACTCCTGCATGGGGAAAGGTTACCAAAATATTTTTTTTCTTTGGTGGAGATCTATAAGAGCTGTGACGAATCCACGGCCACGTTTATGGGTTTCTTACCACCATCCTACGTTGTACATTGCCTATGCATGGATGAGGTTTTGGCTACTAAATGAATCCAACGATAATGAGTCATCCATAACTCTTAAACAACCTCCTGATATAATAACGGAGTAGGTACTTCAGTTAACGACTAATTTCTTTGTCGATCTTTCATGAGTTTCGTCCAGAAATTCGTTATCACCTAAAAAAAATTCAGTACTTTTTTTTGTAACTATTACGGCCTTCGACGTTGAGTTCATTAAAGCCAAAAGAGGGCAGGGTGCTACGAACAGAAAGTAATTCGGTAATGGCCTTTATCAGGAACCAACACGGCATTTGCCTGGAGTGATTAAATAAAACCAATGGAAGTCTGGATGATCTGAATGCCATGATCAAACGCTAAACATTCACTCACAATGTTCGGGGTACCATGAAATTTATTAATTTCCTTAGTACAGGATTTACCAATCTCGTGCCCGCGGACAAAATAAATACAAAATTAATAATTACGAAGACGTAAATGGAGGCGTAAATGCCAACTCTGGCCACATTGTGTGAAATGTGAACCGAACTATCAAATGGCAGTTCTGGTCTAGCCAGTATACAATATTATTATTATTAAGGTGTACGTGGCGATCACAGTTTAGTATCTAAGAGGTTCGTAGTTGGAAAAGGTTGGGAAAGGCTGCCTTACTGACTAATAACTGTCTGTTTTAGTTTTATTTGATTACAGATCAAAATTTGACTGAAATCTCCCATGGCGGTACGAAAGTTCACCAGGTCTGATCGACTTGTTCGGAAACCAACTTTTTGGCGCTATATTTTCTGTTAACAACATATCCATAATATTCACGCTACTCGTTTTCCTCTGAAGCAGCTGATGTATTTCACGTTGGGGCGCCGTAGTCGCGCCCATTTCTCTCCTGCGGGATGTGTGTTCCGGACGTAGGCAAAAGAAGTTTGCTTAAAGCTGTGACGTCACGTGGGATCGATTCAGCCGTCGATTGAAGGCGGCTGTCATTTATCTCCTCAAGTGATACATTCTCGGCTGTGCAAGCATAAAAAGCTGCTAACAGAAGATGGAGGGTCTGCAGCACTTGCAGATAAGACGTATCTGCAGCCGTATATCTGTGCCACAAATACAAATCAACAAACTCAGCTCGCCACAACTGGCAGTTTTTCCTGGGAACGGCTTCAGTATACTCTTTTTTATTTATTTTTTTTATTTTTTTATTTTTTATTTTTTTACAAAAGATGTGCCGCAGTCTATAGACTTATCCCGATCCCGGTTAACACCTCAACTACAAAAATTTTAGTTAAGGAAAGAAGAGTTCATAAATATTCCTTTCACTTCTCTACCGCCAGGGAAAGTAATTCTTTCTTTTTTTTTTCGATCATGGCTTTAAGCCTCGTTGACGTACAGGTAATTACAGCTGAGTTTGTACTTAAGCTAAGGAACGGGAAATAATACAGAGCTTATAAATAGCAAGACTTTGTCTCTTGCAAGCAAATGTACTGATTTTTTTTTCCGCCAGACAAAAGGCTTAGGAGAAGTTCGGGTACCCACGCACACTTAAAATTAATTGCAAATAAAAATAAAAGAAACACATTTTCTCACTTTATTTTAATCTTAAAATTAAACTGGGAACTTCTGCAGTCGTATTAATTAGTAATCATAGCATTTTTTTCCCAATGAATTAAATTCAAAACACTTTCGCCTTAGTTTTTTGGTGACACAAAAAATGTTGATTAGCCTCGGAAACAGTAATAAATGGTGGCCTAATCGTTTTTTTGGCCTTACAAAAATCACAGTAATAATGGATATCTGAACAGTCTATATAAACACAATTTTCATGGGCGCTGTCTTTGCTTCATAGCACTGAACCCAGTCTTCTTCAAAAATTTCTCCACGTACGATGCATTCGGTCTGTTTTACTTGATTTTCTTCGGAAAGACTTTGAAAACTTTTTCTTTGTATTCAACGTTTTTAAAGCGCCTTTACCTTATAATTTTTTAGCATCGCCCTTTTTACTCCCTTACTTTTTCCCCCGTGCTCTCCACATTTTTTTTATATAGTGAAGCTGTTAAAATCTCGCCCTTTTGGGTTTTTCGAGCCCGCATTAATACGAGTTTATTTGACGCATCATATTCAATAATCTCCAACGAATTTTGAAAGGAGCGACGAAAAACTTCTGCCAGGAACAAAACACACACTAGTGTGGAACTTGGTGCCCAAGCCGCAGCTCAGCTGCATTTGATCTTACACTACAGCGTGCATATTTAGAATAAAGTTTTATCGACGCAGCGTGGTTGGTTTGTTAGAAATTAAAATATCTGGGGCTACCCTACCCGACGTCCGGGGCTAGCCTATCTTCCCCTAGAGCATTACTCTAATGTTTAATATTATTTATATAGAATTTATTACAGTTCATAAATTTGTTGACATTTCATTCAGTATGCTGTAATAGAGATACCAATTGTTGCTTTAATGACAATCGGTCGCAACATTGATGGTTTAAATTCACTAGACAATGGCTAACCCCGAATTTCACTGAGTCTAATAACCTCAGAAAAAAACTTGTTCCGATTCATATACAGCAAGAACGTTGTTTTACTCACAATCCAACTAGCGTGATTTTTACATTTATTTTATACACTTCGGTTTTGATCATTGAGATTATCTGCAAGAATCTGCTACTGCATGTCGCTTCACTAGAACAGATTTTTCATAGTATCGAATATTGATGACATAATTCTGAAAGTTACGGCATATAAAATTAGAGAAATATAAGAAGTAAAACAGATCTTTACAAAAAATATTTTTCTGTATAAAATTAAATTCTTCTTAATATTTTTTATCCTTATCTCGCAATGAGTCGTGTATTAAATACATATACGTATCAGCTGGATCGGTATCTATAAATTAATATTTTTCAACTCTTTAATTATATGCGCTTCATAAAGAAAATTCACTTGTTCCAAATTCAATTGTTTGATTTTGTTAGCCTGAATTTTATATGACGTAATCTGTTTATACGGTCTTGTACAACAAAATAATCCAATCCGAATGAGCTATCTCTGAGAAATTTTAGTATCTCGCTGTCAAAAACGCAAACAGAATTACCCTTGAAATTACTGAGCTCTCTTACAATTAACACCATCGCCTATATCGCCTATATCACCAACGTTATTTACTAATACCATTTTATTAGCTTGACATGTGTGTATGTATGAAACCAATGGAATTTTTCAATTAATTTTCACCCACTTACAGACACCAAAATTATTTGAAACATTGCAGACGTAATAGGAACCTATAACAATACAATAATTTCATATTCTTATTACTTTGACATTAAAAAAAATCTAACACGTCACCTTTGTACTATGCAACCATCTGGATACCATTGTTGAGTGTATTGCAAACACATAGGCGTAAGCCTGAGCTGGTTCTTCAGAAGCAGTTGACCACTGCATGGAAATATGAAATTCAAAATAGCTTCCTATGTTAAACAAAGTCTGGTAATATTTCGATCAGTCAGTCTCTTTGCTGCCAGCCTGGTTTATGTAGCTATCAGTTGCGTAAGGTCATTTATTTGATGGTCTTCTAATAAAAAAAATTGATTCCATGTAATGCTGACATGTTACATGATAACGCTAGGATGAAATAATTTTCAGTTCACCGTCACAGTGTCGAGTGTCCTCAGTACTTATGTCTCCAAATTTGTTTTAAGACTAACAAAGAAGTATAATTTAAAAAACTAATAAAAGCTCTTATACTAATTTAAATTAAAAAGTTAAAATTAAAATTATAGTTTAAAAACGCAGAGAAAAAAGTGAAAAATCATTAGAGAAATTTTGGGTTCCAACTTCAAAAATGGCTTCCATCAAGGGATTGTGCATAAACTACGTGGCTCGGTCTAGGAGAGGGGGATTTGCCTGGAAAGCTACGCGGGGCTACGTGGGGGGGGGGGGGGTGTCCGAAAATGGCCACGTAGCTTTTCTTTCATATTATTTGCCACAGATAAAATGTGATACAGACCACACAGAAGCATGTAAATATTTATTTCCGTCATTTAATTATCCCCAGATGTAATTTACGATAGTCTGACAAGAGAAAACAGTACAAAATGTCTTCTGGAATCAATATGGAAAAAAGCTACATGGGGGGGGGGGGAGGGATAGAGACAAAAGCCACGTCGGGCTACGTGGGGGGGGGGGGGGAGGAAGGGTTCCCAGGAGACCAAAACGGAGCTACGTGGTTTGTGCACGCTCCCCAAAAGGGATTCAATAAAGAAGTCTACAGCAAAATAGAGAAAATCACCGAGAATCCGCAAAAGGCAGGCACTATTCTATGGCCACCTAAATCGAATGGAGAAAAACAGGTAACTAAAATAATCTTTAATTTATTTAGTTCAAAACCAAAAACTGTAATGCCCTGATTTGTAAATATTAATGGAGACCTTCATTTGATGGGATTAAACCCCGAAGATTCTTTCGACAGAGATCTTTTTCGGAAGAAGTTAATAACAGATGGGACAAACCGAGACGAATACGCCAAAAGAATATACGCTACCCCTTAGACAGAAGAGTGTAAACAGGCCCACTCAAAACGACTGAACGACTTCAGGGCCGAAAACAAAATGAAACTCGCTGCTAATTGCAAGAAGACTTAACGTGGTCATAGTTGGCCTCAACAAACATATATATACCAAAATATTTAAAATAAAATTCTAGTTGAAAACACGCTTTAATAGCAATGTGAACTAAAAACTTAAAAAATTAGCTTTAAATATAAAGGTTTTGCTCAACAACCATAGCAAGTACAACTTAATTTTTTTGAATAAGTTTGAAATAGGGATAAAGTCACTAACCAAAAAATTAAATTTAATGTCAAAAAGCGTGGGCTGCTCTCTACTTACTTTTCATTATGACTCTGCCTCCTCGAACAGCTAGCAATAAAAAATATAAGGCATCTGATATTTAACACATCACGCTTATTTATACATTAACCCCTTCGACTCCATGTGCTATCCCTCTAATCCCTTTGCTGCCTGATTATTCTACTGAAATCAAAATTGACTGCACGTTGGAATTACAGGACCTGTAATTTTATATCAATTTTGACCTTTTTTTTTCACTGGTTTTGAGCTGTTATAGCTCGAACAGGAAAACAACTCTGGATTGTAATGCAGGGGACTCTTCGGCTAGTTTCCCCCTATTGTACCGCTTGTGTCGGTTCTCTGAGCTGCCAAAGTAGCGTGGTACACAGGAAGATAGATAGGGGCTACGACATCCATTACTGAATAGGCTGTCTGCGGGGAGCGCCGTCTGTTCCCCCTCATCCGGGAGGGCGTCTTGCCAGAAAAGAACTGCGCTAAGAAGGATTGTTGCGGCCGACTGTCTCGGCACAGAGGTGAGCGCGAAAAGGGAAGCAGTGATTTATCAGCGGTCCAGATCCAATCGCTGAACCTATTGTTCGCTGTTTTCCGCCGGCACCTCCATGCAGAAGTGCAGAACAAGAAAATCGCTGAATCCGAGCTTCCGCGGGCCCCTCCTATCGCGTGTTGAAGGATCCCAGAGTTCTTAGCGAATTGAAGACAGCCATGCTAGTGGCGAGTGATCGCGGGAACTTCGAAACCCTCGTACAGTCATATAACAAATCACTGCAAAATTTGAAACTTTTATGCTGTTTTAAGGGTCTTTACTTGCTCAACGAAGATAAAATGGCAAATCACGGCTAATTACTGAAATCAACTGACTATATTACCTTTTTGGACTTGTAAACTGTCCCGGCGTATTTTAGCTAACCACTCACTCAATTTATTCTTATCTCGGAGTGGAAACCTGTATCGAACGAAAATATTAAACCTGTGACCAAGACCAACACGTCGGAACATAACATCCACCTGTTATGATAGACGATTCGGAACTTATTTAAATGCATACTAACTTGTGAAACGATAAACTTGTGCCTTTTGTAGCATGGTTGGTGCAGTTATATGCAGCGCAAGACTTAACCATGGTAGCAAACACTTCTAATAAAAAAAAAATACGAGCACTCGATCACTTCGGCACGTCTGAACTGTACAGAACCACACACTCAAACCAACAGTTTGCCATCAGTATGGCGGCGCGCGCATCGTTCAATTTGCGAAGGAACACTAGCGCTGTTGCTCCTTCTAGTGTATAATATTCAAACTTCTTTGAGCTTCCGACTCGGCGTTCAATACGTATTATAGATTGTTGATCTAATCTTCTAAATGTTTTGAGATCATTTCCTATAACGTTACATTAAAATTATGTTTGCCACATTCAATAAAAGTACTATTTAACTCTTCAATATCAGAAGTCAACGACTAAAATATTTAAGCGCCGATATCAAAGCTACACGAAACACACCTTAGCTATTTTTTATCTCATATAGTGCGTGCTACCAGATAAATCATCATTTTCGGATTTTATAGACAATTTCAACAGTTTACAAAAACGGAAATAGGGGTACCATACGGACATGACGTTTCTTGCCAAGCATCTAACGCAACAAAAATTCCAACTGTAACATCAAACCGAAGACTAGAATTACTTATCAATAATTTACCTTTGGGGTGTAAATTCCAGTAATCTGTTGTGACTGTCTGATAGATTTGCAATTAAAAAAAAATTAGATTAAATGCTGTATTAAAGTTAGATCGCCAAATGGTTTACACGGTGATCTTGAATATACAAACAACTCACAGTATTGTCATTTTATTATGTCGTAAAAGTAGTTAGAAACGTAAAAATTGTTTAGTCGTTTATGCGCTTTGGGAAGTACGATTAACATTATCTCGGGTTATGCATTAATTGCTTTAATAAAGCTGAGATAAGAGACAACATAATAATGGCTAGAAAGATCATCGAAGAAAAATATTCAACTATTTCTGTGTTATCACATACTATTATAAAAACCAGATTTCTAATTATTCTGAGATGACAATATCCTCAGTCATAGAGTTTCAAGAGAACATACACAAATGCAAAAAAAAATATGAAGATGTACAAAAGAATTCACGCCGTCATCTAGTGGGAAATTAATTCGAAACCTCCGGTCTCCGTATTTTGTACCTCGGTCTTTTCAGGGAAGCAAACAACTTTTTTATGTTCCTTCTTTTATTTTCTGCTGGTGAATAAAACAAGTGTAATAAATTACAAAAACGAGATACGGAGGATCTTTACATTCCCTCGTCTCGCGGAAAAACGACCAAGCAAATTCATGAAGAGATGAAAATGTCTGGGGAAGAAAGGCCATTATAAAGGTATCCAACTTCAAACGAAAAATTCCACACTGATCTCTTGAATAGTTTTCCGACGATCCTTACTAAAGGAAACGTCCTCCACAGATGATGCCACAATATCACTGACCCTGAAAAATATGATACTACAAGAAATAATAATAACCATTGAAGATTTCTTCGCTGCAATATGTGTAGCTTGAGGCTGCATCTGGAATAAGACTCGGCACCTCCCGCACGTTCAGAAAGTGTAGGCTTCGTGAGGACCACGGTTCCTCTGTCCAATTCCAAAGAGATGGCTGGAGAGGAAGTTTTAGCCAACTAGTCACAATAGATGAAGGCTATATGTATTTTATGAGCTGGGAACAAAAAATTTAAACGTATACCCTATAAAAATTAAACAGTACCAAAATTAGCCGATATGGCGTGCTTATTTTCTGGGATCATGAATACACAATATTATTCAGAGGGGAAACCAACCACTAGTGCGTAATACGACACACCCCGTAGCTCAGTTATGTAAGTACCCTGGAGGGTAAGTGGTAATTCTCACGCTTGGCATTCAGAGGAAGTGAATTCAAATCCCCTTCGAGCCACCCAAAATTCTGTTTTGCAACATTTTCTGATATCACTCCAGGCAAATGCCAGGCTGGTTTCTTCAAAAGGCCATGGCTCATTCTTTTCCTTTGCTGGTCCCCAATCATCTACCACCTCTAATCACCTCGACGTAGACGAGGCGTAAAGTCTCAAGCAAAATAGTAAAACTCAGGAAATGTATGACATTAACTCACACATACACATCGGCGAATACCTTCCAATACGTCAATTTAGGGTATAATGCAATAGACACTCGAAATCTCGACCCAGTTTAAATTTTCTGCATACCTTCCATTTAATTACTTTGTTTTTCTCTAGAAGGACATCACTTTCAAGTGGTGTCGTTTCTGAGATATAATATTGGTTATAAAACCCGGAATAATTGTTTTGTGAGAGAGATCATGCAAGGTAAATACCATCTGCCAAAAATGCTTGTCGAATCTATATAGAAGAGGGCTGTTATTCATATTTGATATTTTTCTCAACGTGATATCAGTTTCGCACTGTAGGTTACTATGTAAACTAAGATCCGAATCTCTTAACTGCACCAAAATTATGGAATAGTACCAGTCCTGTAATATACAAAATGGCTCCAGTTTCCACATAATAAACAAGATCGTATCACAAAGTAATAAAATAACAATGTATGTTAACCTAAATAAAACCTCTTTCTAAATAGCTTACGGAAAGTGATTGACAGAGAATAGTTTCTACACCATTTTTTGGATGTGATACTTTGTTTTCTGACTTTTCGAGGGATTTTTATTTTAAAAAACTGCACCAATGTGACAAACTTTAGTGTATACACTGATTTCCTAAATGGATGATAAAGAATTGCATACAAGTACCATAAAATTCATGCACTAACTATTAAAATCTAGTTTCTGTTCAAGCCATATCAGTTCTCAACACTGCCAAAAGCGGTTTTCATAGATACATACATGTATGATCGCGAACTGCACCGAAACTCTTTCGAGAATTGATTTTCTGTTTTCATACTCAGATAGATCGTTCAGATAATATATTTTTCTCTGAGAAACGACTTCATCAGAAGTGATGCATTTGCATGAACATCGGATAAAATTTCATTGGGTGTATAGTGTTGCTCGTAGATTTAATCATTCGCTTTCAAATGGAACGGTTGTCACTTTATTGCACCGAAAAACTGAAGTGTTCTAATCTGAGTTTTCTGGTTGACTGGAGACCAGCTATCACCCCATGATGGCAGATCAGTTAATTTACTGCCAATATTTTGTGGTCTTCAATTTTTATGGGGGAAATGGGCAGTTTTCAGATTTTAATTCTGTGTCCTTAATCTTATTCTCTGTAGAAATGTCCTGAGTAGAAGGAAAGTTTCCCCACTAAGGGTTACTGGACCACAGCTGAGTAAGCGAAATAAAAATCGGGGGAACACACAGTCAGTGAAACATGTGATATGTACGCATGCACTCTCCTACAAATGAATTCGCAAATACTCGTTTAAATACTTAATTTACACGACTGAACAAAGCCGTATTTTTAATGAGTTTTTGTTTACTAACGGCTGCATATACTTGGTAATGAACCCGCGGACGCATTGCGTCACGCCAGTCATGCGTCGTTACTCCTGAACGAATCGTCTAATTTTAGAGTCGTTGGCGCTGTTATACCCTCATTAAGGTACCTCTCGGTTTGTAATTAACTGACTAAAACATCAAGAGCAGTAATAATGGGATTCAAGATACAATTTATTTAATACCTTCCAACAAAACTTCATCCGTGTTTCAGGCGAGTTACTAAATATATGTCACTTAAATCTGTTCCCGTCAAAAATGACGCTCTCAACGCAGTATTTTGGCAATTCATTTCTTTGTAGTTGCTTAAATAATGCTCATAACCTCAAAAATGATGTAATGTTGCAGAATTTTCTCAGCTTACTGTAACAGTATGTAACAGCCCTCAAACCTAAAATTAAATGTAACTGTATTTTATAGAGCATTTGTAGTAAGCTAGTGTTTGGTTGAATACGATCTTGTATGATTGTTTTTCGATTAACTGTAAATCAATGTATATAGACTTTGTTTTATGAAAAGAAGGTCATTTAATATGTTCAAGAACAGAATTGCGCAAGAGAAGTGCTTAAATGTTGGTAATTCCGAGTATTAAGGCAAGTTACGATGTCTAATGAACTATTTACTACAGTTTAAAATGATTTCTGTGAATAATTCTGTGTTTAAGTATCTTTAATTTCCATTTCTGATCATTTTGTATTGATTGTAAATGATCATGTATTAATTCCGATTGTTTTTAATATGTTTCAATTGTTTAAGTATTGTTAATGTTAGAGAAATATCTGTCGGAATCCTTTGAAGTGTTCTAGAAATTTCGATATAGCTTATACAAAGCAAACATCCGAGACAGAGAAACAATTTTTACAGACTCAATATACGATGGTGAAGGACTGTATTATCTGTGGAAGGAGTGTTGAATGCAATCTCTGGATTGTATGTATTAATGTAAACAGTATCTTTCACGTCGTGTTTTATGAAGAAGAAAAAACAAATGTTAAATTGAACTGTATGGTGGACTGTTTATTTATCATGTTAATTAAACCTCGAACAATCTAACAAATGGCATCTCTGGACAGAGAGTACAAGAAAACATCTACATCGAACCAATATAAATAAATAAATAAATAATACATACTTTTATTTCAGTGTTCTATCAATTAATTTCTTCGCAATTGTTTTAATAAATTGAATTTACATTAAATAACGCTCTAAACCACGATTTTGCAGATACGTTTCTTACAATTGTAAGTTACAATAAAGGTTGTGAGCGTGACGTCACAAAGTTGCGGACACAATTACCAAGCTTAGCCTTTTATTAGTACTAATGATTATGAACTTTTCACAACAAATACTTCTTGAAATAAAATCATAAATACAAAAGCCTGTAGAGATATTATACGTAAATTTTAAGTTAAATGTGAATATTGTAAAATTCTGTTAGGCATAATTGGACTAATACGAAACTGTAACAGATTTTAAAACTCACTTTAAAGGTTTTTACTACGTAAATGATACATCAGATAACTATGTCAATATTCAATTAACGTGCAATATAGAACTGAAAACCACTTGTTTCAGTTGTAGTTTTCACTTCATATTTTTTAAAAAGTGATTCTCTACCATATATGTCTCCAAATATAGCTCCAATATCTAGCAATACATTTTTCGGCTTATATCTCCATCGCCTTCGCAGTTCCATCTAATGTCTTGTTTTTACATTTTAAGTCACACATTGCCTGGGAGCACAAAACACGCATTAAAAAGACTGAGGACCTGAGCTTTGCAAACTTTATTAGCTAAAAATATTGCAATAGTTTACAAGTGTTACTCTCAGCGCCTTAGGCATTTTTCCAGCAGAGTAGAGTGCCTTCCCTTATCAATCATCTTGAGACAGCCGCTTCGAATCCCAAATGCGCAGACGGAAAACAACTTCGCACTTTATCATCGCACACATAGACCGCTTGCATTATTTCTTAGGAAGACATTCACCTTATCGCATTCAGTATCTTCGTCACAGCACGCCCGTTGATTTAGGTAGTCGGGACACACTTACGGTATCCGGCGCCTAACAAGAAGTTAGATGGATAGATCTTCATGTACGGAAGAGAAATACTTGTATAATATGCTTTGCAAAGACGCTTTAATAGATACTATGTACGCTTTCGAGGTGGCAACACTGAAGGAAAGCCCTTCTCGGGCGTCTAACCACGTCAAATTCTCATCGTCTGAAAACGCTTCAGGAGTTAGCAGTGTTTCCATTGTCAGCTCACCGCCTAACATTAACTAAACTTGGCCGTACGGTGGCTCGCTTATATACAGCTGCCGTCTGGGAGGGGAGAGGAAGGCGCGTGGAGGGGCAGTCCAGGTGACGTCATCTTTGAGTCACTAATACCTAATATGGTGCGGTCCCGTGTGACGTAACAATTTTCTAGCTGGCTTCCACGTTTCACTTAAGTTGAGGACTTGATTCCGTTTATAACACTTCAATTATGTTTTACCTCTATTGCTTCTTTGACAACACGGTCCCAGAAATTATCTGCATGGCACAAGCGTGTAATTTTGTCAAACAATAGTTCCTCCTCTTTGTCAATGGAATGTTCAGCCATTGCAGATTTTTCCGTCTGTCCTTGCGTCTTTCTTCCGCTGTTCTTGATGTTTGTCCAGTGACAGATACCGCATTGAAAAGTGTGCGAAGATTCAGATAATCCTTCGTAGATGACGCCCAACTTTGGGCGGAAGACGAAAGATCGAACGGATGTTCTGTTTTTGAGGAGTCTAGCTATTTTCGGTGTTACAGCTCCTTAAAAGGCAAGAAATTACGCACCTTGTCACGATCACTAACGTGTGTTTCTGTATTGTTTTCATATTTCTGGAATAGTTATATGAAATTAGAATTGTGATATTCAGCAAATATGCACACGCAAAGTTCTGAACTTGACTTTCCATAGAAACTTTTTTAATATATCAATATATATATATATATAGTCTACTAAATGTTTAAAGATACTAAAAGTTTTGATTTTATTGGATTAAAACACACCATTTCAGTGGCAGATCAATCGAATGGTATGGACCAGTTGTAATGGCCGGTGGTTATTTGATCGCTAACGGCTGCTGTCTTCTTGCTCGAAATCTTCTGTTCTTTAGGATATCTCCTTGCTTGAGTTCTGACACCTTGACTGTGGGCTACGTGGTTGAATGGGTGTAGAAAGTGGTTAGAGACTGACTTTTACGTTGCGTGAATGAGAGGTTTTATCAGAGAAAAATCATATATTATTTCTAAAAGATGTTTTTTATGTAGAACCATCTTTCTCCCTTCATACTTAATCAAAATCGATAAACGAAGTACCTGTTTAATGATTAAGTTCTCCACTTTACAACATCCTTACTCTCGCTACCAACAGTTGGCCCTCTATAACTGTTTCGAGCACTCGAGCAGGTTGGCTTCTTCTACTTCACTCAAAACAAAACCAAAATCACTTTAATCTCTTCTTTTCTCGTTTATCAATACTGTTCTTTTTGCACAAAAACTTCAATGAGAGGTATTATTGTTTTAGAAATAATAATACAATATGCCAAATATCTTCATTTATTACGTTCTCGTTTCAGAACAAATCAAATTACAATTCTTCACAATGTATTTTTAATACCATCAAAAATCAGTATCCATATCTTTTAAAACTCTCACATTCTTCGCATTCATACTTGTTGAGGCTGTTGCCTCCGCGTCCTATCATCCTGATCATGACTTTATTGTTCGGTGGTCTCACGCGGACCGCACTAAATGTAATGCAGCTATGTTAAGCCGCGTTCCTACGGTCCCCTCTAGGAGAGGCGAGACGAGACGGGACGTGTGATCTTTTACCGCCTGGCGATGGGACGAGGCGAGACGTCCATGCTAGCTTATGCGGCAAAGATGTGAGGCCTCTCCTAACAGGGACGAGGGACGAGATCGTGGGAACGCGGCTTTACGAGTGTACTACGGTGCGCGGCAAGCTGGCTGGCGAGCCTATTGACAAACAATGGATTCTCTAAGTTGCGAAACAAGGCTTCATTATTACATCTACATCTACATCTATACTCTGCAATTCACAATAACTGTGGTTGGCAGAGGGTGCTAAGAACCAATCCTAATTCAGTGCATTCCAATTCCGAACAGAACGAGGAAAGAAAGAATACATAAAAGTATCAGTACGGCATCTTATTTCTCGAATCTTATCCCTCCTGTCATTGCGACCTAAATAGGTTGGCGGAAGAAGTATTACACTTTGAATTACTATTACAAGGGAAAGAAACTTTACAATGAAATGAATTACTGTAATTAACACTAGATCGGGGTGGACTAGTTTCATGTGACATATATGTCACAACTTCATCATTAAATAACAAAGGAATTTGTTTGAAATTCAACATGCAAATGGCAAAATCGAGGTTATGGCTATTCGTTAGTTCAGAGTCTAGCTGCTAGGCTTCGCTAGCGTCGATAAGGAGAAGAGATGGCGATTCTTTCCGAAAAAGATCGATTCTTAAATCGAAATTTTATAAATCGATTCATAAAAAAATCGATGTCTAAAAGATCGATTTTCTAAAAACCGATGTTTTTTTCGATTTGGTTTTCGTGTTCATATTCTAAAAATAATTACAATCATGGAAAACAAAACGGACACCATAATAATCAATATTTTATTGTTTTTAAACTAATTATTTTTTTAAAACGAAATCAAAGTATCCGGTATACAATAAGACATTTCGCTAATCACTTGCGATGTTACTGGCAAAAAAAATTCGCTCGCAAAGTATTGATGATCCCACTATGCAGATATACTTCTTGGCTGTTGAGTAAACGTGATGATAAATTATTATTATTATTATTTATTTATTTTTTTTTTTTTTTTTTTTTTTTTATTTTTTTTTTTTTTTTTTTTTTTGCCAGTAAAGTATAGGATCATACTTCAGATGCACAACTGCAGTGTTTAAATTCTTCGTTTAACACCTGACTTTCATGTGCAAATGCATTACATGTAGAAAGTTCTTTTTCACATTCGATTTTCATGGGTGAAATGTCGATTCACTGGAACGATTCAGTACTATAAATCGATTTTTTTTAAATCGATTTTTTTGGTACAAAAGATCGATTCTTCGATAAATTGATCTCAGATCGCCATCCCTAATAAGGTGTGACTGCATTACCTTCAGATATCAGCACCACACATCTTAGAGATACTGATAAACTGTGTATGTTTTCTAGAGTAAGGAGTTTTTCAAATATTTTTGTTTCTGTTAGGTAAACATTTAATCGTTTCTGATTGTTTCCTCAGACGTTTGTAAGTGTTTTGCTACGTAACTATTTCAGTTGACAAACAAACAATTGCTACACATGAGCCTGTTCTCCTTTCAGCCTACTAAAAACCACAAACCTCGCTATTCATCGCACATCATTCGCAAAATTTTTGCGCAGGTCATCTACTTCTAATTTATTACTCTTCCGTTACCACATATGTATTACAATGTCAGATTACATGAAATTTTGACATGAAGGATAATCGTCCCAACGCTATTCGCTAGAGACGAATTTCCATTCTGGAGAATGTAACGAAATCATGTCTGATAATGGGTTGGCGCGGCGATGGGTGTTACTATTTCGAGACTGGCTTATAAGTAAGCACGTCGGTAGTTACATACAAGTGTGAGAGAGTCTTACCAGCTCACATCTGAGCAAGACACTCCTGACATACTTGAACGGCAATTCGGAAGGTGACAGATAACATAAGACAATGCTTGCACGTGCTGAATCCACAGTTTTGCTCTGCGCGTGCCGGAATATAGTGATCGTCTCTCGTCACGTACACAGCTTTATTGAACTTAAACAAAATCCACGGTGAAGAATTAAATAAATTGTATAGATAAAAACTTCCCATTGGACAGTTACTACAACCTCTCCTCGAACAAACGCAAGTACAGTAAACGGTAGAAGTGCTTCATTTTGTGTGACGTCATGGGCCGTGGTGAGTGGGACGGGGTGGCCTACATCAAGGATGCCTAACTCGAAGTGGTCCGCCACTGCACTTGAATTTGCCTGCCAGCAGCAGAATATACTAGCTCAAAAACCTCTGCAAAAGTCTCATTAAAGTTTTTTACCTTTTGATTGTAACTAAAAAACCCTCCGCGAAGGTCTCATTTATAGTGTTTACTTTCTGATTGTAATCAAACTGTGTTACTTATATATTTGTTATATTGAAATATCTGTTGTAACTATAGACAAGTATTATATGACCCGCAGGTTAATTTAGAATTGAAATTATAGCCCGCAGGATAACTTAGAATTGAAATTGTGGCCCATCTTCGAAATTGGTTAGGCAGCTTTGGCCCAGATACATTCATAAAGATTCGGTCCTTGTCATTTAAAATGGAAACTCTTAGCCTCCGATAATTTCTCGCTAATTTTTTTATGGTCTCGAGGTCATTTGAGGCGGGAAAGGTCTGAAGGCCAAGAACGTGAAGGGATTGGGCCACATTCTTTTGAAGGAACCATCCCTGCATTCGCCTGGAGTGACTTGGGGAAATCATTGTAAACCCAAATTTGGACGGCCAGATGGGAAATCGAACCCGCGTGCCCTCGTAAAATTTCACTATACATGTGCCGTTTACTAAATCGCAATCTGTACACTGGACCTAATTATCAGACTTAATCAAGTCAAAAGTACTCATTTTTGTGGAATGTTAAAATGTATATGAATGGAAACGTGTTAGTTTTGTGAGCTTTATTTTCACTGAAGTTGCCTCTACTGCTAGAACAACTGTCGGCACCTCCTGTATGAATCTGCAGGCACTAGCGCCGAATACTGTGCAGAACGCGCCATATGCTGGCTCGTTGCAATGCAAATGCAGCAGAGTGCAATCCCTGCAGCTCTACCACATCTTTAGACAATCTCTAGCACTAGTGTTCTTGCCAATTCCGCACACGCCAGCATCACGCTTCATAGTTCAACCCGACCTCCTTACCACCGCATGTTTTATGCATAGCGACACGGATGTACTCATATTTCAGAGCCACCTTTCCACTCCTCTGATAAACTTCAAACATACATTAAATGTAACGAACCTAAAGCAGAGTTCAATACAGTGTTTGTCGATTCAGTGCGCGTACGTAGTGGAGATTCGGTAGATGAACTTTTCACAGATTGTACTGCGTTACTGGGATGTCTGTGCATGGTCCCATACTAAGTGAACAACGGACCGTGGCATAATATCACATACCAGAGGTGGGCACATTGCGGTCCCCAACGGCCACAATAATCAGAAAAAAATCCACCTCGCACAGAGGCTTATTAGGAAAACAGACAGTGCCTGAAAGTTTAGGGATCATATGCAGTGCTTGAAGAACGAGGTCACAAGAAGATATCAGGACTTTAAGGAAACAGAGCTTAAATTCAGTTTACTCCCCTATCCCAATACTGCATCTTGAACTTACTGCTATGCAAGAAATGTTTAATGCTGTGACATTTGTTGACTTTTACAAATCTTTGTCTGTTGAAAAATTCTCAAATACAAAGGAAATGTTCCCTATATTTGGGTCTACACGTATATTTGTGATCAAATATAACAATAATGACAAATCCGCTGTAGTTCGCCATGCCATTAACACCGGGCACGAAATAAAATTTGCAGACACGAGTCTGCTGCGGAGAGAAGACCAGTGGTGGCCCCGATGTGTGAAAGAGGCAGCAGAAATTTTGAAGAATACCAACAACATCAACGAAGATAGCGGCCTTTTACTCTGCGATGCTTGGCGCTATATCAGCATAAACAGTATCTCTGACGAAGGCTGTACGATGGCAACCGAAAGCTCATATTATGAAATAAAAAACGCGGCATACCCCGAAAATCTATTAATCATAAACATTTCTTTGGTTGAAGATCGACAGGAGCAAATACAGATGCTCCTTGACAGACATTAACATGCACTTTGTGTTCAGAATCTCAACAAACAATCTTCCAAATAAATTGAATGAAACTGACAGTATTGTATTTAATTCATATTTGTTTATTTTGTTGAATAATTTATACATTTTTCGAAATGCAAAGTTAACTAATGAATGTAATCTCCGCTCCACAAAGTGGTCCTCGAGCTAAGACAATTGCCCATCACTGCCATATACGTTACCAAGCGGATAATATTTACGTCATAGATCTTAAAGACGTTCCCTACCATTCTCTGCACAGTGCTATAAAACGCAATATCTCAACGGAATCTAATTTTTATTGAATGGCCGATGAAGCTAACAGACACACAACGAATTTGCATGGTTATATACTTCTAAAAAAGTAATACCAGACAGTCCCAAGATTACAACAGAATTTTCCTTGTCTTCTATCTCATCCATTTAATCCAGTTATTGTATTTACTCTGCTGTTATTATTATCATAAATGTCCACTTCGTGGTATTTGTCTTGCTTGTGTTTGTTTGATACCTGTGCCAGTACAGTGTTCATGATATCCAGTAATTTCTGCGAATCCTCGCTCTCAGTATCGAAGCTCACTGTCTTGCGTCGGAACTTAATACCATCCTGACAGCGTGGAAACTATTAAAAAATATTTTCGAATCCATAATTTTTTTGTGGACGCGTTAATAGAATATTAATTGTGAGTCGGAACTTTCTTCACTGATCGAACGGTGATCGCTATACCGATTCCTGTCTGCTCTGTTGTAATTAATCTTAATTGTTAATTTTAAAGCCTGTGATTTCAAACTTTCAGCAATTTTATAATATTTTCGGTAGTGTGAAGACGATGGACTTTTAAATATGTTTTTTAACTTCCTGATATCAATTATAATAATCGTTGAATTCTACATATACATAATATACTCTGCAATTCACAAAATTGTGGGTAGCGTAGAATGCTATGCGCTAAAGCAGATATCTTCTTTGTTCTGGGTTTGAATGCACAAGAGAGGAAAGTATTCATATAAGCATCAGTAAGGCATCTTATTTCTCTAGTCTTATCTATCCTGTCACTGCATCCAAATAGGTTTGCGGTTGAAGTATTCTGTCGCACTCGTAAATGAAAGTGGATGAACGCATGTTTACCAACAAGTTCAAACGAAACAAACGTCGTCTAACAGAGAATCCCAACACAACATACTAATCAATTCTGTGACGCTTTCGTATGTCCTGTGTGCAAACAGTCATGAATCGAGCGGTTCTTCTCTTTATTTCTCTATACTCTCAATCAGCACCCTACGAAACGGATTGTAAACGGCACAACAGTAGTCCAAATGTGGACACACGAGAGTTTTGTACGCTATCTCCTTTGTTTGCGCATTTCAGTTTTTCTAGAAGATGAATTTTAGCCAATAATTAGCTCTACCTACGAAGAAGTCAGGTCTAAAATACCGAGACAGAAGAATACTTTATAAACTAAATAAGAATCAAGTGGCTATAATAAAAGTAGAGAATCTTGAGACACGCATCAGGTAAAAAGGGTGTGAGACAAGGTTGTAGTCTATCCCCGTTAATATTCAACTTGTATGTAGAGGAAGCAATAAAAGAAGCAAAGGGAAAATTTTCATGTGGCATAAGTGTTCAAGGAGGAAAAAATCAGTATGCTACGAGTTGATGACGACATTATATTGATAGGAGAATACGCTGAGGATGTTGAGAAGTTACTGAATGTCATGAACAAAATACTGACGGAAGATTTTGGACTAAATATAAACGAAAGCAAGACAAAAGTGATGAAATGTAGAAGAAATTATACCAATAATAGTAAATTAATTATCAAAACAATCTTTATGCTATAGTAGTAAGTGAATTCTGCTACTTTGAAAGTAAAATTGCAATTGATGGCCGAACCAGGAATGATGTTAAAAGCAGAATAGCACTAACAAAAAGAGACTGAATATTTTAGTTTCAAAAATTGATATAGGACTTAGAAAGAACTTTTTAAAACTCTATGTGCGGAGCACAACAATTTATGGTAGCGAAGCATGGACTTTAGGAATACCAGAAAGAAAAAAAATTGAAGCATTTTAAATGTGCTGCTACAGAAGAATGCTGAAAATTAAGTGGACAGGCAAAGTATGAAGTGAACGAGTTTTGAAAATGATGGGTGAGGAAAGAAGTTTGTGGAAGAAGCTTACAGAAAGAAGAGACAGGCTGGTAGGTCATATACTGGATTGATTAATTTGTTAGTGGAGGGAACAATCGAAGGTAAGAACTGTAGAGGAAGACAGAGATTTGAATATATGAACCAGATAATTGAGGACGTGGGTTGTAAGTGATATGAAGAGGTTAGCACAAGAAAGGATGGAATGGAGGTTTGCATGAAACCTGTCGAAAGATTGATGACGGCGAAAAAAACTACCGAAGTTGTGTGCAGGTCCAATTTCATGTTGCTTTGTGTTGTTACGCCGAAATATTTCGGAGAATCGAACATATCAATAACTGAATTGTTTACTTTGTACTTCTGAACAACTTTTTTTTTTTTTTTGTAAACTGTGTAGTGTAAGTTGCCGTTTGCACCACCATGCCGAAATAACATCCATATCGTGCTGAATTTCTTAGCTGCCGGATGAATCCTTTACTTCCCTCTTCATTCTTCCTTCTTCATTTTGAGATTTTAGGGATTCTAGAGGAACATTTGAGTTTAAATCATTGTAGTCTAATTCTCGACTCCAAAATTGTATCTCTTGTATCATCGGAATTAAAAACTTCCAGTTTCCAGCGCACCACAGTTTGAGTTTTCACAACTATACATACAGCTTCTCTGTCCATATCTTCTGTCAGACAGATTTCTAGTCAGCAATTTTAATCTTTACGTAACTTCTTTTCAATTACTGGAATGTTTTGGTAGTTGTTCCTACAGCTCTGCCTATGACCGTATTTTTCTTTCTTTCTTTACGTTTATTCAGTAACTATTTTTCTTTACATTTCTTGCGTTTAATTTCTAAATTATTGGTATCTCTGTCATCAGTATTTTTAAAATACTAGTATTTCTTTTGACACCCAAATCTATGGCTAGTTTCATTCCTTGGCCTAAATATTTCTTTAATTATTTGTATTATCTTTCTTCAATCATTTCAGTTCCTACTCGATTGAATTTCGTCCACAGAATTTACTTAGTATTACATTTTGAATTTCAACTAACATTTGTTTCATATATCGTTCTTTCTGAAGTCCCATTTATATTCTGATCTAAACTACCTCCTTACTCTCGAATTTCATCCTGCGTTTCATTATAACTAGATCACGATCAGAATAAATAACTGCCTCCGGAAAGCTTCAGACATCAGAATTTGGTTTCTATATCTTTGTTTAACCGAGGCGAATTGAGTGGTTATTTCGTTAATACTTTAGGTTAGTGATGGCAGCGCAGATGCGTTGGTTAATATTTACTTACCTCCAATCATATTGTAACCTAGCAGAATGGCGCAAGCATTAACCTATCTCTGCTACAAATTTTATATTAAACCGATAAAAAATATCACAGAATCTGAGTGAATAATGTTATTAACTTTGATGTAATTTTAATTTAAGTACCACATATCACTTATTGCGTCTGCAACAATTTGATGATGATACATTAAATTATAAGATTAGGTGAAAAGTGGGGTAGACGAATGAAAAATGGCTGAACTATGCTTCATTGAACGACTAAGGAGTATAGAAACAAATATCACGGGATTACTGTATTAATGAAGACTGACGACAGAAATCAAAGTCTGTGCTGGTAGTATGTAAGGCAAATATATATATATATATTGGAGATGAAGGCTGAATGGATATTGTTAGAAGAATTAGGAGTATTGCGTGAGAGAGAGGGTAAGATCATGAGAATATACTAGCGTTTGATTTCAGACTTAAGAGAATCAGAGGCCAGAATAAATTACCGAGGAATATGATTAAAAAATTTACTTCAGACAATTTATAGTAAAAATTCGTGAAAGACATAAGCAGTTATGCAGAGGCATAACCTCCATAGCAATTAAATTTATTATCACTTTCTGTAAACAAATAATACTTTCTAAAATATTCTGTAAAATTATAATTACAACAACAAATAAAGCGTAAACGGTGGCACCAGAAAAATTTTCGCATCTCCTTCATACTTACCACAGGCACAAAAATTTGCTAACTGCTGCACCACATTAGTGAAAGTTAATAATCCAAAATGTTGGAATTTTAATATGTCATTAACTTATTCCCAGTTTTTTACGGTGGGAAAGGAATAGAGGCAAGGAACGGGAAAGAATTCAGCCATTCGAGCACGTCATTCAGAAGGAAGCATCCCGGGATTCGCCTGGAGTGATTTGGGGAAACCATGGAAAGCCCAAATTTGGATGCCCCAACGGGGGTTCGAACCCACTTCCCCCGAATGCGAGACCAGAGCGTTACCGCTCACCCACCACGCTTGGTTTTAAGTTACGGAATTATGAAACCTTTTTTTTAATATGTCATTTTGAGAATATACTTCATAATTCTCTTTTTAAAAACTTATGTGTACCAAACATAGTTACCGCTCCAGATGAAACGCAAAAACTTCTTTATTTCAAAGCGTCCTACCTCTCACAGAGATTGCAAGAAATTTGAAATATCTGCCACTATGGCGAACTGATAAAAAAACAAAACAAAACAGAAAAGCATTTCCGGAGAGGCGAGCTGGTGTTGTCTGGGACATATTTCGTCGCGGGCCACCTCGGGGGTCTACTGAATTTTGTTTCTTTCGCAAACTGTGGCCATTAATATTCCCCCTGAGTGTAGTAACGCTTGAACTAGTGCCCTGCGAAACGAATTTTTGTTATAATTCCCATCTCCTCCTCTGTTTCGTACGAATCGCGATGCTACTATTTCATTTCGCTTTTTTAAAATCGTTTCGCTATTTAAAAAATGTCTCGTACTGGTCCTGGAAAAGTGTTTAATTTGTTAACAACTCAAAAGATTACTAATCAGGTTATTGAAAATAGAGTCAATATATTTTTTTCTCACAGAGCAACAGTAACACTTTTTTAAGTCTAGTCCGTTTACTTCAAACGAATTTGTCAGATTAATGGAAGGCAGAAGAGTATAAGGATCCTCAAAATGTCCCATATGTGTGACTTCTTTACGCAGCTGGAAGACGGATAAGAGTTTATTCAGCAATGGATGTGTTTTCACTTAATTCAGGCCTATCTGGCGTTTGTCTTCTTTTTCTGTCTTGGAGCTTTAAGCTACGTGGATCAAAGTTATTAGAGGAGGGAACGGAAATGGGAAGTAATTCTGTCATGCCTTTTTCAAGAAACCATCTCAACACTTGCCTCGAGTGGTTTTAGAATGATATGGAAAACCTAAATCAGAATGGACAGATGGGGATTTGAACTCGCATCCTTTCTAATGCCATATCCGAGCGTTACCGCCAACATACCAAGCAATTTTAAGTGAAATTACTAGTATTAATGTCGCTAACATTTTTAGATTCACAAAATCATGTTATTCTGAGGTATAGAGACATATCAACTAGCGTTATATCAAAAACATTCTAAAAATCGTAACCAATTTTCTAAGTCGTGAAAGTTTCGTATAACGGCAACTAGTCAGAATATCAGACAGTTGGCACTACTGTCGATGCGTTTTGTCCCTCGTGCACCGCATCACTACAAAGTTTCCGACTCTAGGGGCACATCTGAGTCTGTTATCTATGCAGAACGCTGCAACTGATGGGGGGATGGTGCAAGTTGTATCTGCAAGACAAGTGTCAGGCGCCCTCCTGGGATCCATACGAACAAGTAGCTGCCGCACTTCTGTCGAACGGCTGAGGCAGCAGGCAAAGGTCAAATGGGCAACGGTTACGTTTTGCTGTAAGGTTTGAGACGGCTTGTTATCTCCAGTATATTCTTCCACTCAGTTTTTACCATCTCCGTGTACAGAAATATCTGTCTTCGGAATGATGAACTTATTATGTCATGACTTTTTTTTTTATAATGGCTTTTGGCATCTTAGGCCATACAGCCAGCCTGATGAGCTTTTCCAGATAATTACACACCACAGGATGGACATGACATTCACAGACACAACACTTAAACACCCATGCCCGCGGCCGGACTCGAACCGGCGACCTTCGGCACGCGGAGCTAGCACTCTAGCCCCACGCTACCGAGGCCGGCATATGTCATGACTAGACTGGGTCTAGAGAGAAGTGACAGTTTGAAGCTGACTAATGCTCATTACCAATTAAAGCCGGCTTGCTACAATCGTCTAGGATTATTCTCAGATTTCAGACTTCAAAATATACATTGAAAAATAATATTAGCATCTAATATATAATTTCCTTAGTTCATTCAGTCAGTCACGTCGATAGCTATTGGCTTTGAGAACGGTGACGTCACATGGTAGCCTTCACTCGCAAACTAACAGCGACCATAGTCATTAGCAATTAGAGGTTAGGTACAAGTTTGATAGCCAAGCAACTGCTGTGAAATCAATTGCCATAATGCAGTCGTTAATTTTGTCTTTCATTGCATTTTTTAGTTAAAAATATCCATAAACTCCTTTTGGGTAACATGTTGAATTTAAGAAATGGTTTCTGCTGTAACAGTGAATGCCAGTTGTCATTCGGGCCTAGGCTACATTTTATGACCAATGTTTATACACATGTTAGCTATTAAATGATCTTTAAGTTTACCTTTTTACGTAGATTTAAATGATCAAGGGTATGACTATATATACGCGATGTTAATTCACTTGATTTTTGCCTTAACTACAGCATCTAATATTTACAACACGTAAATAAAATATTTTCTTGCTCTTCTTATTTAAAGAAAATACAGCACTCACTTTATTTAATCACTTAAAAAGACAACAAACAACTTCTTATTTATTAATCGTAATTCATCAAAAATATTCTAGCCGCAAATTAATAGCCATCAGAGATATTTGAAATTAGAGGTTATGGGCACAGTTTGGCACCTAAGGAACTTGTAAGACAACCTTTTGGTTAACATGATAATATGATGATGTGGGATACTGTTCTTACTTACTGTAGACCGAACTTCGTGCTTACTAAAGTTCTTAAATTACAGACATACCGCACTAGAAGCCGGATAAATGAGTTCGTAGTCACCGTCGGTCGCCAGACAGGGTCCTAAACCAGTCCGATAAACGTGTGAGGATAACTAACTAAGAAAAATCTTCAAGTACAGAATAATGAAAATAAATTCTACACACATTTATTAAAATAAAGTACACATCGAACTGGTTGGCCATTATCAAAATTTAGATGATAAAGCTATTGAAACTTCGTAAACCGTCGATTGCCAGATTCTTGGATAAAAGGAAAGTTAATAATCCAAATCAGCTCACATTAAATTACTTCACATTAAATTACTTCCGATGCCACACTTTACTGTTCTGATATCTCAATACACTGTTCAGATCTATGTAAAACACACGTAGCAATGGTTAAATTAACTCAGTCTTCTTCTTAATTCTTGCTACACCGCACAGTTCATATAGCGTCTCACATTACGGGACGCGAGCCGTCCGCTACCATACCTCGATAACGACTGACGACCCCTTAATGCCGATGGTCGCAAATTTGCATCATACCAATTTGACCCTTATATGTGGAAAAAAAATGTTTTCGAGCGCCAGTGCCGGTTGAAGCAGATTATACACGTTGTCCATTTTCTACTGATAGCAACCTGAAGAAGCGAGGAAGGGGGTCTTTTGAAGAATATGAGGCTACAGTGGAAGGGGTAGAGGTCAGAGCAGTAAAAGGTTTGACAGCAGAGGTATGATTCTTGCCAGTACATTTTCATCTGCTCATCCAGTTAGTGCAATACAAAAATGAGACAGAACACAAAAAACACACACTCAGGTTCGAAAGGACTGTGATGCTTTGGGAATTCTTCGTCAAAAACAAAATGATCTTCTGGCATTCAAATCAAAATCGCAGATGCTCTCTGCAGGGAAGGAAAAGACATGACAAGAAAGAAGAGAGGTAGGCCATCAGTAGGCATGGAGACGGATATTCAACGTAAGAAGCATCGGGGTCCAACGAAACCAGTCCCCGATAACTCTACCCATACTGATGGAATAGGTCATTGGCCCTGTGTAACAGAAAGGCAGAGATGAAAAAGGCCCAGCTGTAAAGGGCAGACAGTTATTATGTGTTCAAAATGCAATCTTCACCTTTGCCTGAACAAAAACTCAAATTGTTTTAGACAATTTCATGAGTAGATTTGACACATACCTAATTATACCAATTACGTAAAACATTTCTTACATTTGGCATTCTATATGGTCTAAAAAACCAATACTGAGCTCAAAATGTGATTTTTTATTTTTTTCCTAAACTAGAAATTAATTCAGGCATTAAGGGGTTAAACAATGTAGTCTTGCGCTCATTTCGGCGCTACTTGCGGGTCGGCGGAATGCTACTGTTATGTTACAAACTTCTATTAAATTAATTGCCAATATACAGTCATTAATTATGTTTTTCTTAGCATTTCACAGTTAAAAAAATATCGGTAAACTTTACTGTTAAAAGAACGTGGAACTCCTTCTCAGTAACATGTCGACTTTAAGAAACCTAAATTAACCATGAGCTCTGCTGTAACAGCGAATTCCAGTTGTCATTCCGGCCTAGGTTAAATTTCAATTTAATTAAAGCTTTCCTTAATGTTGCTGTTTGACCAAAGTTTATACATTACGGTTTATTTGCTTATTACGTATTCTACGACCACTTTCGTAAATGGTCTTCCTACATGTTCGGTTCACGTGAGTTATTAGGTTATTTAAAGTGAATATCAGACCAAACATGTTACCGAATCTAGCAATCAGGCAATTCATTTCCACAGTTTTGCTTAACTATTTAAAAATCTGAATTAAGTTCTCTGGCCATTACGGACACTTCGGCTAAAAAAGTGGAATTACTTTTTAATAAAATGTCGCTAACGAAAGCAACTTAAAAGAAACTTAAAAAAGAAAAACCTTAAATTACTCATGGTGTATGCTGTAACAACGAATGCCAATTGTCATTTCGACCTAGGTAAATTTCGCATTAATCAAAACTTCCACTAATATTGCTGTTTGACCAGAGATTATAGATTACGGTTTCTTTTTGTATTGACCACTTATTTTAATTGTCTTTGGTCGTGTTCCTGTGCGTAAGTTGTTTAAAGTGGACATCAGTGTTCGAGTATGTTACCTAAATGACCTCGCTGCCAATTCATTTTACGAGTTGCTTCACTGTTAAAATAACGCCCTTCACCTGCAATCGGTAATAAGCTCTATTGGCGCTACGGACACGGTAATGTTTGGCCAGCCTCAATCAAGAACAACAAGGTGCGCCCGAAGCAACCGTTGCTACTACGATGGATGATCGTACTCCCTTTAAACTGAGATTCTTCAAATATTGCAGCGTTAACATTTAGGATCAAATATGTATTTTATACAGTTCGAATCAAGCAACCACGATATTTGAAACAATTATACAATAGCGCGATGTTTAATATGTTTATCAATACTTCTAAGTTTGTCGAGATCAAGATATTAAAACTTTGCACAGTGAACCCTTAGGGTGAAACACAGGACAAGTTCACATTTGACGACATCAGGTCAATCTGACATAATCTTTGGCGATAAAAACTGGAACTGTTCCAGATCCGTGACCAAACACAAAAAACGTTCGTGCGCTTACGCTAGTCAGACATGATTCATACTACCTTGTTATTATAAGCTGCAACGGAAAGCAGTATTAAACACCTGTCATTAAACCTGGTTATAGAACTGACTTTCAGCGGTCCATTAATGTCCGGATTTGGAAGAACACAAAATCAAGCAGATCCGTACATTGTGAGTTATCATAATACATAATTGACTATTGTGACAGCAGTTTCTGACCATGTAAAATCTATTTCAAGACATTAAGAAAGTTATCCAGTTATAAGGAATTTCAATTCAGGATCGTTTCTATAAGCCTTCCATTTCATTAATGTGTTTCATTTCCTCGGTTTGCTTCTACGTCTAAAGACAGCTAATAGCAATATACTAATAACATTTCACATTTGGCACTTTATTACGATGCTCAACACATTATTATATTCATATGTCAGTTACTTCTCAATAATAATAATAATAATAACAATACTGTAATTAAGTGTTAAAGAACCTTAGGGGTTTTCTTTTCACCTGCATAAAATGCTTCTGAGTGTTATCAAAATGGTAGCAGTTGATCGAATAGTCCGAAGCAGCTGATCCAAAAGAAGAAGACTTACTCGGTGGGTAAGTGGGACCTGGAGCAGACGAAATGGCAGCGTTAATGATACAAATTTATGTCGACACCTAGATGTTAAGTTTTCTTCTCTCAGCTACGAAAAGTTTAAATGAAGTTAGAATGCGCCTTTTAAAAAGTCTCAGTACGCATTTATTCTGATATATGTCACTAATTTGGTGAGTAAATAACATTCATAAGTTATTTAAAACCAAAGATTAAAGCGTACTTTAATACCTTGTAAGACAACTGTGAATTTTAAACAACAAACAAATATTAATAAACGACGGTACTGAAAAAAGTACTGGATTACCAAAATTCTATTCAAAATAGAAAGAAGATGTGTGCTGAACGCAGAAGGAAATACAGGAAAAACCGTCAGGTTAGTAAATTTCCTCATGAACAAAGTAACAACCATAGCGAAATTACGGTTAACTACTAAAGAATATCACTTGTAAAACGAATAATTCAAATACGAATTCTTATTAAACCGGAAAAATACCAGATATTGTGTGGTTTAAAGACATTCTTGAAATAAATAGCAACTCGCAGATCGTTTATAAATTGTACTAATGACTCACTTTTTATTGGCATAACTATTATGTGCAATATGGGCCTTAAAGGTTTCACCATGCAAAATATGAAAAGTTAAAAAAAGTAGCAAATCATCTCGAGAAAAAAAAATTAAAATCTTCGTACCGTTTCAGGCTGTTTCTTTCATAACTTCCCCATATAAATATGTTTTCTATATCTAAATTTTCCAACACAATCGTTTAATACTATAGTAATTTGAGAGTTTAATAATTAAGTGTTCCCTCGAATAAATAGAAACGTATTTTATAAATAAGAAATGTCAGTCGATAACCGCACTGGTAAGGCTGTTGCATTAGAAATAACTCAGCCATCAGAACAAAAACATTTCTTATCCGTCGATGAATTAAACTTGTTTGATATTTTTTCAGTTCAAGAATACTCCATCACGGGTTCAAAGATTGTCGGCGTGAAGAAAATTTAGTGTAGAGGAATTCGCAAATCATACCAGTCTCCCTATAAACCGTGACAACTCTGTTTGTACATCTTTACAACACTAGACCAACTTCTTTGTAGAAAGGATTTTGTTTAAGTTTTCTCTATGATATATCAAAATTAGAGAGAAACTATTCCTATCTGAGTTCTAGACAGATCATCATAAAAACTAATATCATCTTTCTCGGGCAGAAGTTAGAAGAGGCAGTCGAGCAATTTCGTTTGCATTTGACACAGAAGGAGCTGTAGCACTCACCTCACCGACTGAAAAGGATACAATCCAACACGTCGTCTACAGCAGCTGCGACTGAAATATGAAATGTGGCAGCCAGTAGGAAAAGTTCAGCAAAGTCACGTGTTTCAAAATGGGCAAGCAACTGGGTGCCGATTCTGGATACAAATTACAAAACATATGTCGACAGTATTAAGATACAAAGTTCTGCGAAACTGTTATTACAGTTAAATAGTAGAGCGGTCTGGTAGCTCAATGGTTAAGGCGTCCGACTGGAGATCGAAAGATCCCTGTCTCAGCGGGGATTTTCATAGACCCTTAACCCGACCTACACCTCTGGCACAGCCTGCTGCGCAGTGTGAAGTACGCCAAAACGATTCCGTGCTTCAGATTCCTCGTTAAACTGTAGGTCCCCTGTACCCGGAAAGATTTCCGTGTAAGTTAAGGCTGCAACTACAGAGGCGGAATGTGCATCCAGTAGAAACCCTGTCACCAGGTCATTACGACCACAGGAAATTATTATTAAAGTTAAGTAGCATGTACAGATATGTAGACTGCCATCACGCAAGTAATTCTACAGTTAGGGGGCATCCATAAATTACGTGAGGTGTTTTCCGGATTTCAGGACCCCCCCCCCTCTCTGGTGAGATCTGGTCCGTGACAGCCCCTCCCCCTCCCTAGAAATCGCCCACGTAAATTTTTTTTTAGGTCTCACCCTTCAAAATTGTTACACCCCCACTTTTCATCGTGCAATTTGTAGACCTTTTTTTTTTATGCTCTATAGTCCAAAAATTTTTTTCACAAAACCTCACGTGAGATTTCCGTAGACCCCCCCACCCTTGGTGAGATTTCGCTGCCTCCCCCCCTATTTCACCTCCCGTAATTTAGGGATGCCCCCTTATGTAGTTCCTGCTAAATGCGTTTTACTAAACGGTACGACTGAACATTTAATTCCCGTATTTCTGATCAAACATTAATAATGTGTAAGATCACAGTTTTTCACGGCGTTGTGAATAAATAAATTCTTCTTGCTCTTCCAGGAACGTAAAAAAGTCACACTTTTTGGACGTTTCGGAAGCGTCTCGGCCCTTACTTTCAATGATAGACGTCACTGAATAACTACTTAATAAACAGTTATTCAGTGACATCTACGGTTGAAATTGGGGGCTGAGACAGACGCCTTCAAAATGACCCACACGTGTGACATTTATACGCGACTGGAAGGCCGAGAAGAGCTTGTTTATTAATAGTGTTTCTAAGGGTACGAACACAAAGGACGCAGGTAGCCTGAATACCGGCTGCCAGCGCATTTTCGCCTGCGCGAGCCGACGCCGGTTCGCGCAGGTTGCGAACACATAGAAAGCAGGTAAAGCTGCCAGTTGTCAGTAAGATGTGGAACACCTCAAACAAGGATTTCCTTCTCAGGGATAACACTTTCTAGAAATTAGGAAAGAAAAGAAATGGTATTCATCCAATAAAGTGTTGTAGGGAAGGTTGCGGTGAATATCATCATTTGTTTAATGAGCTGAAGAAATGTGAATACAGAACTTCCCAGCATACAATAAAGACTTTTGCAACCTTTTACTTCATTTTATGTAAACGGCAACATTGTTAATGAAAACCTGGTGCAACAGGCATCGTCAGCCTATATTTAGAATTTTGTGTTCAAAATAGCGTTTGAAATAGACATAAAATTGATTGGTAATATTATAAAATGTATTTGTGTTTTACATAATACAATTATTGAGAGAGAAGGCTTTGAGCGTAATTTAACTAAGTTTTATATTTAAAAAAAAACACAAACTGCAAAATCAAGCAGTGGGACGACCATCTAAATCAGTGAAAAGTGTGAAAATATTTATGTATCATATTTTTCATATAAACCTTTACAGTACATTAATTGAAATCAATGAAACTGAATATGACTCATGTAAAATCAAATAAAAATTATTTCACGTGCCATCTTCTTTCGTTTCAGAACTTATTTCCTGCCGGCCTCGGTAGCGCAGAGGCTAGAGTGCTAGCTCCACGTGCCGAAGGTCGCCGGTTCGAATCCGGCCGCGAGCATCGGTGTTTAGTACTGTGTGTATGTGTATGTCGTGTCCATCCTGTAGTGTTCATGCGTACATACTAAATGTCTACATTGTACTGGAGATATTGAAACACTGGAAGAGTCGATAATCACGTCGAGCTGGCTGTATGGCCTCTGTAGCCGAATGCCATTAAAAAAAATCCTTATTTCCTTGCAACATCTGTCATCGACATTTCAGTTGCTGTTCAACTTATCCTTCTTGTCCCATGTTGGTGACTTACGAAATACTGCAGAAATTAACATTTCAGCATCCATGAATGCCTACAAGTTGCGCAGCCTGCCCACCGGAATGATCCGTTCATTCCGGTGGGCAGGCTGCCGCTGGTTACAGGCGCTTGTAAGCAGGTACTGTACTTGCCGCTACTATGAACGCGCTCATTTGTTTGTGCCTGCAACCAGCACGCAGACTACCTGCGTCCTTTGTGGTCGTACCCTTACGCAGAAGAAAATGTTTGTGATGCGACCGTATTAGTCTCTGGCTATCAAATTCAGTCGTATCTTCGCGTGGTGTACCCTGTTAAACAGTTACGTAATATGACCAGGTGTTGAATGAGGCCACCCTGTTGCCTTCTGTCTAGAAAATGGCGTCTAAAATGAGAAGAGGTTATCAACATCAGAATGTAGAAAGAGACTCTGATCCATAGCAGTTCAGATGTGTCAGATAACAGCCACAATCTGTGGGTTCTGATTAACTGTAGTTGTTTACATGGGAAAACAACAAAAGAAATATAATCAATAATTACAGACCAGATAGGAATGAATATGAAGAACATCTAGGATGGGTTCTGATTAACTGTGATTGTTTGATTGGGACAACAAAATAATTATAATCAATTATTATTACAGACCAGATATTAATGAATATGGAGAACTTCTCGGATGGGTTCTGATTAACTGTAGTTGTTTGCATAGGAAAACAACATAATAAATATAATTAATTATTACAGACCACATATTAAAGGATATGGGGAACTTCTAGGAAATTCAATTCAAACAACGGTTGACAGCACTAAGTTAATTTTAAAAAAGCTTTCATGTGATAGTAACTACTAAAATCTTACAATAAAACTATATGATCCAAGGACCAGGCAGTGTAACACAGTGCACTGGGACGCCGCACCCTGTACCATGGAGGTACAACGGGGCCGGGCACGAGCCCACATTCCGGCTACCTGACCGGTTGTTTGTCGGTTTTCCGCAGTTACCAAGGCGAATGAAGGGACGGTCCACAATCTCCGCCTCATAAACTACACGTTTCACGAACAAAAACTACATTAATCACACACAGAACATAGCTACACATTTCGCAGACACTTCACTTCTTCCACTAGAACGCAATATGAACTGGCAGTAGGTATAATATGCTTGGCGTCAGCAAGGGCATGTGGCAGTAAAGCAAAAGCTATGAACTCGACCGTGCCAGTGATGGGTAAAACTCATAGAAGGCAACCGACCTCTAAAGTCGGGAAAAGGTTGAGAAGAAGACGACTATATGATGCAAGGATCTCTTAAGAAACTGATCCCAGGAATCAATTATTTTGATTGCAGTTGAGCTGCTTAACTTGAAAATCTTCACTGGTAAAAGTGCAGTTATTGTTCGTTGAATGATAGTAAGTAAAGCGAGTGAGATTGCAAGTTGTTTAATTTTATTATTTCTGTTTAACACGCCAGTACATCTCAGTTTAGCTAAATGAACAATCGTACCACTTGGTTTCCTGCTGTTGTCATTGTGTAATAAATGCCGTCGATTCTCTCGGACATCCTTATACTTTGTTAACCCATTTTATTTTGTGAGGGGCTGGGGTCCCTTTCTATCAATCACTAGATCTACCAATTCCGTTATTCTTCCCTTAAGTATGAAATTTTTTTTTATTTTAGTCCAGCCTAGTACTGTTACTTTTGCTTGGATTTTTGGTATCACACACGTAACGTTAAATCCCAGACTTTACCAAGCCTCCTGCTCTAGGCATTCTTACTTACTTACTGCAAACAATTGATTGAATGATTCTTTAACAATTAGGTAATTTCCGTCTTTTGGTAGCGGCGAACAACACATATACAAATGGTACCCTGAGGAAATGTAGCTTTGTGTTTCAACTACGATGTTTTCGTTTTGTGTAAATTATTGCAGACGTAAAACAGCCCTACAAATAGGTCTGCTGGTGAGGACTGGTCAAATTTCATAGCCCCAAAGTAACCGCGAAAAACTTAACAATGAATTTAACTTGGACTGGCTGAGCTTGAATGGAGAGTTAACGGAGAAGATACAGTAGAGAATTTGAACGGAGAGATGCACTGCGTTGCTGTTGAGGTTAGCTAGGTTGAGCGAAACCAAAGCCGTAATTGCTACCTTAAACAATGTAGAACAAATATTATATAAGCTACGAACACAGATAAAGGTGTGGAATTTAAAATGAATATGAAAAACATAGAAGAAGAATGATGTACGAGAATGATATGAAAAGCTTTTACCATTGATCATAGACGATAATAGTAATAGCACAACATATATCTAGAAAATTTGTTATGTAGTTCAAGCTGTAAAACCACAATTTTTCTTACTTAAAATTATATTTTTAGGAGAAATAAGTGTGATAGGAATATAATAAAGGAACAAGCATGCTTTATGAGAAAGAAATGAAGGAATAGGAATTTCGTAAACTTTGTTTCTAATGACAACTTTACTGCTCGTCAAAAGCGAGGTCATCAGAGCGCTAAAAGGATTATTAACAATAAATGCGAAAAAAATCGTCTATAAATTGTCGCAAGAAACCGTAATTCTAGTTGGTTTATTATTGGAAACTAAAACAGTTATCTGAAGCGGGAATCGAACCTCGGTCCTCCCCAAAGCCAGGATACAAGATACTAGTTGTAAAAATCACAAACTTAAGAATGATACAAAGACTGATGCGTGAAAACATAGCAAATGTGTAATGGTATATTCCATTTTACAAATGGAACTACATTTTTTTGAGTGTACATCTCGTAGCATACTAATTCACAGCCCTTCCGCTTTTAGGTTGCAAGGTTAATACTTTTATTTCCTGTAACTTTTGTCCTGTCGAGGCTTCGCCAATTTTTCAAAGTTACACTCACGTTTCCTGCCACCCGTATTGAATTTTTAACACACACCACAATGTCTTCCTTGCTTTAATAATTCATCTACTTTTCAGTTAAAAGAAACCTTTATTGTCTTCTCTAAACCATTTACAATTATACTTTTTACGATTGTAAAAGAAATGTTCACACTTCAGACTCAACTTATCAATATATTCTTTCCATAACAACCAACAAAACAAAAAAAAATTTCTTATTAACTGAGAGATAATCTTTTGCCTGCGATATAAATCAAAGATTAATCAGCGTCTATTGTTGTTATCTCACAAGGTTTATTTCTGTACTCAATGGCAGTTAACTGAACGCCCTTATACCTATTTGTAAGCATGCGTCCATATTACAGCAATAAAAATTCAACAACTTTCTTGGTAAACCAATTTTTAAATCAACTATACATTATCTCGTGATCTGCTCGAAATATATAACAGCAAAAACAACTGTTTGATCTCTAAACTTATTGGGAAAAAATGTTCTATCAGTAACGAACTACCACATAAAGGGCCGATAGGAGAACCAGTGTTCCCAACTTCATATTGTGATATTGTAATCAATCCCACAATTTTAAAGTGTCCTAAAATCCCCCATGCGATTTCTGTTATACTGTAAGCAAATCCAGCTAATACTATACTTCGCCTGCATACGGACACCCCGCAATGTCTTCCCGAGTTATTGGTTGCCTACATGGCAGGGACAAAACCTCTCTCGTCTGAAGACATGTGTTCGTGGCCGTAAAGTTTAATGGCTCTTGCGGAGTCACGCGAGCAGTAGGAATCACGGCCCATCAAGGGAAGCAGAGGTTCTGTTTTCTTGCTGCTATGCTGCTCCAAGTTTCACCAACACCGCAGAGAATATCTTGGGTTGCCCGACGATTTTTAAGGAACCGTGAAGTAGACTGCATTCAGTTCCTGCAAATAAATATAATTATTTGCTGCCCAAAATTACTGTCCCACATTCTACAACAAAAAAAGTCTAAGCAGCGAAAAAACTGAAATAATGTTTTGAAATTATCTTTTTCCTTCTTGTATTACTATTTTGTGATCAGTTTTTCAACTAGTTTAATGTAACACTCCCGATTTTCATATAAAATTAACATTTTTTATGGTTTGTGTTGCAACAGGAACTTTATCAGTTGATGGAATGATCACTCAAATTTAGTTTCACTTTCTAATCTTCCTTCTGTTATCAAATTTGCTAATCCCCGGTCATCCCTTATTATTTTTTGCATTTCTTCTCCTACCCAAAGCATCCTCTACCTATAATTTATCAGTACAATTAATTTTCAGCAGCAGTGCCACATTTCGATATTGCATTATTTTTTAGCTCACTGTTAAACTGCTAAATATTTCTAATATATGACTTTAAATATTTCTTAGTTAACCCCACACCAGAGTTGGACACAAACTGACTTTTCCTGCGTTCTTTCTTCTAAAGAATCACTATATCTTCTAAAAGAAAATTTATCCATCACTAATTTAACTTAATTTATTTAAATGCAATGGAGTGCACAGCCCGTTAACAACATCCTTAAACACGCATTTTTTTCATCTAAATTTGCCCTCAACGAATGTTAATTTTAAATTATTTGATCGTTTTGGTAAAGTATTTATAATTAGGAAATTTTCCCTCATCTTAATGCTTGAAATCCAGTGCCAGCTTGTGGTCTTGAGCTTCTTTACCTTTCCTCGATGTACCTCCCCTAATTCCTTCACCAATCTCTTTCCACGCCTCATCACCAATGTACGCCTTGTACACTCCCACAGCTCTCATCTCCCTCCTATCTTCTATTGAATTCCATTTCAGATTCCTTATCATACCAGTTACTGACTGTGTCCTGCAGTAATGTCTATAGATAAATATATGAGCCTTTCTTTACACCCTCATCACGTAGGTACACTTTTGGGTTTTTTTTAAACACCAGATACGTACTTGAAGATGGCAGAGCACCTGATCAAAACGCATTTTTTTAACACCATCCTGCTGAAAACGCACTAAGATTACATTGCAGGCTCATTTTTGCTATGTTAATTAGCTTTAGTTGTTTCTTAATCTTTAAAATGTTTTTAAGTACAGGTGCTTGTTTTTATACACAACGAAGACGTCTCCTGTATGCCACTGAAAATAAACGCGTATTCATTTCAACTGACAAACGAAGAATCTGTGACAGTAGTTTCAATATACGGCAGTCAGAAATTGTTTTTGGACGGAGTGATTTGGTCTTGAGACCATGTTTAACTATAAACTAAACTTCAGAAACGCAGTAAAAAAAAAATTGGATGATATTGGCCAATGAACTTTAGGAAAATCCCGTGTTATATGAAGTTGGTGCCGAGTATTATCCACATCATCCTTTCCGTGATTTTTTACGTGTCTTTTAATCACATCAGCTATACTGAAATGGTCAGTAACTGTATCAGTTCTGAGTTTTGAACGAAAGATTTAAAAAAAAAAAAACTAAACTAGAACGTTTCTGATATGTTAAGTAGTCAGTATAAGCCCTAATGCAAAACAATATGTGCACCCATTTATTTGTGCTGAACTGGAACAAAAAAAACGAATTGTTGGTTCAAGAATAATCACAAAAGGCTTTTAAGAGAGAAAATTTTAAGCCACTGGGAACAAATTTAGTTCTAAGTCTACGAAAACATTTTCTTTTCTGCTTCATCCGTAATCAGATTATTAAGGTCGCAGGAGAAATATTATTTAAGGAACAAAGTGAGCAAATACGTTTAATGGAACCCCGTAAAATGATCTTCTTTTCCCTTAGGATATGTAAAAACATTACAAAAACGATATTCTTGCCACATACACTCACTGAATTTAATTTAATTGTAATAAAGCTAAGGATTATTATTTTGTCTAATATCCACAGTGTATATTCAAAAAATGTACTTTTTGCCTCTTTCAATTTTAAATTGTTTCAGTGTTTTTGGACAATTATTCACAAATTTCCTTAGTAATTCATTCCAATCCTGGTCTCCCTTACCCACAAAACAACATTTTCTCACACCCTTTTGGTGAAATCGACTGCCAGCTTGTGTTCATTTTCTTATACTGTACTGGGATAAGATAAGTTCTGAAAAAAAAACAATCTAACAAATAGTTTGTCATAAATGTTTTCTTTCGTTTTATATTTAATTCGAATACTTATCTCGGAAGAGCCAAATATCCATTAGGTGTGTAAAGTAAAGCAAAACGTTTCACAATTGCTGGTGACTTTATATTCCAAATCAAGCGGTAAAACTCTGAAATTGCATTCGGGGGGACTCCGGTTCGAATCCCCGTCCGGATGTCCAGATTTTGGCTTTGCATTGTTTACCCAAATCACATCAGGCGAATGCCGGGATGGGTCCTTCAAAAATTCCTTTCCATTCCTTCCCGGGTCTAATGACAATGTGCAAAGCCATAAACAAAAACTATCAATATGAATAATATATGATTGAGAACTGCAAAAGTATTTGAATATATTGATCCATATAATACTGGTAGAATTAGGATCTTCCGAGTCGAATTACAAATGGGTTGTGGTGGCTAATTGTGAGTTCGTAATTGAAAAGTAGTATGGTAGCCACTCTTTGAAGATGAAGATACACATAATTTTATTATCATCTCCGGCAACTAATGAATTAATATTATTGCTCCAGGAATCATATTAACCTATTAACTCAACAATACAGCATTTCGTGTAGTACAATTTCTTTTTTAAAATCCTTTAAAGAAATAATTTAAAATAGATGGAAAATCTTTAAGATGTAGAAGAAATTTTAGAGACTGCACCACTTTGGTAACCTTCGAGAAACTGCTACTAACCTGTTGAAATTTACATCAGTCGTTCATGTCCTCTTCACGTTTTGCTGAAAAATCGCTAGAAATTTCAGTAAAAATACTGAAATATGAAAGACTGAGCAACTGCGAAACGCTAAATGCTTTCAGCACTGCAAAAATAACATAAAAATTATCGGTACAGGGATCATTTCCACCTAAATAGTTTCGTTTTGTCATAGAACCCGTGGTTGAGTTGAAATACGGCCTTGACCAAGTGAAAAAAATGAGGTGAATTTTCGCTATGCGGCATCCATCACGGAAATGGCGTATTTGTTTACAATGGAAGCAATCGATTATCTCTGGTAGCTCGTTGCTATGTAAGATGGCGGGCATCACCTTTTACAACGGAGAAAAGATGAAAGGGCAAGAAAACATTGCAACAAAGGATTAAATCAACATTTTAAGAGAGACTGACACTGATTTTTTTTAACGTTGGCAGCATGTAATTTAATTTAATTTAATTTAATTGCAATGGAGCACACGCTACGGTGGCAATTTCCCTACACACACAACTTCTCCCTATCCTTCAATCACCTACATTTGCCCTCTACAAATTTTAATTTTAAATTCTTTTAACGTTTTCGGTAGGTTATTCATCATTCCCCTTGGTAACTCATTCCAATCCCTGACACCCTTACCTCAAAAATAAAATCTTCCCACACCCTTGTGCCTGAAATCGAGTGCCAGCTTGTGGTCATGGTCATCTTTTCCCTTCCATGAACTATTTTTCATAACTACTGCAATATCTTTCCATGCCTCATCGCTAGTATACGCCCTGTACACTCCCATTACCCTCCTCATGCAATGAATCCCATTCCAGCTCCTTTATCATATTCGTCACTGATTGCATTCTGCAATAATATCCAAGAACAAATCTAGCAGCCCTTCTTTGCACCTTCTCCAACTCCTGTATTTGATACTCAAAATGTGGGTTCCATACTACACTACCATATTCGAGCAATGGTCTGACCAAAGTTTTGTAACCCAATTCCTTTACTTCTCTCGTGCATCCCCTCATCACTCTCTCCAAGAAGTGCAGGATTTTGAAACCTTTTCCTACCACCTGTCCAATGTGTCCTGCCCAGTTAAGCTTGTTATCAAATGTAATGCCAAGATATTTACATTTCAAGTCTTCAGCAAGCAATTCTTCCCCCACCTGTGCACCATCTCATATTTCGGCATTTCTAATTAAATTCCTGGAAACTTTTCCGCATAGTATGAACTCAAAACGTGAAGAGGACTTGTTGACGAAGCGACTGATGTATATTTCAACAGGTTAGTACCAGTTTCTCGAAGGTTACCATAGTGGTGCAGTCCCACAAAATTTTGATGTCGGTATCATGACTCCGAAGACAACAATTTTGTTGTACTCTCTGATGTTCTACTAATGAAACCCTGAAATAAAGAACAGTTACGAAAAACACCTCTGACCAAACAGTGGCCAGCCTGCGGCCAACTAGACGCTGGAACCGCCCTCTGTATCTCAATTGATGGCGATGTAATAACAGAGCCTCGGGCAGCTCGATATGGCCAGCCGAGGATTATACGCGTGCCAAGCTATACGCTCTCTGGATTCAATTACAAACGGTAATCATCTGTGAAAAGGAGAATTGGTATTTGGGGGTGAGATAGTGGCGAGCCTGCCCCCGCGGTATGTCAGCATTATGGCTCAACCAACAACGTAAGTGCACTTCCGGATTACCCAGAGCTCCCTTCGCACCATATTGTTGCGAAACGCGGTAACAAATACCGGTAATAGCGTGCTGGTAATCTGCCACAGGAACAGTTAAAGAGAGGCTTTTAGTAGTATCTCTGATTGTGTACTGCATACACTTTCACTAGTGTGTAACAGGAATTGTTTATCAATACTTGAGTAAAACTGGCAAAATAATTCCTCATTTAAAGTCATATCAAGATCAATATGTGAGTGATTCATTCCAATAACAAACACATCGCGTTGTGGAATAATAAATAATGACTAGATGACCCGAGCGAATATTTCAAAATCCCTCACCTGTTTGAAAGAGTGATGAGAGGATATACTAGAGAAGTAAGAGAATTAGATTACAAAACATTTGGTTAGACCATGGCTTGAATATGGTGGTGTAGTATGGGACACACATTTTGAGTATCAAATGCAGTAGAACTCCAATTATCCGCACTCCGATTATCCGAATCGCTTTTTTAATTAAAACGGAAACTACTGCGATTCAAAAAATAATGATTCTACCTACACACCACATGAAACTTCTCACTATCAAGCGCATGAGCGACTTTGCTGCTAGAAACAGATGAATACAGTCAAACAGCTTACTTTGACAGAGATGTTCAGCAAGCAATGACTTTTATTTATAATATGGTACGTACTGTACTAACGTACAGCATTTTTAACTACACTTAACATGTAAAAGTATTGCCTCTTCATTCAATAAATTAAAAGTTCTTTTCCCTTAAATATAGTTATTTCTCCCATTTTCAACTTACATACAGTAATTAATTAAAATAGACCCTTTTTCGGAAAAAAAAATCCAATTATCCGAAGTTTCGATTATCCGAATGGGGTCCGGTCCCAATTGATTCGGATAATTGGAGTTCTACTGTACAAGAATTGGAGAGGGTGCAGAGAAGGGCTGCTAGATTTGGCTTTCGAAATTACCGCAGAACACAATCGGTAAATAATATGGTAAAGGAGATGGAGCGAGATTCGTTGGAAGATAGAATTATTTTTTTTTAGCTGCTTTACGTCTCTTAACAGCGAGGTCTTTAGAGACGGGAAAGGATGGGGGCAAGGAAGGGGAAGGAATTCGGCCATGGCCTTTTTAAGGAAGCATCCTGGCATTTGCCTCGAGTGATTTTGGAAACCATGGAAAACCTAAATCTGAATGCCCGGACGGGGATTCGAACCGCCGTCCTCCCGAATGCAAGGCCAGAACGCTATCCGTTACACCACCAAACTCGGTGGAAGATAGGAGGAGGGTGAAGAGAGTCATGGGAGTGTACAAGGCGCATATTGGTGATAAGGCATGAGGTGAGAGAATTAAGAGAGATGCGTGGAAGGGTAAAGGTGACCGTGACCATAATTTGGCACTTGATTTCAGGCGCAAGGGTGTGGGAAAATTTTCTTTTGTAGGGAAGGGTGTAAGGGATTGTAATAAATTAGTAAGAGAAATGAAGAACAATCTACCAAAAACTCTGAAAGAATTTAAGGTTCAAATTAGCTGACGGCAAAAGAAGGTGGAAAGAGGAAATGAGAAAGATGGGTTGGGAGATTGCCACCGGAGCGTGCGCTCCATTGCAATTATATCAATTTAAATTAAATTTAAAAATTTCGCGAATAAAATACGGTGAAAAGCGAGGTTGGTGGTTTGTAGTAGGTTTACCGGCTCATTTGCAGCAATATGTCTGTGATTTCAGCTGATGTATGTTATCTTGTAGCCGTCTACTTTGACGTAAAAAGCTGAAGCTATTCCTTCCCGGAAGGTCAAATTTTCTCCATTAGTAAGCTTATTCTGCTTATCATGGCTGAGACAGCTAAATGAAATGAACAAGATCATCATTTAGTGCATTTTCCGTGTATTATAAAATATTTGCTTCTTATGTTTTAATAAGTGCCTTTTTTCCTATCTTAGTACCTTTCTAGTCTTAAAAACCGCAAGCCATCTTTTTCGTTTATTCCCTCTTTTTTTCGTTTTTAGCTGTGTATCCTTCATAAAATGTTTGTATGAAATATGGATTTTTTTATCAAGAGAAGTCAGCATTCTGTAATAAACTACTGCGACTTTTTATCCACAAAATTTTAGCTGAATATTCTGGTTGTCTCTGGCCGTGCGAGGTATTAGCCGGGCGAGTCGGAGGCGGGGGCGGTGGTTCCGCCACGGTCGATTGCGTTGTCGCCGTGATGGACGATATCGCCGATCCTGCGCATCCTTACGGCACTTCACTCCGTCCTACAAGAGCTGATTTATCTCGTCTCCTTCTGGGTCAGGAGAATTAAGAAACCCGATAAGGCCACCTACCCGTCTCAGATGTTAAAATACTGCTAGTAATTCTCTCACAGATTACTATTGACACAGAAAAAAGTTTGGTTATCCGTTTTTCATATCTTTGGCCTTAAAGTAATATCAGAATTAGCTACCCCAGAGAATATTTTTTTCTTTGTAACAACAATGGCAAACATTACACTTTTATATTAGTTTAAAGAATCTCAAAATAAAAAAAACTTGGAAATAGTATTTGTAAATGAAAAGACCGTCTATTAACAACTGGTTTTATTCATATATACTCAGACACATTTCGCCCTAGTGGAATGGGGCATCGTCAGTGGCTGTGAATGTATACACAAAACTACAATATTAATATACATAAATAACTAATAACAAACTACACTCTACTTACGAATTATGGTTGAGACAGTTGCATGGAGGTCGGAGCAGCTCTATCTGCACTTTTTGCGACCAGAACTTTTGTTGTGGTTCCACATAACTATAAGAATAACTATTGTTACCTTTTTTTGAGGTAACTTTATCACTGTGTCAAATCTATTGCAGATAGAGCTACTCCTGACCACCATGCAACTGTCTCAACCATAATTCGTAAGTAGAGTGTAGTTTATTATTAGTTAGGTATATTAATATTGCAGTTTTCTTAACACCACCATCTATGTGCATTCACAGTCACTGACGATGCCCCGTTCCACAAGACCGAAACGCGTCTTTGTAGATATGAATAAAACCAGTTGCTAATAGACGGTGTTTTCATTTACAATTGTTTAACAACCAACTGCGAAAGGATGGACAATTTACCATTTGGAAATAGTAATTTAAAAACTTAGTTTATTTTATTAAACTTCTGATCCCTTTAGAAAACAAATTCTTCTTTTTCTGATAATCGACATACGAGAATCTTTAATACATTCAATCTATTTTCTACTAATAGTATTCTGTCTTTTATTTAATTCTCTTCTTTTGAAATGCATTAATTCCCAGTTATAGTTAATTACTAATTAAAACTACAGGTAATGTAGTTTTGAGACGATCGTATTTATTATTTCTGAAAGGAGTATTTTCTTGTGACGATCCATCTTAACCGAAATCGTTACATGAGGTATCATTTTAAAGACTAACTGGTAACATCGTTATTTAAGAAAAAAAATCTAAATTTAACCTGTAAATTGTAAAACTATGAACAATCCAGTCAATGATTGCGATAGTTCAAATTCAAGCTGTTAGGCTTTGCCGGCATTTATAAGCAGTAATAGCATACCGCTAGATAGAAGCACCACATATGACAGATATATTGATAAAATGTGTTTTCTAGAGTAAGGAACTTTTCGAACATTTTTCGTTTGTGTTCGGGAAACATTTCATCAAAATATTACTGATGATCATATTTTTGCTTCAAATATCGTGTAACAAGAGGTTTTGTAATGTGATTTGTAATTTATATCTTTAATGTAAATATTTGTAGAGTCGCTTCCATGTACGACGGTATACCCAAAAAAACGTAATAATTTTTTAAAAGATATATATTTTCAATTTTTTTACAAAACAACCTTATCCCCTTCAATATACTCTCCATTACAACTAATACATTTGTCCCACCGGTGCTTTGTTTCTGGATCGTAACCATAGCACAATGATTCGTCACCAAGACCATTGACAGGATATCTGGATCAATTTAAAGTTGTTGTTTCAAAGCACGACATGTTTAAACTCGACGTTCTTTTTGATTGTCAGTCAGAACCCGAAGAACAAACTTGGCAGCAATCCTTTTCATTCCCAAATCTTTGGTTAAAATCCGAGCTCCAAGATAACCCACTAATCTCCGCAGTTGATCAATTGTCTGTCGACGGTCTGAGAGCACAAGCTCTAAAATTTTCAATATTTTTCGTCGATTCTGGCAGTTGATGGACGTCCAATCGACATGTCGTCATTTTTAAACCGAGCGAACCACTCGTACACTTGAGTTTTTCCCATAGCGTCATCTCTTTAAGCTGGTTTCAACATTAAAACAATTTCAGCAGCTTTCTTACTGACTAGAAAACAAAATTTCAAAGCTGCACTGCAGATTAACGGAACAAGCCTGGTCGACAACACAGGCGGCGCTGAACTGACAATGAGTTGCTCTATAAACGCCTAGTGGCAGAAACACGTATTACACAAGCTCCGACCACGACAATGCTATTACGGTTATTTTTGGGTACACCCTCGTAAATTGTAACGTACATCAAATTTTGTTTTTTATTATAAATCACCACGAGGTTATGTCATACGCATGTTTATAACGTGTCCAAAAGTGTTTTCTAATTGTTTCGTAAAATGTTGTAAGTCTTTTTCTATGTTATCCAATTTCATAGTTGATAAATAAACAGTTGTTACAAGTAAGCAGTTCTTATTTCAACCTACTACAAACCACCCCCCTTCCCCCCCAAAAAAAAAAAAAAAAAAAAAAAAAAAAAAAAAAAAAACTCTTATGCGTTGATTAGATTGAAAAAGGTGGTATATCTTATTTGCTTCTTCCTGATCAATCACCCGTATGAAACTTTTCATTCTTAAAGATACGTTAATAACTAAGATGTTCATTAATACCCGATTTTGAAGTCAGGTTTTAATATTTCACCAACGCTCTACAGCTTCTTCCGGTTGCAAGATCCAAAGGTATTACTTTCAACAATTTAACCAATTTTAATCACCAAACAGGAAGGCCAGGACTGGAATCCATTACATCCGTCCCCACTTACCGTTTACTCACTCAGATTCAGGTTTTACTTGAAATTCTGAAACTCTTTCGTTAAAAATCCAGAGAGCGTTCTTTAATGTTCCGCCACCTAAATGAAAGTCAGCTCGTTCTAATGATCTCTATTTTAACGGCCTTTTAACATCAAGAAGGAAGCGAGATAAAAAGTTAATTGCTTTTTTATGCAGCGTCATTTTACAGCGTGGCAAGCAGAGAGTTCAGTGATCTTCAAACACGCAGCTATACACTTTCCAGCGTCAACTCCGGAAAGATTTTTAATGATATAAATCGTAAATTGAGCTAACAATACCCCCTTGTACGGCATTAATTAAAAAGACGAAGATTCAAATTTTACAGACCTATCAAAATCTAAATTAGATATTGTTTCGAAAAAAATTTTCTTTCCTATAGTTGGTAGCCATTTAGGCAATTATATTTAAAAAATCTTATTTCAGTTTCCTGTCGTGAAAAATATCTTCTTGGATAATTGTGGAACCTAGAACAAGCTTTCCCAAAACGATTTGTTTTCCTAATCCTGTGTAAAAAAAATTAATTATATCTTTCCGGCTTATCACTCGATAAATCAGAAGCTATCAAAATGAGAGACAGGTCCATATTGTGGGTTTCTCTCGTCATATATATATTCCACCCTTCTCGCAAAATCAGGGAAAATTTCAATGCTAAAATTTCATTGGTTTTTTCAAATTTCATGCACCACTTTCGAATTTATATCTCATCACACTTCTGTAAGAAAAGATTTGCCGATTGATCCAAGATCCATTTTATGTTTTAAAAGAGTGCTGAAAACTTGAAACCTACAGAGCAAATGTTTTAAAATACCATATGATGTAAATCTACGTGTTTGCAAGCAGAAAAAAAGTTTACAAAATATGTAAAAAAACGCAATAGGAAGTATAGTATATTCCAAATATAACCAGTCAGTAGTTTTAATTTTACATATATTTGAAGATATTTAGAAAAAATGGACAATGGAACATTTAGTATTATTGTTTTCATTGCAGGTTAGAATAATGAACGAATAACCCATGCACGAGAATCCATGCACGAGAAACTTTAAGGCCACGTCCTATAACTTTATTTAATCGACCAATTAGAACAGAACTAATTAATTAATCGTTTTCTCTACATGATCTGACGTACCGTTCCATATATTCGTGACGACATCTTACTTGAGTGATCCAAGATTTCTTTCGAAAACATGAACGCCATCATACAAGTATCAACACTGAAATGCTAGAGGAATACAGGTTCGGCCATGGGGCGTAGAGAAAAGGGTGCAACAATAATATAAACATATACATTAGGTATCATAAAAGAATAAGCAAAAAAGCAATAACGTTACTTCGCTCAATATCCCAGAGAGAGGGTCTTGAAAGCGGTGATTTAATTCAACGCTCTCTGCTTCGATAAGGTAGCGCATATGTCTACATCAACATCTGTACTCCGTAATTAACAAAACTGTGGATCTCAGAGGGTGCTTTGCACTAAAAATCTGCGCATTACAATCTGGAATAGCATCAGGGAAAAAAGAATTCAAGGTGATCTGGACAGGATACATAGCTGGATTGGTAAACATGTGTAATAAGTCACGTTTCCAAAGCGACGCAGTGTGGACAGATAAAGCGAGGGCTATTTTTCGGCGTGCGGAAGCCGCGAGCCGGTTCGTAAAGCCACCCGCTGCGCTGTTGCGAATAACAACAGGGACAGCCAACCTACAGACAATAGTGACCCGCCACTCTGATGTTCTTGTATGCTGTTACATGGAATGCTGCTCGGAGGTGGAGTGGAGACGAGACACTGCTGGACTGTATGTCGTGGTGAGAGGAGGGACTGCGAGACCACCGCCATCCTCCGTGGGCCCGAGGTTCATTTCCCGTCGCCAGTGCGCGGACACGGTATGTGCCTTTAAAAGTGAGACTTAGTGCAACATATCAAGAGCCCGGAAAATACCCCTGAGAAGCTACCCTGATTAGCTGGATACTTTTTTTCAAATATTCAAATTTCACATGTCAAAGTTGGATGTCTTTTAATTTGTATAATAAATTCATGTCTTTTGTTACCCATCATTCATATTCTTGTAACCCCTGAGGCATGTCATGTGCGAGGCTTAATATTGATATATTGATAGAGAAAGATAGAAAAGTTTCAATTGCTGACGCCATACAGGGCGTCTAAAAGGTAGAGCCACCCCCACCTAAAGAGAATATTACATATGGCGCGCCAACCTGTGGCCCGATTGTTTTGATATGTTGCAAACAAGTCGCAATAGTGAGTAGAACTCTCTGTGTTTTCAGCATTTTCCGGTGTGGCTGTAACAGCAGCAATCCAGCATGTACTATAATTATTTATGTAATGTGTCATGTTTGTACATTGTAACAGCTAGGATTTGTAAGGGCGATAAGGACGCAGTTACAGGCTGTACATGTGTCATACATTGAAGAACTGTTGGTTGATGTGTATTGAAATAGGTCATGTTCATTGTGTTGTCCGAGTGTGGAAGTCGATTGATGAATTATTGCAAGTACTTGTGTGATACACTGCAGAGCTGGTTATCGGTTGTTTTCACACACTTCATCTATGTATTTTTTATTTTTATGGTAATGGTATTTTGTTGTGAAATTTGACTGTAAGAGCAGAGGTGTTGGAATAGAGAGATAGAATGTATGTCCATGTTACACTGATGTGACCTATGTTGATTTTCATTCCAATAGTTGACATTATTTGGAAAATGTCATATTCATTGAGTTATACTGCTGTAGAATTGGAGTTAAGGATGTCTGGTGGTCAGAAAAAAAAAATGTGATAGCTGATATATGTGGGTTTAAGATATTTGTTGAGGTTCGCATTTGTTTCGGTGCTTAGACAATTGGATTTTGATAGTGCTTTCCTGTTCTGTGAGTTGAGTTTTCATGCCTGGTGGTCCAACCAGCGTTGTAATTGGTATATGTGTTTTATGCTAATGGATAGTTTGTGGATGTTTTATTGTTTGACGGTATTTACTGGAGATTTTATGATGTGGTTGTTGTCCTGTTGTGGAAGTAAAATTAATGTCAGACAGATCAGCGTTGCAAGTCTCATGTGTTCTCAATTGATGGGAGATAACACATAAGTAAACATGGAAATCAAAGACGGCACTTCAAATTGCGAAGAAGCGATGCCCGTTTCGCACATCTTGGGCGTAACGAGAAAAGGGGATGAAAGTACCATGTCTTTTTCTGGAGAAATGGTTGCCCAACAGCCGGAGCCAGCCAAAAATCCACTGAGCAAAGCCGAAAAATTTGACCTTCTGTTCGCGATGATGTCGGAGATAAAGAGCGGACAAGACCAGCTAAAGTCCGAAGTCACAGAAGAAATTGCAGTACTCATAAGAGAGGAGGTTGGTGACTTAAAGAGTACCGTGTCTGAAGGACTCAGGGGAGTCAAGAAAATATTGAAAACGATGCAGGAAGAACAAATCAGAATGTCCAGCGCCGTGAATCGCGTTAACGAGCAGTCAACACAGATGCAAAGAGAAATGTTGGAATGGAAACAACGGACGGAAGCGCAAGCAAACCAACTAGAACAGCGAGTCGCTGATGTACAAGCAAGCACTGAAACAGGGATGAATCATATCGGAGGGCAGATCAGTGAGGTTCGCAAGAGTGTCGCCGAGTGTAAAACAGAGTGCAAAAGTCTCGATGAGACGCAGAAGAGTTTTTACAAACAAGTTGTAAATGAACAGCGTATCTTAGGGGACCAGAGAGAGAAAGAAAGTGTCATCTGCAATGAAAATACAGTAATAGATGGAAAGGATTCTGGTAACGCCGAAAATGTCGTCGGTATGCGATCGGCGACAAACGCACTACGGATAGATGACCATAAGTTCGCTGGTGTCTTGCAAACATGTGCACTAAAATATGTAAAGCCGCCGAAGGTGACGCTTGTAGGAAGTGAACGTAAGGACTTGCAGTACGTTCATCTCATTCAAGCAGTAAAGACATGTTCAGTGTTTGGGATTTCTATACTAGACCTGTCAGATGGCCGAAAATCTAAGTTTGTCTTGTATGAACAGATATTTCACGGTAGGGGTCTGCCCGGTGTTTCACTGAATGAAAAGATTTCGGCACAGGTGCCGAAGATGAATGGTTTTCACGGAATGCGTTCCATGACGACGCATGTTCAAAAAGCAGCATGCCGCAACATAAGCGTGAAGTATTTTCATTTCAAGGTTGGAAAAATAAGAGCTCAATGCCGTGATTTCGCCCTTCTGAGGTTGAGAGGGAACGATGGTGTGAAAATCGTTTCCAGGCGATTAAAGTCAACTCATAACCAGCAGACTTATTATGCTTTCTCGATGGAATTGACACTGATGTGAGTTTAAAGATACCTTGTTGTTTGTATTGGTTGTAAATATGACCCTTAATTAAGACTTAAGCAGGTAGTATAGTGGATTTAAGTACAATAGTCTATTCTGTAAACGGTAGTTTTTGTAAGAAAATCGTGTACACACATTCAAGATGAAATGCGTGAGTTCTGATGAAGAAGTAATGAGAGTTCACGTAAGTTTTGCTGACCTGACTGACTTCGCTACCACTGTTAAATACTGAAATAAAAGATCGGAATATAAAAGTTGGGATAAAGAAGAAGTAATGTCTGATAGGCTACGAAGACGCTACATCCTGTGAAATAACCTCGCTTATAAATAATGCGCTTCAAGTGGCGTGGGAATGAAAATCAAAAGTGTTCATCTGCATGAAAGAGAATAATCTAGCGGCCAAATTCAGAATTAAATATGGCGATAAGGTTGTGAACGAAATGTTGCTCGCGGGAGTAACCAATACACATAAGATGGTCTTTTCAATGAAAAGAGAACTTCCTTTTTGTTTACATAGTGTGTCGGAGAGAGGTACGGCGTCAGAAAGGCGCAGATGTGTTATGTGCAGATAGGCTGAAGTGGGAACTGAGTGTCTACAGCTGTCTTCTAATGTGGCAAATAAGTCCACCTCATTAAGCTGGGCAGCTCAATCCCTGGAATAGCCAAAAGCGGCAGAAGTGAATTGTTTCTTTAATTAAATAAAGAACAGCCTCTCGCAGAACAGTGGCCGGTAAACTAAGAAAAGGAAGCAATCAATTGTTAAAATTCATAATTATCTTATGTTCCTGAAGTTCTGGTAATTACGCCCGCGAAGATGTAAAGAAAAATATGAAAGGCCGCATAGATGAGTAAAATGTCCCACTACACGCACTTAATATTGTTTCTCCAGTATGTTCGGTTCAAAAAGGACTGGTGATATACTGAGGTAGCGTAATGTTAAAACAAGCAAAATTATAGCAGTGACAAGGGGTTAGATAGGTTACTGAGGATTTGGAATGCCAAGAAGAAACAGGAGAAAGTGGGTTGTTGGGAATCTGTGAATATCAGCTGGGGCGGATGTTGTCCCTGACAGCAGGGGGGTCAGCAGTGTTTGTATGAATTTCTCGGAATAGGGGAAACAGCAGGTAGACTAATCCCCTAGTCTCTTGAGTGGAGCTGGAGCCCGGCAGGTGTGTGTCCTTGACTTTGTTCTGGGTGAATGAACGGGGTGAGATGACCGTTGTTTGCGAAGAAGCAACTTACCATCGCGTAGTGACGCTTGTCTGCAGTTTTGTTTTGAATAGTGTTCCATTCTCATTTGATGAGGCGTGTAAGCAAATGCTGTTAGATTCGAGGTATGTGTACAAATGTTGTGATTGGTGCATCATCTGTCTTGAGATTAATTGTTTTCATAGCATGAGTTTTGTTATTTTACGCTTTAATATATATTAGAGGACATTGATCAATGTTATTCCCCTCTAATCTGATGTAATTGTATTGCAAGAAACTGGATCATTAAGTTTAGATTTTATGTGATTATTGAGTGGCACTGATTGATATTGCCACGTGTTTTTATCTGTAATTGTATTATGTGTGAAGGTGTATGTGAATTATGGAGGGTTATCTTTAATCCTGTATTGGGAGATTTATATTTTGGAAATTTTAAGATCATAACGATTCCTCAGAGTTCTAGTTTCTCAATTGATATTCTGGAATAGTAGAAAATGCATATATTGTAGGTTATAGGTTAACAGACTTCAGCTGTGTAGAGGAAGAGTTGTGGAGGGACAACCTCACGTAAAAATGTCCGTAGTTTCTTATTTTTGATGGACCTGTAACACTTAAAGACATTCCATTGTTAATCTATAGTGAGTGCTTATGACACTATCATAAGTACTGTGAACCATTGTTTTTTTTATTTTAGTGTTGTATATTTTTTTTATGTTGTGTGTATAATGTATAATGATAGATTAAGGCTGGACCCTGCTGTTATGTGGATGGTACACTTTGGATGGCTGCTGCATTGGGGAGTTTTGCACACGAAGCGAGTTGTATTGTAAACATTCACAGTTTGGCGCCTTTAACGTGTCCTCACATGACATTTCCGCAGGGGAATATTGATTGAAAATGGGTGAATGTTGTAAATATCTTATGAAATTATAAGTTTGCAAGGTTATGGCTTTTGTAAATCAAGGGTATTGTTATCAAGAGGGCAGGAACTGAACTGAGAACAAAGTTGCAGAGAAGACTTTATAAGCAAATTTAAATTCCATGGAATTTAAATTTAGGTGGGTTGGTCGGCAAGCTGTAATAAGTCACGTTTCCAAAGCGACGCAGTGTGGACAGATAAAGCGAGGGCTATTTTTCGGCGTGCGGAAGCCGCGAGCCGGTTCGTAAAGCCACCCGCTGCGCTGTTGCGAATAACAACAGGGACAGCCAACCTACAGACAATAGTGACCCGCCACTCTGATGTTCTTGTATGCTGTTACATGGAATGCTGCTCGGAGGTGGAGTGGAGACGAGACACTGCTGGACTGTATGTCGTGGTGAGAGGAGGGACTGCGAGACCACCGCCATCCTCCGTGGGCCCGAGGTTCATTTCCCGTCCCCGGCCAGTGCGCGGACACGGTAATGTGCCTTTAAAAGTGAGACTTAGTGCAACATATCAAGAGCCCGGAAAATACCCCTGAGAAGCTACCCTGATTAGCTGGATACTTTTTTCAAATATTCAAATTTCACATGTCAAAGTTGGATGTCTTTTAATTTGTATAATAAATTCATGTCTTTTGTTACCCATCTTTCATATTCTTGTAACCCCTGAGGCATGTCATGTGCGAGGCTTAATATTGATATATTGATAGAGAAAGATAGAAAAGTTTCAATTGCTGACGCCATACAGGGCGTCTAAAAGGTAGAGCCACCCCCACCTAAAGAGAATATTACACATGGGATGCAGGTAAATGTAAAGTGAGTCAGCTTATTAGATACACAGATAAAAAAAAAACTATAGGTTGATTATGACTATAACGTGGCGAAAGAATTCCTTGTTGAAGACTTGAGATGAAAATATCTTGGCATAACTTTTGATAACAAGCTCAACTGGGCAGGACACGTTGGACAGGTATTAGGAAAAGGTTTCTTGTTGGAGAGGGATGACGGAAGGTACGAGAAAAGTAAGGAACTAGGTTACAAAACTTTGATCAGACCATTGCTTGAATATGGTGGTACAGTATGAGACCAACATTTTGGGTATAAAATACAGGAATTGGAGAGGGTGTAAAGAAGGGCTGCTAGATTTGTCTCTGGAAATTATTGTAGAACACAATCAGTAACCGATATAATAAAAGAGCTGGAATGGGATTCATTGGAAAAGAGGAGGAGGTTGAAGAGAGTCATGGGAGTTTACAAGGTGTATATTGGTGACGAGGCGTTGAAAGATATTGCTGTAAGAATTGATGAATGGAAAGCAAAAAATGACCATGACCACAAGCTGGCACTCGATTTTAGGCACAAGGGTGTAGGAACATTTTCTTTCATAGGTAAGGGGGTCACGGATTTGAATAAGTTTCCAAGAGAATTGATGAATAATTTACCAAAAACGTTGAAACAATTTAAAGCTGAAATTTGTAGAAGGCAAAAGTAAGTGGGTATAGGAAAAAGGGGAAATGGGTGTGTAGAGAAATTACCACCGGAGGGTGTGCTCCATTGCAATTAAATTAAATTAATTAATTAATTTAATTAGCATCCGTACTATTCCTATTTTTTCTAATCTTATGTCTCCTCTCGTTGAGACCTAAATAGGTTGGTGGACGAAGTATTTCATCGCAATCGGAAATGGAAGGAGTTATTATCATCTTTGCCAAAAAATTCAAACAAAACATACATCGTCTTTCTGTCAGACAACGCCAGCCCAATCTATCAATCTATGTATCAATTCTGTGACGCTTTCGTAAGGACTGTGACAAGTAGACACGAATCGAGCGGCTCTTCTCTGTACTTTCTCTATACTGTCAATCACTTGCACTACGGATCCCAAACGGTACAACAATAGTTCAAATTTGAGAGTTCTGTACGGTATCTCCTGTGTATGAAGGTCACAATTATTTAAAATCTGACCTATGAATCGGAGCATAGAATTAACTCTGTTAACGGCCGAAGTTATGTGCACGTCCCATTTCATGTTACTATGCACTGTTTTGCCCAAATACTTCAGAGACTCAACCACCTCAATAACTGAGCTGTTTACTTTGTACTCCTGAACGAACAGATTATTTTGTTTGGTTATACGCTAATGCACATTTCCTTGCACTTTTTGCATTGGTGTAAGTTGCCATTCAACGCATCATGCCGAAACGGCAGAATTAGTTACTTTCTACAGATGTCTGTATTACCGGCGAACAATCTCAAATCGTTATTTACAAAAAAAAATTAAGAAATGAAGAGGTCCTACTACATTCCTTTGAGGGACGCCTGATGTAACACACAGATTAGTAAAGGCTTCACCGTCAACGACGACATACTGAGATCGACCATTTAGAAAATATCGTTTCCACTCATAAGCTTGATCCGATCGAAGCTTCGCTAAAAGCCGGTTGTGTAGTACAGAGTCGAAAGCTTTCGGGTTACAAGCGACGGCGAATGATGTATGACGGCAACCAAAGTTCCTAGACTGTGTGAACAGGCAAAATGTATACTGAAGTACTCTCGACCAACGTAGAATTTTTTTTTTTTTATTAACCGTCTTAGCTCTAATTTAATAACATCTGCAGATATCGGTATAAGAGAGGCGAAACATTATCTGAACTCCAAGATTGTTTCACGTATTCCGCTACCAGTACTGTAGAACACAATAGTGTGATGCTGAGCGTATGTTTTTCTGAAAGATTCTTAGTTCTTTCATAATTTTAACTGACGTGGAATGAATTGCATGTTTTTCATATTCTCGAGATGAAGTCCATTATAGTTCCATTCATACCTGTATTCTCAAGAACACAGATAACAGCGAAACAAACTACTTTCCGCCTAACTTCATCCTGACATTCATAAGGAGAAGTTTCGGAGTTTTTTGCCTGAACCTTATATCTTTTACTAGGAAATGAAGGGGGTAAAAATGTATTTGCTGCGACAGGTAAGTTTGAAATATGCATTAGATTAAGCACTGAGAGATCCTGGCAGTGAGATTGTAGTCTTAATTCCAAACATTTCGTTCACAGTAATTAGCTTGTTTTTCTCAGTAAGTGACATCTTTAACAACCAGTCTTTTCTTTTTCATACTTAAAGTTCCAGTCTATCAGTATTTCCTATGAGATTTCGAGAAAGTAACGGTATTTATCATTCGACCAATCTAATTAGAATTTTAATTCAAATTAATATCGGCCAACACTTTAGATTTTAATTTTTGTAGTTATTTTATTAATAATAAAATTATCTGTATCTGTCATGTTTTACATTATTTCCATGGGAATAAGAATATATATGAATTTTATTCTGTCAGATTATGACTGAATTTGACGCATCACATAGTACGACGTTATGTTCATGGATCAACAAATTCTAAAAGCCTATCTTCACCTGAACGTGGGATATAAATCAGCAACGCTTTCCGAAAGAAACAACTAATGTATTTTTATTTTTATAAGCATTTTTTTTTTTACTTATTGTTTTACGCCTCGTCGACGTCGAGGTCATTAGAGGCGGGATGAGACTGGGGACAAGGAACGGGAAGGAATTCGGCGATGGTCTTTTGAAGGAAGCATCCCGGCATTCGCCTGGAGTGATTTGGGGAAACCATAGAAAACCCAAATCTGGATACCCGGACGGGGATTAGAACCACCGTACTCCCGAATGCGAGGCCAGAGCTTTAACCTCTTACGCACCATGCTCGGTTTTTATATTCCACTAGAAAGCGTTTACTTTCGATGACTAATTATTATTAAATTATTTTTACCGTAGTATGCTGTTTTGTTCATCTCCAACCAAGACAAGCACTGTTACGTCTTTAAAGTTGTTTGGCTGAAAAAATCCTCTTATACTATCTTAAAGAAAATATTTTTACTGCTTTGTCTAATTTTTTTTTCTTTTTTTTACATGCAAATACCCGTTGATTAAATTTTCATCAATCACTTAGGATTTTATTTCACAAATTTTCATAGTTTATCAGAAACTAATTACAACTTCCTCTTCTGTGACTTTATACAATTCAGTTGAGTTTTCTATTTGCAATCCAACTATGCGCTGCTAACTCCTAACTGGTGACAGGTCATGTTCACCTGGCCCCGCTCCCCACCTCACCCTCCCCCCTCCCCTCTTCCCCCTCCCTTCCTTCTTCTGCGAGCTAAACGCTGTGGGCAGATAGGCGAGTTGTAGATTATCCCTTCACATGTAGTGGTAATAGCAGCGCAGTGCGGACAAAGCAGGCTGACCTTGAACCGCCTCTACTAACTGAACGGTCTATATAATTGCTTTACAATTTCTTTCATAATTTCTGTAGCAGGATTTGGGCAGCCGCCGTATTCTTACGCCGTTCTAGGCTTTCTCTTATCTTCTCCGTTCTCGACTCCTTCCCTTCAGAGATCCTCATAAAATAGGACAGTGTACATTTAAAATTCGTAATAGAAAAAAAAATATTTTATTTTTTTAATTATTAGCATATAGGCGTCACGTATGGCCGCTACAATATAGCCGTTGGGACCAAAGACGGTTCTCGCTTCCCACCAGACGATCAGAATCTCCAGTGTTAATAAAAGTCATGCCGTCTTAGGGGGCATGCTCACAATAGGGTGGTTTTGTGTCAGCTCGTCTGGGCCCTGCTCACAAGGCTGCGTGTGTCTACGCAACGAGGACGTAACTCCTCATTTCATACCGCCCACGCAGAGTTTTACGTGGCAGCCGTAAACCAGAGCGGGTCATGAGCGCAATACCTCGCAGGGCGAGGGCGTCTGCGGCAAAGCTGAACGCCTCCAGTGACTATGAACATCTAGCTTGATTTATTGCCTACAAATTTCATAAACATGACTACAGTGGAATATCATTTTACACCGTCATGGTAGACGAGTGCTGGCCAGAGCCCAAAACAGTTCTTCATTCTATGCAACAAAACCTGACGCCAAAACTGAATCGGGTCGTTATTTCACTGTGAATTTGAACATTTGGTACTCATAGAGTTGTTATTTTTTTTTTTTTTTACTAGATAACCAGTGCGAAAATTTCGAAAATAAAATGCAATAAATATAAAGGTTGGTGGTTTGTTGTAAGTTCAAAGAAGAAACGGCACATTTGTAGCAATATCTTTCTGGTATATGCTATCCTGCAGCCCTCTACTTTGACGTAAACACATGAGGATATACCTTCCCGAAAGCTTAACTATCATAGACCGCACCTAAATACAACTAAGCTGAACAAAACACTCACAGTGTATAGATATCGCTATGATATATGGTGCTTCTATCTAATGGTAATGAGAACATAACTTGTGCAAAAATTTCGCGAGTAAAATGTTTTCGTAACAATGGTATAGCGGAACACAAATGTTTTCGAAATAGAAAAAAAAAATAACTATTATAAGCTACTTATTGTACAAACGCATTGTTTATTGTTATCTGTGCGATGTATGGTGCTCCTATATAGCAATAACACGACCAGTCGTTGTCGACGTCAGTGGAAGAGTGTCTTGATATATCTGTGATTTGGGCTGCTGCTATCTAGCGGCTATGTGATCACTCCTCTACTGATATCTCTGATACATGTGGTGCTCTTATCCACCTCTAACGCGATCGCTCAAGCGACTCCAGAGAAGCCTAGCGGCTTGGTTCCGAACTGTCTCATGCGCGAGACCTTGATACGAGTTACTTTTTTTGCCATTTAAGGGTTGTATTCGGAAAAATTTCCTTCTGAAAATATGATTCGCTCAAAGCGAAGACCTTAATCTTTAATATTATACCTCATTTATCGGTTTCAGTTAGGTACGAAGGGAGATAAAGGGATCGTGACAAAAAAACACTTTATAAATAATATGTATGATATTAGTTGTTGCCCACTGCTTCATTGGCAGACCTCTCTCTTAGAACGACATTGTCATAAACTACAGCTCCAAGGCCCAAGTAGCTCACTGAACCTTCTTTTTATACATGAAGGGTCTCCACAGCAAACCGTAATTTCATTCCGTCAAATAGCGCGGTGCCGTTCTTACGTTGAAATTACAGTAAATATTTCGACCACGAGAATTAACTTACATTTTAAAGATTTGTAATCTGTGGACATTTTTATTATAATTCATTAACGTTTTAATGTCTCAACACGATAAAACATATTCTACTCAAGGGTCAACGAGTTGTACTTTAATCGAAATCTCATCAAAATCCGAACATATTAACCAGCGTTACGACACCTTACCAAAACAAAACACAATATATTTTACGCGCGAGGCAATAGACTCAATATTAATTGAAACCCTCTCAAAATCCAACTAATAGTTTTTGCGTTAATCGTGTTCAAAGAAAAATTATCCTATATTCTACAGCGTTTCAACGTTACATCAAAATTAAACGTATCCCAACGGGCTACATATTTGACCAGTAATTTTTGCTTAAATTACATTGATGGAAAAATTATCTTAAATGTAACTCCTTTAAGAATTCACACCTAAATGATACATATCCTATTCTAACCACGTGACAGACGAACGACGTTAAAACAAAACCCTTCAAAATTCGACGAGTAGATTTCGCATGAATCCCAGTCAATGAAAAACTATTATTAATTTTTTTTTTTAAATTTCTCGGTTTCTGGACATCATATTTAAATGAAACTTAACCGCTGAACAATGGACTGTTTATTAACCGAAACTCCGCCAAAATCCGACCTCCCGTTCATCCAGACGTGTAGACAGAAAAATTAAAAAAAAACTACAATTGATTCCTTACTTGTAGCGTACTAATAGAACTTTCAGCTATTTAAAAATAATAATAATAATATCCTAAATTTAAAGACTTTCCTCCGGTTATAGCTATATTTTCCGCTTGGGATTTGAGATTCATGATGTTAATTCACTGATAAACTAAAAACAAATGTTGGATACGTAGGAAATAGTAATACTAGAGTCCCTGTTTTTCTTCTTCCTGATTTACTTTTTAATTTACGTAGCACGACATTTGTTTCTACTAGCCCTTGAATATGCCACTACGACTGAATATTATGTGGTTGTGGATAAAGCACACTTTTTTAAAAAGAAATTCATAAAGACACGACTTTCTTACTTTTTTTTTAATGTCTCAATATAGAATTTCGTAAATCTTGCCACATATCGCAAAAGTTATTAAACAAAAATTTTAAACGAAAAAAACAAATTCAAACTTCGTGCTGTAGTTAGAGCGTTCGAAATTTAGCCGAGCATTTTAACGTGCCAACTTCATTTGAAACTAATCCCACGTAGAATGAAAATCTTTTTCTCTTCATAGATACATATTTACTCTGTGTGGCAATTTGACTACACTAATTCTGTAAGAATTTGCTACACTGTGACTACGGTATACCTTAAGTGTAACGTAAAATGCGAAATACGGGGCGTTCTTCCGTAGTTTACACGACCAAAATTAGGATTTTACATAGGTTACGTTCAATGTCCGTAAAAATTCATGACTCGACCGGCAACTGACCCGTGAACCCTGTGATGTTAAGGTACGAGCATATCTGTTGAGCTACCAAACCATTCGCAGTTTTCGCTATATTGATACTGAAAAACCTTGTGTAATTACGTCAAGTTAACTGTTATTGTATTGACCTTCGTAGATGTCTTACACTGAAAGAGTCCAACGTCTAGATTGTCAGACAATTAAAGACCGACGTCCTAAGTTTCAAATTTACTGTGTGAGCACGAAAAGAAGATTCAAACCTTTTGAGATTCGTATTACTTGACCTTTATCAGAGACTAAAAGAGCTTATTTAGTTGGCACCTCAATATTATTTTGTATTTGAACTTGAAACACTCAATTTTCCAGCTTGAAGCGAGTGGAATACTTTTTTCTCCACCCATGAACCCTTTTAAATTGCTGGAAAACTTTCCATACATATTCCAGTTTGGCAAAAAAAAAAAAAAAGTGTTAATAAAATTCAGTCTTCTAGAGTTTCCATTGCTGAAAGAGAAACAAAATAACTGTTCATTTCCTGCATGGAAATTCTTCACAAATATTTTAACCGTTTAAGAAACTCGAGAAGCGGACGAAAAATGCATAACTTTTGCTTTGATTTGGAAATAACATCTGAGTAAATGGAGGATTCTTAACGGGGCTCTGGGAAATCGAATTTCCGTAATGTTTTGAGTTACGAAGAACTTCAATGTTAAAACAAATAAAGATTACGAGCTGTCTGATAAACAAAGAATGTTTTTGTAATATCTTACTGTTATTCTAGTGGGCAGACGGGACTTTGTCACTCATCGAGCAGCTATCGAAAAAGAAACTGGAATATTTGTACCGCCAGTTGACAGGGAATCGCAAAATTCTTCAAGAACATGATTGAATGACCCGTGACAGAGATCATTCACGTGTGATGAATGATAAGTTAATATCGAATTGAAACATCTTCGACTTGTGAAACAGATTTGAATGTCAGAATCGTCTGCGCTGATATTCGAGAAAGTCGCACCGAGCGTGGTGTGTAAGCCGGTTAACGCTCTGGCCTCGCATTCGGGAGGTCGAGGGTTCGAATTCCCGTCCGGGCATCCATATTTGGGTTTTCCATGCTTTCCCCAAATCACTTCAGGCGAACGCCGGAATTGTTTCTTCCAAAAAGGGCATGACCGAATTCCTTCGCGTTTCTTGCCCTCAATCTTTTCCCTTTTCTTGTGACATTGACGTCAACGAGGCGTAATACCAAAAAAAAATAAAAAAAAATGGCGCAGCTGTTTTTCGACCACGTCCACCATTCCAAGTTCCTGCGGTGTAACGCATGCACCGAAAATAATGGTGAAAACTCCAACATCTGGGATAAATGTTTTACCATTAATCTTTGTCTTGTGTCCTTTCATTTCTAGTAACTCTGCTACCCATTTTCCCATGTCGACTCTGGTCATGAGATCCTATGTAATTGTGGATTGGTTTGATGTTCTCCATCTCCTCTTATAGTGTGCACCTCTGTTTATGCCACACCCCCGCTTATGATCACCGGAAATGGAACTACCTACATAGTGGTGGCAGTGGTCTAGTCCAGAGCAGTACTCAAAGACATCCGGCAGGACAGAAACGAATAATGTAGCTTACTCTCTAGAAGTACCCAATTCATGATCAGTTTCTTTGACGAGAGATTGATAATCTGATAACGTGCAATCAAAGATCATCCAATTCGTGGTATTTTACTCAGTTCTATTTGTCTGCTTCTGCATCTCTGAAGGAATCAGCTACAGTTATATAGTACTTAATCAATACACCGATCACCATAAATTATTTATAATCGTCCTTGAATTTTGTCAGAAGAACTTCTATCGCAGTTACGAATTGAATAACAACACGCTTTCCACTCGACATTGAGATCTAGATCTAAAACGTTCCATTTTCTATTCCGTCTTTCACTTTAGAGTAAATTTATATTTACTATTTATACGAGGCGTATTTTTTAAGTAAGTACCGTTTTGTCACACCGTGGCTGCAGCGCTACGGTCGGCGTTCCGCGCATGCGCACTGGGTACCTGCATCTCTTGCCTACGTACTGATGCCATTTCAGTCTAATCGTGAGTCCCGCCGACTGTGAGGTACGGGCTGTTATAAGATTTCTTTGTGCTAAAGGCCTAAAACCGATCGATATTCATCGTGAGATCTGTGCAGTTTACGGACAAAACATTATGAGTGATGGAATGGTGAGAAAGTGGGTGAGAGCATTTAAAGATAGCCGCACAAATGTGCATGATGAGCAACGGAGTGGGCGTCCTTCGGTCGTTAATGAAAGTTTGGTGCAGAAAGTGGACAATAAGGTGAGAGAAAACAGACGCTTTACGATTTCCTCCTTGTGTGATGACTTTCCTAATGTTTCTCGTAGTGTTTTGTATGGCATTGTGACCGAGCACTTGAATTACCGAAAATTGTGCTCACGTTGGGTACCGAAAATGTTAACGGATGTGCACAAAATCAAACGTTTAGGCAGTGCATTGACTTTCCTTGAGCGGTACCACAACGATGGTGATGATTTCTTAAGCCAAATTGTAACGGGCGATGAGACACGGGTGGCCTACGTCACACCTGAATCAAAGCAACAGTCCATGGAATGGCGGCATTCAGATTCACCCAAAAAAAGTGAAGTTCAAGCAAACGATTTCTGCCCGGAAAATCATGTGCACAGTTTTTTGGGACAGAAAAGGAGTATTGCTTGTGGAATTTCTGGCTCGTAATGAGACAATCAATGCAGCAGCTTATTGTGAGACATTGAACAATCTGCGCCGTTAAATCCAGAACAAAAGACGTGGCAAGTTGAGCAAGGGCACCGTTTTGCTGCATGACAATGCCCGTCCACATGTGGCTAATCAGACCAAAGATCTCATCACATCTTTTCGATGGGAAACTCTAGATCATCCTCCGTACAGCCCTGATCTGGCGCCCAGTGACTACCATCTGTTCCTGCACTTGAAGAAACACCTTGGCGGTCAGCGTCTTGAAGACTATAACAGTCAAAACAGTTGTGATGCAGTGGTTAACAAGTCAGGCGGCAGACTTCTATGAGGAGGGTTTTCAAAAACTGGTACTACGTTATGACAAGTGCCTCAATATTGAAGGGAATTATGTAGAAAAGTAGAGTAAGGTACAGGCTTTCATGTAAAAATAAAATTATTGATATATATTTGCACATCTTTTTTTAATTTCAAAACGGTACTTACTTAAAAAAACATGCCTCGTATTAAAATTTGAGCCGTTAATACAGAACGTCGATTCAATTAAGACTCTTATTATAATTATTTCCGTACGACATTAGTGACCACGTATTATTGAGTTAATACACATGCAGAAGCTTACTCCATTGGTATTCACCACCCGGTAAAGATTTGGAATAACCTCTCCTATTTTCACCTCTCCGTCCTGGGAATGTGAGTCTCATTCCGCCGTGACAGGCTGTGCTTGTGCGCCCACGAGCTGTCAGGCGGCAGACAACAAAGAAATTCGAACTGTCCGCCCGCCCGCCCAGGAAATTCGCTCGTTCCCCAAAATAAATTCGCTGGCACGGTCCGAATAATTCTGTTGCCAGCGGTCTGTGGGTCGGGCTCCTTTTTCTGTGTGTAGTTCGCAGTTCAGCGCGCTCTTCCTTTTATACACGCGGAAAAAAATTAGATTCATGTTTTACAGGCTCACTAATGTACTCGTTAATATTCTGAGATAGCCAGGAAAAGCATTAATAATGAAGTTATGACGTGAAATCTAGGTGCTATTTCACATTTTAATTTATTCACTATTTTAATTCTTACTAAATTAATTCCAAAAAATAGGCGGAAAGTATTTTCTTGTTCCGAAAAGACGTGTTAGACAAAAAAGGAAAACTTACTAATTATTTCCGATGTAATTCGTTTAAGAAGAGTATAGCAGCCGGCTGGAAACCAGAATTAAAAAGATAGAATCGAACAAGGACTTGATGCATCACTAAACTTAAAAGAACATTTCTTATACTTAAATATTAAAATACATGCTTTTTGAATATTGTAAAGAAACACAGTCTCTTAGTTTTTAAAGACTTAATAATTAATGTTTCTTTTTTGCTTTTTATACTATTTCAGTGGGAAGTGTTTATTGATAGTGGTATTTTCGAATCACTATTTTGTTTCTGTTTTATGTAAAGCTGATTATACATTAGATGCATGTTGTTAAAAAATGCTTTATATCGTATTAGTATTATTTCTTACGTATTGTGTCAAAGAAATCCACGCGTCGTTATTAGCAGATGAACAATTAAAATAAATGAAAATCTCTGGATGATAAACAGAATGTAAGAAGATCTTTGGCAGAGAGAAAAAAGAGACGTACGTTTAGATAAACTGCGAATTGTATCTGTGCGCGAAGAAGCAGTAAAATTAAAGGAAATTCAAATAAAAACCTAATGGAGTTTTTATTTGTTTATTTTTTTATGAAGAATAATAAAGAATTGTTGAATACTAACGAAAGAAACGGTTAGTAAAGTAAAAATAATATATGTGACGTCCCGGACAGAGACGAGGAGCTATATAAAACCAGTAAAAATATTACAATATGAAATATCCTACGTACAGTTTAACAGTCTTTAACGAAATTTTATTCCTAAATATTGGTTTACTGTTGAAAAACAACAAAGCAAACAGGTAGAATTTATGGACATAAGGTTCTATAAAAGAACAGAACTTACTGAGAAACAGGACAATAAATTACTGAAGAGTTGAAACGTACGCTGGTCCGACAGTTTCAAAACAAAAGACGCGACTGATAGAATGAATAAGCGACTGCTAGATTCACTTCAAGGTATTAAATTTGTTCCAAAGTTATAATCTTATTACCCAAAATATCTTCGCGAAAGCTGGATCTGTTAGCACAGCGATACAAATGGTGATTGAGTTGATCCTACACCTTCTTCAGTTACTTTATTTTTCTCGCGGAATAAACAGTAACCTGAAGCTGTCACCTATTCACTTAAGCCAGGAGAAGTTATCATTATTATTACTGTTCTGTTTACGTCCATCCTTTTTTGCTTACAACAAAGTCGTATATTCCTGTCTTCAATCTCTCACAGTTACCTTTAGTTACCCAAAATATTAAATTCCAGCTTTTTTCCTATAAATCAATTTTTGTGTCATACACCATATTTCGTAGGATAATTCTGAAATAAACGTTTTTCCAAAATCATTTATATCTCGTAAAAGTTACTCGGTTGCTGTGGTAGTTAGCAAAGGAGAAATGTTTCTTGCAGCCGATGTAAAGACATACGGGATCTCACTCAAGTAGATGAAGTTAAACTTGTCCTCCGTCACCTCTTCCATCTTTATCCCTCTCCTCCCCCAAATCCCTCACAGAAAAAAAGCAGAGGTAGAGAAACAGCTTTAACACTCGACAATAATTATGACAATGCAAACATTATAATATGAACATTGTAATGCGATTTATTTAGTAGTTGTGATTCCGGGTTTGATGCATGAAGTGTGGCCGCCGTAACACAAACAGCAAACGCTTCAGTTTCCAATAGTTTCCACGCAGATTACAGCAATAGTCGCGCGTCTCCGTAGCTTTACGAGTAATTCAATCGACCTTCAAGCTGCGTATGGTTGCAAATTCTGTCACTAACCATCACTCTGTTAACGCCTGTTACTCTGACTCAAATGAAATCCACCCACTATTAACAATGCTTTGGTTAATGTTTTACGAAAAGATAGTTCGACAGAAACTTTACTGTAAGAACGGAGACTTTCTCGGCGTATGCTTTAAATGAAGTCTTCACGGGTGTACCGCCGGATAGTGTTTTGAAAACACAATATTTCTACGACTAACTCCGTCGTCTTCATCAGGTGTTGAGTCTACACAGGTCGGCTGACCGAAGGATCCGACGGTCAGCCGACCTGTGCAAATGACTATACGTCGGTACACCCGTGAAGACTTCATTTCTGAAACTTTACTGTATGTTATATTTGGAATATCTATGCTCTACATTTGATCCCAAGTAATTATCTATAGTTTTTTAGCACTTCTTTTTTAACTGCAATAAGAGATGACAGCAGATAATTTCTCGCTTTGTTCTACAGTATTACGTTCAGTATGCAATACAACAGAAGATAACGGTTTTTTTAAAAAAAAAATAGTAATGGATAATGTATTATTCAGTAATGAAGTTAACATTTTGGAAACGTTTCGTTATGTTTCAATTATTCTATTGTATAGATTCAGCAGTTCCTAATTTTTATATTGAAACGATAATATTCTACTTTTAACATACAGTTAATATTTCTTAATTTGGGTGGTTACACTGTATGTACTTACTTATTAAGTACGGATGCAAAAGTGGAAACTTCTAAATGATGCATTTTTAATTTTTAGTTAGTTAAGGCAGCTACTACCTTGGCTCATACTATGTAGTTGCATATTGATTTTCAGAGGTCGAAATTTAATAAGGGAATACTCTGCAGAGCTGTGAGTGATTTCAGCCATTTAATATCCTTATGCTCAAAAAAAAAAAATCTGTAAAATTAACATCGGGAAAAATGTTCTATATAAGAATTAAAACAAAAAATATAGCTCACGCTGACAGCTTGTAGCATAGAAAGCCGCTCTGAGAGAATAATTCCTACACTGAACTCAGCGAAATTAAAGCGAAAAAGAAGACAAATGTTTCTGTTATTGATTCCTCTAGGGCTTGAATATATAACAGCCCTCTTGCCATCGTGTTTTTTATCAATTTATAATTTTTTCACGCAACTGTCTTGCTCAAACTGATAACCTCCAGGGCAATTTTTCACGTAACATATTTTAATTTATTATTTTTATGTGATTTTCGAACAGTCGTAGCTAAAAAATGGACGATACCCTTCAAAACTGATGATAAAATACAGCGAGCAGGTTTTTACTTGATGGCGATGATTTGTAGGGTCCATTCCTTCTGCTCTCAGCGAAATGTGTAATTTAGGAAGTCAGGGGAAGATTTATTGGCGCATTTTCCGAGACAGTACACGAATAAATGGCATTTTTTGCTATTTCAGGAATAAAACCGAAGAATGATGGCAGCTCTTGAGAGACCGTGTCAGTCCCCTAAGTAATCTTTGCGGAAGTAGCTCAGGCAGACACTAATTAAATGCCACTAATTTTCTCTGCAGTTAACTGACAAAACGTTAAACTCACATGATTCCGTAACGAAACATGAGCCATTAAATTCCTCCTCTTGGGTTAAAAATTTATAATGTTTATTAGTCGGATATAGTTTATTTATCTAGGGTATTCTCGGTCGAATAATGAAAAATGTAAAAGTAGTTTCATGAGAAAGTTGAAAAAAATTGTTACAAACTCTGTTTCATGAACTCTTTAAAAACATACAAAGTTTATTGCCTGTGAAACGCAAGTTTACTTGCTCTATAGCAGGGGTGGGCAAACCAAATGATCTTGCGGACCACTTTGAAAATGCATCAAAACTCCGCGGGCCGCATATAAAATTATATATCGCCATATTAGATTCAGACCCACTATAAACATTATTTTGGAGTGAATATAATATAATTACTCTGCGAAATCATAACTGTAAACTCAGAAATAAAATAGGCAATATTAGTCACATATTCGCAAGATAATTATTTTAAAATCAAAAGTTAATTTTTTCTCATAATTTCGGCTGTTAATTTTTGAATATATGGATGCACAAATAATGTATTTTAATACATTGTATCTCGATACTTTGGCCATTATAAAATAAATGTATTTTGTAAAAGTGTGATGAATCTCGCGGGCCGCGAAAATGTTCAAGGCGGGCCACGGGTTGGCCACCCCTGCTCTGTAGCCTTATAACATGAGGGAAGATCTCAGAAGTGGATTCGTTGTGTCAGGATCTTAATATGCTGTCTCCCTATTAAGCTTACTTTTTAGAATTCTTTGGTGCAAATTATCGCCTTAGATCAGTCACAGGATAGGAGGTTCTATTTCAGTCACAAGGTTACAGGTTCCAATCCTGTGCAGCCGGGAGTTTTAAAAGGGTTTTTGTTCATAAAAGTACTCGAGAACGCGCCATGGTTCAGATTCTATATTGAACTGTAGGTCCAGGCGGAATAAGTGGCAAATAGGAAATCTGTCATCGCTTATAAGGATATACCAATTTATTTACCTCTGTTCTGCTACTGAAAGTTATTACTTACAAAAACTTTCGTGTTAATTGTAAACAAAGATGCGATATTCAAACCACTCAGTACTTTGAAAGTTATCTTTTAACGCTTAAGGGAAATATATGGCTCTTCAGTTTAAGTGAAATTACAAGCGATTATTATTAAATTTCACTTCAGTACAACCCACCAATTGAAAGCGGAACAAAGATTACACTTGCTTTCTCTTGCAACTGCATGTCAATTATTATCAGTAAAGTGACGTTTCTAACAGTAGTATATCCAAAATTTCTAATTAGCAGGCAGAAGCATTGAAGGAAACTAAAGATTTGGTGATAATTTTAATTTCTAATTCGAGAATCGGGAAAGGTATCGACTCAAAAGCTGGGTTGTCTATCTTATGATATTGTTTATTGTTTATTGTTTATTGCCAATGTACTTGTGTGCACAAGTTTCTAGCAAGACCAATACATCATACACAAGAAATACCTTATAGTACATATAATGAATTCCAATATCAATGATACATCTACACAACAAGAATACCTTATAATATAATGAATTCCAATATAAATAAGTTCCATAGCAAGGCCAGGAACTTTGAGTTAGTAATTAACATTAACATATAGTACAATAATTCAATATAAATGCTATTACATATAGTTCACAACTCATTAAGATTATATAATGCCTTATTACATAGATACCGTTTTACTTCCGTTTTAAATTCATTTCCAGTCAATGACTTTAAATGTGTTGATAGCTTATTATATTGTCTTGCTCCCATTTCAAACGCACTTTTATCTGCTGCCTTGGAGTTATATCTTTTGATATGTAAGTTAGTTTTTATTCGAGTGTCATATTTATGAATTTCACTATTAGTGTTATTAAATTTTGGATTGCATCTAATCAGTAACAAAACCCTATATATATAGTGAAAATATAGTAAGAATATTTTCTTGCCTAAATATTTCTTTACAGGGTGTATTCCTATCCAACTTATATATTATCCTGATACATCTTTTCTGGAGCACTAATAATCTATTCATGTAGAAATGGCAACAAGATCCCCAAACTTCAATTCCATACAGGATATGTGGGAAGATTATTCCATAGTATGAAATTTTTAATACACTTCTATCCACAACCTTAGACAACTGATTCATTAGAAAGATTCCCTTACTTACTTTTTTACAAACATAATTAACATGAGCTTTCCAACTTAGAAACTTATCCACGTATATTCCAAGGAACTTATGCTCATTTATTTCATAGATGTTTCCTTCATCTGTAATCAGATTAAACTTATTATCTACATTATGATTTCTAAGTTCAAATTTCATTAAATTTGTTTTACTTTTATTACAAATTAGCTCATTTTTATCAAAATAATTTGTTAATTCATTAGTGGCATTAGCAGTAGTTTCTTTTAACGATAAATCATCATTATCCTAACATACTGCTGTAGTGTCATCTACATATGTTATAACTCTACAGCTAGTTGGTGTAAAAATGTCATTTATATAAAGGGCAAATAATATAGGACCCAATACAGATCCCTGAGGAACTCCACATCTAACTATACCAGTTTTGGATTTTATCTTTATTATATAATCACCATTTTTAAAATGAATTTCAGTAAACTGTTGTCTGTTTTTGAGGTATGAAGACAGTAGTTTATTTGCCAGTCCCCTAATTCCATAATTTTCTAATTTGGCAAGTAACTGGTGGTTATCAACACAGTCAAAAGCTTTTGAAAGGTCAAGAAATAAACCAGAAACTTTTTGTTTTTCATCTAGCTTTCTTAGAATTTCATGTACAAAATTTGTGACTGCAGTTGTAGTGGATAGTCCTCTCTGAAAACCATATTGGCATGGGTTAATAATGCTATTTTGGCTCAGGAATCTATTTATTCTTACTAAGATAATTTTTTCAAATACTTTACTTAGGACAGAGGTTAGAGTAATAGGCCTGTAGTTACTAATTTCTCTCTTGTTGCCTTTTTTAAAAATGGGTCTAATTAAGCTAATTTTCAAGCACTCTGGAAATATTCCATTCTCAATGGATTCATTTATAAGATACGCCAGTGGTTTCACCAGCACTTCCTTACATTGTTTCAATACAAATACTGTTATACCATCCCATCCACAAGTATTTTTATTTTTTAGATTATTAATAGTATTAAGTATTTCTTCCTCTGTAGTTTCATATAGATACATTGATTTATTAATTGAGTAATTGGGCCTACTATCTGATTTTACACTATTCTTCTTCAAGGAATCACCTACATTGAGAAAGTATTCATTAAACAAATTACTGATATTACTGGGATCTACTTCTACATTCCCATTTGAGATTATTTCTATGTTTTCCATCTCATTGTAATCCTTTCTAAGGTTATTTATTATACCCCAGCTAGTCTTTCCAATGTTATTGGAATTAATTATTTTCTTGCTATACACTTCAGCCTTCAGGTTCCGCAGGTCTACTTGAAATGTTTTATTATAATGTTTATACATATCTTTGTAATAAGTAATACCTGAGGACTTGTACCTGTGGTACATATCTTTCATTTTTTCATGATTTGCTTTGACATTTGGTGGTAGCTTAATTTTGGTTACTTGGTTTATCTTTACTTTCTTTATGATAGTTGGGCAAAAATTATTGTATGATTTATTAAAAATTTTGAAAAATGCATCCCATTTACAGTTTACACTATCAGGAGTGTATATATCTATCCAGGACTCATTTGAAAGGTGATTCTTAAGTTTAGTGGTGTTATCATCAGTTATTATTCTAAGTTCCCTTTTTTCACATATCTCACTTTTGCCTGAAAAGTTTAGTACATCTATGTACTGAGCCTGGTGGTCTGACAAGTAGCTATTTATTACATTGGTCAGAATACATTTCCCATTTAAATTGGTAGCAATATGGTCAATTGTTTTTGAAGTATTTACAGTGATTCTTGTTGGGGAGAATATTGTGTCTCTAATATTGTACATGTTTAAAATATCAGAAAGTTTTATATAATCTACATCATTTATGTCTAAGTTTACATTGAAATCTCCAGCTAGAACAATATCTGTATTACATTTGTCAATGTTTCTTAGTAGCAGGTCCATCTGGTCAATAAAATCAGTTATTTTAGAACTAGGAGATCTATATACACCTATTATAATTAGCTTCCTGGAGCTGTTTGACACAGTTATTCCTGCAATCTCAAAAGACATTTCGCTACAAAATTTATTAATACTTTCAGTTTGTTTACTCTTATCCCATTTTTTGCATATATTGCAATACCACCACCTTTGTGATTTGTACGGTTAAAGAAGTTGATAAGTTTGTAATTTTTGATTTTACATAATTTGATTTCATATTTTTTAGACCATGTTCAGTGATTATAGCAATATCTGCAATAACATTATTGATAAAATTTTCAAGCAATTCTATCTTATTGGATAAATATTGTATATTTAAATGAAGAATTCTAAGTTGTTTTTTACATCCTGATTCTAACTGTTTTAATCCATTAACATTTGTATTGTGATGTTGTTGCCATAATTTATTTGTATAATTTGTTGATTCATTGTTTAATTTCTCTGCTATTTTATTTTTTGGAGTTGTAGGGATAAAATTTAACTGACTGTCTGACTGATGCCCTGTAGCTAGGTCTATATTCGTGATAGTGGGGTGTTGGTAACTTCTAAAAAAACAAACAGACTGCAAACAAAATAAATTTATATATAGACAGCGGATTTATAAGAACTTATCCTGATAGCTCTTAAGACCTAATTTTTAACCAATCTCATGTGAGATGATGATGTATTAACTGAATCTCTTTCTTTAACAAACACCAAAAATACTCTAGTAACTAACATAGATTGATAAATCAAGAAATGATGGAAAATCAAAACGTTTATCTTGCATAATTTGAATTTTTTAAACACGTAATTGACATTTATTAAAGTAGAATAAGATCGAGAGAGACAAATTTTATTGAAAACACTTGAAAATCGCCAAAAGTGTAGGATCAGAACGAGAATTGACTTTTTTAAATTCAGTTTATTAAAAAATCCGTAAACGCATAAAATAAGTACCTTTTGAAGGAATGTGTTGCTTCTCTATTGTTAAATGACTGACGTAATTAGAACTGGTTTGCTGATCATTTTAAAAAATTTAAATCAATGCTGCTATTATTTCTGTATAGAAATATTTGTTCGCTAACGCGTGTCGCCCTATAATGTGAGGAGTCTTCAATGTTTGTACGTTGGAAATATAAATTTTGCTATCGTTGTGAAGTATATTACGTTAGTTATTATATAAATAAAGTTTACTGTACTTTTTGTCTCACTTACAATATGAATGGTTGGGAACATAAACATTTGTTATTGTTGTTCGTTACAGAATAGTCTCTAGTATCTCTTTTGTTTTTATAGTAGTGTAAATTTAATGTTTTTTCAATTACTGCAGTGTCTCTGTATCAACACTATAAAATATCTCTGTGTATGTGTGATTTGACACCTGTTGAGTATGTATTTGTATAAATTAGCTTTGTATGTCATGGCTTGTTTTCACAGTGATCAATAGTGTTAGAACATGAAAAACCAATCGTCTCGCAAAGTGACTGTACAACCAAACATAAGGGTTTCAGGGATCACACTGGCAAAATCAGTCTAAGAGCACCTCATGGTTGCCGTAAAATCAGACCTCCATTCCAAACTGTAGAGCCTTATAAGTTTCCGTTTATTGAGTCACCGATTTTATCAGAGACACGATGGACTACAGACTATAGAAACATATCCGTCAATACGAGACAAATAACATGGCTAAATTAATCATGGAATGACTTGGGATTACGACCGGCCTTACCATCAAATTCGATAGGAAAAAAAAAATGTCTTTAAAGTTTATCAACTGTGACCGAAGAAGTTAAAGGAAGGAGCATGTAACATTACAGAGCAATAAGCTAACGAGCTGTTAAAGTTCATCTATGTCAAAGATGTCGATAATCGATATCCATCATAAGTACGTGGTAGTATTAAACTCTTTGTAAGCAGCAGCGTCGGTGTATGATTGTCACTGATGAAGGTAGCGCTGCAACGAGAATGTCGTATAAGTGCGGAGTAATGGATTTCTAATTCGCGCTCCCGCCCCGGAACAGAATATTGGCTGTAGTTTACTCCTCGATCGAACAGACCAAGTAGTACAAACTACATTTGGTGAGTGTATAATAAATGGATAAAGAACAGTGATTGTTGTGAGAACAGTGAACAGGCTAATAACTGAATTTACGCTAAGTGATTGTACTTTTCACTCTAGCGGACCTGTAATCTCGGATTAATATTATTTTCAGTTGGTGGTAGGCGTATATGGGTCCTTTAAACCAAAACTGTGTGAATAAACTTACTACAACATTAAAAACTGTGTTTGTGTTCAGTGGTATAATACCCGGTACAGTTTTAAATGTTTAAACTATACCTAGGATACGAGGTAAACAGTTCAGTTATTGATATGGTCGATTCTATGAAATATTTGGGAGTAACAGTACAAAGGAACATAAATGGGACATACACATTAATTCATTAGTAGGTAGAGCAAATTCTAGGCTGCGATTCATAGGTCTTGAAAAATTGTAATGAACAAACAAAGGAGATAGCGTACAAATCTCTTGTGCGTCCACATTTGGATTATTGTTGTGCCATTTGGGACCCGTTTCGTAAGGGATTGATCGAAAGTATAGAGAAAGTACAGACAAGAGCCGCTCGATTCGTGACCGCTTGCTACAGTCCTTATGAAAGCGTCACAGAACTGATTATTAGATTAGGTTGGGAGTCTCTGGTAGATAGACGACACACGTTTCGTTTAAACTTATTGGAAAACATGCGTACTCCCACTTTCACTTTTGAGTGTAGTGAAATACTTCTTTCAACAACCTATTTGAGTCGGAAGGTCAGGAAAGATAAAATTAGAGAAATAAGGTGCCGGACTGATTCTTATATGAATTCTTTTTTCCCTCGTACCATTAGGGATTGAAATGCACAGCAAAAGAGATTAGCTTTGGTGCTGAGCACCCTCTGCCACCCACAATTTTGTGAATTGCAGAGTATATATGTAGATGTGTAGATATGTAAATATTACTTGACATTACGTCGGGCTATCAGCTGTGGCGACCGCATTGTAGAAAATAAGTTTAAACGAAGTCCGAAACCTTCTATTAGGTTGGTCAAAACATCAGTGTATAGCAATTATCATTTTCTCTGAATTAATTAAACCAGTAAAACTCGCAAGTTTTACTGGCTCAAGCCGTAACAGAGCTAATCGTTAATGATAATTTATAACGACAGAAGTGGCTCAAGGCTTCTGATCACGAAAGTGACTGAATTATTTATCATTGCTACAGACGATTATTTACACAGTGAAACCTCTTTTTGTTTTACATGGCTTCGCGACAGGACAGAATTTTTCAACGTGGATAAGTGTCATCATATTTAAAAGAGAATTAACCTATCAGTAGCGAGTTCACGTGGCTAAGTTCGTTACAATCGTCCATCAGTCATCAACAGACGATTATAATCCCATAAAACCTTTTTGTTTTACAAGCACTCACTGCCAATATGCCACGTAACTGGTAGCAACTAGTGATTGACTAGACAGAACGAACTTTTCAGGTGGGGACTTGATGAATTAGAACAGAATCCATCTGACAGAAGTTCCTTCCTGTATGAGGATTAGAGCATATCGTCAGAAACGTAGGTTTTTTATACCATGACTTGCCACCACTCGAATTCATCAGTGACTCGAGTTGAGAGATAATACCAAGTTGATTCAGAATCTCTTGACTGCATTGAAGGAGAACTATGGCCTGATTGTAGCTGTAGTCAAGGTTTTAAGACTGCTATGAAAGACAACACCATATCTGGTGTAAGCTCGTGTTTTAGGTAAAACAGTTCTCCGCTCACAATTTTAGTTGCATCGACACAAAGTAATAGTGGAGAAAAAATGAGTTTATAGATTCAAACATGTCAGGAAAACGTTACCTGAACTTATCTATTTCTTGTGTTTTTTAACTTTTGGTCTCTTAATGTTGATTTAAATAAAAAATACATCGCACAAAGTATAACGGGGACCAAAATTGAGTTTTTAGGGGGAAAGGTGACGACAACGTGACCGGATCTGGGAGAAAAACGAACCTGATCTGTATTTCAAGAATTTCTTTTCTGTTTCAATGATCTTTAAAGTATTTAAGACGGACAAATATTATCTCACTAGGTACTATGTGTTGTCCGGGACATTAAAAGTAGAATAGAACTGACTGTTGCGATCTCAAATGGCGCACGATGTCACCAAGGAGGGCTCTAAAAGAACACGGTGCCAGTACAGAAAGCCTATTCAGCAACAGAACACGCTGTAGATACCTTACGGCAAACTAAGCTATTACGATTTAACTTTTTTGCGATATCAGTTATAAATCAACAATATTGCAACTGCTGTATGTAACGTAACCAACACACACATTAGTTAAAGCATCCTTTAAGTGATTTCATGAATATAAAACACTTGAAGGCAGTGGGTTTTCTCAGCTTCCAAGTCGTATTCCGGTAGGATTAGTGGAGGTAGAGCTCGGCATTCCTATTTCCTGACCGTAGGCACCAGAGTGGATGTGCCGTGATCGACGACACGGTCTGACCCTTATTCTTTACCTTCCCGCGAATTTCCCCCACATTACTCATTTGACAGTAGGCTGAGTGGGCCTGGCGACCGTTCCCGACGTTAAGCTTTGAGAAAAGATCCTCTGCTTCGTCGGGCATCGAACCCCGAACCGCTTTTCTTTTTCTTTTCTTTTTCTTTTTTTTTTAACTGCTTTACGTCTCTCAACAGCGAGGTCTCTAGAGACGGGAAAGGATGGGGGCAAGGAATGGGAAGGAATTCGGCCATGGCCTTTTGAAGGAAGCATCCCGGCATTTGCGTGGAGTGATTTGGGAAACCATGGAAAACCCAAATCTGGATGCCCGGACGGGGATTCGAACCACCGTCCTCCCGAATGCGAGGCCAGAACGCTAGCCGTTACACCGCCACGCTCTACCGTCTGAGCAACGCGGTGGCCCCGTGGATATAAACAGAGATTTTTTTTATTAAAATTTACGATATATTATTCAACGATCTAGAAAGTGACGTAAACCACTTATGGATACACAGGGTGAGTCAAAAAGGGTTTTACAAATTTGGAATGATCTAGAACTTCATTGTGATAAGTAACAGAAAAGGTAGATGTGTCATTTTGTAGCAAACAACCTCAAGTCTCACATAAAAGTGTCAAGTGTCATTTTGGTTCGCTGTGACTACCATGTGTCATGCGGCAAACATTCCACCAGTAATCAATTTCTTCCCACACTCGTTACAGCAAACCTGTGCAACGGCAGCGTAGATTCGATTTGTCGGCCAAATTTTTTGGTAGGGGAGGAACATACACACGATCTTTAATGAAATCCTAGAGAAAGAAATCCAGTGGTGTCAAGTCTGCGGAGTAAGGTGGTTAATCCACCGATATTGGAAGCAATTTTTTTTTTACAACAAACGGCCTTTAATAAGTTTATTATAGGTATAACAGTTGAAACTGATTGTTGCAGGGAATTATCTGTATACACATTTGAATAAATAAAAAAAATTGCCAGCAGTGATATTCGATCCAGAGACATCGGGCTAATGAGGCAGAAAATTTGCTCGCTGCGCCACGCGCCATTTTAAATTTCCGTAACGTACAAAGTATTTGATCACAACGCCATATTTCAATGCCGATTTTCTATACAGAGGCGAAGAACCGTATGCTACTGTTTTTCCACATTACATCTCTGGCAATCATCTTTTTTTGTAGCACGCAGTATGAATTGAATCTGAATTTTACAATTGGCGGCCTTCCATTGTGAGTAAAACCGTTAACTTTGGTGGAAGTAATATCCAGCTGGCGCCTATAAAGATCTGTAGTCACAGTCGAGGAATATTGATACACACAAACGTAAACACCAGCGTCCGATCTTTTTAAAGAAGCGCCAAACAATTAAAATGGAATTGTGGAAAGCAAGATCTGAGTCAGACTATTGGCTGAGTCCTGCGAGCACGCGCAATTGCGGAACTTGGAGCATTACTACTTGTCTGCCCTAATTAACATAAACCAAGTTCGATATCGGAGCTAATAAAACCGAGAGGACAGAACCCAAGCAAAGATAATACAGAACAGGTACCAGGAGTATTAAGGTAAGATTTAGGATTGGGACGTGAGGAGAAACCAAGGAGTATGAACACATTATATGTTTGAATTTATAGCTCAGGGATATGTAAAATAATCAGGGATTGAATAATTTACGAAGCAAAGTATTATGGAGGAATGAATACATTTGTTAAAACCTATTGTTTTCCGCTGCTAACCCATCATTAATTCCTAATCTATCTATAGTAAGATCACTTGCATCACTTTGAGATCACATTGCACTCTGTTTGGCTGATAAGCGAGTGAAATCGATTAAAATACGTTGCCGCGAGTCAGACAATTCTGCCAAATTAGCCGTTTGTTTCATTTACTATAAGAGAGATGCAAATTACAATTTAAATTCAAAGTACCCTCGTAGTTACCGCCGCTTGTGGATAAGCTTACTGCTATTCTTTTCATGGCCTTAGCTCAAGAGGGGATAGTCTGTGTTAAGCGGATATGTCGACTGAGCAAAGAAAATAACATAAAACCACGCTGTCAGCTCTTTGCCAGTTCAACAAAAGATAAAATTTCTTAAGGCATTCCCCATTAAATAGGAATAACATTGGTCAGCAGATTCTAGTGCTACTATCTCACCGTTCCCTACAAAGTACTCGCTTCTTCTTCTTTTCGTGTCGATAACAGCTTCAAATATGAGACAGTTTTTCCGCCAATGCGATGGCTTTGTCAGTAGCTGACCTGCTACTTTTATGATTGTTCCTTCTAAGCTACTGGATTAATATAGAGATAATGCAGGCAGCTTCATGACAGTGGTGGTGTTTCATGGTGGTTAACTTAGCAACATGTCTTATATTTTTCATAATATTACTCCCTCACCTTGAATGTATCACTTGTCCGTAAGAAGCAATTCTTTTACTAACAAAAAATAGAGGGGTGGGGAGATGGCTGTTCCATAAGTCTGAATAAAGGTTTACATAGGGCCAACTGATATACTAACGATATTTTAGGCACCCGCCAATCCTTCCAAAACCATAAACAAATTTGTAAACAGTAACATCAGTCTGTGATTAATGTTATACAACTTTATAACTGTATAGAATTCGGAGAGAGGAAAGGCAACATTGATAACTATTACGGCAAGGCTTTTAATTTTGTATTGTAATATTTTATATGTCGTTCAAAAGACTAAATATGCTGGGCGTTTTATCAAGTATAGAATTCAGGAGATTAAATAGTTCCAAGAAATACATCAATTAAGCTCAATTGACAATATACCTAACGTTTTCCCGACGACAGACAAGGAAAATATCTGATGTACTTAAAGATCTGTCACGCACATGTTCGGATAACCGATGACATCCGAATATATTTCCACATGTAGTGTATCGGCTGTGAGCAGCCACATTCCAATAATATTGAAGCTGGACATGTAGGATAACGGTGGTGGCTACATTCAGCAGTGTGTGGGTTCCGCAATGGAAAGGACTGTGCACGGAGTCACGTGATTGCAAGGTGAGCGTAGATTCGTTCATGATCCTGCCTGGAGGAGGCTAGTTCTTGAGGTTTTGGTTTAAGTGGGTTTGCACGGTTCACTTTTCGCAATCACTCAGGACGAATCACTCGCAGTGAAAGTGAAGGTGAATTCACTTTTCGTTTACATGTATCATCACAAATGAACCATTCAATTCACTTCAAAATGGCGACATACAAACTAGTGCGTGTTGGAGTGGATTTAATTTTCAGAAACCTTGTCTAAGGAATTAAAAGTTACATCGTTCAAAACGTTAATTGGTAGGCGAGAAATTGGAGCTTGCGGCGCGTTAGAATGGGTATTGCAGGACAAAATGGCATTTAAAAATCATCTTCGAATGTGTGAATCACAAAGAATTACTATCAAAACGCTTACCGTTAATTACAAGACAGGACACTAATGAGAAAATGTCTTCCGGTTAAACTGAAGCTAGAAACTACTCTCAGGTTTCTTGCAACCAGTAACTGCTTTGAAACACATTGACGTAGAAGCACAATTTACACATCTTTCTGGTTTTAAAACTTTAGTTAATTCGCTAGAACACCTGGTTCGTAAAGTTTTAATTTTGTCAAAAATGGGAGATTCAATTTTTTAATCATGTCCTCCGTAGCCCTATCACTTACGTTTTTATTTTTATTACCTTCAAATTCTGTTTTCTATAAACACTGGTTGTGATGGAAACATTTAAAAAATGAAATGTTTCTTCTTCCTATTTAAAAACCATTATGTCTTGAAAACAACGACAGTCAGAAACAAACAATTGCGACCGATCCAGCGGGAGGTTTCACTTCGATATTTTGACTGTTTACACGCGTCACTCTTGATGATTCATCGGAGTGAAACACCAAAAGTGAACAAAAACTTGAACCCGAGCCAACTTCTTTCATCCGTCATCTTGGATGATCACTTTGGATGATTCTCTGTTTACACAGTTCACTTTCCTTTCACAGTGAGTGATTAATCCGGAGAGATTGCGAAAAGTGAACCGTGTAAACCCGCCTTTAACTTGTGTTTCATGGTGGGAGTCGAGTTGACGTGTTGGAGCAGTGGTCTCCGACATCGTACGAGCTCGTATGGAGTGAAGACATCACGTGGCTCACTCCAAGCAGCGCGACGGACATCGTCTCTTCTAAATGGTGTAAACTACAGTTGTGATCACCACAAATGACACTCGTATTGATTAAGCCTCGAGAAATCTCGTTACTCTCACTGAGTGCAGTAAATGTGTATAAGAATCCTGAGAAAATTTAAAAATAACCCTCTATTTGATTTGTTGATAGTTTGTTTTAATTTGTTTGTATAACGTTGCTAAGAATAAAACTTTGTGGTAAATGTAAAACTATGTCAAAACGTATGCATAACTGCGTTGATAATTTACAAAGTAATATCCCGATACCCTCGCAATCATTAATTTCCATGATTGATAAATTTATTTATAACAATTTATGTAGAATATAAGGTATTTAATTTATAACGAGAGGGGGATACTGTCGGATATTTATGTTGTACTTTATGTTGTCTTAGCTCGTATTTTCTACTTATTTATTTCGTAGTCGTAGTAAAAATATCTGTTTAATTATTTAATGTAATTTCTTCTGAAGTTTTCTAGCTTCGCCAATAACCAATGAACTTATATGATTTGATTCCTTTTTATTTATTATGTCATAACATCTTTAATCATCCCAAGTTATACAGGTTCTTTTCCGCAAGCAACTTTAAATTCAAAACGAACACGACAAGGTCTCACCAAGTTCGTCGGTCCTGAGCTATCTTTCATCTGTTTATCTAAACGTTACCCTTAACTACCAATTTTCTCTAAGAGTAATTATTATAGTTATTCATCTCCGTTATACCACATCCCTCGCATCATTAATTTCCATGATTGATAAATTTATTTATAATAATTTATGTAGAATATAAGGTATTTAATTTATAACGAGAGGGGGATACCTCACACTCTATTCTCAGCACAGTCGTGCAAGTATCACATAATATATCAGTCTCATAAAAGTCTTAGGTTTGCTGATGATAGTTTTATGTAAAAAATAAATAAGGAAATGGTAATCGTTATTCGTTTCTGATATCACACTTTTCTTAAAAACTTTTCCAGAACAATAAAAAATTGTGTTCTTAACGTAAAATTTTTGTTTTCTTAATTTCCTTCAACCTAGACTGTTCCTTTTCCACCCCCTTACGACCTCCTTTTAACAACATTTCTATTGACTAAGGCTTCTTCATAGCAAAAATGCCTCCCAGCGCGGTGATAGTCGCGCTTATGTCAGGCAGTTCAGACATTCTTTTAAAGTAGTACGTACAGAATTAATCAGAAGAGTCTTTTTGGTTGGTGTTTGATCTTAGTAATCTATTAATTAAAAGGAAATGAGAAACCAAACTATTAATTATAAAATGCAGAAATTTATTAAAACTGAATGTATTTGTTGGATAAGGAATTATTTTTACACAAGTCAGTAGTTTAATAGCTTCCACATTTCCGAAATCAATATTGTTGGAATTGCATCTCATTCGACATTATGTCCCATGGCATTTTAATGTTTGATTCCACAAAAGAGAAAAAAAATATTTCTAGCAATACATTAGCATCGAATCACATAGTTCATCATTAAATAAACGTTTATTTTCAATAATTCACATTTTGTGTGTGTGATCAATTTATCATTAAAGCTTGACAGTGACAAATGATCGAAAAATAAGAATAGATTCAGTTTAATATGCGTACGGTATGGTATTAATCAAATCAGGCGGTAATCATTACATCACAATATCAAATTTCCTTCCATGAAATTCAGTTTAATCACGGAATTATTATGATCTTGAAATTATTTTTGATGTAGTTGTGGCACCATTGTTTTTGGAAAGTGAAATCTGGATGTACGGTATACTTATAAATATTATCATTGTATTTATGCTGAAAATATTTAGAAATTGATAATTGAGTTGGTAAGTATACTTCTGTGTAAAATTTAAATTCAAAAGAAATCCTGTAATTAAACCACTAAAGTGAATCAATATGGCTGCACTTTTACACATTTTCAACACATCTAATAGCGAAAGGAAACCCTGCACCGTTATGATATTAATTTTTTTTAAAAGTGTTTATGCACTAGTTTTGAGAATATGTCGTTGTACTGAGACCGTCGGATAATACTAATATTCTTCGTATTAGCAAGGATAAAATTTCAACTATTCGTCCGTTTCATTTAAGAAATAGACGCCTCTCCGTCAAGAAAGAAAAAAGTTGTGGGAAGCTAACTTGGCTTGGAGACATCGACTTATCTCAATCAAGTTGGCGTTAGATGCAGAGGTTGGAGAGGACCCAAAACCACTCAAACAACTTCTTTCCACACCCGCAGCGACAGAGAGCACTTCTTACGGGATCTGAGAAAACAAACTGTAAGCTGTGGAGTGTAGCATCCCTGATATCTACGTTTATCACAAAACCTAAAGGTTTCTATTTTCCCTCGACCGAATAGGTAGCCACAAACTTACACCGCGAACAATCGAGAGCTCAGATGAGTTCGCGTTGCTGATGAACTATCACGGATGTAGGTTACGAATCTCCATGAAGCGTTGCTGCCATGACAGCGTAACATTCTGGAAGCAACAAAGAAATTCATTTTTATTGGTTAATCTTCTTGATCGTAACTGTTGTAATTTTTTTTTTTTTATCCTGCCACAAATCGGAACTTCGTACTTGGGTCTGAAATAATAACATCAGTAACATGTGTAACATAGCAGCTCATTAGAAATAAGTAAAATTATATATTTACACTGGTAAGGGGAGTAATATTGGTAAATTAAAAGTTTAAAGAATTTATAAAAAAAAGAATAACAAGTCTAATAAATATTGTTTGCTCAGAAATATTTAAAAAGATATGATCTCTGAAGAAAAAAAAAAAAGAATAAGAAGAGAATTGTTGCTAGTGCTGGCGAGAAAACAGAATGATCTAGCAGCACATTGAGTTTTGAAATAATAAAAGTTGTATTATGAGAAATTTCGAACATCATACGTATTAGCGTAAAATAAATGGATTAAATCTTGAGTAGAAACGAACCTACGTATCTTTGGATCAAGGTTGCCACAAACATGGTCGTTGTTGCTAAGAGAGAACTTTTAGACGAACAGACGAAATAAATAAATTGACCAAGATTATAATCAAAATTCAGTCTACAAAATTCATTTATTTCAAATGGCAACCAACATATTTTATGTGACACATGCCGCATAATATTAGTTTCAATCCGACTCCAGGACGCATAAATCACGATAGCTGCAGAACTACTTTCATACCCAAGAAGTAATGATGGCGCGCTCATGAAAACAACTTAAATTATTTCTAAAAAACTTAAATGCCAGTTATCATTCTGTCCTAGACTAAATCTGAATCTAACATTGCTGCTCGAAACGAAAACTTTTGTTTAAATATCTATAACGAAAACATCTACATCGGACGAATATAAATAAACAAAATGCAACTAATAACTAACATGTCAATTCAAATACAATGCATACTCTTCTTTCAGTGTTCTGGCTATTTATTTATTTCCGGTTGTTTAATTATATTGAATTGTGGGATACCCTATTGCTGTTAAAGATAATCATCATATTTAAAAAATACTTTTAACCTTTTTTTTCACATCTCTACAATAGAGTGTGTTTTTAGTATTTTTTTAAAAAAACTATAATTTTATTTTTAAATTTCTAGTTCATATTTCCACAAAAGCGAATTCTTTTCTATATTTTATTATTTTTTCCTTAGTCTTAAACAGAAAGAGGATGAAAGTAATGAGGACACTCGAGTCCTACCTAGCATTTCATGAGTGCAACGAACTTAAGATTTTTTCCATTGATGTTGGCGAAATCTAACGATTTCATCTAACGCGTTAACATTACATGGAACTCTCCCTATTATCTTGGAGCAATCAAATTCTTCTATTTAGAGCCGTTCAGTGATTTTACGCGAGTGATAGCTACATAAGCCTGTCCGGCAACGAAGAGAGTAATTCATCGAAATGTAGGCAGACTTTATTGAAGATATGTAGCTATTTTGAATGTCATGTTTTATTTCAGTAGACAGCTGCTTCTGAAGAATGTGCCGAGGCGAACGCCTGTGTGTTTGCAACCAGGTAATCACTGGTGCCAACTGCATAGCAAACAGGCGACTACTTGCTGCGTTGGGAATTTTTTTATTATTATTATTATTATTTGAAAGTGATAAGAATACTAGGACGTAGCTATGAAATTATTGTACCTACTGTCATCGTTTCTTAATATGTTTGTGTTTGCAAAATTTAAAATAATTAGAAGTAGGTGAAGAATTGAATTGATAGATTCGAATTACATTCATATATACATACAGGTGGAGCTAATAAATGCAATAACAAAGTAAGCAAATAAAATATGCAAATTTACTATCTTTGTCGTTTGAGTTTTAACCTCCAGAAAAAAAAAAAGATTGCAACTTGTGAAGTCCCGATGTCTCGGACTCGAAGATAGTAGTTTCATCTCCATTCTTGCAAACATCTGATGACAGACATTGTTCTGTTCTGGTATTATATAGACATGCTCGTAACTGTAGTCATTTTGAACTTTTCTTAAGTGGTGAGAGTTTACAATCACGATCGGTTATTAGCTGCAAACATAGAACAGTTTTTAAGCTAATGTTTTTGAAACATACTGTATTTGCGCTGGTGACAGCTTAATTGGACGTAATGGCGCCGCCATACCTGTGGCTGCGGCGAGGGAGATACAGCGGCAGTTCCTCAGCCGGGTGATTGGCACTGCGAAGGCAAACATTCCCACCCGCCCGTCTCGCAGCATAGTTGGCCGTGCAACTCCGCCAGGTCGTGGTAATTGGAATTCCCGAGCCAGCGTGTAGCCGGATTTCCGGAGCTCCTTTCTCCCACGCAGCTGCTGCCAGACGAGGTACTTTGTGGCCTCGCTGCTACCAATCAGGCCCTTGGCCTTTCCTCCCCCCTCCCTTTCTCACGCCACCAACGTCACACCTCGTCGACAAATATCCAACGCTGCACCGAGTGTACTTGTTGTTTTACCTCTGACGCAGAACAACTAAATGAGGAAAAAACCGCAGTTCCGATTATTTACTAATTAATTTGTATTGTAATGAGCTCTTTGGTGGGAGTTATTTTTTTTACTTAACATACTGAGCTGGACGTCAAATTGCTAAAATTTTGGCATTGATAACAACTATTTATAAGTTTTAACCCACATGACACATCATTTACGAACATCAAAATATAAACGAAAAGAGTTTTAAATATTTGTTTGAGTGTTACAAGAGGCAGCAATACCGCAAACGCGGACTATTAATTTTGTGACTAGCACCATCATCATTACTATGGCCAGAGTAAGCATACAGCAGGTTATAAAAGGCAACAGTCCAGCAGACTAGGACTATTAATTTGGAGACTAACACCATTACTATTGCCGGAGTAAGCACCTTCCTATAGCCGTGGCGAGGGAAATTTGCGGGTAAGTGCAATCGCGCTGTTGCCGCACTTCGGAACATTCTCGCGTAGCGCTCCCCTCTCTGACACTAGGAAATGGCAACGCTGAGCGTCCTGTGTTGCCTAGTACCAGCGGCAATCCAGAAACCATTATTACAAAACTATCAGGTGAATTTAACTGTTAAGTGTACGATTTGGTAACGGTGCGTTTGAAGTCGCCCGCCAATACTTCTGGGCACAGCTATAGTTGTTGCGGCACACGTGTTGGTTGCACATCTCAATTGTTTTATCGATTTTACCGGAATGTCGTCTAAGCGGTCTAGCTTTAGATAGGATTTCTGTAAAAAAAAAAAATCTACTGCAGTTTTAAACGACGTAACTACGATGTTCTGTTTTTTTTTTTTTTTTTTGTTTGGGTTTTTTTAGGATGCGCTAAACCGATGACTTTTTTGCAAGTGAACGCAATCTAACTCCAGATTTGCCGCTGTTCGTCAGCCACTAGGCGTGCGCCCTGTATAATTTTAGACTTTTTAGAAAAGTAAAAGCTCGTCACTGCTATAGCCATCTCACGTTCTTATGAATTGTTCACTCTGATAATTATTCACGCAAATTACTTCATTTTCTGCTCTATGACTACTATGATCTTTTTGAATCTTCTTTCTAAATATGTGATCGGATTTAAAAGTTTAGTTTGTTGAGTAATTAAGTGTATCGCAAGATATATATATTATTTCTAAAAAGTGTTTTTTTGTAACGATCATCTTTATCCCTTCATACGTAACCAAAATCGATAAATGAAGTATCATTTTAAGAATTAATTTCTGCTCTTTGATGACGTCATTAATTTATAAAGGAGTTTTTCGAAATTCAACTAGTCAGTGGAAAATTATGAATAATCAAGGTGATGGGTATGTGATAGTTCAAACTTCTAGCCTTCACGGGCGTCGATAATGAGTAATCGAATTATCGCTAGATACCAACACTAAATATCACAGACATATTTTGACACAGTGTGTGTGTTTTCTAAAGTAAGGAACTTTACTGATGTTTCTGTTAGGGAAACATTTCATCTCTTCTAATTGTTTCATAAGACGCTTTAAGTGTTTTGCTAAGTACTGTACATATTTCAGTTGACAAATAAGCTATTCCTTTTATTCTACTATGTAGCGCCATATCATCTGCGAATTTTTCGCACGGTGGTGAACAGTAAAATATTATCTGTAATTGTACAGTAATAGTAATAATAAATAATTATTTAATGACGGGGAGATGTCAAACCAGATGTTAGCAACAAGTGATATATCTTCTCTGTAAATGGAATGCACGAGCTTCATTATATCAATTTCCGTAATCTCAATTAACTACGGATATTTTTCAGTAGAGTGCTAAAATTTTATTTTCTGCTTCAAAAACTAGCTAAGTGAAAAATTTACAAGTGCCATATAGTGTGGGATATTTTCTGTGGCTATTTTCTCTTTCTTCTCACTACTTCCCGTGACTTTAAAGAACTAACAAACGAGCATTCTTTATCACTGTTCTGTTTTTATTTCAGAGATTCCACCCTCGTTATGACGCTGTTCATTAATACACACTGTTCCGCATAGTAATAAAGACCACTTAAAAAGTAACTTCATGTACTATCCCACGGGCATATTTCACAGCTTAATGGTTTCACGCGCGCTCTAGTGCGCAGAGTAAAAGTACTTGCACTTTACTGTCCCCTCATAACTTACATCAGAAACTGTCTATTCAGAATTTTATTGCGACTAAAGCGAACTAATGCTTACCTCTTATTATCTATCCCCAGCGGTGCTGTATAATTCACTCTAGTAGCTTTTCTGGTACTTTCATTGTCCAAAGGAAAGAAGTTTTATCGTCCTCCGGCAACTACTACTAATAAATAGGCTCTTGCCAAGTTTATAAAGGTTCTTAAATTAAATACCGTCAGCTAATAGCTGTTTTTTGGTTTTGTTAACGTTACGTCTTTCACCCTTACGGTGTCAGACATCATCAATGGCCGTAAACATGAACGTTATTTATTAATATGCCATAATTCCATTATCTGTAATCATTGTGTTCGTATGAAACAGGTCTAGTTGTTCCACAATCATTAAAGTGTATGTTCTAGTACGCCAATATTATAACTGTTCTCCTTTTTCTAGTAGGCCTCTTTTATCTTCCTTTTTTTTTTGTCTCTCTTATTTGTTTTCTGAAGTTGTTGCAAAACAAAAATTAATGGCCTCCCTATTTCTCTCACTCCGCTGACTGATACATTGTGTCTTATTGTTTCAACCACTCCTTCTTCATCCATTCTGTCTATGTCTTCATTCCAATACTTGCTTCTTTCTGTTACCAGTCTGTTTATCGTTTGCACTTTATATAAAAACCTTACATCACTATCCCATGCCCTATCTATTTTTTTTCCTGTTATTGATTTCAATATTTTAATTTCTCTCTTTTCGAATAGCTCTTTTGTTTTTATAGTGTCAGTCCTGGTGTCACATCACAGTAGACTGGCCCCCTTCAGTTTTTTATTTATTAAATTTATGCTATGCCAATTATCGAATGCTGTGTGCATCGGTGACTTGCGAGACTGACAATCGATTAGTCGATCAGTGGTGTGGAGTTGAGGCTGGCGGAAGAATGTCGTTGGTAACATGCCTCCGGTTTTGTTGTAGCTCGGTGTAAGTCATGGCCGAAAAAATTAAAAAGTTATTTGTATTAAAGTGTTTAGGTCCCCGTGAGATACTAATTACGGGCTACTGCGTCGGTAAACGGATCACTGACAGAAGGAAACTACGAGATTACGTGGCGGAGTGTTGGTATGAACAGCTACATGAAAGTGATTAATGTATTGCTTTTCACTCTTAAGAACTTGCATCTTCGGATTACAGTTACTACCAGTAATTTTACTTGTATATACTTTAATTTTTTTTTCGGTTGGTGGCCGGGTACATTTGTGCAGTACAAAAAATTTGAATAAATTTTTGGCTTGTGGTCTGCATATACGAGGTGTTCTTTGAAGAAACTTTTCGTTATGTATACATATGTATTGATTTGTACCCTAGCCAGCCAATGGTGGCGGCAGAAATTTAATTAACTAAATGAAGTCTGATCGTCCTTACACTAGGTGGTCGATTCAAACTTTAATAGTGACACTATATTGTCGTCACGTATCAATGTAATATTAATCCGACTTGGCAATAATATTTTTTTGGTTGTATTCCGTCACTGGCTTCTGTCCCGTATGTTTTACTGTGACTTTATTCAATAGATAATTTTCCATTGCTGTCGTCAGTCATTATTTTAATGCAGGTATGGTGGTTCAATGGTTAAAGTGGTTGATTTCAAAATCTCAGACTCCGGTCCAGGTTTCAAATCCCGGTGGCGCCATGAATTTTTATGAGTTGTGTTTGATCAGATGCACTACGCCAGAACATTCTGTGGCTCGGATTTCAGGTTAAAGTGTCGGGATGGTCCAATCAACCTTCAGATTGTGGACTAACATAGTTTTTTAGTTAGAGATGTTTTAAGTTGCCTTAATTGCTTGATTTTTTACTTATTAGTACAATTTTATAGTTAGTTCAGTTCATCAGTAACTGTATTGGCTGACTCGTACTAAGATTTCTCAGTTTATATCTTACAATTGTTCTATTTAGTGCAGTTTCACTACTTCACTATTTTTGTGCTGCAATCATCAGACATTTGCCACTAGTATTATATAATTACACACAGATCCATCTGTAATGTACTAGACTGTATCAATATACTGAACATGCTACGGATAGGTTCACGTAGGTATTATTTACATGTCGTAATCTAGCTTTACTACGTTACATTTCAACATAGCAAACTTTAACGTGATTCCACAAACAAACCTTGCAGATTTTGTTAAAGTTAAGTGTGGAAATAAAACAACGAGGCCAAAGTTTAAGCCCATTATGTAGACGAGTCCAAAAAAAGTAAATGGGTTCTCGTATTTTGGCGAAACAACTTTTAAAACTTAGCAGAGTAAGGGCGTTAGTTTCCTCAGCGGTTCGTTTATTTCAGATTTCGTTGGAACTTCCTGACACGTTGCAGTTTACAACTTCGTAGTGCAGTTCCTGCTGATGATATTTCTACCCAACTACTTCCGTGAGCCTAAGTTTGTCCAGAAGAGTATGGTAGCAGAGGGTAAATTCTCTTATTTAATGAATAGAAATTTTTTTTTTTTTTTTTTGTAAAAACGTTACGACTTCGGTGTTAGGTGAACGGTTTTTCAAAAGTCTAATTATGCGATACATGTTACAGCTCTCCTAAGATAACTTGGTAGAGAAAGCAGATATATAAACAAATTATAGCAAAAATCTGTTTATATATGGAGAAAATAAGAGAACAGATTACACATGACATTCACTCTTTATAACCTGACAGAATTGTACTTAGATCACAAAATATTCCAGTAATTCTTACGAAAAATGGGTAAAACAAACCATTTTGTAATAACAGATATTTTCCAAACATTACAAAGGATTTTTTTTTTAACTGCTTTACGTCTCTCAACAGCGAGGTCTTTAGAGACGGGAAAGGATGGGGGGCAAGGAATGGGAAGGAATTCGGCCATGGCCTTTTTGAAGGAAGCATCCCGGCATTTGCCTGGAGTGATTTGGGAAACCATGGAAAACCCAAATCTGGATGCCCGGACGGGGATTCGAACCGCCGTCCTCCCGAATGCGAGGCGAGAACGCTAACCGTTACACCGCCACGCTCGGTATTACAAAGGATTAGCTTCATACTCAAAATCAGAATTCACTGATAACGAAAAATTTTGATAAAATTGTGCTTAATACCAGCATCAGAATTTCATGGAAACATTATGAATAAAACATACCTCAAGCTGAATTCAGAATGCTTCAATAATAATTTGATATGGTCCAAAAACTACGAGTTGCAATACTGATCAGTGAATATACCGTGGAAACGACTGACAATTTGCAGTTTCTTATAACACGACAGGCAAACTATTGTGTCTGTTTTAAAATTTGGAGACTCCCTATTTCCGATGTCAACTAAAGCTGGTTTAAAAAAATAATAATAGCTGAGTAATATTGGTGAATTAGTGTTTGACATATTTTTGTTTAAATGTCAAGCCGAACGTCTTTGAGCACATTTGCGACAAACATTTTATCCATTTTCATATTCTAGAGAATTTTAATAACTATTGGAGCACCTTATTCGATATGTTTCGAGCAGAGACATCTATTTTTTCTTTTATTTATTACCTTTCATAAGAATCAATTAGTTCTTCTCGAATTTGGTAAAAAGTTTTGCCTTGTTGTTTAGGATTGCAGTAAAAATGAAACTATAGCGCCTTAATGGTAGTTAACTGTAACATATAGTAGCTCTTATGAAACTAGTAATAATAATTATCTAATTTTGCTGTCTTTGGTGTCACTGATTTCACTCCTTACTGAATAGTTTATGGATAATATCAAGAATCTGTAATGAAAATTTTTAATTTTAGATGCATTATTTTTACGAATTCTCTCTATGGCTCTAAAAACCAACACTATTTATTAAATCTCCAGTGAGTCCCCTGCAACTTCCTCATATTTTGAAACTCCAGCTCTGAAAGTTCTCTGCAACTGTTTTAGCCGACCGAATCCCGTTTAGTAGCAATCGGGTTAAGGCAGTGATCAGCCGGCACAGTGTTCTGCACCCGCCTGCCATCTCGTGCCCAGCAGAACGTTCTAACACTAGCCCGGCAAATTGAAAGGGTCCTTCAATTCAAAACACACATACAGCTTTAAGATAATGCTTAAAATCTCTGGATTACTCTGTTTGGAGCCACTTCCTGTGTTGTTTCAAAAGGCAAAGTATTTGAACTTGAAATACACTTTATTATTATTTGTTTATGTCTTTACGCCTCATCGATGTCGAGGTCATTAGAGATGGGAAAGGACTGCGAAAAGGAATTCGGCCATGGCTTATTGAAGGAAGCATCCCGGCATTCGCCTGGAGTGATTTGGGGAAACCATGGAAAACCCAAATCTGGATGCCCGGACGGGGATTCGAACCCGCATACCTGCCGAATGCTAGGCTAGAACGTTACCTTTATTATTATTATTATTATTGTTATTAGAGAGCACCGCTATCCTTATGCAAATGAATAATTTTAATATGGCTTAGAAATTATAACTGATATGAGACAGTAATTTCAGTTTCAGTATCATTGGAATTTTGTGACATTTGTAACTGAAGACCACATCATATATATTCATTTTGTATATCAGCTACTGTTTCACTGGTTCTTCATCTCTTATGGTTATCTCGACTGATTTTAAGCAGTTTTCCATATCTTCCCATCCTTAACTAATCTCCTTTTTTTAACATACCCTTTACAAACTATGTTTTCAGTTATCAGCTTCATATGTTCTAATACACTTATTCCATTCGACTTTCCCCTCACTAACCAACCAGATAGATCCGTGTGACATAGTGTCCTTTCCATTCTTTCTTTAAGGTTGTATCATAAACCTATATACCTGTATTCTGTACTGAACCCTTCCAATTTTTGAATATTTTGCCTCGTTCAATTACAATACAAGCATTTTCAAGGTTACAAAAGCCATAAATGTATTCTTTCACTCTTAACATAAACGGAATTTGAAGAATACCTTCTCTAGTAGTTCAATTTTCACTAAACAAAATTTTAACTTCATGTAATATCTGTTAGCACCTTCTTATGGATACGATGCAAATAAGTAACATCAAAGATTTCGATACCAAACTGGGCAGTAACGATCGGGTTTGGTATTTTTGAAAACATGGCAATGGCTAATTTTCTTCCAGTTCCCTGCCTACAATCCACTGTCAACTCTAATGACCTCAACATCAGCGAATCGTAAAGCCCAAATACAGTAAAAATATCAAATTTACGATCCGATCGTTTTTTTTCGGCAGAGTGCAAATGATGCCTTCATTAAATTGGAATCTTTTGACATCCGTGTTAATAATCTACCATTCCTTCTACCCCTAGAGACTTGACCTATAATGACTAATTCCCGTCTACTAATGCAGACTTATTCAATGTAAATATTTCAAAGGCTAGTCAAATTCCGCCCTGGATAATAGTTATGTTACTACATCATTATCACCACAATTTTAAGACAATCAATACATCTAATATTAATACACCATGTTTTTCCCCAAAATTATTTTTCTTTTCGTGCACGCCGGATCAGCTGTATCCCTGTAACCATTTCTTTCGATACTGTTTCGCATATTTTCATTTTATATCTATTTTCGTTCTTCATCCTGAGGATTAATATTTTTCTCATCTGATCCTTTAAATATTGGTCCGATTCTTTGTAAGCTCGTTACCAGTCTCAAATTTTTATCCCTTCATTGTAGTTAATTCTTATTTGATAGGATTTTCTTCGTACTTTCTTTGTACTCTCACATTTACGGTTGCTGAAAAATCTTGTGATTAAGGAATCACTCTTGAGTGATTCCTTAATTGTTGATATGTTTTGATGCTTTATTTTGACGGATAGAATATTTTCCATCAAGAGTACTTTAAAGTCCATAATTTGATTCCTGTCTTTTTAAATAATAATATCACCACTTGGTTTTGTACCTTTTATAGTAGTCTTTTATGAATATTAAATAATTTACCTTGGTTTCCCGGTACACATTAGCAAAAATATTGAAGAGCTACTAACCCAGTTCGTAACCATTCCTTAACTTCTTCCATTCTTCTTCATCTTCACTACAGTGATCCAATTAACAATGTCATTCATTTTTTCTTAGTACTTTAAGTACTTGATTATCTCTTTAGTTTCGCCATTTATTTTTGAAGTTTCATCAAATAAAGAACAGGAAGACTATGCTGAAAAAATAAGCAATAGCTCACAACTCAGTTAAAATTTTGTCTGTAGGATGGCATAAGGGGGAAAAAACTATGACATTCGAAAACCACGTTAATGCTTTATTGTTAACTAGTCCTTCCCACATCTGCTGAAGCTGTGTGTTTGTAACAAGAGCGACCTGATGGCTCAGTGTTTAAGGCATCTATCTGAATGGAGATCGAAACGTCTCTGGTTCGAATCTCTGTCTCGGTGAGGATTACCATTGGCCCTAAACTGACCACAACATGCTGTGTAGTGTGAAGTAGGCCATAATGCTTCCGCAGGTAGCCTGTGGGTAAACTATAGGCCCCCATAGGCGGTAGGATTGCCGAATTAAGGTAGGCCGCTGACAGGGACTGATTGCGCAGCCGATAAGAAACCTTGTCTCTAGGTCATAAGGACAACACGAGCCTGTATCAAGTGAATTTATTATATATATATATATATATATATATATATATATATATAATATATATAGTTTAATGACACGCCAATGCAATTGAGTTTCATTTTATTTTTTGTGTCGTACACGTTTCACTATATTCCATAGCATCATCAGCGACATATTGAC
>JARYHS010012519.1:169472643-169576518 GCA_031002005.1 Vandiemenella viatica
CAAAACGAGCGCCAAATCCGATCAGTGTTCGGGACTATTGGCATGCAGATGCGGACGACTCTGGAGGACTGCTGAGGACTGCAGGACCGACCAGGACACCGCATCCCAACGATTGTTACTGCTTCGAGTTGTTCCACCTGCCTGAGTTCACGTAACTAAGTTATCCTACAATATCGTTAGATAAATCCAGTTGTTTTCCCAGATACAGCAGAATATCCGTTGTTAGTTTTTACCATTGTCGAGAGGAAATTACGAGTTAATAGAGGTCAAACATAATAGTAGACCGCGCTATATTGGTAAAATTTGGAATAATAACGACTGAAGAACCAAATTGACCATTCTCTGCTTGTAGAATGGCAAGGGATCAATTCCTTATCCAACCTGTAAAGATAGTTTTCCACGGCTCTCGGAAACTATATATGGCATACTGTCAAGGCCAGGTAGATGTATTTCTGGTTCCTGCATAATACCATACGTCTTTGCGCTTTGTAGGTACCGAGTCCTTCAGAATGGCAGGTTCGAATGGTAACCAAGGGGGTTTGTAATTGTGCAGTCTCATAGTCTTTGGTTGTAACGATCTGGCCTTCGAAGAGCATTAACTTCAGAAAACCATTAACGTTACTGGATTGTTCACTAATAAAAGTAGGCCACGTGCAATGTTTTTGGATTCTTTTTATTTTCCTGAACATTTCATTAATTTTGTACAAACTTCATTAACTGTATCTTTTTAATTCTGTTAAGTGGAATTTGTTTAGTATTGGCTTAATACTAGAAATAGTTGCGTTTGCGAATCTTGTATTTGCCCTTGAAATTATGCGACAAATCATGATATATTTATTTTAATGTCTACTATCGCAGCATGTAGCATTCAAGCAGGATATTGCAGTTGTTCATATCATACACAGGTTGTTACACAATTCGCGTCAACCATTTTATATTTTCCTAACAAGTCGCTCGAATCCCCGTTCGAGCATCCAGATTTTGGTTTTCCATGGTTTCCCAAAATAACTCCAGGCGAATGCCGGGATGCTTCCTTCAAAAAGGTCATTGCCGAATTCCTTCCCGATCCGTGTTCCCAGTCCCATCCCGCCTCTAATGACTTTAGCCGTCGACGAGGCGTAAAGCAATAAGTAAAAAAAGAAAAAAAGAAGTCGCAAAACTCGTGATTTTGGTTTTGCACCAAAATTACTCCAGCCAAATGTCGGGAAGATTCCTACAAAAAACACGTCCGACTTACTTCCTGTTACTTGGCCCCAGTAATCTCCCGCCTTAATGACGTTGTAAACGAGCCGTAAGGGCAAAACAAAAATTTGAATTAATTCATCTTCGACGTTTTGCTCCAATGCAACCGTGCTATTAAATCGGTAGCTCCTTAAGTGATTTACAGATGATTGAAGCAATTGAGTAGTTTAAATTTCTTTTATTTTCATTGCGGTATTAGAAACTGTTGAAAGTGGTAAAAGTTATTCACAGCTCTTTGTCAATGATAGGTGTAGCACCATATTTACTAATATGTTGTGGGTGTCCTAAAATTTCCCATCCCCACCGACTGTCTTTTAACATAGTTGGTAGAAAAATGACTTTTTCGCAATATGTTATCCAGCCAAATTCTGTCAGCAGTATTTGACAGATGATTTAAAATATATAAACTGATTTTACAGTGTTGCTTTTTTTCTGACGGCTTTCCCAGCTCTTCGACGTCATTGTAGATGGTTGTGGGTTGGAGACACGGTACTGGTAAGAATTAGACCATGGCCTTCTCAAACAACCATATCGGCATTCAAGTGGAGTAATTTCGAGAAACTTGGTTGACTTATGAAACGATCTGTGTTTGGTACGAACAATTGCAATATTCTGCTTGGCGAACCAGATGTTCTGATAACACGCAATAAAATACAGGCTGTGTATTATGATTCGGAGAAAAAGTTCAATAGAAAAGAAGGCATTCGTAAGTGTTATGCGTTGCGTCGGAAATTGACACCTTTACCCGTATATATAATAGAAGCGTAATCGCCGAAAAGTCTGTAAGTTTAAGATATTGAAAAAATTAGTTTGGGACATTATTAATAAGCTAGAGTAATCAAAACCTTTTTTTTTTTTTTTTTTAAATATGTCTTTTTGCTTATAACTTAGGATAAACGGGATTCACACAGAAAATACTGGCATTTTGATGGAATTTCGGCTAAGGCCAAGTCCTCGGTCCTGCGGGTGAAATATGGCATGTTTCATTTCCATGTCATCATCATCAAGGGGTCCACGCACAGTGACAGCCCTCAACGCCTCCCTCTGTTCCGCCATTCTCTTAGTCTCTATATATTTTACATTTATCATTATATCGTCAATAATTTTCTTCCTTCGCCGACCTCTTCATTTCCCTCTGTTTACAATCTCCTCCAGAGCAGTTTTAAGCAGGTATTCATTCCTCAGCACATAATCAATTCAGTTCCTTTTTCTGTTCTTTATTGTATTTATGAGTGACATTTGCTCTCCTACTCGTTCCATGTGACGCCTAAAAATAAAATAAAAATATTTAAATGATTTTTTGATAGTGTTATAAGGTATAGAGGAGGAATCAACTTTTTAAAAAAATCTGTGTATTTGATTTCATGCAAAAACTAATGGTCAGATTTGATGGATTTTTGAGTAACGTACAGGCGAGGCTTCCAGGAGTAAAATAAAGCAGGTTTTGTTTTGATTTGGCTTAGTAATGCTGAGAAATTAAAATAAAGTTGTGATGAAATTAGTATAAACGATGGGAGACTGAAGGCCTCTACCACACAAGAACACCAGTTACCTGTGCTATGTAGTTGCACACAAACAGCAGTGATCTGCGCTAGATAGTTTTGGCTAAAAAGTGAAACATGGGGACACACACGTCTTTGGTCGAAATGCGAAAGTGCACTTTCAACCACCATTTCTCCAACTCTACCATAGCTACTGTCATGCAGCCACCATAGTGCAAGATGGGAGACTCGATGCTACTACCACACATAAACACCAATGGTCTGCGCTATGTAGTTGTGGCAGGAAAGAGAAAAATAAGGACACACAAGTCTATGGTGAAAATATGAAAATGCCCTACATCGACCACCTTTCATCTACCATTTCTCCCACGTTTATCCACCATATCTCCCACACCCACACAGCTATCGGAATTCGGCCAACGTTGTGCACGATAGGAAACTCCATGATGCTACCACAAACACCAGTGATATCTGCTAGGTAGTGGTGGCTGAAAAGTGAGATATAGGAACATGTTTTTTTACTGTTGAAAGTTGAGGCAAAATATAAATCAATATTCCAGTATTATAAGGAAATAGACTTTACTTATGAAAGAAGGTAGAATTCGGCATAAAAATATGTTTTTAATTTTAAATTTATTTTTGTTAAAATATTAAAATCTAAATAACTATAAATTTATTTTTACACCTACGCATCCGCTTCCGCAAAATATCCGCATTCGCGGATGTCAAGCACTGAACATCCGCATCCGTATCCACACAGATGACCTCCTTCACAACCCTACTTCCATCCTATTATTCTTAGGAGTTCAGATAGAGTTTGTTGTGGAGTTCCTTCATAGAAGAATAATTTGCGTTCAGTCAAACACAGGGGCTGCAGGGAGGGTAGTTCTTGATGATATTATCTTGAGAGATTAGCAGTACACGCGAACAAAGTTGTGGTCAACAGCTAGTTTAGACTGTGCCATAGAAAATAGTGTCATACACAAACCTTTGGCTGCGAATTCTTGAGGACGCGGGTTCGAATCCCCGTCCGGGCATCAAGATTTGGGTTTTCCATAGTTTTCTCAAATTACTCCAGGTGAATTCTAGGATGCTTCCTTCAAAAAGACCATTGCCGAATTCCTTCCCTTTCCTTGCACACAGTCCTTTCCTGTCTCTAATGATCTCGACTTCGACGAGGCGTAAAGCCATAAGCATACATAAACCGACGGTGCAGCTTTAAGGCCAAATTAAGTTTACTGCGACGCAAGTGGAGAACTAATTCGTCTGATAAGTAACAGCTTTCGTTAGTTGTCGAACGTCGGTTCTGCTCTTTGCAGCGTCACAAATAACCTTTCCCGAAATGTAAATTATAGATGGCACTGTTTACCTTCCTCGCAGGCGAAGCCGGAAGCTTTAATGCGAAGCTTTCTCTCCAAGCGGCAGGCGGCTCCGAGTTCATTTACTTACCACTCCTCACGACGGCAGATCGAACGAAAGCAGTAATTGTGGGGACTCTTTGGAGAAGCTTCTGCTTTCAAACAGTCCTCTCGGATCAAAGGAGGGGGAAATGGAATCCCGCTGTAAGTGCTTTAACAAGTTTCTGCTTTACGTAATAAATTAATGTTGCACAGTAGTCGTATAGTCCACTCCGCCAGGAGTAAGGTTATTAGATCTGATGCCCCAGCTTTAACAATTCCCTTGGCAAATACTGTGCGAGGTATTTTATTATTCTTCTGAAGCTATATCCAATTTTGGGCGTAGACGACTTAAATGGAAGGTGTAACTCTCCAACGGAACTGCCTTGAAAAGATGAGCTGCGCTGATTTCCCTTTGCCTTCCTCAGTGTGTTTTCGTATGTGTTATTGTTGGTGAGGATGACGGTTACCATGTGTGAGTTCATTATAGAGTGTTGTATGAAATGAGAGATGAACAAGGGAGAGGGTGAAACGTTGTGCCCATTCAGGCCTACTCTTCCGATAGACACCGTTGAGACCACCAGGCTTAACGTCCCCAGCCAATGGATGAATCACCATCAATAGTGCCGTATGCTCTCATTCCATACAGGTTTTGGTTTTAAGCAAGAACTTTAATGCACAATCTGGTGATAGTAAATACGTGCCATCACTTCTCCTAGCCTGCCGGCCAAATTCTGATGGTGAAACTTTTTTCCACGACGGACATTCGTACTAGCTAAACCCTTGCAACTCCGGACACCATCGTGGTAACCGCAACCAACTGAGCCAACGAGATGGGCGAACTGCTTTATTAGAAAGTTCCAAATTTTGAAAAAAGCACTGATTACTAAAATATTTATTTCTTCTACACGATTCCCACCCCATTTCTTAATAGTGGTAGATTTATTGAATCATTTTCAATAACTTTACGCTACGTTTTATCCGGGGAATCTTTTGATTCTTACATTCCACATACTACTGTGCTAATAAGTATATGACTGACCTAATAGTTCGGTGCCTCATTTTTGCCTGCAACTTTATCATCCTTTACACAGAACTAAGAAGATAGTCGCGTGCACTGTAGGTATAGTCAGATGACTATCCAAGATTGAGACTCCTCCGGCTTACTATAAAAGTTAAATTTACAGTTAAATCTTTGTTTAACTAAAGCACTGACTAAACAAAAGTGTTTTTCATACTCCAAATACACTTATTTTTAACTTTATGTATGTCAATAGAGGCAACTGTATATAAAATGCTGAATACGTAGGGGGTCTAATGAAGCAACGAACGATTCTGATCGTTCGGTTATTTGTGAGCATGGTAGTACCACACACGGCAACGCTCGTCCTTCGTACGGTCGTGAGCTTCTTCCACAAACAAAGGTAAGTTAACAATACAGAACAGTGGAAGTTTCCACTTTTTCGGGAAGGAAAAAAGTTCTTTCTGTGACGGTTCGTGGTTTAACAAGATAAAAAGAAGAGAGACGGTACGAAACCGGAAATTACACAGCTACTGAGAGCTATTCTCTTATTTCTTTTTTACAGAGATAAAGCGAGACACTTACTAATTGGATGTTGGTGCTAGTTGGGGTAGAGTACAGAATTGTCTTTTGAGACCAGGGTCTCGAGAGAACGTGGTGTGGACACTGCAACTGTAATGTCTGTGTTGGGAGCGCTGTACTTTTATTAAACTCTTTTCTTTAATGATTTTCCTACGACCTGTTTTATTGTATCTTCAGTTCTTCTTCTATTAACTGACACCTAGATTTGGGCTGCATAGGATCGGAGAACCATACGGGTGTCTTGTCTCTAGTCGAATGAAATACTGAAGCCGCTAGTAGTCCATGTTTATTGAAACATAATTAATACTTCAGTTACAAGCAAAATACATCTGCGGTCTTCACGCTATGTAAAGTGATCTAAAGCATGGTTTCTGACCGAGAAAACTTCCTAAGACAGATTGTCGAACGAGAATCGGCGGGTAATAGCTGCGATCGATCGATAGACGACCCGAGGCAGTGCTTGCCGATTCCGTCGATCAGATACAACTGAGCAAGATCGCTAGTTGGTTGCTACAAAGAGAACTCAGCTGCATGTTCAGTTTCAGCCACGTATGGGCATAAGGTGCTGAGCTAACGGATGGCAGTTTCCGCGCAGCCGAACCAACTGATGCTAAGATTTTTATGAAGCTAAATAAATAATTTGAAATAAATAAAATGTATCCTCTACACCACTTTGATTCCGAGGAGATTCCTGTCCTGTCATCTGAAAAATCATGACCGAGTCGTAGCTATGTACAGAATGCTTAACAGGAGCTTCCTTTACAAGTCGTAAAACTGTCCGGCGGCAAATCGTCATCTATGACCTTTTGATGCTTGCGGGAATGAGACGGCTGAAATTTCAGAATGAGAGTGAAGTGAGGCCTGTTCAAGGTTTTCATTCAACCCTATCACGCTACCGTCGCTATTGAGAGGACAGGAGAGCCAATCGATCGCTTGTAGCATCAATGCCGTCATCTTCCAACCTAGCCTCTTTATAGTGTCTCCCATGTTGTATCCTGTACAGCAATGAATGAGTGGCGACATTCCGTACATAATGATGCAATATACACTGATGAGCCAAAACATTAAGGCCACTGCCCACTGCGAGATGAAATGCCGTCTGGTGACGTTGTTGGTAAGTCAGGTGGTAAGATAACTATCTAAGTGCATTAGAGAGGCATGGGGAGTCATTTTAGACATGGTATCTGTGGAGAGTGGGGAAATCCACTGACATAAGTGACTTTGACAAAAGGCTGATTGTTATGGCCCGACCCCCCGGAACGAGCATCTCGGAAACGGCGAAGCTGGTCGGCTGTTCGCCTGCTACTGTAGTGAGCACCTATGAAAGTTACTGGAATACGGCGAAACCACGAGTAGGCGACAAGGTGGTGGACGTCCACGCCTCATCACAGAACGTGGAGGTCGGAGGCTTGCCCGCTCTGTACAGCAGGATAGGCGGTGATCTGTGGCAAATCTGACGGCAGGTTACAATGCTGGTGCAGAGTTTCGGAGAACATTGTTGAACATGGGGCTCCGTAGCAGACGGACCCTACGTGTTCCCATGTTGACCGAACGACATCGTCAGTTACGATTTCAGTGGGCACGAGATCATCGAGGTTGGACCGTGGATCAATGTAAACGTGTCTCCTGGTCCACTGAATCACGTTTCTTGTCACGCCAGGTCGATGGATGTGTCTGCATACGCCGTCTTCTAGCCGAACAGCTGCTCAAAACATGCACCACACGAATGGACGCAGGCCAGTGGGGGCGGTACTCTGCTGTGAGACACATTCACCTGGGCTTCGATGAGACCTGTGGCAGTGATCCTTCGATCACCGTGACAGCTGTGATCAACTAGATCCTTTCATGCTTCATGTCTTCAACTACAACGATGGCATCTTACAGCTTTTCACTGTCCGTATCACAGTGCCAGAATCGTGATACATTGGTCCTAGCAGCATATTAGTGAACTCACGGTGATGTCTTGGCCTGCTATCAAACCTATAGAACACATCTTGGACGCTATCAGGTGCCAACTCCGCACACACAAACCACCAACCCGTAATTTAAGGGAGTTGAGTGACCTGTGCCGTAGGAATCTGGTACCAGATACCTCCGGAAACCTAGGAAGGTCTTGCCGGATCCTTTCCACGCTAAACCACTTTAGTATTGCGTTCCAAATGTCGACCAACAAGCTATTAAGCAGGTGGTCATAATGTTTTGGGTGGGTCACCAGTGTAATCCTCCACCACTACGACTCAAACCAGGCGCCAGACACCATCACGGCGCACAGTGGTTCGGGATTGGAAAATAGTGGACATTCGAACTAAAGTCATAATATCGATCCAAAAAAAAATGATTTAGATAGAATTTGTTGTGCTGATCAAAACTTGTTATCTTCAATTTTTGACAAAAATGAGTCCTTCACCCTTAAAATAAATAAATAAATAAAAATTATAAGAAAATGTATGGGTGAAAATCTATTTTATTTTATTGTCATGGCCATATAACAAAGTGTCAAAGTCAAACCTTATGCAATTGTAAGTACCTATCCTTCTTAATATTACAACATAAAACTCTCTTGCATATCCTTGCCGCTTTGACTACAGGGCGTAAATGAAGTTATATATGTTCAATTTCTTGGAGAGTTTTTCGATATAAATAAATTGAAAGTGAATTTAATTTTTAATAATATACGATTCTAGCACAAATATTTTCTTTTTTCTTATGTCCTAACTAAAATATTTATATTACATTATATTATTAAATTCAACATATATAACTTCATTTACGTCCTGTAGTCAAAGCGGCAAGGATATGCAAGAAAGTTTTATGTTGTAATATGAAGAAGGACAGGTACTTACAATTGCATAAGGTTTGACTTTGACACTTTGATATATGGCTATGACAAAACAAAATAATTATAATTTTCTTATAATTTTATTTATTTATTTATTTAAGGGAGAAGGACTCATTTTTGTCAAAAATTGAAAATAACAAGTTTTGATCAACACAACAAATGCTATCTAAATCAATTTTTTTGGATCGATTTTATGACTTTAGTTCGAATGTCCACTATTTTCCAATCTCGAACTACTGTGCGGTGTCCCAATCACTTGACACAACGGGACTGGAACAAACGGTTTCAAGTGATGAAAATTTTCGTTGAATCGCAAGGCTTCCATTTTAATTTAACTTTATCTGTGAGAGCTGTAACGAATAGTCTGTGCTCCGACTGGCTAACCGGGGCAGACACCTGACGTATTTCGCTCCAGGTGCCCTCGTGTGCTTAGAGAGCAATTTAACATGGGCGCGGCTGACACTGGTGATGGGCGACCCATAAGCGTAGACTACGACAAAACACGAAGTCGGTCCGGAAACGGTAGAAACTCAGTTCACTGAAACAGCTTGCCATTACGTCTATGGCGAGTATTCCTGTCGATTCAATAGCATGTAACGTTTCGTATCATTTAGCGTGTCAGACAACAGTGTCATCTGCCTCTCTCTATTTTAAAAATTATTGGTGATAGTTAATAATTTTTTATGGCTGCGTATGTTGGCGTTGGTAGGATACGTGACCAAAGAATCTGTTGTGGAATTATGGCAGAGAGAAGCCAGAGGAAGAGGTCGGTCATTATTGTGTACGCATGCAGCAAATTGCGAGATAACTGTAAAAATTGTGTTTAGATGAACTTTTTTTTATTGTTTATTGCCAAAATAGTTGTGTACACAAATTTCTAGCAAGGTCAGGACCTAAATATCTTACACAACAAGAATACATTATAGTATAATGAATTCCAATATAAATATAATACAATATAATTTCGGAATATGTTGTTCTATGTGCTATTGTGACTTACTATATTTTGAAACAAACGAAAATCCATAGCCCCAAGTAAATAAATTATTAGTAAGTCAAAGAATTACATGATGTTTCAAGTCATATCGAACCTTCTTCTTTATTTTTTTTTTAAATAGAATCAAATATTGTGCCTATCCGGCTATCCTCCTCTCCACAACCGAGTTATATTCACAGGACACTAACAGCGAGAAATTGATCAGTTGTTGCGACCTGAACAGCGACACAAACTTGTTGCGTATGAACGGAGCTAGTAAGCAATATTACCAACTGTAAGTATACACACAAAAACCATACAAGCGCCATCGTTGGAGATCTATGGCCAACAAACTGCGGTAGATAGTAACGAGTATCCCTTAACATAACGTGTGTTAACCTGTTATTGCTTTAGTTAGCTCTCTGTGATTACCTAATGAACTCTCCCAATCATACCGCAATTTTGGTTGTTGTATTGCTGCCAATAATAGATAAGACAAGAAGCAAGACACCTCATGGTTCAATGTTTAATTTGAAGAATGTTCCGCAGTGACAAACGTTTCTGGAACATTCAGCCTGGCTACTGTTTAGTCAGGATTTTAAAGGTGTACAGTATACTACAGCATTCTTGTTACCAGGATCTGCTGACAGGATTCCTCTTGCTTACCTGCATACAGAATTATTTTATGGCCTTTCTCTTTGTGTTATTTCATTTGTTTCTTATTACGTTACTTTTTGTTTTAAGTAATATTGATAGGAATCTCTTTTCAATGATGTACTCTATTGTCTTCTTGAAATCTTTTGTTCTTTTTCTGTTGGGATTCATTATTTTTTCAAGTAGATTTCATTTTTGACCTTCATAAATCACTTTTTTTTGTTGACTTTAATTATTTCTAGTATTTTTTTCTTAAATATAGATCCTCTTGTTTATATTCTACATAGTTTGTTGAATCGAAATGGCCCTTCCTCCCATCTTTGTTGCCGAACTCATTCAGTTGCGCGGGAGCGTTCAATGACCTGAGCAATGGAAAGAAATTTGCTGGAATTTTAGTAGACAATACTGCGAGTTGGCGAGCTGTCTTTTAGCGGTATTTTCCGTGGTTTGAAGTTTTCCATCTGAATACGGCTGGGCCAATGGGCTCAGGGTCAACTCAGTTTCAGCCAATAAGAGAGAAGTTATGAACTGATTGGAGGAAGATGTGATGTTGCTGGATCGGAGTTTTGTTATATGGAAGAAAGGTGAAGACGCGGTTCAGAAAGTTACTGTGTCAGTGGTACTAATACGGTGTAACGTTGTCAGTTACTGGAACTGTGTGTGGTGTTTAGCAACAAATAAAAGAACTCAAAATTACAGCTGCGATTTTCTTGAAAGTATTCACCGATGAACTCGAACGTGAACAGCTGATGAATGTAAAAGCTTACGGATTTCGCTGAAAGTGCCATGGGAAGACAAGTCGGCATACCTGCAAGGACCAACGATCATAACAAAGGATTGTGTTCCTTATGGGTCGTAGAATTGTACTGCCGTTGTATTAGAATTCTTCTTCTTCTGGGTTTGTATCCCGGGTAAAGAAAACTCAACGTGTTACTGTTTGAGTGTTTGATTATGTAGTATATATGTTGAATAGTCTTTTGCTTGTTTGTGTTAAAATTTGCACGAAATCTAAGCCACAGTATCGAATTTACCAAGATAATTATAGTTTAATGTCACATAATCGTTATGTAACCGTTAAACTATCAACTTTTACTGTTGATCGTTAGTAGTAAAATCTTGTTACTTTCCTTATATCTACTACCGAGCTTGGCGTTTGAGCGGTAACGCTCTGGCCTCGCATTCGGGAGGACGCGGGTTCGAATGCCTATCCGACCATCCAGTTTTGGGTTTTCCATGCGTTCCCAAATCACTCCAGTCAAATGATGGGATGATTCTTTCAAAAGGCCATGGCCGAATTCCTTCGCGTTTCTTGTTTCCAGTCCTTTCCGGCCATTAATGACCACGACATTGGCGATGCGTAAATCCAGTCCTCCTTTTATCTACATAATTTCCCAGAGATGTTTGTGCAGATGAGTGTTATGTGTATGTGCTCCGTGGAGTATGTTGCTGCATTGTGAATGAATGAAATATGAAGGAAGCAAGATGGTGAAACCCGGACCATTTAGACCAATCCTTCCCAAAGACACTGAAAGTTCGCCAAGCTTAACGTTCCAATCCGGCGGAGGAATCACCATCGACAGTGTCTTGTGGTCTTACTTCACACACACAGAGGAGAGTCTTGGTATTTATCCCAGAACTTCAGCGCACAATCTGGTGGTTAGGAATTGTCCACCACCAGTTCCTCTACCCTGCCGTAGTGATATTCCGATGCCCTCAAAGTATCGATACCTACTTAAATGAGTAGTACTCAAATTGTCTTACGATACTTATTCATATGAGTATTCCAAAGTATCGAGACTTGCTCATATCAATACTTTTTTAAAATTAATGCTGAAATATAAAAGTATACGTGACATGTTGCTAAATTATTTATTTTATTTGCCTAGCGTAATAAAATCAAATAACACTCAGTAAACGTTTTTATTTATTTATTAAAATTATAATAAAGCTCACATTGCAAGCAAACTTTGAACGTTTTATCTTATCTTTAAATATTTATTTATTATAGTTTTAAATTTTTAAACAATAAAAGTCTGCTTTTGGAAGGTTTCCCAAAAAAGCAATTGTTCCAAATATTTTGAGAACAGCTTGTTTCTTTTATTTGTCATTGTTTCACCCGTATTAGAAAACAAAAATTCAATACTGACGTTGCTACAACAAGAAGATATTTTGTGCGTATTTATGCAGACAACGAAATATAAGTTTCATTTCTTGCCACTCTGTAAATGGATTGCTTTTTAGAGACATTACAGTGTTTGACAAGTAGAGAGAGAGAGAGAGAGAGACTTTGTCACTACGGTGCGTTTTGTTTTTCTTTGTGATGTTTCCAGGAGTGATATTCCTGTGAAACGCTAGCTGGAACAGCTTCTTGTTCCGATTCATATGGGTTACTTAGTTGCTTATGAACCATATCTTTAGTTTTTGTGTGGGGCTGCGCGGGAGCGACCATTGGCCAGGTATAGAGAAATGTGCGCCAAGTACAACTTTATTACAATGAAATAGCGACCTAAAACAATCTCTTTGAGATTATATTGCCTATTACAAGACTGTTTTTGTTTGAATTTCAATGCTACCAACTTTACGTTAGCGGGAGATTAATTTCGCAGCCGTGACTGAATGGCGCAGCAGGGATGATGCATTTAGAATTTAACACTGGGTGCGTTTCGATACTTTCGATTCGGTACAAGTACTTTTCTTCCGATACCGAGTAAGTATCGAATGAATTCATTCGAATACGAAAAGTACTCGGTATCGAAACAAAGTATCGAATACTTACTCGTATTTACTTGTATCGGATCACCACTACCCTGCCGGTTCTTCCACCACCACGACCAGAACCAGCTAATCCCTTGTCAGGTAGTTGACTATTTACAGTGCAGCAACCACCTGAGACAACGGAATTGAAAGCTAGAAAGAAAAACTTTTGGATAACACATATCAGCTAAACGCGGCCAGTGGAAAAGAACAATGCGTTCGGAAGATCATTGCTCCGTTCCACCCCCCATTTTTACCGGTTTTTGCGGGCAGTGTTTATGAGTGAAGATGTGATGCCTGTCAGGGGAGTAGAACTGACACTTGTCCATCATTCTCACTTAACGCCCTTGTTTGTAGTTTCTCTCCCAGCCACTGCTCCGGTGTCGATACACATCTAACACGCTGATTTATGTCGCGGGATTTTCGTCGCGGAACATGAATAGCCAGCTGACGCGTGACGTGTTAATTAGCGTCAGATTTATAGGACGCCAGACACCTCCAACACACGAACTGCGCTGCTAGAATCCTGTCGATATCATGATCGACTGCTTGCACCGTGCTGTCAGATCTCGCCTCAAGGTGGCTTAAAATCGCAATGAATATACAAACCCGACGGCGCAATCGGGGCGTTTTCATGTTGTCCTCTGATAGTCTATGAACCTGATATCGTCTGTCCCACCATCTTCAAAGTGAAGTAGTTGTAGTAGCAGGACAACGACGGGTCTTACGGCGAAAATGTCTGCGGAATTTAATTTCCTCTTTCGGTTGATTGATTACGAACACGTAGCATCATCAGGACTATGAAGGGTAAGTAACAATGATGTAAAGCATGTATAAAACACACTCTATTGTGGTGAGTGCCTTGGTGGGCAAACCACATTACAATTATCTTTCATACCTTTATGATTAATAATTGTGGATTTTAATCTTAATTTATTTATGAAGGAGTGGGAATTTATTACTTTTGCAAGAATCTCGACGTTAGTTGGAATTTAGGGAAAATTGTCACAATATGACATTTATTTTCTGATCACTGGCGATTACAAGTCTGAGCGAATTTATCGTTAACATTAACACAAATTGGCAAAATCATAAAAGCAACGCTCAGAGTTACAATTAGCCGTCATGAGCAAGCAAACAACTGTATATTTACTTTTAAATATCTCAGAATCAAAATGCAAGAAATAATGACAACTGGAAACAATGAAAAATACAAGTTATGACTACCTCAGACAAAGGCATCATAATACTGTGACTTTACAGTTAAAAAGAAAATCATGGGCGCCAGAATGAACAATATATCATTCGAAAATAACTAGTTCTGGCAAATTATGCCGCTAGCTCAGGGGTTTTTACAATTACAAAGTGAGAACATGGACCTATCCTCTCAAAGTCGCTTACAGGTTCTGTTTCACGGAATGCACAATCACATGGCTTGGTCGTAATCAATTACCATTGTAGTTCTGCGTCTGATGTCTGTGATGAGGTGTAGCGGACCCACGATATGTGAGATTACCTCACAAGTCGGCTATAGGCATCTCTGGTCTGGCAATGCGCATCATCGCATTACCGGCTGTGTTGCGGTGATAACCTTGCTCCAGCAAGGCAAGCTGCGGTTAGCGAAAGAAGTCAACTTTCCAAGTCAACCTCAGACTGGTGCGATCGAAGTTAGAATCTAGAATCTCCAGCTCCTCGCTCTTCGGTCCACGAGGAAACTTCTTGCTCCGCCCATTTGTAGTCTCGAAGCTCACATACAACAAAAATTCCCAGGATTTTGAGTTATACGCTCATTTGATTGGACCTTCAGGTCGGCACCTAATGTCACGTGATATCCTCGATATGTGATTTGGCCAAGGAATTCAACAGAGGTCGGACATATTCGGCTAAGTTCGCCGGAGCGAGGGAACATTCGGGTTTCGGACGGCAGGCTTTTCCCGCCAGGAGAGTGACGTCGTTGACCGCCCATCCCCAGGGAGCAGGGTGTGTGGTCTGGCAAATCCCAAATCCGCGACTTTTTGTCGCCAAGGCTCGGAACACCAAGATTAGCTTCAAGCCTACATAGCTCAATAATTCTTGAATATCGCTTTGCTACGATACACTGTATAAGTTCACCATTTTCATTACAGTCCTCACTTGGAATCTTGCGTACTTTATAAAATTACAACAAAAATCTATTCACGTGGTCGCCCAAGATTTATGTAAATTACTCTTATATTATTACATATATAATAAAAATGCACCTTGTAACGTGGCGACAGCGCGGCTCGTTACAATATGGCCGGCCGTTGGTGAAAAATGAAATTATGGTACAATAATTTTATTTTTAACTACCTAATTCTATCTCCATTGTGACTCAACAAAAACTTAAGCATTTTTATAATTACATTAATTTTAAATGTGATTCCAATAACCATCGGTATTCCTGCCTTGTAAGGTGAATATATAACGGGAGCATATGTCCTTTTGGCCGTCTTACAATTCTTTACAAACAGAAGCACGTGAATTCAGGTAGCCTTCCCAAATACAAAGTTATATTAAACACAATACTAAAATATACATGAAAAAATTATTTACATACATGTTTAAATAATAATCTTGAAAATAACTTGTATCAAATCTTATCATTAAATTAATAAAATGAAACACATTAATAAAACAAAACATTGTCAGAACACTTATGCAGAAAGTGGTTGAACTATACATTGTATTTACAATTTAGCGTGATGTTTTACTCATGTGCATAAAAATAATTCTGCCTTCAACAAACATCCATAAAGATGCTAGAGGTGAGCGTAAAATATCTCATTACATTGCGCGGTTTTAATCTCAAAACAACGGAATAGTTTAGTCGGATTCGGTGACGTGATTTGCGTCATGACCGACGGTTAATTGAACAAGCATTTCATAGAGAAGGTGTGTTCGTGTTCATGGTCAAACATCACTAACTGTAATCTTAGATTTTAATGACGCGGCATTTACTTATAATTCAACGTGGTGTGGAATGAACGATGTAAGTACATGTTTTCGTGTGTTACGTAAATTATGAACCTTACTGGTTGAATGTTAGGTGGTCTCCTAATTAGTCTCTCATGTGTCGACATCTCTAACTTTTAACATACCGTCTGTGAAGTGATTGCGAATTTTATGGCGAAAGGTACCTGTATTTGCTCATGGGTATATGTAATGGAATTTCTATAAAATTTACCATTCCCATATGAGACATTATACACATTATGCGGTTTGACGTGAACTTTCATCGTCAACCAAAGTCGTTGTAGCATCTTTGCATACAAGCGAACCCTGCACATAACCACTCCGCACATAAATGAAAGGATAATGAATAGCGTAACTATCATTCCTCAGTAACATTACGATTCCTTCACAACGGGTCTATTGATGACTCGAGATTATCTTGACATTCAAAGAATATAATATTTCTCTTTATTTAGGAGTTATTATAACCGTTTTAACATATCCGTTTACTCCACGTTTTAAGCCGAAAATCCATCCCAGTTAGCGAATATTTTTCCTTTTATACACTTATGCTTCTTTAGCTTGTATGAAAAAGGTTATAAGCTTTGTGCATAGAAAGGTCCGATCTCAGGTGTTCCTTTTGCCAATACAAAGCAATTTTGAGATTTCACGCTAGCAGAACACTACAAATCTATATAAAGCACAAATATAAACATTGCAATTATTTTCGGTGAGTACACACAATTCTGAGCTAAATGTATACTGTCCAACAATAGTTTTAATCTAATTTACGGAATACTATACAATTTACAGTAAGGGTACGCGAAATACCGCTAGAACGAGGCGTGGAACGACTTGTTTCCCTTCTCATTCATCCTGGGGTATTCGCTACCTGCTAATTCTCGGAAACTGCCGGTTGAGCCACTGCTTACCTGCACTAATGAGCTCAGCTGTTCGAGGGTAACTGTCCCCAGCTCCCTCGATACCGTTACTTAGTATGAAATGATATAGCATGAAAAACTTCGATATCACCAATAATCTTATTGTTCACGTCTTCACCATCTGTGCAATTATCATATACAAAATTCCCTTTTAATTGAAGTTAGCATCAAATATAATTACCTTAACTTGCAAAGTTAGCTGAATTATTGAATATATCCCGTAAATAAAGTTTTTCCCTTTAGCCTTTACAAATGCAGTCGCCTTTAACTTTTTGCTCTTCGACCTCGCTCTATCGTTAGCAAAATAACAGCAAGGTATTGTGAAAACTCTCCTGTTATCTGTAATCCAACTTAAGATTCCTAATTTCTGTGATGACCAACCAATTTAAACAAATCTTTCTGGCAAGGTTTCGTGTTCTATAGGGCATTATCTATGGCACGTTAGCCACCCTTTACAGATACACAAACAAAGAAGTAAAGTTCGTTGACGAGATAACTTGCGATCTTCGATCAACACAGACAAAGCGATATTACGCTCGCTGTACACTTCTGCTCAGAAAAGATAGAATGCAACTACCTAAGGTAAAACGTTACATCGAACTCATGCATCACAAAATGTTGAAACCCTTTTCGTTTATGTCACAAATACATCTTAGAAAGCATATCACAATATTTGTATCGCTGTCAGATTCATTGTGATTGCGAAGACAAGAAATTGTGTTGCTAATGGCGCTTCATTTTCCGCGGTGCGTATCAATTTATCTGGCTCAGGAAAACATTTAATATTTCAGGATTTTTATCAAATCAGTCCATTAACAGCGTGAAAGTCAAAAGTGACTATTAATATTTCACGTGGACAAAATATAAAGTTCGGAATAGCGAAATAAGCATTACAAATTCCGAATATGGAAATATCCTAAGTAGCTTTAACTGTAAGTGCAACTTTGAATTTTGTTTGATTTTAATTTTCCGTTTATCTAATCTTTCCAGCAAAACAGACGGTTTAGACTAGCGGAACTGGCATCGGCGTTTTTCAAGCATGATTAATTTCGGTAAGGCGTCTAACCTTAAAAGAATGTATACTGTACTGTACATTTAATTTTTTTTTTTTTTTTATGATCCAAATCGGTCAATTCATAGTCAGCCTTTTCGTCATCGTATTTGGCATGCTACACAACTTGTTGAACAATGCCTACAAGACGAATTTGAGACGTCCATGGATTCTTTTTATCACATAATTCCTTTCGGAATACACGCTCATCGCATATTTATTGAATGCGATAACAACGCTGATGCGAGGCGAGAAACGTTTGGCACTCAGTGATGACCCTAAGTCCAACATCTGCGCTCCCTAACAAAATTCTCGGAAGACGCATTGTGCTAGCGGATCCCTTAGCCTTGCTAATGGGCTCAGCTGACAACCAGGTACCTGGGTTACACAACATTCTCGTCTGTCTTCCCTTCCAGCTGATTTCATTGATCCGCCAGAATTTAGTTTCTGCAGCAAAATACTTGTCTTTTGACCTGAACGGGCACAGAAAAATTTCCCGTTGCTTTTCGATCATGGCGGTGTATATGCTATCATGCCTTTCTGTTCCATGGATACTCAAACCGAAACGCTTTACACAAGTTTTCCGGAACTGCGCGTCTGACCAGACGCATTCCGTACTCACAACTGCGATCTGCAGAGACTTTTGCACTGTATCAACGCTTTTGCTGACACTATGCTCAGTAATCTGCCGCGTCACTGTCACGTCTTCGAGCAGTGTCCGATTGAAAATTTGTATTTCCGGAACTGCTTTGACCATACAATCGACAGACGTAATGGTGGAATGCTCGCATTCCTCAGAGTTTACCAGCTGTTGGTATTTATTTTGGGTTTGTTCTACTTGTGCAATTTCGATCCATTCATCGGTAATCGCAGCAGTTGGTACCTCTGTGTGTTTTTGTGACTCCGAATGGAAGGTGGATAATTTCCCGTCCAAATTTGTTGAAATCGCAGCTTGCGAATCAAACCGTACATCAAAACTCTGCTTAAGCGAATCCCAATATCTCTTATTGTCCTCTTTTATTGAATTAAATTGCAGGCTTAATTGTTGGCTTAAATCCTGCTTTAGTTGTTGCCTCGATTGCAATATTGCAGTCAACAACATGTTGAACATTTGCTGTGATGAGAGGGGTGGTGCTTCTACAGGAATTTGTGTCATTTGTTGCGTCTGTTCTGAATGTGCGGGCGTATTCTGTGTCATCTCACCTACAGGAAACGAAAAATTTTCCATATTTTCTTCCTGTGGTGACAAAGTAGACTGCGAACTATATGAGTGGGTCGGAACTTCAGAACTTACGTTCCCCTCCCCTGCAGCCAATATTTCGCTTTGTTCCGTTAACTGAACCTCGTTCATGATTTCGGGAGATTTTTGCCTATCAGACTGATCTTCCATATCGAAATCTTTTATCGTACGAGATCGTAGCTTCATATGAACACACAAAGAATGAATTTACACCGCAATTGTGCAATGACGAAATCTAGATTCACTAACAACAAAAATACCGCGAATTTCAATACACACAAATACATATACCCCTCCAAAATACAGCAAGAGAAAAGCAACGATGAATCATGCAACACAACACCATGAAAGCAGACTTACTTTCAAACACATGGGCAAGAACATGCGTGTCTTTAATTTTCTTAGAAGCTACCATGCATTAAGAAATCAACACTGACGTTACTCATTTAAAATTTTTAAACTGATCACAAAATTGTTACAATACAAAGTGTATTGCATCTCAATTGCAATACACAAATGACTTCCTTTTAAGCGTTGAAACAAAATAAATTTTATGCATTGAAACAAAATGAACTTTATGCCTTAAAATATAGCGAAACATCAAAATAAAATCTTGTATGAATATCTATTGACTACAAGAATGATAAAACAGCCAAAAACCATGTGCAACATTCCATGAAACTTTCCGAATTTGGGCTCAAACTTATAATTTGAATTAGTGCCACCAAGTTCGCAGACATTAAGAAGTAATGTCTCATCTGGCACCAGCGTTGGGCGACATTATGTGGTGAGTGCCTTGGTGGGCAACCACTATTACAATTATCTTTCATACCTTTATGATTAATAATTGTGGATTTAATCTAATTTATTTATGAAGGATTGGAACTTATTACTTTTGCAAGAATCTCGACGTTAGTTTGGAATTTAGGGAAAATTGTCACAATATGACATTTATTTTCTGATCACTGGCGATTACAAGTCTGAGCGAATTTATCGTTAACATTAACACAAATTGGCAAAATCATAAAGCAAACGCTCAGAGTTACAATTAGCCGTCATGAGCAAGCAAACACTGTATATTTACTTTTAAATATCTCAGAATCAAAATGCAAGAAATAATGACAACTGGAAACAATGAAAAATACAAGTTATGACTACCTCAGACAAAGGCATCATAATACTGTGACTTTACAGTTAAAAAGAAAATCATGGGCGCCAGAATGAACAATATATCATTCGAAAATAACTAGTTCTGGCAAATTATGCCGCTAGCTCAGGGGTTTTTACAATTACAAAGTGAGAACATGGACCTATCCTCTCAAAGTCGCTTACGGGTTCTGTTTCACGGATGCACAAATCACTATGGCTTGGTCCGTAATCAATTACCATTGTAGTTCTGCGTCTGATGTCTGTGATGAGTGTAGCGGACCCACGATATTGTGAGATTACCTCACAAGTCGGCTATAGGCATCTCTGGTCTGGCAATGCGCATCATCGCATTACCCGCTGTGTTGCGGTGATAACCTTGCTCCAGCAAGGCAAGCTGCGGTTAGCGAAAGAAGTCAACTTTCCAAGTCAACCTCAGACTGGTGCGATCGAAGTTAGAATCTAGAATCTCAGCTCCTCGCTCTTCGGTCCACGAGGAAACTTCTTGCTCCGCCCATTTGTAGTCTCGAAGCTCACATACAACAAAAATTCCCAGGATTTTGAGTTATACGCTCATTTTGATTGGACCTTCAGGTCGGCACCTAATGTCACGTGATATCCTCGATATGTGATTTGGCCAAGGAATTCAACAGAGGTCGGACATATTCGGCTAAGTTCGCCGGGCGAGGGAAACATTCGGGTTTCGGACGGCAGGCTTTTCCCGCCAGGAGAGTGACGTCGTTGACCGCCCATCCCCAGGGAGCAGGGTGTGTGGTCTGGCAAATCCCAAATCCGCGACTTTTTGTCGCCAAGGCTCGGGAACACCAAGATTAGCTTCAAGCCTACATAGCTCAATAATTCTTGAATATTCGCTTTGCTACGATACACTGTATAAGTTCACCATTTCATTACAGTCCTCACTTGGAATCTTGCGTACTTTATAAAATTACAACAAAAATCTATTCACGTGGTCGCCCAAGATTTATGTAAATTACTCTTATATTATTACATATATAATAAAATGCACCTTGTAACGTGGCGACAGCGCGGCTCGTTACACTATGGACTTGTGCAAAACATGGCGTGGTGTTTACACATGTGTTGAACTCGATAATAATAGTAAATTTAAAAGTGATACTGTGTAGTTTGGTCAGTGCAGTGTAGTGTTGTGTATGTTAGGAAGACTTTACAATGATTCCTGCTAAAAGCTACCTGGAGAAGCAAACTCTGACTATGAGGGCATAAAATCAAAAGTCAAATACGTCGCTGATGATGCTATGGAAATATAGTGAAACGTGTACGACACAAAAACAAAATGAAACTCAATTGCATTGGCATGTCATTAAACTCTCTCTATATACAGGGTGTTACAAAAAGGTACGGCCAAACTTTCAGGAAACATTCCTCACACACAAACAAAGAAAATATGTTATGTGGACATGTGTCCGGAAACGCTTACTTTCCATGTTAGAGCTCATTTTATTACTTCTCTTCAAATCACATTAAACATGGAATGGAAACACACAGCAACAGAACGTACCAGCGTGACTTCAAACACTTTGTTACAGGAAATGTTCAAAATGTCCTCCGTTAGCGAGGATACATGCATCCACCCTCCGTCGCATGGAATCCCTGATGCGCTGATGCAGCCCTGGAGAATGGCGTATTGTATCACAGCCGTCCACAATATGAGCTCTAACATGGAAAGTAAGCGTTTCCGGACACATGTCCACATAACATATTTTCTTTGTTTGTGTGTGAGGAATGTTTCCTGAAAGTTTGGCAGTACCTTTTTGTAACACCCTGTATATATATATAAATTCAGTTGATACATACTCGTGTTGCCCTCATGACCTAGAGACAGGGTTTCTTATCGGTTGCGCAATCAGTCCCTATCAGCGACCTACCTTAATTCGGCAATCCTACCGGCTGTAGGGGGCCTATAGTTTACCCACAGGCTACCTACGGAAGCATTATGGCCTACTTCACACTACACAGCATGTTGTGGTCAGTTTAAGAGCCAATGGTAATCCCCACCGAGACAGAGATTCGAACTGGAGACGTTTCGATCTCCAGTCAGATGCCTTAAACACTGAGCCATCAGGTCGCTCTTGTTACAAACACGTAGCTTCAGCAGAAGTGGAAAGGACTAGCTAACTATAAAGAATTAACGTGGTTTTCGAATTTCATAGTTTTTTCCCCCTTATGCCATCCTCCAGTCAAAATTTTAACTGAGTTGCGAGCTATTGTTTATTTTTGCAGCTTAGTCTTCCTGTTCTTTATTTGATGAAACTTAAAAAATAAATGCCGAAACTAAACAGATAATCAAGTACGTAAAGTACTAAGAAAAAATGAATAACATTGTTAATTGGATCACTGTAGTGAAAGATGATGAAGAATGGAAGAAGTTAAGGAAATAGTTACGAACTGTGTTAATAGCTCTTCAAATATTTTTGCTAATGTGTACCGGGAAACCAAGGTAAATTATTTAAGACTCATAAAAGACTACTATAAAAGGTACAAAACCAAGTGGTGATATTATTATTTAAAAAAAAGACTTCAGGAATCAAATTATGGACTTTAAAGTACTCTTGATGGAAAATATTCTATCCGTCAAAATAAAGCATCAAAACAGATCAACAATTAAGGAATCACTCATGAGTGATTCCTTAATCACAAGATTTTTCAGAAACCGTAAATGTGAGAGTACAAAGAAAGCACGAAGAAAATCCTATCAAATAAGAATTAACTACAATGAAGAGATAAAAATTTGAGACTGGTAACGAGCTTAGAAAGAATCGGACCAATGTTTAAAGGATCAGATGAGAAAAATATTAATCCTCAGGATGAAGAACGAAAATAGATATAAAATGAAAAAATGTGAAACAGTATCGAAAGAAGTGGTTACAGGGATACAGCTGATCCGGCGTGCACGAAAAGAAAAATAATTTTGGGGAAAAACATGGTGTATTAATATTAGATGTATTGATTGTCTTCGTATTGTGGTGATAATGATGTAGTAACATAACTATTATCCAGGGCGGAATTTGACTAGCCTTTGAAATATTTACATTGAATAAGTCTGCATTAGTAGACGGGAATTAGTCATTATAGGTCAAGTCTCTAGGGGTAGAAGGAATGGTAGATTATTAACACGGATGTTCAAAAGATTCCGATTTAATGAAGGCATCATTTGCACTCTGCCGAAAAAAACGATCGGATCGTAAGTTTGATATTTTTATTTGGGCTTTACGATTCGCTGATGTTGAGGTCATTAGAGTTGACAGAGGATTGTAGGCAGGGAACTGGAAGAAAATTAGCCATTGCCGTGTTTTCAAAAATACAAAACCCGATCGTTACTGCCCAGTTTGTTATCGAAATCTTTGATGTAAATTATTTGTATTGTATCCATAAGAAGGTGCTAACAGATATTACATGAAGTTAAATTTTGGTTTAGTGAAAATTTAACTACTAGAGAAGGTATTCTTCAAATTCCGTTTATGTTAAGAGTGAAAGAATACATTTATGGCTTTTGTAACCTTGAAAATGCTTGTATTGTAATTGAACGAGGCAAAATATTCAAAAATTAGAAGGGTTCAGTACAGAATACAGGTATATAGGTTTGTGATACAACCTTAAAGAAAGAATGGACAGGCAGTGAAACAGTAGCTGATGTACAAAATGAATATACATGACGTGGTCTTCAGTTACAAATATCTCAAATTACGATGTTACTGAAACTGAAATTTCGGTATCGTTTCAGTTATAAGTTCTAAGTCATATTAAAATTATTCATTTGCATAATGATAGCGGTGCTCTGTAGTAATAATAATAATAATAACAACGGTAACGCGCTAGCCTAGCATTCGGGAGGACGCGGGTTCGAATCCCCGTCCGGGCATCCAGATTTGGGTTTTCCATGGTTTCCCCAAATCACTCCAGGCGAATGCCGGGATGCTTCCTTCAATAGGCCATGGCCGAATTCCTTCCCGCAGTCCTTTCCCACATCTAATGACCTCGACGTCGATAAAGCGTAAATACACAAACAAATAATAATAATAAAGTGCATTTCAAGTTCAAATACTTTGCCTTTTGAAACAACACAAGTAGTGGTTCCAAAAAGGGTAATCGAGAGATTTTAAGCATTAACTTAAAGCTTTAAGTGTATTTTGAATTGAAGGACTCTTCCAATTTGCCGGGCTAGTGTTAGAACGCTCTGCTGGGCACGAGATGGCAGGCGTGTGCAGAACACTGTGCCGTCTGTTGACTGCCCTGAACCGCTTGCTTCTGGACGTCGTGAACAAAAACAATCGTCGTACTCTATCCGTTTTTACTTTGTGCTTGTTCATTACGCCAAGATAATGTCTTTCACGCATTCAACTCTGCGGACCACCAGAATAAACGTCAGCTCTTCTCTCCAATCATATGGTCTCTTGCTCACGTGTGCTAGGGAAACTATTCGCTAAGGATTCGAATGTTGAGATGTCATTTTAATTGATTTGTGCAGCTAACTGCCTACTAATAATTAGTGCGGAATGTTAATACGATAAACACATCACGATACTATCAAGAATTTTCAATGACAGATAATGTATATCTGCTAAACATACATCAGAAAGATGCTTTTGACATTTTAATTGAGTAAGTAGATAACATCCTTCGTATCATCGAAGAACGAATATATGGAAGGTGTCAGTTATTGAAAGAAATACAACAATAATGGGAGGTATAATACGAATAAGTGATAAATTCAAAAGGAATGGTAAATGAGTGAACTGGAGATAAAAAAAAATCCTACAGACGAAATACGAAGATGTATGTTTATTCGAATCTGCCCAAGTGGTGAGAAAACGGGATTCGCTCGGCTAAAACAGTATCAGAGAACTTTCAAAGCTGGAGTGTCAATATTTGAGGAAGTTGCAGGGGACTCAATGGAGACTTAATAAATAGTATTGGTTTTTGGAGTCATAAAAAGAATTCGTAAAAATAACGCATCTAAAATTAAACTTTTGCATTTCAGATGGAAGATGTTATCCATAAACTCTTCAGTAATGAGTGAAACCAGTGACACAAAAGACAGCAATATTAGATAAATATTATTACTAGTTTCATAAGAGCTGCTATTTTTTACTATTAACTACCATTAAGGCGCTATAGTTTCATTTTTGCAACATTACTGTAATCCTAAACAATAAGGCAAAACTTTTAACCAAATTCGAGAAGAACTAATTGATTCTTATGAAAGGTAATAGAGAAAAGAAAAAAATAGATGTCTCTGCATGAAACATATTGAATAAGGTACTCCAATAGTTATTAATATTCTCTAGAATATGAAAATGGATAAAATGACTGTCGCAAATGTACTCTTTGACGTTCGGCTTGACATTTAAACAAATATATGTCAAACACTAATTCACAAACATTACTCAGCTATTAATTTATTTTTAAAACCAGCTTTAGTTGACGTCGGAAATAGTCAGTCTCCAAATTTTAAACTAGGCACAATAGTTTGCCTGTCGTGTTACAAGAAACTGGAAATTGTCAGTTGTTTCCACGGAATATTCACTGATCAGTATTAGAAACTCGTAGTTTGTGGACCATATCAAATTATTATTGAAGCATTCTGAATTCAGCATGAGATATGTTTTATTCATAATGCTTCCATGAAATTCTGATGCTGGTATTAAGCACAATTTTATCAAATTTTCGTTATCAGTGAATTCTGATTCTCACTATGAAGCTAATCCCTTGCAATGTTTGGAAAATATCGTTTATCACGAAATGGTTTGTTTTACCCGTTTTTCGTAAGAATTACTGGAATATTTTGTGATCTAAGTACAATTCTGTCAGGTTATAAAGAGTGAATGTCATGTGCAATCTGTTCTCTTATTTTCTCCATATATAAACAGATTTTTGCTATAATTTGTTTATATATCTGCTTTCTCTACCAAGTTATCTTAGGAGAGTTACATGTATCGCATAATTAGACTTTTGAAAAACCGTTCACCTAACACCGAATCCGTAACGTTTTTACAAAAAATAATTTACTGTTAATTAAATAAGAGAATTTACCCTCTGCTATCATAGTCTTCTGGACAAACTTAGGCTCACGGAAGTAGTTGGGTAGAAATATCATCAGCAGGAACTGCACTACGAAGTTGTAAACTGCAACGTGTCAGGAAGTTCCAACGAAATCTGAAATAAACGAACCGCTGAGGAAACTAACGCCCTTACTCTGCTACGTTTCTAAGTTGTTTCGCCAAAATACGAGAACCCATTTACTTTTTTTGGACTCGTCTGCATAATGGGCTTAAACTTTGGCCTCGTTGTTTGAACTCCACACTTAACTTTAACAAAATCTGCGGAGTTTTTTGTGGAATCACGTTAAAGTTTGCTATGTTGAAATGTAACGTAGTAAAGCTAGATTACGACATGTAAATAATACCTACGTGAACCTATCCGTAGCATGTTCAGTATATTGATACAGTCTAGTACATTACAGACGGATCTGTGTGTAATTATATAATACTAGTGGCAACTGTCTGATGATTGCAGCGCAAAAATAGTGCAGTACTGAAACTGCACTAAATAGAACAATTATAAAATATAAACTGAGAAATCTTAGAACGAGTCAGCCAATACAGTTACTGAGGAACTGAACTAACTATAAAATTGTACTAATAAGTAAAAAATCAAACAATTAAGGCAACTTAAAACATCTCTAACTAAACAACTATATTAGTCCACAATCCACAGAATGTTCTGGCGTAGTGCATCTGATCAAACACAACTCTTAATAATTCCTGGCGCCACCGGGATTTGAAACCTGGACCGGAGTCTGAGATTTTGAAATCAACCACCTTAACCATTGAACCACCAGACCTGCATTAAAATAATGACTGACGACAGCAATGGAAAGTTATCTATTAAATAAAGTCACAGTAAAACCTACGGGACAGAAGCCAGTGACGGAATAGAACCAAAACAATATTATTGCCAAGTCGGATTAAAATTATATTGATACGTGACGACAATATAGTGTCACTATTAAAGTTTGTATCGACCACCGAAAGTAAGGACGACCAGACTTCATTTAGTTAATTAAATTTCGGCCACCACCATTGGCTGGCTAGGGTACAAATCAATATATATATAATGAAAAGTTTCTTCAAAGAACACCTCGTATATGCAGACCACAAGCCAAAAATTTATTCAAATTTTTTGTACTGCACAAATGTACCCGGCCACCAAACGAAAAAAAAAATAAAAGTACATACAAGTAAAATTACTGGTAGTAACTGTAACCCGAAGATGCAAGTTCTTAAGAGTGAAAAGCAATACATTAATCACTTTCCTGTAGCTGTTCATACCAACACTCCGCCACGTAATCTCGTAGTTTCCTTCTGTCAGTGATCCGTTTACCGACGCAGTAGCCCGTAATTAGTATCACACGGGGACCTAAACACTTTGATACAAATCACTTGTTAATTTTTTCAGCCATGACTTACACCGAGCTACAACAAAACCCGGAGGCATGTTACCAACGACATTCTCTTCCCGCCAACCTCAATTCCACACACACTGATCGACTAATCGATTGTCAGTCTCGCAAGTCACCGATCACATAGCATTCGATACTTGGCATAGCATAAATTTAATAAATAAAAAAGTTAATACTGAAGGGGCTCAGCCTACTGACATGTGACACCAGGAAAACAAAAGAGCTATTCGAAAAGAGAGAAATTAAAATATTGAAATCAATAACAGGAAGAAAAATGATAGGGCATGGGATAGTGATGTAAGGTTTTTATGTAAAGTGCAAACGATAAACAGACTGGTAACAGAAAGAAGCAAGTATTGGAATGAAGACATAGACAGAATGGATGAAGAAGGAGTGGTTGAAACAATAAGACACAATGTATCAGTCAGGGCCGGCGTTAGGGAGGGGTAAGCGGGTCAAAAGTACCCGGGCCCGCCGGCTGATGGGGGGCCCCGATCACTGACTGTAGGGGCCCTCAGGCCATGAGGACAAGAATCTGCCCATTGTCGCCGGCCAGTTTGTAGAGCTAAAAAAAAAAAGTCGCACATTTTACCCCGGGCCCGAAATTCCTAGCGCCGGCCCTGGTATCAGTCAGCGGAGTGAGAGAAATAGGGAGGCCATTAATTTTTGTTTTGCAACAACTTCAGAAAACAAATAAGAGAGACAAAAAAAAAAAAAAAAAGAAAGAAAGATAAAAGAGGCCTATTAGAAAAATGAGAACAGTTATAATATTGGCGTACTAGAACATACACTTTTAATGATTGTGGAACAACTAGACCTGTTTCATACGAACACAATGATTACAGATAATGGAATTACGGCATATTAATAAATAACGTTCATGTTTACGGCCATTGATGATGTCTGACACCGTAAGGGTGAAAGACGTAACGTTAACAAAACCAAAAAAACGGTATTTAATTTAAGAACCTTTATAAACTTGGCAAGAACCTATTTATTAGTAGTAGTTGCCGGAGGACGATAAAACTTCTTTCCTTTGGACAATGAAAGTACCAGAAAAGCTACTAGAGTGAATTATACAGCACCGCTGAGGATAGATAATTAGAGGTAAGCATTAGTTCGCTTTAGTCGCAATAAAATTCTGAATAGACAGTTTCTGATGTAAGTTATGAGGGGACAGTAAAGTGCAAGTACTTTTACTCTGCGCACTAGAGCGCGCGTGAAACCATTAAGCTGTGAAATATGCCCGTGGGATAGTACATGAAGTTACTTTTTAAGTGGTCTTTATTACTATGCGGAACAGTGTGTATTAATGAACAGCGTCATAAGGGGGGTGGAATCTCTGAAATAAAAACAGAACAGTGATAAAGAATGCTCGTTTGTTAGTTCTTTAAAGCCACGGGAAGTAGTGAGAAGAAAGAGAAAATAGCCACAGAAAGTATCCCACACTATATGGCACTTGTAAATTTTTCACTTAGCTAGTTTTTGAAGCAGAAAATAAAATTTTAGCACTCTACTGAAGAATATCCGTAGTTAATTGAGATTACGAGAATTGATATAATGAAGCTCGTGCATTCCATTTACAGAGAAGATATATCACTTGTTGCTAACATCTGGTATGACATCTCCCGGTCATTAAATAATTGTTTATCATTATTATTATTGTACAATTACAGATAATATATTACTGTTCACCACCGTGCGAAAAATTCGCAGATGATATGGCGCTACATATCAGAATAAAACAAATAGCGTATTTGTCAACTGAAATATGTACAGTACTTAGCAAAACACTTAAAGCGGCTTATGAAACAATTAGAAGAGATGAAATGTTTCCCTAACAGAAACATCAGTAAAGTTTCTTACTTAAGAAAACACACACAGTTTATCAAAATATCTCTGTGGTATTTAGTGTCGCTATCTAGCGATAATTCGATTACTCCTTATCGACGCCAGTGAAGGCTAGGAGTTTGAACTATCGCATACCAATCACCTTGATTATTCATAATTTTCCACTGACTAGTTGAATTTGGTTACGTATGAAGGGATAAAGATGATCGTCACAAAAAATACCTATATCTGGGGATACAGTCTAATAACACTTAATTACTCAACAAACTAAACTTTTAAATTGGATGACATATTTGGAAAGAAGATTCAGTAAGCGCGTAGTAGTCATAGAGCAGAAAATGAAGTAATTTGCGTGAATAACTATCAGAGTGAACAATTCATAAGAACGTAAGATGGCTATAGCAGTTACGAACTTTTAATTTTCTAAAAAGTCTAAATTATACAGGCCGCACGCCTAGTGGCTGACGAACAGCGGCAAATCTGGAGTTAGATTGCGTTCACTTGGAGTAAAGTTATTGGTTTGGCGCATCCTCTTCCAAAAAGCAGATTTTTTAACAGAAATCCTGTATTTATAGCCTCCACCAGTCAGGTACCTGTGTTGGCGAATCTTTTCACCAATTCCATTGTCTAAAGCTAGACCGCTTAGACGACATTCCGGTAAAATCGATAAAACAATTGAGATGTGCAACCAATACGTGTGCCGCGACAACTATAGCTGTGCCCAGAAGTATTGGCGGGCGACTTCAAACGCGCCGTTACAAAATCGTACACTTAACAGTTAAATTCACCTGATAGTTTTGTAATAATGGTTTCTGGATTGCCGCTGGTACTAGGCAACACAGGGCGCTCAGCGATGCCATTTCCAAGTGTTAAAGAGGGAGCGCTACGCGAGAATGTTCCGAAGTGCGGCAACAGCGCCATTGCACTCACCCGCCAATTCCCCTCGCCACGGCTATAGGAAGGTGCAGAGAGTAATAACCCGCTGGCTGCTTACTGCGGCAACAGTAATGGCTTTACTCTCCAAATTAATAGTCCTAGTCTGCTGGACTGCTGCCTTTTATAACCTGCTGCCTGCTTACTCTGGCCATAGTAATGATAATGGTGCTAGTCACAAAATTAATAGTCCGCGTTTGCGGAATTGCTGCCTCTTGTAACCCTCAAACAAATATTTAAAACTCTTTTCATTTATATCTTGATGTTCGTAAATGATGTGTCATGTGGGTTAAAACTTATAAAAAGTAAAAAAAAAAAAAAAAAAAGAAAACTCCCACCAAAGAGCTTATTACATTACAAATTATTTAGTAAATAATTGGAACTGCGGTTTATTCCTCATTTAGTTGTTCTGCGTCAGAGGTAAAAGAACAAATACACTCGGTGCAGCGTTGGATATTTGCCGACGAGGTGTGACGTTGGTGGCGTGAGAAAGGGGGGAGGAAAGGCCAAGGGCCTGATTGGTAGCAGCGAGGCCACAAAGTACCTCGTCTGGCAGCAGCTGCGTGGGAGAAAGGAGCTCCGGAAATCCGGCTACACGCTGGCTCGGGAATTCCAATTACCACGACCTGGCGGAGTTGCACGGCCAACTATGCTGCGAGACGGGCGGGTGGGAATGTTTGCCTTCGCAGTGCCAATCACCCGGCTGAGGAACTGCCTCTGTATCTCCCTCGCCGCAGCCACAGGTATGGCGGCGCCATTACGTCCAATTAAGCTGTCACCAGCGCAAATACAGTTTGTTTCAAAAACATTAGCTTAAAAACTGTCCTATGTTTGCAGCTACGAACCGATCGTGATTGTAAAGTCTCACCACTTAAGAAAAGTTCAAAATGACTACAGTTACGAGCATGTCTATATAATACCAGAACAGAACAATGTCTGTCATCAGATGTTTGCAAGATTGAAGATGAAACTACTCTCTTCGAGTCCGAGACATCGGGACTTCACAAGTTGCAATCTTTTTTTTTTCTGGAGGTTAAAACTCAAACGACAAAGACAGTAAATTTGCATATTTTTTTTGCTTACTTTGTTATTAAAGTGCTTTTATTAGCATTACCTGTATGTATACAGGGTGTTACAAAAAGGTACGGCCAAACTTTCAGGAAACATTCCTCACACACAAACAAAGGAAATATGTTATGTGGACATGTGTCCGGAAACGCTTACTTTCCATGTTAGAGCTCATTTTATTACTTCTCTTTAAATCACATTAAACGTGGAATGGAAACACACAGCAACAGAACGTACCAGCGTGACTTCAAACACTTTGTTACAGGAAATGTTCAAAATGTCCTCCGTTAGCGAGGATATATGCATCCACCCTCCGTCGCATGGAATCGCTGATGCGCTGATGCAGCCCTGGAGAATGGCGTATTGTATCACAGCCGTCCACAATACGAGCACGAAGAGTCTCTACCTTCCTGCAATTGGGCCAACTGGCGGTGAATCGAGGAAGTACAGTAAATACTAACGAAACTAAAATGAGCTCTAACATGGAAAGTAAGCGTTTCCGGACACATGTCCACATAACATATTTTCTTTGTTTGTGTGTGAGGAATGTTTCCTGAAAGTTTGGCCGTACCTTCTTGTAACACCCTGTATATGAATGTAATTCGAATCTATCAATTCAATTCTTCACCTACTTCTAATTATTTTAAATTTTGCAAACACAAACATATTACGAAACGATGACAGTAGGTACAATAATTTCATAGCTACGTCCTAGTATTCTTATCACTTTCAAATAATAATAATAATAATAAAAAAATTCCTAACGCAGCAAGTAGTCGTCTGTTTGCTATGCAGTTGACACCAGTGATTACCTGGTTGCAAACACACAGGCGTTCCCTCGGCACATTCTTCAGAAGCAGCTCTCTACTGAATGGAAACATGACGTTCAGAATAGCTACCTATCTTCAACAAAGTCTTCTTACATTTCGATGAATTACTCTCTTCGTTGCCGGACAGGCTTATGTAGCTATCACTCGCGTAAAATCACTGAACGGCCTCTAAATAGAAGAATTTGATTGCTCCAAGATAATAGGGAGAGTTCCATGTAATGTTAACGCGTTAGATGAAATCGTTAGATTTCGCCAACATCAATGGAAAAAATCTTAACTCATAAAATGCTAGGAAGGACTCGATTGTCCTCATTACTTACATCCTCTTTCTGTTTAACATTAAGGAAAAAATAATAAAATATAGAAAAGAATTCGCTTTTGTGGAAATATGAACTAGAAATTTAAAAATAAAATTATAGTTTTTTTTAAAAAAAAAGACTAAAAACACACTCTATTGTAGAGATGTGAACAAAAAGGTTAAAAGTATTTTTTAAATATGAAGATTATGTTTAACAGCAATAGGGTATACCACAATTCAATATAATTAAACTACCGGAAATAAATAAATAGCCAGAACACTGAAAGAAGAGTATGCATTGTATTTAAATTGACATGTTAATTATTAGTTGCATTTTGTTTATTTATATTCGTCCGATGTAGATGTTTTCGTTATAGATATGTAAACAAAAGTTTTCGTTTCGAGCAGCAATGTTAGAGGAGGTTTATATTAGATTCAGATTTAGTCTAGGACAGAATGATAACTGGCATTTAAGTTTTTTTTTAGAAATAATTTAAGTTGTTTTCATAAGCGCGCCATCATTACTTCTTGGGTATGAAAGTAGTTCTGCAGCTATCGTGATTTTTTTTTTTTTTTTTTTTTTTAAAATGGCTTTTGGCAGCTGAGGCCATACAGCCAGCTCAATGTGTTATATATTAAAGCTTTCAGTGAATCAGTTAAATCCAGTGTTTATTTAGTCTTCAAAGTGCGGACGCCACAGGACGGACAGGACACACACACAGACACACAACACTTAAACATCCATGCCCGCGGCCGGATTCGAACCGGCGACCTTCGGCACGTGGAGCTAGCACTCTAGCCCCTACGCTACCGAGGCCGGCAGTATCGTGATTTATGTGTCCTGGAGTCGGATTGAAATTAATATTATGCGGCATGTGTCACATAAAATATGTTGGTTGCCATTTGAAATAAATGAATTTGTAGACTGAATTTTTTATAAATTCTTGGTCAATTTATTTCTTTCATCTGTTCGTCTAAAAGTTCTCTCTTAGCAACAACGACCATGTTTGTGGCAACCTTGATCCAAAGGTACGCAGGTTCGTTTCTACTCAGGATTTAATCCAATTATTTTACGCTAATACGTATGATGTTCGAAATTTCTCATAATACAACTTTTATTATTTCAAAACTCAATGTGCTGCTAGATCATTCTGTTTTCTTGCCAGCACTAGCAACAATTCTCTTCTTTTTTTTTTTCAGAGATCATATCTTTTTAAATATTTCTGAGCAAACAATATTAATTAGACTTGTTATTCTTTTTTATAAATTCTTTAAACTTTTAATTTACCAATATTACTCCCTTACCAGTGTAAATATATAATTTTACTTATTTCTAATGAGCTGCTATGTTACACATGTTACTGATGTTATTATTTCAGACCCAAGTACGAAGTTCCGATTTGTGGCAGGATAAAAAAAAAAAAATTACAACAGTTACGATCAAGAAGATTAACCAATAGAAATGAATTTCTTTGTTGCTTCCAGAATGTCATGCTCGCATGGCAGCAACGCTTGATGGAGATTCGTAACCTACATCCGTGATAGTTCATCAGCAACGCGAACTCATCTGAGCTCTCGGTTGTTCGCGGTGTAAGTCGGTCGAGGGAAAATAGAAACCTTTAGGTTTTGTGATAAACGTAGATATCAGGGATGCTACACTCCACAGCTTACAGTTTGTTTTCTCAGATCCCGTAAGAAGTGCTCTCTGTCGCTGCGGGTGTGGAAAGAAGTTCAGTTTGAGTGGGTTTGGGTCCTTTCCAACCTCTGCATCTAATGCCAACTTGATGGAGATAAGTCGATGTCTCCAAGCCAAGTTAGCTTCCCACAACTTTTTTCTTTTTTGACGGAGAGGCGTCTATTTCTTAAATGAAAGGGAAGAATAGTTGAAGTTTTCACCTTGCTAATACGAAGAATATTGCTATTATCCAATGGTCTTAGTACAACCACATCTCCATAAACTCGTCTAAACTAGTACATAAACACATTTTTTTTAAATTTAATTTCATAACAGTGCAGTGTTTCCTTTCGGTATTAGGAGTACTGAAAATGTGTAAAAGTGCAGCCGTATTGATACACTTTAATTGTTTAATTACAGGATTTCTTTTGAATTTAAATTTGATATAGAAGTATGCTTACCAACTCAATTATCAATTTCTATATATTTTCAGCATGAATACAATGATAATATTTATAAGTATTCCGTACAACCAGATTTCACTTTCCAACAACAATAGTGCCACAGCTATATCAAAAATAGTTTCAAGATCATAATAATTCCGTTAATTCCGTGATTAAACTGAATTTCATGGAAGGAAATTTGATATTGTGATGTAATGATTACCGCCTGATTTGATTAATACCATACTGTACGCATATTAAACTGAATCTATTCTTATTTTTCTATCATTTGTCACTGTCAAGCTTTGATGATAAATTAATCACACGTGAATTATTCGAAATAAACGTTTATTTAATGATGAACTATGTGATTCGATGCTAATGTATTGGTAGAAATATTTTTTTTCTCTTTTGTGGAATCAAACATTAAAATGCCGTGGGACATACATAATGGCGAATGAGGTACAATTTCACAGGTAATTCCAACAATATTGATTTCGGAAATGTGGAAGCTATTAAACTACTGACTCGTGTAAAAATAATTCACTATGAAACAAATACATTCGGTTTTAATACATTTCTGCATTTTATAATCAATAGTTTGGTTTCCCATTTCTTTTTAAATAATATATTATTTAGATCAAACACCAACCAAAAAGACGCTTCTGATTCATTCTGTACGCACCACTTTAAAAGACTGTGTGAACTGACGGACACAAGCGTGATTATCGCCGTGCTGGGAGGCATTTTTGCTATGAAGAAGCCTTAGTGAACAGAAATGTTGTTAAAGGGGGTTCGTAAGGGTCGGAAAAGGAACAGTCTAGGTAGAAGGGAATTAAGAAAATAAAAATGTTACGTTAAAAACACATTTTTTTTTATTGTTCTGGAAACGTTTTTAAGAAAAGTGTAATATCAGAAACGAATAACAATTAAACATTTCATTATTTATTTTTTACATACTACTATTATCAGCAAACCTAACACTTTTATGACACTGATATATTTTGTGATACTTGTTGCTATTACACAATACGACTGTACTGAGAATAGAGTGTGAGGTATGCCCCTCTTGTCCTAAATTAAATAACCTACATAAATTATTATAAATAAGTTTATCAATTATTGTACTGTTTCCGACTCGTACAATGTTTTAAATAATAACAACAATTCATATTGAAAGGAGGGTTGGAATATTTTGTTCGAGAGTGCACAGAGGGACGTTATTTTTGCTTTAAGTCTGGAGGAAGACTCCTGTAACGGTGGATGCGATCCCTTTCATACCTGAGCTGAGTGACAACATGTTTCACAGTAGGGAGGGAGGTCCCGCTAATCTCCGGCAGGTGAAGACCTGACTGACCCTTCTCGGGTCAAGTGAATTATTCGGCTGGACAATATATTGTACCGCGAGATGAGAGATCCCCACACATAACCAAAAAGTATGGCAGATCGAGATGCGTATCATGTGATTGTGAACTCCCAATCAACGAGAACGTTACAAAATAATAACAATCTCTTTGGTGTGTTCTGGGTCCACATGTCTTACGAGCCCGCGGATTGGATTTCGACGGAGCTGGAAGGGATTCCGACCCGACATCGAGAGAGAGGGACGATTTCCGGAGGGCTTGCAGTGGTGACAAGCGGAGAAGGAGGTCTAAAGGCCGCCACACACTTGCGGGAAACCCAAGGGATTTGGACGCAATGGTCACGGCCTTGCGGGATCCCGCCACGTGTGTGGGCACTTGCTTGAGGCCGTGGCCGCACCCCAGTGCGGCCACGGCCTCACCGAAAAACAATTCTTATTTCCTGGAAGGCCGGGAGGGAGGGTGAGAAGCTCAGCGTGTGTCCTGCGGTCAGTCGGCCTTCGAGGATTTCTTGTGAGTGCCTGTATGTGTTGCGATTTTGTTTCTCTGTATTGTTTCTAATGTTCCGTTTCGTGATGTTCCGTGTTTATAAATATATATGATAGTGAGCCCTGTCTATAGGAATTGAAGTACCAGGAATACAACGACACAAACAAACGAGAAGCTACCTACGCCAAGCTGGCATAAATATTGAAGGAGAATGAACCAAATGCAAAAAAATAAAAAGAATCAATACTAAAAAAAAATCAGCAACATTAAACCATCATTAAATGAATCTTTGCGAAGTGATGTGCTGAAGAAAATTAAAAAAAAAAAAAAAAAAAAAAAACCGGCTGCAAGAAGATCACTTTGACGTTGTTAGCAAAACCGTTGTCATAAAATTACGTGGCCTTCCGACCAATCAAATGCTAATAGCAGAAAAAATAATTAATGACACCCTGTTTCAAGTCGAAATGGGCTGTTTAGGAATGTACAGTGAGCAACGGTTACCTACTTCTGGCCTGTACTATTCTGCAGGCAGCAGTTCTGGATTGTTTTCCCAGGAACCTCATCGAATAGTCTCAGCCCACAACCTTTTCAAGCAACACCCGCAGGATTATTATAAACCACCAGCAGATTTTGATAAATTACCAAAAAACAACGACACAGCAGCAATTGTTCTATAAAATTATAATGCAAATGATGTCATGTGATTTGAATTTGAGTTTACATCACATGATCAACTATATTAATGACAACATGACTTTAAACTAATATTATTTTAATTTAGTTTTTATGTCATTTAAACTTAATTTTATGTTGTTGATGTATTTACGAATGGGAATAAATCAATTACAGTAAAAGTCTGGCTATCCGAGTTCCGATTATTTTTGAAATATGATAGGAAGCTTTTATGAAGATATGGAAATACAGAAAAAGGCTGCTTCAAGTTTTACTAGGCAACTTAGAGAGAGGTAGCACTGTGACAGATTCACAAAAAGAAAATAGTAACAGCAGCCAACGCGTGCACATCATCGGATGCTGCCATCGTGAAGCCAACTCTGAAACCCTTGAGGATTTTAACCCCCCGTGTGTGTGCAGCGCCACTTCGATGGTGGTGTCTGGCGGACAGAAAGGTCACGCCATCACCGGGTCTTCGATTACGACGAGACTTATAACAGTACGGTTTGAGCCACCTCTGGCTTGTGGTACCGGTTGCTGTTGTCTGAAGGAAGTGTGCGTGTTACCACAACAGGTGCCGACGCAACACCACTTCTGCATAAATGGTAAACTCATTCATCCATTAAAAAGAACTCAGTGTTTCGCGTTCCTCGACCCGTCAACACCTCTGGGCAGAGTATCACTCTCCGACAATCTTTCTGAGCGTGTTAATAGCAGTGAGCAACCTGATTTGATACGGGAAGACTGTTATAAATTCCTATCAATCAGAAAATATTATTTTATTTTAAGTTCAAGACTTAATGGCGCTCTGTTTGAATTAATTTCTATAAGCTTGCATTTGTGAACAGCTTTATAAATAAGCATGTTGACATAGTGCTTAAATTTCACATAAAATATGTCACTGTTGTTTGTTTAAAATAACGTCTTATGCCTCATATTGTAAGACTAGGTATTAATTTTGTTTAAACCCTTCATTTTCATGTTTTAAATTAGCTGTAAAGTACACCGACGTCTGTAGGCATTCAATGTTGAATTTGAATAAATCTGTCAGGTTATGCTTTATATTAGTGATGCAAGACAACATATCACTTTGCACCCTCTTCCTATTTGATAAAATCAAATGATTCAAATTATTAAATTGATAAAATAAAAAAACTCATTAATATTGAAATTAATAAAATAATAAATGGAATGCAATAAATATAATTACACAGCAAACCCCTTTTACTTCCACATTATAGAAATTAATGATGGGAGGGATCGGGATATTACTTTGTAAATTATCAACGCAGTTATGCCTACGATTTGACATAGATTTACATTTACTACAAAAGTAACATTCATCAGACTTATTCTTAGCAATGGTGTACAAACAAATTAAAACAAACTCTCAACAAATCAAATAGAGGGTTATTTTTAAATGTTCTCAGTATCCTTATAAACATTTACTACACTCGGCGAGAGCAATTAAATTTACTTACATGTAAGTAAATTACATGTAAGTAAATTTAATTTCACCTCAACTTTATATATTGTTTTGTAAACCAAATGTAACTAAATAAATGAATAAATACCAAACAGATGTCGCTGATGATGCTCTTGAAATAGAGCGAAACGCGTACGACACCAAAATAAAACAAAATTCAATTGCATTGGCGTGTTATTCACCTTTATAAAAAATTGATTAACCTGCAATTGAGGAAATGGCCCACAATATCCAGTCGTTAGATATATTGTCAATTGAGCTTAATTGTTGTATTTCTTGAAACTATTTAATCTCCTGAATTCTATACTTGATGAAACGACCAGCATATTTAGTCTTTTGAATATAAAATATTACAATGTAAAATAAAGCCTTGCCATAATACTTATCAATCTTGCCTTTCGTCTATGCGAATTCTGTACAGTTATAAAGTTGTATAACATTATCGCAGACTGATGTAACTATTTACAATTGTTTTATGGTATGTATGATGGACGAGCGAACTTTTTTCGTTTGTTCGCCTTGCACCTCCAGAGAAGGACATAACCTCTAGTCATGTGAGCAGTAACACTATGAATAAAACTCTCAGTAAGGTAATTACATATTTACACTTTATTAGATTAATTATGTGCATCAAGGCCTCTCCTAGCTGTCTCTATAATCCTCCTGACTATCATTTCTTCCTATGACTTTAAAGCCTGCCGACTACATTGCCTATAGATCATTGGGTTGCTCGCACCTGTGAAGGCTCCTTGCTACATTACTCGTAGTCTTCAGCTGCCTTCGCCGATGACGACTAGCTCGATGACGTCCCTGCAGACAAACTACGATGACCAAGATGATCAAGCTGACCAAGATGACCTCTCCTCAGTCCCTGCCGTCCAGTTTTGTCTCGTTCTCCCCTCCTTAACATTCGTAGGAGGGAGTGCTCCTGGTCAATCAGAATCATTCCTATCCTACCAGCTCTCTCCAAGTGACGTCTTGCTAAGTCCTAATTTTGCTGACTATCTGTTCTACTTTGGAGGCATTGTTACTCCCTTTGCTTACATTCCATAGCCTCTAACTGTTTGATTCTGTGTTGTAACGCGCCCTGATTTCAACCCTGCTACATGCAATCACTTTCACCTAACAGAATTACCTTTTTATAGAACTTTAGCCTAATATTTCTTATCTATCCACAACAAAGGATTGGCGGGTGCCTAAAATATCGTTAATGTATCAGTTGTGCCCTCTGTAAGCCTCTATTCAGACTTACGAGACGGCCGGCCCTCCCCTACCCCCTATTTTGTTTGTTAGTAAAGGAATTACTTCTTACGGACAGGTGATACATTCATGGTGAGGGAGTAATATTATGAAAAATATAGCACAAGTTGCTCAGTTAACCACCATGAAACACCACCACTGTCATGAAGGTGCATTCTCTCAGTATTAATGCAGTAGCTTAGAAGGAACAATCATAAAAGTAACAGATCAGCTACTGACAAAGCCATCGCATTGGCGGAAAAATTGCCTCATATTTGATGCTGTCATCGACACGAAAAGAAGAAGTAGCGAGTACTTTGTATGGAACGGTGAGATAGTAACACCAGAGCTAGAGAATCTGCTGACCAATGCTGTTCCTATTTAAAGGAGAATGCCTTAAGAAATTATATCTTTTATTGAACTGGTAAAGAGCTGACAGCGTGGTTTTATGTTATTTTCTTTTGCTCAGTCGACATGCCCGCTTAACACAGACTATCCACTCTTGAGCTAAGGCCATGAAAAGAATAGCAGTAGGCTTATCGACAAGCAGTGGTAACTACGAGGGTACTTCGAATTTAAATTGTAATTTGCATCTATCTCATAACAAATTAAACAAACGGCTAATTTGGCAGAATTGTCTGACTCGCGGCAACGTATTTTAATCGATTTCACTAGCTTATCAGCCAAACAGAGTGCAATGTGATCTCAAAAGTGATCTTACTATAGATAAATTAGGAACTAATGATGGGTCAGCCACGGAAAACAATAGGTTTTAACAAATGTTTTCATTCCTCCATAATACTTTGCTTCGTAAATTATTCAATCCCTGATTATTTTACATATCCCTGAGCTATAAATTCAGACATATAATGTGTTCATACTCCTTGGTTTCTCCTCACGTTCCAATCCTAAATCTTACCTTAATACTCCGGGTACCTGTACTGTATTATCTTTGCTTGGGTTCTGTCCTCTCGGTTTTATTAGCTCCGATATCGAACTTGGTTTATGTTAATTACGGCAGACAAGTAGTAATGCTCCAAGTTCCGCAATTGCTCGTGCTCGCAGGACTCAGCCAATAGTCTGACTCAGATCTTGCTTTCTACAATTCCACTTTTATTGTTTGACGCTTCTTTAAAAAGATCGGACGCTGGAGTTTACGCTTGTGTGTATCAATATTCCTCGACTGTGACTACAGATCTTTATGGGCGCCAGCTGGATATTACTTCCACCAAAGTTAACGGTTTTACTCACAATGGAAGGCCGCCAATTGTAAAATTCAGATTCAATTCATACTGCGTGCTACAAAAAAAGATCATGGCCAGAGATGTAATGTGTGGAAAAACGGTAGCATACGGTTCTTCGCCTCTGTATAGAAAATCGGCATTGAAATATGCCGTTGTGTTCAAATATTTTCTACGTTACGGAAATTTAAAATGGCACGTGGCTCAGCGAGCAAGTTTTCTGCCTCATTAATCCGATGTCTCTGGATCGAATATCGTTGCTGGCAACTTTTTTTTTATTTATTCAAATGTGTATACAGATAATTTCCTGCAACAATCAGTTTCAACTGTTATACCTATAATAAGCTTATTAAATGCCGTTTGTTGTAAAAAAAAAAATTGTTTCTAATATCGGTGGATTGACCACCTAACTCCGCAGACTTGACACCACTGGATTTCTTTCTCTAGGGTTTCATTAAAGATCGTGTGTATGTTCCTCTCCTACCAAACAATTTGGCCGACAAATGGAATCTACGCTGCCGTTGCACAGGTTTGCTGTAACGAGTGTGGGAAGAAATTGATTACTGGTGGAATGTTTGCCGCATGAGAAATGGTAGTCACAGCGAACCAAAATGACACTTTCGTGTGAAACATGAGGTTGTTTGATACAAAATGACACATCTACATTTTCTGTAACTTATCTCGATAAAGTTCTAGATCATTACAAATTTGTAAAACCCTTTTTGACTCACCCTGTGTATCCATAAGTGGTTTACGTCACTTTGAAGATCGTTGAATAATATTTCGTAAATTTTAATAAAAAAATCTCTGTTTATATTGACGGGGCCACCGCGTTGCTCAGACGGTAGAGCGTCCGATTACTGTCCGGAGGTTCGGGGTTCGATCCCCGACGAAGCAGAGGATCTTTCCTCAAAGCTTAACGTCGGGAACGGTCCCCCAGGCCCACTCAGCCTACTGTCAAATGAGTCCCACGGCACGACCACTCTGGTGCCTGCGGTCAGGAAATAGGAATGCGCAGCTCTACCTCCGCTAATCCTACCGGAATACGACTTGAAAGCTGAGAAAACCCACTGCCTTTAGTTGTTTTATATTCATGAAATCACTAATGTGTGCATTGGTTACGTTACATACAGCAGTTGCAATATTGTTGATTTATAACTGATATCGCACAAAAAGTAAAGTTATAATAGCTCAGTTTGCCGTAAGTAGCTATTTCGCCGGCAAGGTATCTACAGCGTGTTCTATTGCTGAATAGGCTTTCTGTTCTGGCTCCGTGTTCTTTTAGAGCCCTCCTTAATGACATCGTACGCCATTTGAGATCGCAACAGTCAGTTCTATTCTACTTTTAATGTCCCGGACAATACATAGTACCTAGTGAGATAATATCTGTCAGTCTTAAATTCTTTAAAGATGCTTTAAACAGAAAAGAAATTCTTCAAATACAGATCAGGTTCGTTTTTCTCCCAGATCCGGTCACGTTGTCATCACCTTTCCCCCTAAAAACTCAATTTTGGTCACCATTATACTTTGTGGAATGTATTTTTTATTTAAATCAACATTAAGAGACCAAAAGTGAACAAACACAAGAAATAGGTAAGTTCAGGTAACGTTTTCCTGACATGTTTGAATCTATAAACTCATTTTTTGTCCACTGTTACTTTGTGTCGATGAAACTAAAATTGTGAGCGGCGAACTGTTTTACCTAAAACACGAGCTTACACCATTTATGATGTTGTCTTGCATAGCAATCTTAAAACCTTGACTATAGCTAAAATCAGGTCATAGTTCTCCTTCAATGCAGTCAAGAGATTCCGAATCGAATTGGTATTGTCTCTCAACTCTAGTCACTGATGAATTCGAGTGGTGTCAGTTCATGGTATAAAAGGCTTACATTTTGGACGATATGTTCGAATCCTCATACAGGAAGGAACTTCTATCCGATGGAGTCTGTTCTAATACATCAACTCCCCACCTGAAAATTTCGTTCTGTCTAGTCAATCACTAGTTGCTATCAGTTACGTGGTATGTTGGCATTGAGTATTCCTTCCTTTAACTTTTTCGGTCACCGTTGCTTAACTTTCAAGTGAGTCTTTTTTACTACCGAAATAGGTGGTAAGGCCTGTCGTAATTCCAAGTCGTTCAAGGACCAATTTATCCATGTTGTTTGTCTCGTATTGACGGATATGTTCCTATAGTCTGTAGTCCATCGTGTGTCAGATAAAATCGCTGACACAATAAACGGATATTTGTAACTTATAAGCCTCTACAGTTTGGAATGGAGGTCTGATTTTACGGCAACCATGAGGTGCTCTCAGACTGATTTTGCCAGTGTGATCCCTGAAACCCTTATGTTTGGTTGCACAATCACTTTGCGAGATGATTGGTTTTTCATGTTCTAACACTATTGACCACTGTGAAAACAAGCCATGACATACAAAGCTAATTTATACAAATACATTCTCAACAGGTGTCAAATCACACATACACAGAGATATTTTAGAGGGTTGATACAGAGACACTGCAGTAATTGAAAAAACATCAAATTTACACTACTATAAAAACAAAAGAGATACTAGAGACTATTCTGTAATGAACAGCAATAACAAATGTTTATGTTACCAACCATTCATATTGTTAGTGAGACAAAAATAACTAACGTAATATACTTCACAACGATAGTAAAATTTATATTTCCACCGTACAAACACTGAAGACTCCTCACATTATAGGGCGACACGCGTTTGCGAACAAATATTTCCATACACAAATAATAGCAGCATTGATTTGAATTTAAAAAAATGATCAGCAATTCTAATTACGTAGGTCATTTAACAATAGAGAAGCAACACATTCCTTGAAAAAGTACTTATTTTATGCGTTTACGGATTTTTTAATAAACTGAATTTATAAAAGTCAATTCTCGTTCTGATCCAACACTTTTGGCGATCTTCAAGGTGTTCTCAATAAAATTGGTCTCCCTCAAATCTTATTCTACTTTAATAAATGTCAGTTACGTGTTTAAAAAATTCAAATTATGCAAGACAAACATTTTGATTTTCCATAATTTCTTGATAAATCAATCTATGTTAGTTACTACATTATTTTTGGTGTTTGTTAAAGAAAGACATTCAGTTGATACATCATCATCTCACATGAGATTTGTTAAAAATTAGGTCTTAAGAGCTATCAGGATAAGTTCTTATAAATCCGCTGTCTGTATATAAATTTATTTTGTTTTCAGTCTTTTGAGTCGATACCTTTCCCGATTCTCGAATTAGAAATTAAGCAGCAATCCTTATCTCCAAAAATATTCAGTAATACTAAATAAAAAATATCACCACCAAATCTTTAGCTTCCTTCAATGCTTCGGCTTGCTGATTAGAAATTTTGGATGTATTACTGTTTCAAACGTCACTTTACTGATAATAATTGACATGCAGACACAAGAGAAAGCAAGTGTAATCTTTGTGCCGCTTTCAACTTGTGGTTTGTACTGATGTGAAATTTAATAATATACGCTTGTAATTTCAATTAAACTGTCGAGCCATATATTTCCCTTAAGCGTTAAAAGATAACTTTCACACTACTGAGTGGTGTCAATATCGCATCTTTGTTTACAATGAACACAAAAGTTTTTTAAATGAAGAATACATTTTGTAAGTAATAACTTTTGGTAGCAGGACAGAATGAAATAAACTTGTACAGCCTTACGAGAGATGACAGATTTCATATTTGCCGCTTATTCCGCCTGGACCTACAGTTCAATATGGAATCCGAACCATGGAGCGTTCTCGTGTACGTTTATGAATAAAGACCCTTTAAAACTCCCGGCTGCACAGGGATTTGAACCTGTAACCTTGTGACTGAAATGGAACCACCTATCCTGTGATCTAAGGCGATAATTTGCACCAAAGAATTCTAAAAAGTAAGCTTTATAGGGAGACAGCATATTAAGATCCTGACACAACGAATCCACTTCTGAGATCTTCCCTCATGTTACAAGGCTACAGAGCAGGGGTGGCCAACCCGTGGCCCGCGGGACGCATGCGGCCCGCCTTGAACATTTTCGCGGCCAGCGAGATTCATCACACTTTTACAAAATACATTTATTTTATAATGGCCAAAGTATCAAGAAACAATGTATTAAAATACATTATTTGTGCATCCATATATTCAAAAATTAACAGTCTAAATTATGAGAAAAAATTAACTTTGATTTAAAAATAATTATCTTGCGAATGTATGACTGATATTGCCTATTTTATTTCTGAGTTTACAGTTATGAGTTCGCAGAGTAATTAAATTATATTCACTCCAAAATAATGTCTATAGTGGGTCTAAATCTAATATGGCGAAATATAATTTTATATGTGGCCCGCGGAGTTATGATGCATTTCCAAAGTAGCCCGCAAGATCATTTGGGTTGGTCACCCCTGCTATAGAGCGAGTAAAATTGCGTTTCACAGGCAATAAACTTTGTATGTTTTTAAAGAGTTCATGAAACAGAGTTTTTGATAATTTTTTTTCAACTTTCTCATGAAAATACTTTTACATTATTTGACCGAGAATACCCTTGATAAATAAACTATATCCGACTAATAAACATTATAAATTTTTAACCCAAGAGGAGGAATTTAATGGCTCATGTTTCGTTGCGGAATCATGTGAGTTTAACGTTTTGTCAGTTAACTGCAGAGAAAATCAGTGGCATTTAATTAGTGTCTGCCTGAGCTACTTCCGCAAAGATTACTTAGGGGACTGACACGGTCTGTCAAGAGCTGCCATCATTCTTCGGTTTTATTCCTGAAATAGCAAAAAATGCCATTTATTCGTGTACTGTCTCGGAAAATGCGCCAATAAATCTTCCCCTGACTTCCTAAATTACACATTTCGCTGAGAGCAGAAGGAATGGACCCTACAAATCATCGCCATCAAGTAAAAACCTGCTCGCTATATTTTATCATCAGTTTTGAAGGGTATCGTCCATTTGTTAGCTACGACTGTTCGAAAATCACATAAAAATAATAAATTAAAATATGTTACGTGAAAAACTGCCCTGGAGGTTATCAGTTTGAGCAAGACAGTTGCGTGAAAAAATTATAAATTGATAAAAAACACGATGGCAAGAGGGCTGTTATATATTCAACCCCTAGAGGAATCAATAACAGAAACATTTGTCTTCTCTTTCACTTTAATTTTGCTGAGTTCAGTGTAGGAATTATTCTCTCAGAGCGGCTTTCTATGCTACAAGCTGTCAGCGTGAGCTATATTTTTTGTTTTAATTCTTATATAGAACATTTTTCCCGAAGTTAATTTTACAGATTTTTTTTTTTTGAGCATAAGGATATTAAATGGCTGAAATCACTCACAGCTCTGCAGAGTATTCCCTTATTAAATTTCGAGCTCTGAAAATCAATATGCAACTACATAGTATGAGCCAAGGTAGTAGCTGCCTTAACTAACTAAAAATTAAAAATGCATCATTTTGAAGTTTCCACTTTCGCATCCGTACTTAATAAGTAAATACATACAGTGTAACCATCCATATTACGAAATATTAACTGTATGTTAAAAGTAGAATATTATCGTTTCAATATAAAAACTAGGAACTGCTGAATCTATACAATAGAATAATTGAAACATAACGAAACGTTTCCAAAATGTTAACTTCATTACTGAATAATACATTATCCATTACTGTTTTTTTTTTAAAAAACCGTTATCTTCTGTTGTATTGCATACTGAACGTAATACTGTAGAACAAAGCGAGAAATTATCTGCTGTCATCTCTTATTGCAGTTAAAAAAGAAGTGCTAAAAAACTATAGATAATTATTTGGGATCAAATGGAGAGCACAGATATTCCAAATATAAAATGCAGTAAAGTTTCAGAAATGAAGTCTTCACGGGTGTACCGACGTATAGTCATTTGCACAGGTCGGCTGACCGTAGGATCCTTCGGTCAGCCGACCTGTGCAGACTCAACACCTGATGAAGACGACGGAGTTAGTCGTCGAAATATTGTGTTTTCAAAACATTATCCGGCGGTACACCCGTGAAGACTTCATTTCAAGCATATGCCAGGAAAGTCTCAGTTCTTACAGTAAAGTTTCTGTCAAACTATCTTTTCGTAAAACATTAACCAAAGCATTGTTAATAGTGGGTGGATTTCATTTTGAGTCAGAGCAACAGGCGTTAACAGAGTGATGGTTAGTGACACAATTTGCAACCATACGCAGCTTGAAGGTCGACTGAATTACTCGTAAAGCTACGGAGACGCGCGAATATTGCTGTAATCTGCGTGGAAACTATTGGAAACTGAAGCGTTTGCTGTTTGTGTTACGGCGGCCACACTTCAAGCATCAACCCGGAATCACAACTACTAAATAAATCGCATTACAATGTTCATATTATAATGTTTGCATTGTCATAATTATTGTCGAGTGTTAAAGCTGTTTCTCTACCTCTGCTTTTTTTCTGTGAGGGATTTGGGGGAGGAGAGGGATAAAGATGGAAGAGGTGACGGAGGACAAGTTTAACTTCATCTACTTGAGTGAGATCCCGTATGTCTTTACATCGGCTGCAAGAAACATTTCTCCTCTGCTAACTACCACAGCAACAGAGTAACTTTTACGAGATATAAATGATTTTGGAAAAACGTTTATTTCAGAATTATCCTACGAAATATGGTGTATGACACAAAAATTGATTTATAGGAAAAAAGCTGGAATTTAATATTTTGGGTAACTAAAGGTAACTGTGAGAGATTGAAGACAGGAATATACGACTTTGTTGCAAGCAAAAAAGGATGGACGTAAACATAACAGTAATAATAATGATAACTTCTCCTGGCTTAAGTGAATAGGTGACAGTTTCAGGTTATTGTTTATTCCGCGAGAAAAATAATGTAACTGAAGAAGGTGTAGGGTCAACTCAATCACCATTTGTATCGCTGTGCTAACAGATCCAGCTTTCGCGAAGATATTTTGGGTAATAAGATTATAACTTTGGAACAAATTTAATACCTTGAAGTGAATCTAGCAGTCGCTTATTCATTCTATCAGTCGCGTCTTTTGTTTTGAAACTGTCGGACCAGCGTACGTTTCATCTCTTCAGTAATTTATTGTCCTGTTTCTCAATAAGTTGTGTTCTTTTATAGAACCTTATGTCCATAAATTCTACCTGTTTGCTTTGTTGTTTTTCAACAGTAAACCAACATTTATGCAATAAAATTTCATAAAATTCTGTTAAACTGTACGTATTATATTTCATATTGTAATATTTTTACTGGTTTTATATAGCTCCTCGTCTCTGTCCGGGACGTCACATATATTATTTTTACTTTACTAACCGTTTCTTTCGTTAGTATTCAACAATTCTTTATTACTCTTCATAAAAAAATAAACAAATAAAAACTCCATTAAGTTTTTATTTCAATTTACTTTAATTATACTGCTTCTTCGCGCACAGATACAATTCGCAGTTTATCTAAACGTACGTCTCTTTTTTCTCTCTGCCAAAGATCTTCTTACATTCTGTTTATCATCCAAGGATTTTCATATACATTTTTTTTATTTTATTTTATACTTTGTTCATCTGCTAATAACGACCGTGGATTTCTTTGACACAATACGTAAGAAATAATAATAATACGATATAAAGCATTTTTTTTAACAACATGCATCTATAATCAGCTTTACATAAAACAGAAACAAAATAGTGATTCGAAAATACCACTATCAATAAACACTTCCTATTGAAATAGTATGAAAAGGAAAAAAAGAAACATTAATTATTAAGTCTTTAAAAACTATCAGACTGTGTTTCTTTACAATATTCATAAAGCACGTATTTTAATATTTAAGTATAAGAAATGTTCTTTTAAGTTTAGTTATGTATCATGTCCTTGTTCGATTCTATCTTTTTAATTTTGGTTTCGAGCCGGCTGCTATACTCTTCTTAAACGAATTACATCGGAAATAATTAGTAAGTTTTCCTTTTTTGTCTAACACCTCTTTTCGGAACAAGAAAATACTTTCCGCCTATTTTTTGGAATTAATTTAGTAAGAATTAAAATAGTGAATAAATTAAAATGTGAAATAGCACCTAGATTTCGGCGTTATAACTTCATTATTAATGCTTTTCCTGGCTATCTCAGAATATTAACGAGTACATTAGTGAGCCTGTAAAACATGAATCTAATTTTTTTCCGTGTGTATAAAAGGAAGAGCGCGCTGAACTGCGAACTACACACAGAAAAAGGAGCCCGACCCACAGACCGCTGGCAACAGAATTATTCGGACCGTGCCAGCGAATTTATTTTGGGGAACGAGCGAATTTCCTGGGCGGACGGGCGGACAGTTCGAATTTCTTTGTTGTCTGCCGCCTGACAGCTCGTGGGCGCACAAGCACAGCCTGTCACGGTGGAATGCGACTCACATTCCCAGGACGGAGAGGTGAAAATAGGAGAGGTTATTCCAAATCTTTACCGGGTGGTGAATACCAATGGAGCAAGCTTCTGCATGTGTATTAACCCAACAATACGTGGTCACTAATGTCGTACGGAAATAATTATAATAAGAGTCTTAATTGAATCGACGTGCCGTATTAACAGCTCAAATTTTATTATAAATAGTAAATATGAATTTACTCTTAAGTGAAAGACGGAATAGAAGATGGAGCGTTTTAGATCCAGATCTCAATGTCGAGTGGAAAGTGTGTTGTTATTCAATTTGTAACTGCGATAGAAGTTCTTCTGCCAAAATTCAAAGACGATTATAAATAATTTATGGTGATCGGTGTATTAATTAAGTACTATATAACTTAAGCTGATCCCTTCAGAGATGCAGAAGTTGACAAATAGAACTGAGTAAAACACCACGAATTGTATGATCTTTGATTGCACGTTGTCAGATTATCAATCTATCGTTAAAGTAGTGATTCATGCAATTAGTTAAATTAAACCAAAGAAACTGATCATGAATTGGGTACTTCTAGAGAGTAAGCTACATTATTCGTTTCCGTCATGCCGGACATCTTAGAGTACTGCTCTGGACTAGACCACTGCCACCACTATGTAGGTAGTTCCATTTCCGATGATCATATGCGGGGGTGTCGCATAAACAGAGATACAAACTATAAGAAGAAGTGGGAATCATCAAAACAATTCAGAATTGCATAGGAACTCATGGTCAAAAACGTCGTGGTAAAATGGTGGCAGAGGTACTAGGAATGAAAGGACACAAGACAAAGATTGGTGGTAAAACATTTATCGCAGATGTTGGAGTTTCAACCATTATTTTCGGTGCATGCGTTACACCGCAGGACCTTGGATTGGCGGACGTAGTCAAAAAACAGCCGGACAATTTTTTTTTTTTGTATTACGCCCCGTTAACGGCAATGTCACAAGAAGAGGGAAAAGACTGAGGGCAAGAAACGCGAAGGAATTCGGTCATGGCCATTTTGGAAGAAACCATTCCGGCGTTGGCCTGAAGTGATTTGGGGAAAGCATGGAAAACCCAAATCTAGATGCCCGGACGGGGATTTGAACCCTGGTCTTCCCGAATGCGAGGCCAGAGCGTTAACCGGCTTACACACCACGCTCGGTGCGACTTTCTTGGATATCAGCGCAGACGATTCTCACATTCAAATCTGTTTCACAAGTAGTGTTGCAAACTGAAAAAAAACTTTTTTTCAGATTTGTGAAAAAAAAACATGAAAAAAAAACCTAGCACCCTTGTTTTTTCCTATTTTAATTAATCTAGAAAACAATATATTTGATAAATTATAATTTTATTTATGGAACTTCAACATTTTACATGTGTGTTTTAAACCTTACTAAATCATATAATACCTTACATAATGATTCATAAATGTATCTATATAGGTAACATAGTTTTTTATTCATCCTCTATGTCGGTACCACATACACTAGTATCAGCACTACCAACACTAGTTCGTTCGGAGTCGGAATTTTCTGTTTCTTCTTCTGTCTCCTCTAGATCCATAACTGGTTGTATTGTATGCAAAAGCTTTTGAGATTGCAATTTTAAATTGTGAGAAAAGTACACACTGTGCATAAAGACTGCACCAAGAGTTCTCTATAACGGTCTTTCAAGTTTGAATTTAAATCTATTATCATACAAAATAGGAGCTTTATTTCTTTTCAATCATTGGTTTATGCCAAAGGTTGCAAGGAAATGATTCATAATAACTGACAATGACTCAGTATTATCACTACACGCTGCGAGTTTAACAAGTAAACGAATATAAGGAAAGCACAATAAGTGCCAAAAAAACCGTTGATAAATTTAAAATTCCTAATTTTTTGAAAAGGTATACAGATAAATTTGTAGGGCTGGCAGCACTAATTCAAATAGTGAGTATCAATCCAAAAAACGGGTAACGGGGATTCCTTCTCATGCAACCTAGCCTTTTTGGGAAGTCACCATTCGTAAAAGAAAACTTCATCCAATGTTACCAATATTTTTGTATTTTTTTCCCCTACTGAACCAGAAACATATAGTAGATTTAAAAGTAAGATAAGTACTTAGTATAAACTCTAAAACAGTCATATTAAAAGATAAATTCCTTAAAAATTTGAAATTTAGTAGTTATGAAAAAAAAACATGTCCCAGAAAAAGAACATGTTTTTTTCACAGTTTTTTAAAATGTTTTTTAAATGTTTTTTTAATGTTTTTTTTTCACGTCAGAAAAAACTGTTTTTTTACAACACTATTTACAAGTCGAAGATGTTTCAATTCGATATTAACTTATCATTCATCACACGTGAATGATCTCTGTCACGGGTCATTCAATCATGTTCTTGAAGAATTTTGCGATTCCCTGTCAACTGGTGGTACAAATATCCCAGTTTCTTTTTAGACAGCTGCTCGATGAGTGACAATGTCCCGTCTGCCCACTAGAATAACAGTAAGATATTACAAAATCATTCTTTGATTATCAGACAGCTCGTAATCTTTCTCTTTTTTAACATCGAAGTTCTTTAATTTCTCTACGAGGATAAGTTTTTCGTAACTCAAAACATTACGGAAATTCGATTTCCCAGAGCCCCGTTAAGAATCCCTCCATCTACTCAGATGTTATTTCCTACTCGAAGCGAAAGTTATGCATTTATTCGTTCGCTTCTCGAGTTTCTTAAACGGTTAAAAATATTTTTGAAGAATTTCCATGCAGGAATGAACGGTTATTTTGTTTTTCTTTCAGCAATGGAAACTCTAGAAGACTGAATATTATTAACACTTTTTTTTTTAAAGCTAAACTGGAATTAGTATGGAATGTTTTCCAGCAATTTAAAAGGGTTTTATGGGTGGAGAAAAAAGTATTCCACTCGCTTCAAGCTGGAAAATTGAGTGTTTCAAGTTCAAATACAAAATAATATTGAGGTGCCAACTAAATAAGCTCTTTTAGTCTCTGATAAAGGTCAAGTAATACGAATCTCAAAAGGTTTGAATCTTCTTTTCGTGCTAACACAATAAATTTGAAGCTTAGGGCGTTACTCCTTAATTTTCTGACAATCTAGAAGTTGGACTCTTTCAATGTAAGACATATACGAAGGTCAAAGGTTAATTCAATAACAGTTAACTTGACGTAATTCCACATGGTTTTTCAGTATCATTATAGCGAAAACTGCGAATGGTTTGGTAGCTCAACAGATATGCTCCTGCCTTAACGGGTCAGTTGCCGGTCGAGTCATAAATTTTTACGGACATTGAACATAAACTATGTCAAAGCCTTGCTTTGGTCGTGTAATCTACGGAAGAACGCCCCGTATTTCGCATTTTACGTTACACTTAAGGTATAGTCACAGTATAGCAAATTCTTACAGAATTCGTGTTAGTCAAATTGCCACACAGAGTAAAGACGCATGAATGAAGAGAAAAAGATTTTCATTCTACGTGGGATTAGTTTCAAATGAAGTTGGCACGTTAAAATGCTCGGCTAAATTTCGAACGCTCTAACTACAGTACGAAGTTTGAATTTGTTTTTTTTCGTTTAAAATTTTTGATTACTAACTCTTGCGATATGTGGCAAGATTTACGAAATTCTATAGTGCTGTAGTTAGAATAGGATATGTATGATTTAGGTGTGAAATCGTAAAGGAGTTACATTTAAGATAATTTTTCCATCAACGTAATTTAAACAAAAATTACTGGTCAAATATGTAGTCCTTTGGGATACGTTTAATTTTGATAAAAGGTTGAAACGCTGAAGAAGATAGGATAATTTTTCTTTGAACATGATTCACGCAAAAACTATTAGTTGGATTTTGAGGGGGTTTCAATTAATATTGAGCCCATTGCCTTGCGCGTAAAATATATTGTGTTTTATTTTGATATGGTGTCGTAACGCTGGTTAATATGTTCGGATTTTGATGAGATTTCGATTAAAGTACAACTCTTTGACCCATGAGTAGAATATGTTTTATCGTGTTGAGACATTAAAAAGTTAATGAATTATAATAAAAATGTCCACAGATTAGGAATCTTTTAAATGTAAGTTAATTTTGGTGGTCGAAACATTTACTGTAATTTCAGCGTACGAACGGCACCGCGTTATTTGTCGGAAAGAAATTACACTTTGCTGTGGAGACTCTTCACTCATAAAAAGAAGATTCAGTGAGCTACTTGGGCCTTGGAGCATGTAGTTTATGATAATGTCGTTCTAAGAGAGAGGTCTGCCAACGAAGCAGTGGGCAACAACTAATATCATACATATTATTTATAAAGTGTTTTTTTGTCACGATCCCTTTATCTCCCTTCGTACCTAACTGAAACCGATAAATGAGGTATAATATTAAAGATTAAGGTCTTCGCTTTGAGCGAATCATATTTTCAGAAGGAAATTTTTCCGAATACAACCCTTAAATGGCAAAAAAAGTAACTCGTATCAAGGTCTCGAGCATGAGACAGTTAGGAACCAAGCCGTTAGGCTTCGCTGGCGTCGCTTTAGCGATCACGTTAGTGGTGGATGAGAGCACTACATATAACAGAGATATCAGTAGAGGAGTGATCACATTGCTGATAGATAGCAGCAGCACCAAATCACAGATATATCAAGACACTGTTCCACTGGCGTCGACAACGACTGGTCGTGTTATTGCTATACAGGAGCATCATACATCGCACAGATAACAATAAACAGTGCGTTTGTACAATAAGTAGCTTATAATAGTTTTTTTTTTCTATTTCGAAAACATTTGTGTTCCGCTATACCATTGTTACGAAAAAATTTTACTCGCGAAATTTTTGCACAAGTTAAGGTCTCATTACCATTAGATAGAAGCACCACATATTGACATATAATAGATATATCGATACACTGCGAGTGTTTTGTTCAGCTTAGTTGTATTTAGGTGCGGTCTATGATAGTTAAGCTTTCGGGAAGGTATATCCTCATGTGTTTACGTCAAAGTAGAGGGCTGCAGGATAGCATATACCAGAAAGATATTGCTACAAATGTGCCGTTTCTTCTTTGAACTTACAACAAACCACCAACCTTGATATTTATCGCATTTTATTTTCGAAATTTTCGCACTGGTTATCTAGTAAAAAAAAAAAATAACAACTCTATGAGTACCAAATGTTCAAATTCACAGTGAAATAACAACCCGATTCAGTTTTGGCGTCAGGTTTTGTTGCATAGAATGAAGAACTGTTTTGGGCTCTGGCCAGCACTCGTCTACCATGACGGTGTAAAATGATATTCCACTGTAGTCATGTTTATGAAATTTGTAGGCAATAAATCAAGCTAGATGTTCATAGTCACTGGAGGCGTTCAGCTTTGGCCCAGACGCCCTCGCCCTGCGAGGTATTGCGCTCATGACCCGCTCTGGTTTACGGCTGCCACGTAAAACTCTGCGTGGGCGGTATGAAATGAGGAGTTACGTCCTCGTTGCGTAGACACACGCAGCCTTGTGAGCAGGGCCCAGACGAGCTGACACAAAACCACCCTATTGTGAGCATGCCCCCTAAGACGGCATGACTTTTATTAACACTGGAGATTCTGATCGTCTGGTGGGAAGCGAGAACGGTCTTTGGTCCCAACGGCTATATTGTAGCGGCCATACGTGACGCCTATATGCTAATAATTAATTATTTTTTTCTATTACAAATTTTAAATGTACAATTTCCTATTTTATGAGGATCTCTGAAGGGAAGGAGTCGAGAACGGAGAAGATAATAGAAAGCCTAGAACGGCGTAAGAATACGGGGGCTGCCCAAATCCTGCTACAGAAATTATGAAAGAAATTGTAAAGCAATTATATAGACCGTTCAGTTAGTAGAGGCGGTTCAAGGTCAGTCTGCTTTGTCCCCACTGCGCTGCCCTTACCCCTACATGCGAAGGGATAATCTACAACTCGCCTATCTGCTCACAGCGTTTAGCTCGCAGAAGATGAAAGGGAGGAGGGAGAGGGGGGGGGAGGGTGAGGTGGGGAGTGGGGCCAGGGGAACATGACCTGTTACCAGTTAGGAGTTAGCAGCGCATAGTTGGATTGCAAATAGAAAACTCAACTGAATTGTATAAAGTCACAGAAGAGGAAGTTGTAATTAGTTTCTGATAAACTATGAAAAGTTGTGAAATAAAATCCTAAGTGATTGATGAAAATTTAATCGACGGGTATTTGCATGTAAAAAAAAAAAAAAAAAAAAAAAAAAAAAAATGACAAAGCAGTAGAAATATTTTCTTTAAGCTAGTATAAGAGGTTTTTTTTAGTCAAACAACTTTAAAGACGTAACAGTACTTGTCTTGGCTGGAGATTAACAAAACAGCATAAATACTGACTAAGGTAAAAATAAATTAATAATAATTAGTTAGCGAAAGTAAACGCTTCGTAGTTGCATATAAAATCCGAGCATGATGTGTAAGCGGTTAACGCGCTGGCCTCGTATTCGGGAGGACGCCGGTTCAAATCTCCGTCTGGGCATCCAGATTTGGGTTTTCCATAGTTTCCCCAAATCACTCCAGGTGAATGCCGGGATGCTTCCTTCAAAAGGCCATCGCCGAATTCCTTCCCGTTCCTTGCCCCCAGTCTCATCCCGCCTCTAATGACCTCAACGTCGACGAGGCGTAAAACAATAAGTAAAAAAAAAATGCATATAAAAATAAAAATACATTAGTCGTTTCTGATTTATAACCCATGTTCAGGTGAAGATAGGCTTTTAGAATTTGTTGATCCATGAACATAACGTCGTACTATCTGATGGGTCAAATTCAGTCATAATCTGACAGAATAAAATTCATATATATTCTTATTCCCGAGGAAATAATGTAAAACATGAGAGATACAGATAATTTTATTATTAATAAAATAGCTACAAAAATTAAAATCTAAAGTGATGGGCGATATTAAAATGAATTAAAATTCTAATTAGATTGGTCGAATGATAAATACCGTTATTTTCTCGAAATCTCGTGGGAAATACTGAATGACGGGAACATTAAGAATGAAAAAGAAAAGACTAGTTGAAACCGATGTCACTTATTGACAAAAAAACAAGCTAATTACTGTAAACGAAATGTTTGGAATTAAGACTGCAATCAGCACGTGTTAGAATCTATCTCACTGTCAGGATCACTCAGTTATTAAGCTTATGCAAATTTCCAGCTAATCTCTCGCAGCAAATACATTATTACGCCCTTCATTTCCAAGTAAAAGATAGAAGGTTCAGGCAAAAAGCACCGAAACTTCTCCTGATGAATGTCAGGATGAAGTTAGGCGGAAAGTAGTTTGCTTCACTGTTATCTGCGTTCTTGAGAATACAGTTATGAAAGGAACAATAATGGACTTCATCTCGAGAATACTAAAATCGTGCAATTCGTTCCACGTAAGATAAAATTATGAAAGAACTAAGAATCTTTCAGCAAAACATATGCACAGTGTCACACTAACGTGTTATACAGTACTGGTAGCGGAATACGTGGAACAATCTTGGAGTTCAGATAATATTTCGACTCTCTTATACCGATATCTGCAGATATTATTAAATGAGAGCCAAGACGGTTAATGCAAAAAAAAAATTTCTACGTTGGTCGAGAGTACTTCAGTATACATTTTGCCTGTTCACACAGTCATAGGAACTTTGGTTGCCGTCATACATCATTCGCCGTCGCTTGCATAATTCGACGTTGTTACCAGAAAGCTTTCGACTCTGTTCTACACAATCGTCTATTAGCGAAGATTCGATCGGATCAGATTTATGAGTGGATACGATATTTTCTCATTATGTCGCCGTTCACGGGGAAGCCTTTACTAATCTGTGTGTTACATCAGGCGTCCCTCAAAGAAATGTAGTGGGACCTCTTCTTTTCTTAATTTTTGTAAATAACGATTTGAGATTGTTCGGCTGGTGATGCAGTCATCTGTAGAAAGTAAGTAATTCTGCCAGCTGCTTAAAAATTAAAAGCTATCTGGACATTGTTTCCGTATGATGCGTTGAATGACAACTTACACCAAATTCCAAGAAGTGCAAGGAAAAGTGCTTTAGTGCATAACCAACCAAAATAATCTGTTTGTTCAGGAGTAAAAAGTAAACAGTTCAATTGTTGACATGGTTGAGTCCCTGAAGTATTTGGGCGTAACAACACTAAGCAACATGAAATGGGACGTGCACATAACTTCCGTCGTAATCAGAGTTGATTCTATGCTCCGATTCACAGGTCAGATGTTGAATAATTGTGACGCTCGGACACAGGAGATACCGTACAGAACTCTCACATTTGGACTATTGTTGTACCGTTTGGGATCCGTAGTGCAAGTGATTTGACAGTATAAGAAAGTGGAGAGAAGAGCCGCTCGATTCGTGTCTGCTTGTCACAGTCCTTACGAAAGCGTCAAAGAATTGATACATAGATTGATAGATTGGGCTGGCGTTGTCTGAAAGAAAGACGATGTATGTTTTGTTTAAATTTGTTGGCAAACATGATAATAACTCCTTCCATTTCCGAGTGCGATGAAATACTTCGTCCACCAACCTATTTAGGTCTCAGTGAGAGGAGGCATAAGATTAGAAAAATTAGGAATAGTACGGATGCTAATTAAATTAATTAATTAATTTAATTTAATTGCAATGGAGCACACCCTCCGGTGGTAATTTCTCTACACACCCATTTCCACTTTTTCCTATACCCACTTACTTTTGCCTTCTACAAATTTCAGCTTTAAATTGTTTCAACGTTTTTGGTAAATTATTCATCAATTCTCTTGGAAACTTATTCAAATCCGTGACCCCCTTACCTATGAAAGAAAATGTTCCTACACCCTTGTGCCTAAAATCGAGTGCCAGCTTGTGGTCATGGTCATTTTTTCCTTTCCATTCATTAATTCTTACAGCAATATCTTTCCACGCCTCGTCACCAATATACACCTTGTAAACTCCCATGACTCTCTTCACCCTCCTCCTCTTTTCCAATGAATCCCATTGCAGCTCTTTTATCATATCTGTTACTGATTGTGTCCTACGATAATTTCCAGAGACAAATCTAGCAACCCTCCTTTGCACCCCCTCCAACTCTTGTGTTTTATACCCAAAATGTTGGTCTCATACTACACCGCCATATTCAAGCAATGGTCTGACCAAAGTTTTGTAACATAGTTACTTATTTTTCTCGTACCTCCCGTCATCACTCTCCAACAAGAAACCTTTTCCTACTATCTGTCCAATGTGTCCTGCCCAGTTGATCTTGTTATCAAAAGTTATGCCAAGATATTTTCATCTCAAGTCTTCAACAAGGAATTCTTTCGCCACGTTGTAGTCATAATCAACCTTTAGGTTTTTTTATCTGTGTATCTAATAAGCTGACTCACTTTACATTTATCTTCATCCCATGTTTACCTACCCAGCTATATATCCTGTCCAGATCACCCTGAATTCTTTTTTCCCTGATGCTATTCCAGATTGCAATGCGCAGAGTTTTTGTGCAAAGCACCCTCTGAGATCCAAAATTTTGTTATTTACGGAGTACAGATGTAGATGTAGACATATTCGCTACCTTATCGAAACAAGGAGCGTTGAATTGAATCACCGCTTTCAAGACCCTCTGTCTGGGATGTTGAGCGAAGCAGAGTTATTGCTTTTTTGCTTCTTCTTTTACGATACCTAATGTATGTGTTTATATTATTGCTGCGCCTTTTTCTCTGCGCCCCAAAGACGACCCTGTATACCTCTAGCATTTCAGTGTTGATACTTATATGATGGCATTCATGTTTTCGAGAGAAATCTTGGATCACTCAAGTAAGATGTCACCAATATATGGAACGGTACGTCAGATCATGCAGAGAAAACGATTAAATTAATTAGTTCTGTTTTAATTGGTCGATTAAATAAAGCTATAGGAGGTGGCCTAATTCTCGTGCATAGATTATTCGTTAATTATTCTAAACTGCAATGAAAACAATAATACTAAATGGTCCATTGCCCATTTTTTCTAAATATCTTCATATATATGTAAAATTAAAACTACTGACTGGTTATGGTTGGAATATACTGTACTTTCTATTGCGTTTTTTTATTTATTTTTTTAAACTTTGTTTCTGTTAGCAAACACGTAGATTTACATCATATGATATTTTGAAACAGTTATTGACGTGGTTGAGTATGTATTTTGTTTAAATTGGCATATTAATTATCAGTTGCTTTTTTTTTACTGAGATCATTACATGGTTTGAATGAAAGAAGGTCTAAATTGATTGCAATATATGTGGCCTAAACCACAATTAAAACTAATATTGTGTGGCATAGTTTACGTTGTTAAGATTTTTAGCATCCTTCATTTTTACTGGGGTCATTATTTCAGCCACAAGTAAACTGTATCAGCTGTTAAAGTGTCGATCTTAATCACAGGTAATAAGAAAGAAAGGTGTAAGAACCTGTGAAGATTTTGGATCACGTTTGTATCACAATGCATGATGACATTGACATGTAATACAGGGAATGTATTAATTCAAGTGCTGAGTAGGTTTCAAGTTTTCAGTACTTTTTAAAACATAAAATGGATCTTGGATCAAACAGCGATTCTACTCCCGAAACTAAAATTAAAACAAGAGTGGTAAAGAATCATTACGTTTTTTGGAGTGTGTAACTTGTGAATAAAGTAATCGCAGCAGTACGCTGACGTATTTAAAACAGAAGAACACGAATTACAGAAGTGCGATGAGATATAAATCCGAAAGTGGTGCATGAAATTTGAAAAACCAATGAAATTTTAGCATTGAAATTTTGCCTGATTTTGCGAGAAAGATGGAATATATAAATAGAACGATAGAAACCCACTATATGTACCTGTCTCTTATTTTGGTAGTTTCTGATTTATTGTGTTATAAAGTGAGAAAGATATAATTAATTTTTTTTACACAGGATTAGGAGAGCAAATGGTTTTGGAAAAGCTTGTTCTTGGTTCTACAATTATCCAAGAAGATATTTTTCACGACAGGAAACTGAAATAAGATTTTTTTTAAAAAAATTTAACTGCCTAAATGACTCCCAACTATAGGAAAGAAAAATTTTTTCGAAACAATATCTAATTTAGATTTTGATAGGTCTGTAAAATTTGAATCTTCGTCTTTTTAATTAATGCCGTACAAGGGGGTATTGTTAGCTCAATTTACGATTTATATCGTTAAAAATCTTTCCGGAGTTGACGCTGGAAAGTGTATAGCTGCGTGTTTGAAGATCACTGAACTGTCTGCCTGCCACGCTGTAAAATGACGCTGCATAAAAAAGCAATTAACTTTTTATCCCGCTTCCTTCTTGATGTTAAAAGGCCGTTAAAATAGAGATCATTAGAACGAGCTGACTTTCATTTAGGTGGCGGAACATTAAAGAACGCTCTCTGGATTTTTAACGAAAGAGTTTCAGAATTTCAAGGAAAACCTGAATCTGAGTGAGTAAACGGTAACTGAGGACGGATGTTATGGATTCCAGTCCTGGCCTTCCTGTTTGGTGATTAAAATTGGTTAAATTGTTGAAAGTAATACCTTTGGGTCTTGCAACCGGAAGAAGCTATAGTGCGTTGGTGAAATACTAAAACCTGAATTTAAAATCGGGTATTAATGAACATCTTAGTTATTAACGTATCTTTAAGAATGAAAAGTTTCATATTGGTGATTGATCAGGAAGAAGCAAATAAGATTTTAGGTGGAACCAAATAAATTATACTGAAGATATATATACCACCTTTTTCAATCTAATCAACGCAAAAGGTTTTTTTTTTTGGTGGGGTGGGGGGGGGAGGGGAAGTGGGGTTGTTTGTAGTAGGTTGAAATAAGAACTGCTTACTTGTAACAACTGTTTATTTATCAACTATGAAATTGTATAACATAGAAAAAGACTTACAACATTTTATGAATCAATTAGAAAACACTTTTGGACACGTTATAAACATGTGTATGACACAACCTCGTGGTGATTTATAATAAAAAACAAAATTTGATTTACGTTACAATTTACGAGGTTGTACCCAAAAATAACCGTAATAGCATTGCCGTGGTCGGAGCTTGTGTAATACGTGTTTCTACCACTAGGCGTTTATAGAGCAACTCATTGCCAGTTCAGCGCCACCTGTGTTGTCGACCAGGCTTGTTCCGTTAATCTGCAGTGATTGTTTATTCTGGCGCTGTTTTGTTATTGTTTCGATTTTGATGATGGCTAGTTTAAATCAACAACGTGCAGCTTTGAAATTTTGTTTTCTAATCAGTAAGAAAGCTGCTGAAATTGTTTTAATGTTGAAAACAGCTTAAAGAGATGACGCTTTGGGAAAAATTCAAGTTTACGAGTGGTTCGCTCGGTTTAAAAATGACGACATGTCGATTGGACGTCCATCAACTGCCAGAATCGACGAAAAATGTTGAAAAAATTTGAGAGCTTGTGCTCTCAGACCGTCGACAGACAATTGATCAACTGTCAGAGATTAGTGGCTTATCTTGGAGCTCGGATTTTAACCGAAGATTTGGGAATGCTGCCAAGTTTGTTCTTCGGACTCTGACTGCCAATCAAAAAGAACGTCGAGTTTAAACATGTCGTGCTTTGAAACAACAACTTTAAATTGATCCAGATACCCTGTCAATGGTCTTGGTGACGAATCATTGTGCTATGGTTACGATCCAGAAACAAAGCACCGGTGGGACAAATGTATTAGTTGTAATGGAGAGTATATTGAAGGGGATAAGGTTGTTTTGTACAAAAATTGAAAATATATTGCTTTTAAAAAATTATTACGGTTTTTTTGGGTATCCCATCGTACATGGAAGTGACTCTACAAATATTTAAATTAAAGATATAAATTACAAACCACATTACAAAACCTCTTGTTACACGATATTTGAAGCAAAAATATGATAATCAGTAATATTTTGATGAAATGTTTCCCGAACACAAACGAAAAATGTTCGAAAAGTTCCTTACTCTAGAAAACACATTTTGTCAATACATCTGTCGTATGTGGTGCTTCTATGTAGCGTTATGCTATTACTGCATATAAATGCCGGCAAAGCCTAACAGCTTGAATTTGAACTATCGCAATCATTGACTGGATTGTTCATAGTTTTACAATTTACAGGTTAAATTTAGATTTTTCTTTCTTAAATAACGATGTTACCAAAACGGAGAATTTAACAGTTAGTCTTTAAAATGATACCTCATGTAACGATTTCGGTTAAGATGGATCGTCACAAGAAAATACTCCTTTCAGAAATAATAAATACGATCGTCTCAAAACTACATTCCCTGTAGTTTTAATTAGTAATTAACTATAACTGGGGATTAATGCATTTCAAAAGAAGAGAATTAAATAAAACGACAGGATACTATACGTAGAAAATAGATTGAATGTGTTAAAGATTCTCGTATGTCGATTTTCAGAAAAGGAAGAATTTTTTTTTTCTTTCTAAAGGGATCAGAAGTTTAATAAAATTAACTAAGCTTTTAAATTACTATTTCCAAATGGTAAATTGTCCATCCTTTCGCAGTTGGTTGTTAAACAATTGTAAATGAAAACACCGTCTATTAGCAACTGGTTTTATTCATCTCTACAAAGACGCGTTTCGGCCTTGCGGAACGGGGCATCGTGAGTGACTGTGAATGTACATACATGGTGGTGTTAATAAAATTTCAATATTAATATACATAACTAGCTAATAACAAACCACACTCCACTTACGAATTATGGTTGAGACAGTTACATGGTGGTCGGGAGAAGCTCAATCTGGAATAGATTTGACACAATGATAAAGTTACCTCAAATAAAAGGTAACAATAGTTATTCTTATAGTTATGTGGAACCATAACAAAAGTTCTGGTTGTAAAAAAGAGCAGACAGAGCTGTTTCCTACCACCATGCAACTGTCTCAACCATAATTCATAAGTAGAGTGTATTTTGTTATTAGTTAGTTATGTATATTAATATTGTAGTTTTGTATATACATTCACAGCCACTGACGATGCTCCATTCCACTAGGGCGAAACGTGTCTGAGTATATATGAATAAAACCAGTTGCTAATAGACGGTGTTTTCATTTACAAATACTATTTCCAAGTTTTTTTTATTTTGAGATTCTTTAAACTAATATAAAAGTGTAATGTTTGCCATTGTTGTTCCAAAGAAAAAAATATTCCCTGGGGTAGATAATTCTGATATTACTTTAAGGCCAAAAATATGAAAAACGGATAACCAAACTTTTTTCTGTGTCAATAGTAATCTGTGAGAGAATTACTAGCAGTATTTTAACATCTGAGATGGGTAGGTGGCCTTATCGGGTTTCTTAATTCTCCTGACCCAGAAGGAGACGAGATAAATCAGCTCTTGTAGGACGGAGTGAAGTGCCGTAAGGATGCGCAGGATCGGCGATATCGTCCATCACGGCGACAACGCAATCGACCGTGGCGGAACCACCGCCCCCGCCTCCGACTAGCCCGGCTAATACCTCGCCCGGCTAATACCTCGCACGGCCAGAGACAACCAGAATATTCAGCTAAAATTTTGTGGATAAAAAGTCGCCGTAGTTTATTACAGAATGCTGACTTGTCTTGATAAAAAAAATCCATATTTCATACAAACATTTTATGAAGGATACACAGCTAAAAACGAAATAAAGAGGGAATAAACGAAAAAGATGGCTTGAGGTTTTTAAGACTAGAAAGGTACTAAGATAGGAAAAAAGACACTTATTAAAACATAAGAAGCAGACATTTTATAATACACACAAAATGCACTAAATGATGATGTTGTTCATTTCATTTAGCTGTCTCAGCCATGATAAGCAGAATAAGCTTACTGATGGAGAAAATTTGACCTTCCGGGAAGGAATAGCTTCAGCGTTTTACGTCAAAGTAGACGGCTACAAGATAACATACATCAGCTGAAATCACAGACATATTGCTGCAAATGTGCCGGTAAACCTACTACAAACCACCAACCTCGCTTTTCACCGTATTTAATTTGATATAATTGCAATGGAGCGCACGCTCCGGTGGCAATCTCCCTACCCAGCTTTCTCTTTTCCTCTTTCCACCTACTTTTGCCGTCAGCTAATTTGAACTTTAAATTCTTTCAGTGTTTTTGGTAGATTGTTCTTTATTTCTCTTACTAATTTATTCCAATTCCTTACAACCTTCCCTACAAAAGAAAATTTTTCCCACACCCTTGCGCCTGAAATCAAGTGCCAAATTATGGTCACGGTCACCTTTACCCTTCCACACATCTCTCTTAATTCTCTCACCTCATGCCTCATCACCAATATGCGCCTTGTACACTCCCATGACTCTCTTCACCCTCCTTCTATCTTCCACCGAGTTTGGTGGTGTAATGGATAGCGTTCTGGCCTTGCATTCGGGAGGACGGCGGTTCGAATCCCCGTCCGGGCATTCAGATTTGGGTTTTCCATGGTTTCCCAAATCACTCGAGGCAAATGCCAGGATGCTTCCTTAAAAAGGCCATGGCCGAATTCCTTCCCATTCCTTGCCCCCATCCTTTCCCGTCTCTAAAGACCTCGCTGTTAAGAGACGTAAAGCAGCTAAAAAAAAAAAAAATTCTATCTTCCAACGAATCTCGCTCCATCTCCTTTACCATATTATTTACCGATTGTGTTCTGCGGTAATTTCGAAAGCCAAATCTAGCAGCCCTTCTCTGCACCCTCTCCAATTCTTGTACAGAAGAACTCCAATTATTCGAATCAATTGGGACCGGACCCCATTCGGATAATCGAAACTTCGGATAATTGGATTTTTTTTTCCGAAAAAAGGTCTATTTTAATTAATTACTGTATGTAAGTTGAAAATGGGAGAAATAACTATATTTAAGGGAAAAGAACTTTTAATTTATTGAATGAAGAGGCAATACTTTTACATGTTAAGTGTAGTTAAAAATGCTGTACGTTAGTACAGTACGTACCATACTGTAAATAAAAGTCATTGCTTGCTGAACATCTCTGTCAAAGTAAGCTGTTTGACTGTATTCATCTGTTTCTAGCAGCAAAGTCGCTCATGCGCTTGATAGTGAGAAGTTTCATGTGGTGTGTGGGCAGAATCATTATTTTTTGAATCGCAGTACGTTTCCGTTTTAATTAAAAAAGCGATTCGGATAATCTGAGTGCGGATAATTGGAGTTCTACTGTATTTGGTACTCAAAATGTGTGTCCCATACTACACCACTATATTCAAGCAATGGTCTAACCAAATGTTTTGTAATCTAATTCCCTTACTTCTCTAGTACATCCTCTCATCACTCTTTCAAACAGGTGAGGGATTTTGAAATATTCGCTCGGGTCATCTAGTCATTATTTATTATTCGACAACGCGATGTGTTTGTTATTGGAATGAATCACTCACATATTGATCTTGATATGACTTTAAATGAGGAATTATTTTGCCAGTTTTACTCAAGTATTGATAAACAACGATTCCTCAGTTACACACTAGTGAAAGTCTATGCAGTACACAATCAGAGATACTACTAAAGCCTGTCTTTAACTGTTCCTGTGGCAGATTACCCGCACGCTATTACCGGTATTTGTTACCGCGTTTCGCGACAATATGGCGCTATGGGAGCTCTGGGTAATCCGGAAGTGCACTTACGTTGTTGGTTGAGCCATAATGCTGACATACCGCGGGGGCAGGCTCGCCACTATCTCACCCCCAAATACCAATTCTCCTTTTCACAGATGATTACCGTTTGTAATTGAATCCAGAGAGCGTATAGCTTGGCACGCGTATAATCCTCGGCTGGCCATATCGAGCTGCCCGAGGCTCTGTTATTACATCGCCATCAATTGAGATACAGAGGGCGGTTCCAGCGTTTAGTTGGCCGCAGGCTGGCCACTGTTTGGCCAGAGGTGTTTTTCGAAAATGTTCTTTATTTCAGGGTTTCATTAGCAGAACTTCAGAGAGTACAACAAAATTGTTGTCTTGGGAGTCATGATACCGGCATCAAAATTTTGGGGACTGCACCAATTTGGTAACCTTCGAGATACTGGTACTAACCTGTTGAAATTTACATCAGTCGCTTCGTCAACAAGTCCTCTTCACGTTTTGCGTTCATACTATGCGGAAAAAGTTGCCAGGAATTTATTTAAAAATGCCGAAATATAACATGACGCACAGCCGTTAGATGCAGCCAACGTTGAAAATATCAGTGTCAGTCTCTTAAAACGTTGATTTAATCCTTTGCTGCAATGTTTTCTTGCCTTTTCATCTTTTCTCCGTTGTAAAAGGTGATGCCAGCCATCTTACATAGTAACAAGCAACCAGAGATAATCGATTGCTTCAATTATAAATAAATACGCCATTTCCGTGATGGATGCCGCATAGTGAAATTATCCCAAATTTTTTTCACTTGGTCACGGCCGTATTTCCACCTAACCACGGTTTGTATGACAAAACGAAACTATTTAGGTTGAAATGATCCCTGTACCGATAATTTTTATGTTATTTTTGCAGTGCTGATAGCATTTCGCAGTTGCTCAGTCTTTCATATTTCAGTATTTTTATTGAAATTTCTAGCGATTTTTCCGCAAAACGTGAAGAGGACATGTTGACGAAGCGACTGATGTAAATTTCAACAGGTTAGTAGCAGTTTCTCGAAGGTTACCAAAGTGGTGCAGTCTCTAAAATTTCTTCTGCATCTTAAAGATTTTCCATCTATTTTAAATTATTTCTTTAAAGGATTTAAAAAAAGAAATTGTACTACACGAAATGCTGTATTGTTGAGTTAATAGGTTAATATGATTCCTGGAGCAATAATATTAATTCATTAGTTGCCGGAGATGATAATAAAATTATCTTCATCTTCAAAGAGTGGCTACCAGACTGCTTTACAATTACGAACGCACAATTCTCCAACACAACCAATTTGTAATTCGACTCGGAAGATCCCAATTCTACCAGTATTATATGGATCAATATATTCAAATACTTTTGTAGTTCTCAATCATATATTATTCATATTAATGGTTTTTGTTTTTGCTTATGGCTTTGCACATTGTCACTAGACGCGGGAAGGAATTGAAAGGAATTTTTGAAGAAACCATCCCGGCATTCGTCTGATGTGATTTGGGTAAACCATGCAAAGCCAAAATCTGGACAGCCGGACGGGGATTCGAACCGGAGTCCCCCCGAATGCAATTTCAGAATTTTACCGCTTGATATGGAATATAAACTCACCAGCAATTGTGAAACGTTTTGCTTTACTTTACACACCTAATGGATATTTGGCACTTCCGAGATAAGTATTCGAATTAAATATAAAACGAAAGAAAACATTTATGACAAACTATTTGTTAGATTGTTTTTTTTTCAGAACTTATCTTATCCCAGTACAGTATAAGAAAATGAACACAAGCTGGCAGTCGATTTCACCAAAAGGGTGTTAGAAAATGTTCTTTTTTGGGTAAGGGAGACCAGGATTGGAATGAATTACTAAGGAAATATGTGAATAACTGTACAAAAACACTGAAACAATTTAAAATTGAAAGAGGCAAAAAGTACATGAGTTTTTGAATATACACTGTGGATATTAGACAAAATAATAATCCTTAGCTTTATTACAATTAAATTAAATTCAGTGAGTGGCAAGAATATCGTTTTTGTAATTTTTTTACACATCCTAAGGGAAAAGAAGATCATCTAACGGGATTCCATTAAACGTATTTGTTCACTTTGTTCCTTAAATAATATTTCTCCTGCGACCTAAATAATCTGATTACGGATGAAGCAGAAAAGAAAATGTTTTCGTAGACTTAGAACTAAATTTGTTCCCAGTGGCTTAAAATTTTCTCTCTTAAAAGCCTTTTGTGATTATTCTTGAACCAACAATTCGTTTTTTTTGTTCCAGTTCAGCACAAATAAATGGGTGCACATATTGTTTTGCATTAGCGCTTATACTGACTACTTAACATATCAGAAACGTTCTAGTTCAGTATATATTTTTTTAAATCTTTCGTTCACAACTCAGAACTGATACAGTTACTGACCATTTCAGTATAGCTGATGTAATTAAAAGACACGTAAAAAATCACGGAAAGGATGATATGGATAATACTCGGCACCAACTCATATAACATGGGGTTTTTCCTAAAGTTCATTGGCCAATATCATCCAATTTTTTTTTTACTGCGTTTCTGAAGTGTAGTTTGTAGTTAAACATGGCCTTGAGACTAAATCGCTCCGTCCAAAAACAATTTCTGACTGCTGTATATTGAAACTGCTGTCACAGATTCTCCATTTGTCAGTTGAAATGAAATACGCGTTTATTTTCAGTGGCACACAGGAGACGTCTTCGTTGTGTATAAAAACAAGCACCTGTATTTAAAAACATTTTAAAGATTAAGAAACAACTAAAGCTAATTAACGTAGCAAAAATGAGCCTGCAATGTAATCTTAGTGCGTTTTCAGCAGGATGATGTTGAAACAAATTGCGTTTTGATCAGGTGCTCTGCCATCTTCAAGTACGTATCTGGTGTTTAAAGAAAACCCAAAAGTGTACCTACGTGATGAGGGTGTAAAGAAAGGCTCATTTATTTGTCTCTAGACATTACTGCAGATAGGAGGGAGATGAGAGTTGTGGGAGTGTACAAGGCGTACATTGGTGATGAGGCGTGGAAAGATATTGGTGAAGGAATTAGGGGAGGTACATCGAGGAAAGGAAAAGAAGATCAAGACCACAAGCTGGTACTGGATTTCAAGCATGAAGATGTGGGATTTTTTTAAAATTATAAATACTTTACCAAAACGATCAAAGAATATAAAATTAACATTCGTAGAGGGAAAAAATAGGCGACAACAAAAAAGATGAAAAAATGTGTGTTTGAAGAGGTTGCAACGAGGTGTGCGCTCCATTGTATTTCAGTAAATTAATTTAAATTAGTGATGCATAAATATTCTTTTAGAAGATATAGTGATTCTTTAGAAGAAAGAACGCAGGAAAAGTCAGTTTGTGTCTAACTCTGGTGTGGGGTTAATTAAGAAATATTTAGCAGTTTAACAGTGAGCAATACATAACACAATATCGAAATGTGGCACTGCTGCTGAAAATTAAATTTACTGATAAGTTATAGGTAGAGGATGCTTTGGGTAGGAGAAGAAATGCAAAAAAATAATAAGGGATGACCAAGGATTTGCAAATTTGGTAACAGAAGGCAGATTAGAAAGTGAAACTAAATTTGAGTGATCATTCCATCAACTGATAAAGTTCCTGTTGCAACACAAACCATAAAAAATATTAATTTTATTTGAAAATCTGGAGTGTTACATTAAACTAGTTGAAAAACTGATCACAAAATAGTAATACAAGATGGAAAAAGATAATTTCAAAACATTATTTCAGTTTTTTCGCTGCTTAGACTTTTTTTATTGTAGAATGTGGGACAGTAATTTTGGGCAGCAAATAATTATATTTATTTGCAGGAACTGATGCAGTCTACTTCACGGTTCCTTAAAAATCGTTGGGCAACCCAAGATATTCTCTGCGGTGTTGGTGATACTTGGAGCAGCATAGCAGCAAGAAAACAGAACCTCTGCTTCCGTTGATGGGCCGTGATTCCTACAGCTCGCGTGACTCCGCAAAGAGCCATTAAACTTTACGGCCACGAACACGTGTCTTCAGACGGGAGAGGTTTTGTCCCTGCCATGTAGGCAACCAATAACTCAGGAAGACATCGCGGGGTGTCCGTATGCAGGCGAAGTATAGTATTAGCTGGATTTGCTTACAGTATAACAGAAATTGCATCGGGGATTTTAGGACAATTTAAAATTGTGGGATTGATTACAATATCACAATATGGAGTTGGGAACACTGGTTTCTCCTATCGGCCCTTTTATGTGGTAGTTCGTTACTGATAGAACATTTTTTCCCAATAAGTTTAGAGATCAACCAGTTGCAGTTGTTTTTGCTGTTATATATTTCGAGCAGATAGTTGATCACGAGATAATGTATAGTTGACTTAAAAATTGGTTTATCAAGAAAGTTGTTGAATTTTTATTGCTGTAATATGGACGTATGCTTACAAATAGGTATAAGGGCGTTCAGTTAACTGCCATTGAGTACAGAAATAAACCTTGTGAGATAACAACCATAGACGCTGATTAACCTGTGACTTATATCGCAGGCAAAAGATTTTCTCTGAGTTAATAAGAAATTTTTTTTTTTTGTTGGTTGTTATGGAAAGAATATATTGATAAGTTGAGTCTTTTACAATCGTAAAAAGTATAATTGTAAATGGTTTAGAGAAGACAATAAAGGTTTCTTTTAACTGAAAAGTATTGATTAATGTGCAGATGAATTATTAAAGCAAGGAAGCTATCGTAAGACATTTTGGTGTGTGTCAAAAATGCAATACTGGCTGCAGGAAACGTGAGTGTAACCTTGCAAAATTGGCGAAGCCTCGACAGGACAAAAGTTACAGGAAATAAAAGTATTGACCTTGCAACCTAAAAGCGGAAGGGCTGCGAATTAGTATGCTACGAGATCTACACTAAAAAAATGTAGTTCCATTTGTAAAATGGAATATACCATTACACATTTGCTATGTTTTCACGCATCAGTCTTTGTATCATTCTTAAGTTTGTGATTTTTACAACTAGTATCTTGTACCCTGGCTTTGGGGAGGACCGAGGTTTGATTCCCGCTTTAGATAACTGTTTTAGTTTTCAATAATAAACCAACTAGAATTACGGTTTCTTGCGACAATTTATGGACGATTTTTTTCGCATTTATTGTTAATAATCCTTTTAGCGCTCTGATGACCTCCCTTTTGACGAGCAGTAATGCTGTCATTAGAAACAAAGTTTACGAAATTCCTATCCGGTCATTTCTTTCTCATAAAGCATGCTTGTTCGTTTATTATGTTCCTATCACACTTATTTCTCCTAAAAATATAATTTGAAGTAAGAAAAATTGTGGTTTTACAGCTTGAACTACATAACAAATTTTCTAGATATATGTTGTGTTAATACTATCGTCGTCTGTGATCAATGGTAAAAGCTTTTCATATCATTCTTGTACATAATTCTTCTTCTATGTTTTTCATATTCATTTTAAATTCCACACCTTTATCTTTGTTCGTAGCTTATATAATATTTGTTCTACATTGTCTAAGGTAGCAATTACGGCTTTGGTTTCGCTCAACCTAGCTAACCTCGACAGCAACGCAGTGCAACTCTCTGTTCAAATTCTCTACTGTATCTTCTCCGTTAACTCTCCATTCAAGCTCAGCCAGTCCAAGTTAAATTCATTGTTAAGTTTTTCGCGGTTACTTTGGGGCTATGAAATTTGACCATTCCTCACCAGCAGACCTATTTGTAGGGCTGTTTTACGTCTACAATAATTTACACAAAACGAAAACATCGTAGTTGAAACACAAAGCTACATTTCCTCGGGGTACCATTTGTATATGTGTTGTTCGCCGCTACCAAAAGACGGAAATTACCTAATTGTTAAAGAATCATTCAATCAAATGGTTGCAGTAAGTAGAAGGCTTGGTAACGTCTGGGATTTAACGTTACGCGTGTGATACCAAAAATCCAAGCAAAAGTAACAGTACTAGGCTGGATTAAGTAAAAAAAGATTTCATACTTAAGGGAAGAATAACGGCATTGGTAGATCTAGTGATTGATAGAAATGGACCCCCGCTCCTCACAAAAAAAAAAATAAAAAAAATGGGTTAACAAAGTATAAGGTTGAAAGATGTCCTAGAGAATCGACGGCATTTATTTCACAATGACAACAGCAGGAAACCAAGTGGTACGATTGTTTATTTAGCTAAACTGAGATGTACTGGCGTGTTAAACAGAAATAATTAAATTAAACAACTTGCAATCTCACTCGCTTTACTTACTATCATACAACGATCAGTTACTGCACTTTTACCAGTGAAGATTTTAAATTAGCAGCTCAACTGCAATCACAAGTATACTTCACTTGATTTCTGGGATCAGTTTCTTAAGAAATCCTTGCATCATATAGTCGTATTTTTCTTCTTAGGTCGGTTGCCTTCTATGAGTTTTACCAATCACTGGCAGGGTCGAGTTCATAGCTTTTGCTTTACTGCAACATGCTCTTGCTGACGCCAAGCATATTATACCTACTGCCAGTTCATATTGCGTTCTAGTGGAAGAAGTGAAGTGTCTGCGAAATGTGTAGCTATGTTCTGTGTGTGATTAATGTAGTTTTTGTTCGTGAGATTGTGGACCGTCCCTTCATTCACCTTGGTGACTGCGGAAAACCGACAAACTACCGGTCAGGTGGCCGGAACGCAGGGTCCGTGGGCTCGTGCACGGCCCCGTTGTACCTCCATGGTACAGGGTGCGGTGTCCCAGTGCACTGTGTTACACTGCCTGGTCCTTGGATCATATAGTTTTATTGTAAGATTTTAGTAGTTACTATCACATGAAAGCTTTTTTAGTGCTGTCAACCGTTGTTTGAATTGAATTTCCTAGAAGTTCCCCATATCCATTAATATGTGGTCTGTAATAATTAATTATATTTATTATGTTGTTTTCCTTAGTAAACAACTACAGTTAATCAGAACCCATCCGAGAAGTTCTCCATATTCATTAATATCTGGTCTGTAATAATAATTGATTATAATTATTTTGTTGTTTTCCCAAGCAAACAATCACAGTTAATCAGAACCCATCCTAGATGTTCTTCATATTCATTCCTATCTGGTCTGTAATTATTGATTATATTTCTTTTGTTGCTTTCCCAGTTAATCAGAACCCACAGATTGTCGCTGTTATCTGACACATCTGAACTGCTATGGATCAGAGTCTCTTTCTACATTACTATGTTGATAACCTCTTCTCATTTAACGCCACTTTCTAGACAGAAGGCAACAGGATGGCTTCATTCAACACCTGGTCATATTACGTAACTGTTTAACAGGATGTCCCACGCGAAGATACGACTGAATTTGCGGAATTTGATAGCCAGAGACTAATACGGTCGCATCACAAACATTTTCTTCTGCGTAAGGGCACGACCACAAAGGACGCAGGTAGTCTGCGTGCTGGTTGCAGGCACAAACAAATGAGCGCGTTCATTGTAGCGGCAAGTACAGTACCTGCTTACAAGCGCCTGTAACCAGCGGCAGCCTGCCCACCGGAATGAACAGATCATTCCGGTGGGCAGGCCGCGCAACTTGTAGGCATTCATGGATGCTGAAATGTTAATTTCTGCAGTATTTCGTAAGTCACCGACATGGGACAAGAAGGATAACTTGCATAGCAACAGAAATGTCGATGACAGATGTTGCAAGGAAATAAGGATTTTTTTTAATGGCATTCGGCTACAGAGGCCATACAGCCAGCTCGACGTGATTATCGACTCTTCCAGTGTTTCAATATCTCCAGTACAATGTAGACATTAAGTATGGATGCATGATCACTACAGGACAGACACGACATACACATACACACAGCACTAAACATCCATGCTCGTGACCGGATTCGAACCGGCGACCTTCGGCACGTGGAGTTAGCACTCTAGCCTCTAGCCCGAGACCGGCAGGAAATAAGTTCTGAAACGAAAGAAGATGGCACGTGAAATAATTTTTATTTGATTTTACATAAGTCATATTCAGTTTCATTGATTTCAATTAATGTACTGTAAAGGTTTATATGAAAAATATGATACATAAATATTTTCACACTTTTCACTGATTTAGATGATCGTCCCACTGCTTGATTTTGCAGTTTGTGTTTTTTTTAAAATATAAAACTTAGTTAAATTACGCTCAAAGCCTTCTCTCTCAATAATTGTATTATGTAAAACACAAATACATTTTATAATATTATCAATCAATTTTATGTCTATTTCAAACGCTATTTTGAACACAAAATTCTAAATATAGGCTGACGATGCCTGTGCACCAGGTTTTCGTTTAACAAGGTTGCCGTTTACGTAAAATGAAGTAAAAGGTTACAAAAGTCTTTATTGTATGCTGGGAAGTTCTTTATTCACATTTCTTCAGCTCATTAAACAAATGACGATATTCACCGCAACTTTCCCTACAACACTTTATTGGATGAATACCATTTCTTTTCTTTCCTAATTTCTAGGAAGTGTTATCCCTTAGAAGGAAATCCTCGTTTGAGGATTTCGACATCTTACTGACAACTGGCAGCTTTACCTGCTTTCTGTGTTCGCAACCTGCGCGAACCGGCGCGCGTCGGCTCGCGCAGGCGAAAATGCGCCGGCAGCCGGTATTCAGGCTACCTGCGTCCATTGTGTTCGTACCCTTAGAAACACTATTAATGAACAAGCTCTTCCCGGCCTTCCAGTCGCGTATAAATGTCACACTTGTGGGTCAGTGTGACGTCAAGAACACGGGGAAGAAGCGACTACCAGTCTCGCCTGCGCGCCACCGGGATGGCTCACCGTCGCCAGCGCTTCACATCAGTCCGCGGGTTAGGCTGGTTTCCGAACGGAGGGGAGCCGAAGCCTGGTGCTGCGGCGCGCCGCAAGGGCGCACCACCTGAGCAGCCTGTGCTTTCAGCAGCACGCAGCTCCGGCGCCCAGACACCATCGCGCAACCGCGGGGAGCGGACGGCCTCGAGTGGCCTCTCACTGGGGGAGGGCTCCACCTGGCACACGGAGCCGCCATGATGCTCCACGGTCAGGCAGGGACAATGAGCCTATGCTTCCGGTAGCAAGTACTCCGCGCCAGCGGTCGGAAGATAACGCCGGCGGGAGGCCCGCCACGTACGACACTCCCGCTTCGCTTCACCAATACGAATCCTGGTCGGAAATGTCTCAAGCGGAAGACTCAATGTGGATGTCATGGTGAACACCGACTTCCGCAATGGTCGTTGTTGACCACTTCAAAAACATGAAGACTGTCATATATTTCCACTGTGAGGGTGGAGGCAACAAGTACAATTTCAGACTGCTCACACCGGAAAAGTGGGAGAAGTTTTACTACGCCGAGGATATCCCCCTCCAAGTGCAACTCCGAGTAAAAACAGGGAAGAAACTGTTTGTATGGGAAATCCCTAGCAAGAACTTCAGGAAACTGATGCAAACACTCTCGGATCCATTGAATGCACCTAACGCCAAGCCCATCATCTCGGAAAAGGAAGATTGGTCCCGTTATGTTCAGCTACCACTCGTCTTTTCCAAGAACTTCAAGGAGGATGAGTATTTCGACGATCTTCATCGAACGGTCTACATCCATCACCGAAACTCAAGCAGCAACGTAGAACCAGCGATGGAGCAAGATACACTGGCTTCATCTAACCGTGAGGACATCGAGCAACAACCAAACTCAACCGAGCTACAGGACAGCAGCCACGACGATCAGAAACGTCCCGCATCAAGAGAAGCCCATCAGGACGAGACAATAATGGCGCATGCATGTTCATCGCCAACTCAGCTGCTTGTCACCTGTATGAGCCAAGAAGATCTAGAAGACGTCAAGAAATTCCTAGAAACTAGGAATATAAAATACAGCATGGACTCCCAAGGGAATACTAGGCACACAGCAATGACCATACACGCATAATCATCTTCAGAAGACTCCATCGAAACACCTCAAGACAGAAACTCCACCACACGCCCAGCACCAGGCAGGAGCGTGCCCACAAAAGCCAAGCACACCGACCTGGCCAGCAGCCAAGACACGAACAGGAGCGGACAGAACTTAAAAAATCAACCAAAGAGGAGGAAACCGATGTCAGCGGTACAACAATGCTTACGCTGCCAAGGATTCGGGCACAAGGCCTCAGAATGCAACAAGCAAGTGTGTTGCGTCCGCTGCGGCGGGAACCACAGCAACCTGGTATGCTCACGACCGCGAGAAGCAACGCCGAGATGTGCTTACTGCGGTTCCGACCACGCCGCCAGCTACGGGGGATGTCATGTGAAGAGAAGGCTCCAAGCCGCCATCGGAAGACGTCAACATCAACCCAGCCACGCCCAAACAGGCGAAGGACCGGGCGGCCCACTTAAAAGGGCGTCAAGCCGTGGCAAAAACCATCCACTGTGGTTCATTTCGAAGGCGTCTGTCTCAGCCCCCAATTTCAACCGTAGATGTCACTGAATAACTGTTTCTTAAGCAGTTATTCAGTGACATCTATCGTTGAAAGTGAGGGCCGAGATAGACGCTTCCGAAACGTACAAAAAGTGTGACTTTTTTACGTTCCTGGAATACCAAGAAGAATTTATTTATTCACAACGCCGTGAAAAACTGTGATCTTACACATCATTAATGTTTGATCAGAAATATGGGAATTAAATGTTCAGTCGTACCGTTTAGTAAAACGCATTTAGCAGGAAACTACATAAGGGGGCATCCATAAATTATGGGAGGTGAAATAGGGGGGGAGGCAGCGAAATCTCACCAAGGGGGGGGGGGTCTATGGAAATCTCACGTGAGGTTTTGTGAAAAAAATTTTGGACTGTAGAGCTAAAAAAAAAGGTCTACAAATTGCACTTTGAAAAGTGGGGGTGTAACAATTTTGAAGGGTGAGACCTAAAAACAAATTACGAGGGCGATTTCTAGGGAGGGGGAGGGGCTCTCACGGACCAGATCTCACCAGAGGGGGAGGGGTCCTGAAATCCGGAAAAACACCTCACGTAATTTATTGATGCCCCCTAACTGTAGAATTACTTGCGTGATGGCAGTCTACATATCTGTACATGCTACTTAACTTTAATAATAATTTCGTGTGGTCGTAATGACCTGGTGACAGGGTTTCTACTGGATGCACATTCCGCCTCTGTAGTAGCAGCCTTAACTTACACGGAAATCTTTCCGGGTACAGGGGACCTACAGTTTAACGAGGAATCTGAAGCACGGAATCGTTTTGGCGTACTTCACACTGCGCAGCAGGCTGTGCCAGAGGTGGAGGTCGGGTTAAGGGTCTATGAAAATCCCCGCCGAGACAGGGATCTTTCGATGTCCAGTCAGACGCCTTGACCACTGAACCACTCTATTATTTAACCCTAATAACGGTTTCGCAGAACTTTGTATCTTAATACTGTCGACATATGTTTTGTAATTTGTATCCAGAATCAGCACCCAGTTGCTTGCCCATTTTGAAACACGTGACTTTGCTGAACTTTTCCTACTGGCTGCCACATTTAATATTTCAGTCGCAGCTGCTGCAGACGACGTGTTGGATTGTATCCTTTTTAGTCTGTGAAGTGAGTGCTACAGCTCCTTCTGTGTCAAATTGCACGACTGCCTCTTCTAACTTCTGCCCGAGAAAGATGATATTAGTTTTTATGATGACCTGTCTAGAACTCAGATAGGAATAGTTTCTCTCTAATTTTCATATGTCAAAGAGAAAACTTAAACAAAATTCTTTCTACGAAGAAGTTGGTCTAGTGTTGTAAAGATGTACAAACAGAGTTGTCACGGTTTATAGGGAGACTGGTACGATTTGCGAATTCCTCTAGACTAAATTTTCTTCACGCTGACAATCTTTGAACCCGTGATGGAGTATTCTTGAACTGCAAAATATCAAACAAGTTTAACTCATCGACTGATAAGAAATGTTTTTGTTCTGATGGCTGAGTTATTTCTAACGTAACAGCCTTCCCAGTGCGGTTATCGACTGACATTTCTTATTTATAAAATACGTTTCTATTTATTCTAGAGAACACTTAATTATTTAACTCTCAAATTACTATAGTATTCAACGATTGTGTTGGAAAATTTAGATATAGAAACATATTTATATAGGGAAGTTATGAAAGAAACAGCCTGCAATGGTACGAAGACTTTAAATTTTTTTTCTGGAGATGATTTGCTACTTTTTTTTAACGTTTCATATTTTTCATGTTGAAACCTTTAAGGCCCATATTGCACATAATAGTTATGCCAATAGATTCCAATAAAAAGCGAGTCATTAGTACAATTTGTAAACGATCTGCGAGTTGCTATTTATTTCAAGAATGTCTTTAAACCACACATAATCTGGTATTTTTCCGGTTTAATAAGAATTCGTATTTAATTATTCGTTTTACAAGTGATATTCTTTAGTAGTTAACCGTAATTTCGCTATGGTTGTTACTTTGTTCATGAGGAAATTTATTAACCTGACGGTTTTTCTTGTATTTCATTCTGCGTTCAGCACACATCTTCTTTCTATTTTGAATAGAATTTTGGTAATCCAGTACTTTTTTCAGTACCGTCGTTTATTAATATTTGTTCGAAGTTATTCAGAAAATTGTTTGTTGTTTAAAATTCACAGTTGTCTTACAAGGTATTAAAGTACGCTTTAATCTTTGGTTTTAAATAACTTATGAATGTTATTTACTCACCAAATTAGTGACATATATCAGAATAAATGCATACTGAGACTTTTTAAAAGGCGCATTCTAACTTCATTTAAACTTTTCGTAGCTGAGAGAAGAAAACTTAACATCTAGGTGTCGACATAAATTTGTATCATTAACGCTGCCATTTCGTCTGCTCCAGGTCCCACTTACCCACCGAGTAAGTCTTCTTCTTTTGGATCAGCTGCTTCGGACTATTCGATCAACTGCTACCATTTTGATAACACTCAGAAGCATTTTATGCAGGTGAAAAGAAAACCCCTAAGGTTCTTTAACACTTAATTACAGTATTGTTATTATTATTATTATTATTGAGAAGTAACTGACATATGAATATAATAATGTGTTGAGCATCGTAATAAAGTGCCAAATGTGAAATGTTATTAGTATATTGCTATTAGCTGTCTTTAGACGTAGAAGCAAACCGAGGAAATGAAACACATTAATGAAATGGAAGGCTTATAGAAACGATCCTGAATTGAAATTCCTTATAACTGGATAACTTTCTTAATGTCTTGAAATAGATTTTACATGGTCAGAAACTGCTGTGACAATAGTCAATTATGTATTATGATAACTCACAATGTACGGATCTGCTTGATTTTGTGTTCTTCCAAATCCGGACATTAATGGACCGCTGAAAGTCAGTTCTATTACCAGGTTTAATGACAGGTGTTTAATACTGCTTTCCGTTGCAGCTTATAATAACAAGGTAGTATGAATCATGTCTGACTAGCGTAAGCGCACGAACGTTTTTGTGTTTGGTCACGGATCTGGAACAGTTCCAGTTTTTATCGCCAAAGATTATGTCAGATTGACCTGATGTCATCAAATGTGAACTTGTCCTGTGTTTCACCCTAAGGGTTCACTGTGCAAAGTTTTAATATCTTGATCTCGACAAACTTAGAAGTATTGATAAACATATTAAACATCGCGCTATTGTATAATTGTTTCAAATATCGTGGTTGCTTGATTCGAACTGTATAAAATACATATTTGATCCTAAATGTTAACGCTGCAATATTTGAAGAATCTCAGTTTAAAGGGAGTACGATCATCCATCGTAGTAGCAACGGTTGCTTCGGGCGCACCTTGTTGTTCTTGATTGAGGCTGGCCAAACATTACCGTGTCCGTAGCGCCAATAGAGCTTATTACCGATTGCAGGTGAAGGGCGTTATTTTAACAGTGAAGCAACTCGTAAAATGAATTGGCAGCGAGGTCATTTAGGTAACATACTCGAACACTGATGTCCACTTTAAACAACTTACGCACAGGAACACGACCAAAGACAATTAAAATAAGTGGTCAATACAAAAAGAAACCGTAATCTATAATCTCTGGTCAAACAGCAATATTAGTGGAAGTTTTGATTAATGCGAAATTTACCTAGGTCGAAATGACAATTGGCATTCGTTGTTACAGCATACACCATGAGTAATTGAGTAATTTAAGGTTTTTCTTTTTTAAGTTTCTTTTAAGTTGCTTTCGTTAGCGACATTTTATTAAAAAGTAGTTCCACTTTTTTAGCCGAAGTGTCCGTAATGGCCAGAGAACTTAATTCAGATTTTTTAAATAGTTAAGCAAAACTGTGGAAATGAATTGCCTGATTGCTTGATTCGGTAACATGTTTGGTCTGATATTCACTTTAAATAACCGTAAAACTCACGTGAACCGAACATGTTGGTCAGTAGAATACGTAATAAGCAAATAAACCGTAATGTATAAACTTTGGTCAAACAGCAACATTAAGGAAAGCTTTAATTAAATTGAAATTTAACCTAGGCCGGAATGACAACTGGCATTCGCTGTTACAGCAGAGCTCATGGTTAATTTAGGTTTCTTAAAGTCGACATGTTACTGAGAAGAGTTCCACGTTTTTTTAACAGTAAAGTTTATCGATATTTTTTTAACTGTGAAATGCTAAGAAAAACAAAATTAATGACTGTATTATGGCAATTAATTTAATAGAAGTTTGTAACATAACAGTAACATTCCGCCGACCCGCAAGTAGCGCCGAAATGAGCGCAAGACTACATTGTTTAAAGTCAGTCGTTATCGAGGTATGGTAGCGGCTCGCGTCCCGTAATGTGAGACGCTATATGAACTGTGCGGTGTAGCAAGAATTAAGAAGAAGACTGAGTTAATTTAACCATTGCTACGTGTGTTTTACATAGATCTGAACAGTGTATTGAGATATCAGAACAGTAAAGTGTGGCATCGGAAGTAATTTAATGTGAGCTGATTTGGATTATTAACTTTCCTTTTATCCAAGAATCTGGCAATCGACGGTTTACGAAGTTTCAATAGCTTTATCATCTAAATTTTGATAATGGCCAACCAGTTCGATGTGTACTTTATTTTAATAAATGTGTGTAGAATTTATTTTCATTATTCTGTACTTGAAGATTTTTCTTAGTTAGTTATCCTCACACGTTTATCGGACTGGTTAGGACCCTGTCTGGCGATCGACGGTGACTACGAACTCATTTATCCGGCTTCTAGTGCGGTATGTCTGTAATTTAAGAACTTTAGTAAGCACGAAGTTCGGTCTACAGTAAGTAAGAACAGTATCCCACCTCATCATATTATCATGTTAACCAAAAGGTTGTCTTACAAGTTCCTTAGGTGCCATAACCTCTAATTTCATAATATCTCTGATGGCTATTAATTTGCGGCTAGAATATTTTTGATGAATTACGATTAATAAATAAGAAGTTGTTTGTTGTCTTTTTAAGTGATTAAATAAAGTGAGTGCTGTATTTTCTTTAAATAAGAAGAGCAAGAAAATATTTTATTTACGTGTTGTAAATATTAGATGCTGTAGTTAAGGCAAAAATCAAGTGAATTAACATCGCGTATATATAGTCATACCCTTGATGATTTAAATCTACGTAAAAAGGTAAACTTAAAGATCATTTAATAGCTAACATGTGTATAAACATTGGTCATAAAATGTAGCCTAGGCCCGAATGACAACTGGCATTCACTGTTACAGCAGAAACCATTTCTTAAATTCAACATGTTACCCAAAAGGAGTTTATGGATATTTTTAACTAAAAAATGCAATGAAAGACAAAATTAACGACTGCATTATGGCAATTGATTTCACAGCAGTTGCTTGGCTATCAAACTTGTACCTAACCTCTAATTGCTAATGACTATGGTCGCTGTTAGTTTGCGAGTGAAGGCTACCATGTGACGTCACCGTTCTTCAAGCCAATAGCTATCGACGTGAGTGACTGAATGAACTAAGGAAATTATATATTAGATGCTAATATTATTTTGCAATGTATATTTTGAAGTCTGAAATCTGAGAATAATCCTAGACGATTGTAGCAAGCCGGCTTTAATTGGTAATGAGCATTAGTCAGCTTCAAACTGTCACTTCTCTCTAGACCCAGTCTAGTCATGACATATGCCGGCCTCGGTAGCGTGGGGCTAGAGTGCTAGCTCCGCGTGCCGAAGGTCGCCGGTTCGAGTCCGGCCGCGGGCATGGGTGTTTAAGTGTTGTGTCTGTGAATGTCATGTCCGTCCTGTGGTGTGTAATTATCTGGAAAAGCTCATCAGGCTGGCTGTATGGCCTAAGATGCCAAAAGCCATTATAAAAAAAAAAAAAAGTCATGACATAATAAGTTCATCATTCAGAAGACAGATATTTCTGTATACGGAGATGGTAAAAACTGAGTGGAAGAATATACTGGAGATAACAAGCCGTCTCAAACCTTACAGCAAAACGTAACCGTTGCCCATTTGACCTTTGCCTGCTGCCTCAGCCGTTCGACAGAAGTGCGGCAGCTACTTGTTCGTATGGATCCCAGGAGGGCGCCTGACACTTGTCTTGCAGATACAACTTGCACCATCCCCCCATCAGTTGCAGCGTTCTGCATAGATAACAGACTCAGATGTGCCCCTAGAGTCGGAAACTTTGTAGTGATGCGGTGCACGAGGGACAAAACGCATCGACAGTAGTGCCAACTGTCTGATATTCTGACTAGTTGCCGTTATACGAAACTTTCACGACTTAGAAAATTGGTTACGATTTTTTAGAATGTTTTTGATATAACGCTAGTTGATATATCTCTATACCTCAGAATAACATAATTTTGTGAATCTAAAAATGTTAGCGACATTAATTCTAGTAATTTCACTTAAAATTGCTTGGTATGTTGGCGGTAACGCTCGGATATGGCGTTAGAAAGGATGCGAGTTCAAATCCCCATCTGTCCATTCTGATTTAGGTTTTCCATATCATTCTAAAACCACTCGAGGCAAGTGTTGAGATGGTTTCTTGAAAAAGGCATGACAGAATTACTTCCCATTTCCGTTCCCTCTTCTAATAACTTTGATCCACGTAGCTTAAAGCTCCAAGACAGAAAAAGAAGACAAACGCCAGATAGGCCTGAATTAAGTGAAAACACATCCATTGCTGAATAAACTCTTATCCGTCTTCCAGCTGCGTAAAGAAGTCACACATATGGGACATTTTGAGGATCCTTATACTCTTCTGCCTTCCATTAATCTGACAAATTCGTTTGAAGTAAACGGACTAGACTTAAAAAAGTGTTACTGTTGCTCTGTGAGAAAAATAATATATTGACTCTATTTTCAATAACCTGATTAGTAATCTTTTGAGTTGTTAACAAATGAAACACTTTTCCAGGACCAGTACGAGACATTTTTTAAATAGCGAAACGATTTTAAAAAAGCGAAATGAAATAGTAGCATCGCGATTCGTACGAAACAGAGGAGGAGATGGGAATTATAACAAAAATTCGTTTCGCAGGGCACTAGTTCAAGCGTTACTACACTCAGGGGGAATATTAATGGCCACAGTTTGCGAAAGAAACAAAATTCAGTAGACCCCCGAGGTGGCCCGCGACGAAATATGTCCCAGACAACACCAGCTCGCCTCTCCGGAAATGCTTTTCTGTTTTTTTGTTTTGTTTTGTTTTTATCAGTTCGCCATAGTGGCAGATATTTCAAATTTCTTGCAATCTCTGTGAGAGGTAGGACGCTTTGGAAATAAAGAAGTTTTTGCGTTTCATCTGGAGCGGTAACTATGTTTGGTACACATAAGTTTTTAAAAAGAGAATTATGAAGTATATTCTCAAAATGACATACTTAAAAAAAGGTTTTCATAATTCCGTAACTTAAAACCAAGCGTGGTGGGTGAGCGGTAACGCTCTGGTCTCGCATTCGGGGGAAGCGGGTTCGAACCCCCGTCGGGGCATCCAAATTTGGGCTTTCCATGGTTTCCCCAAATCACTCCAGGCGAATCCCGGGATGCTTCCTTCTGAATGACGTGCTCGAATGGCTGAATTCTTTCCCGTTCCTTGCCTCTATTCCTTTCCCACCGTAAAAAAAAACTGGGAATAAGTTAATGACATATTCACATATTAAAATTCCAACATTTTGGATTTTAACTTTCACTAATGTGGTGCAGCAGTTAGCAAATTTTTGTGCCTGTGGTAAGTATGAAGGAGATGCGAAAATTTTTCTGGTGCCACCGTTTACGCTTTATTTGTTGTTGTAATTATAATTTTACAGAATATTTTAGAAAGTATTATTTGTTTACAGAAAGTGATAATAAATTTAATTGCTATGGAGGTTATGCCTCTGCATAACTGCTTATGTCTTTCACGAATTTTTACTATATATTGTCTGAAGTAAATTTTTTAATCATATTCCTCGGTAATTTATTCTGGCCTCTGATTCTCTTAAGTCTGAAATCAAACGCTAGTATATTCTCATGATCTTACCCCCTCTCTCACGCAATACTCCTAATTCTTCTAACAATATCCATTCAGCCTTCGTCTCCAATATGTATATATATATATATATATATATATTTGCCTTACATACTACCAGCACAGACTTGATTTCTTCATTAATACAGTAATCCCGTGATATTTGTTTCTATACTCCTTAGTCGTTCAATGAAGCATAGTTCAGCCATTTTTCATTCGTCTACCCCACTTTTCACCTAATCTTATAATTTAATGTATCATCATCAAATTGTTGCAGACGCAATAAGTGATATGTGGTACTTAAATTAAAATTACATCAAAGTTAATAACATTATTCACTCAGATTCTGTGATATTTTATCGGTTTAATATAAAATTTGTAGCAGAGATAGGTTAATGCTTGCGCCATTCTGCTAGGTTACAATATGATTGGAGGTAAGTAAATATTAACCAACGCATCTGCGCTGCCATCACTAACCTAAAGTATTAACGAAATAACCACTCAATTCGCCTCGGTTAAACAAAGATATAGAAACCAAATTCTGATGTCTGAAGCTTTCCGGAGGCAGTTATTTATTCTGATCGTGATCTAGTTATAATGAAACGCAGGATGAAATTCGAGAGTAAGGAGGTAGTTTAGATCAGAATATAAATGGGACTTCAGAAAGAACGATATATGAAACAAATGTTAGTTGAAATTCAAAATGTAATACTAAGTAAATTCTGTGGACGAAATTCAATCGAGTAGGAACTGAAATGATTGAAGAAAGATAATACAAATAATTAAAGAAATATTTAGGCCAAGGAATGAAACTAGCCATAGATTTGGGTGTCAAAAGAAATACTAGTATTTTAAAAATACTGAAAGAGATACCAATAATTTAGAAATTAAACGCAAGAAATGTAAAGAAAAATAGTTACTGAATAAACGTAAAGAAAGAAAGAAAAATACGGTCGTAGGCAGAGCTGTAGGAACAACTACCAAAACATTCCAGTAATTGAAAAGAAGTTACGTAAAGATTAAAATTGCTGACTAGAAATCTGTCTGACAGAAGATATGGACAGAGAAGCTGTATGTATAGTTGTGAAAACTCAAACTGTGGTGCGCTGGAAACTGGAAGTTTTTAATTCCGATGATACAAGAGATACAATTTTGGAGTCGAGAATTAGACTACAATGATTTAAACTCAAATGTTCCTCTAGAATCCCTAAAATCTCAAAATGAAGAAGGAAGAATGAAGAGGGAAGTAAAGGATTCATCCGGCAGCTAAGAAATTCAGCACGATATGGATGTTATTTCGGCATGGTGGTGCAAACGGCAACTTACACTACACAGTTTTAAAAAAAAAAAAAAAAAGTTGTTCAGAAGTACAAAGTAAACAATTCAGTTATTGATATTCCGAAATATTTCGGCGTAACAACACAAAGCAACATGAAATTGGCCCTGCACACAACTTCGGTAGTTTTTTTTCGCCGTCATCAATCTTTCGACAGGTTTCATGCAAACCTCCATTCCATCCTTTCTTGTGCTAACCTCTTCATCTCTACATATCACTTACAACCCACGTCCTCAATTATCTGGTTCATATATTCAAATCTCTGTCTACAGTTCTTACCTTCGATTGTTCCCTCCACTAACAAATTAATCAATCCAGTATGTCTCAAAATATGACCTACCAGCCTGTCTCTTCTTTCTGTAAGCTTCTTCCACAAACTTCTTTCCTCACCCATCATTTTCAAAACTCGTTCACTTCATACTTTGCCTGTCCACTTAATTTTCAGCATTCTTCTGTAGCAGCACATTTAAAACGCTTCAATTTTTTTTCTTTCTGGTATTCCTAAAGTCCATGCTTCGATAAATTGTTGTGCTCCGCACATAGAGTTTTAAAAAGTTCTTTCTAAGTCCTATATCAATTTTTGAAACTAAAATATTCAGTCTTTTTCATAAAAACGCTTTTTGTTAGTGCTATTCTGCTTTTAACATCATTCCTGGTTCGGCCATCAATTGCAATTTTACTTTCAAAGTAGCAGAATTCACTTACTACTATAGCATAAAGATTGTTTTGATAATTAATTTACTATTATTGGTATAATTTCTTCTACATTTCATCACTTTTGTCTTGCTTTCGTTTATATTTAGTCCAAAATCTTCCGTCAGTATTTTGTTCATGACATTCAGTAACTTCTCAACATCCTCAGCGTATTCTCCTATCAATATAATGTCGTCATCAACTCGTAGCATACTGATTTTTTCCTCCTTGAACACTTATGCCACATTGAAATTCCCTTTGCTTCTTTTATTGCTTCCTCTACATACAAGTTGAATATTAACGGGGATAGACTACAACCTTGTCTCACACCCTTTTTACCTGATGCGTGTCTCAAGATTCTCTACTTTTATTATAGCCACTTGATTCTTATTTAGTTTATAAAGTATTCTTCTATCTCGGTATTTTAGACCTGACTTCTTCGTAGGTAGAGCTAATTATTGGCTAAAATTCATCTTCTTGAAAAACTGAAATGCGCAAACAAAGGAGATAGCGTACAAAACTCTCGTGCGTCCACATTTGGACTACTGTTGTGCCGTTTACAATCCGTTTCGTAGGGTGCTGATTGAGAGTATAGAGAAATAAAGAGAAGAACCGCTCGATTCATGACTGTTTGCACACAGGACATACGAAAGCGTCACAGAATTGATTAGTATGTTGTGTTGGGATTCTCTGTTAGACGACGTTTGTTTCGTTTGAACTTGTTGGTAAACATGCGTTCATCCACTTTCATTTACGAGTGCGACAGAATACTTCAACCGCAAACCTATTTGGATGCAGTGACAGGATAGATAAGACTAGAGAAATAAGATGCCTTACTGATGCTTATATGAATACTTTCCTCTCTTGAGCATTCAAACCCAGAACAAAGAAGATATCTGCTTTAGCGCATAGCATTCTACGCTACCCACAATTTTGTGAATGGCAGAGTATATTATGTATATGTAGAATTCAACGATTATTATAATTGATATCAGGAAGTTAAAAAAAAACATATTTAAAAGTCCATCGTCTTCACACTACCGAAAATATTATAAAATTGCTGAAAGTTTGAAATCACAGGCTTTAAAATTAACAATTAAGATTAATTACAACAGAGCAGACAGGAATTTAAAATCAGTATAGCGATCACCGTTCGATCAGTGAAGAAAGTTCCGACTCACAATTAATATTCTATTAACGCGTCCACAAAAAAATTATGGATTCGAAAATATTTTTTAATGGTTTCCACGCTGTCAGGATGGTATTAAGTTCCGACGCAAGACAGTGAGCTTCGATACTGAGAGCGAGGATTCGCAGAAATTACTGGATATCATGAACACTGTACTGGCACAGGTATCAAACAAACACAAGCAAGACAAATACCACGAAGTGGACATTTATGATAATAATAACAGCAGAGTAAATACAATAACTGGATTAAATGGATGAGATAGAAGACAAGGAAAATTCTGTTGTAATCTTGGGACTGTCTGGTATTACTTTTTTAGAAGTATATAACCATGCAAATTCGTTGTGTGTCTGTTAGCTTCATCGGCCATTCAATAAAAATTAGATTCCGTTGAGATATTGCGTTTTATAGCACTGTGCAGAGAATGGTAGGGAACGTCTTTAAGATCTATGACGTAAATATTATCCGCTTGGTCCGGGTAACGTATATGGCAGTGATGGGCAATTGTCTTAGCTCGAGGACCACTTTGTGGAGCGGAGATTACATTCATTAGTTAACTTTGCATTTCGAAAAATGTATAAATTATTCAACAAAATAAACAAATATGAATTAAATACAATACTGTCAGTTTCATTCAATTTATTTGGAAGATTGTTTGTTGAGATTCTGAACACAAAGTGCATGTTAATGTCTGTCAAGGAGCATCTGTATTTGCTCCTGTCGATCTTCAACCAAAGAAATGTTTATGATTAAAGATTTTCGGGGTATGCCGCGTTTTTTATTTCATAATCTGAGCTTTCGGTTGCCATCGTACAGCCTTCGTCAGAGATACTGTTTATGCTTATATAGCACCAAGCATCGCAGAGTAAAAGGCCGCTATCTTCGTTGATGTTGTTGGTATTCTTCAAAATTTCTGCTGCCTCTTTCACACATCGGGGCCACCACTGGTCTTCTCTCCACAGCAGCCTCGTGTCTTGAATTTTATTTCGTGCCCGGTGTTAGTGGCATGGCGAACTACGGCGGATTTGTCATTATTGTTATATTTGCTCACAAATATACGTGTAGACCCAAATATAGGGAACATTTCCTTTGTATTTGAGAATTTTTCAACAGACAAAGATTTGTTAAAGTCAACAAATGTCACAGCATTAAACATTTCTTGCATAGCAGTAAGTTCAAGATGCAGTATTGGGATAGGGGAGTAAACTGAATTTAAGCTCAGTTTCCTTAAAGTCCTGAAATCTTCTTGTGACCTCGTTCTCCAAGCACTGCATATGATCCCTAAACTTTCAGGCACTGTCTGTTTTCCTAATAAGTCTCTGTGCGAGGTGGATTTTTTTCTGATTATTGTGGCCGTTGGGGACCGCAATGTGCCCACCTCTGGTATGTGGTATTATGCCACGGTCCGTTGTTCACTTAGTATGGGACCATGCACAGACATCCCAGTAGCGCAGTACAATCTGTGAAAAGTTCAGCTACCGAATCTCCACTACGTACGCGCACTGAATCGACAAACACTGTATTGAACTCTGCTTTAGGTTCATTACATTTAATGTGTGTCTGAAGTTTAGCAGAGGAGTGGAAAGGTGGCTCTGAAATATGAGTACATCCGTGTCGCTATGCATAAAACATGCGGTCGTAAGGAGGTCGGGTTGAACTATGAAGCGTGATGCTGGCGTGTGCGGAATTGGCAAGAACACTAGTGCTAGAGATTGTCTAAAGATGTGGTAGAGCTGCAGGGATTGCACTCTGCTGCATTTGCATTGCAACGAGTCAGCATATGGCGCGTTCTGCACAGTATTCGGCGCTAGTGCCTGCAGATTCATACAGGAGGTGCCGACAGTTGTTCTAGCAGTAGAGGAACCTCAGTGAAAATAAAGCTCACAAAATTAACACGTTTCCATTCATACATATTTTAACATTCCACAAAAATGAGTACTTTTGACTTGATTAAGTCTGATAATTAGGGCCAGTGTACAGATTGTGATTAGTAAACGGCACATCTATAGTGAAATTTTACGAGGGCGCGCGGGTTCGATTCCACACCTGACCGTCCAAATTTTGGTTTACAATGATTTCCCCAAGTCACTCCAGGCGAATACCGGGATGGTTCCTTCAAAAGAACGTGGCCCAATCCCTTCACGAATTGGCCTTCAGTCCTTTCCCGCCTCAAATGACCTCGAAACCATAAAAAAATTAGCGAGAAATTATCGGAGGCTAAGAGTTTCCATTTTACATGACAAGGACCGTATCTTTATGAATGTATCTGGGCCAAGGCTGCCCAACCAATTTCGGAGATGGGCCACAATTTCGATTCTAAGTTATCCTGCGGGCTATAATTTCAATTCTAAATTAACCTGCGGGTCACATAATACTTGTCTATAGTAACAATAGATATTTCAGTATAACAAATATATAAGTAACACAGTTTGATTACAATCAGAAAGTAAACATTATAAATGAGACCTTCGCGGAGGTTTTTTTAGTTACAATCAAAAGGTAAAAAGCTTTAATGAGACTTTTGCAGAGGTTTTTGAGCTAGTATATTCTGCTGCTGGCAGGCAAATTCAAGTGCACTGGCGGACCACTTCGAGTTAGGCATCCTTGATGTAGGCCACCCCGTCCTACTCACCACGGCCCATGACGTCACACAAAATGAAGCACTTCTACCGCTTATTGTACTTGCGTTTGTTCGAGGAAAGTTTATATAGTAGCTGTGCAATGGGAAGTTTTTATCTATACAGTTTATTTAATTCTTCACCGTGGATTTTGTTTAAGTTCAAAGCAGCTGTGTACGTGACGAGTGAAGATCACTATATTCCGGCACAAGCAGAGCAAAATTGTGGATTCAGTACGTGCAAGCATTGTCTCATGTTATCGGTCACCTTCCGAATTGCCATTCAAGTATGTCAGGAGTGTCTTGCTCAGATGTGAGCTGGTAAGACTCTCTCACACTTGTATGTAACTACCGACGTGCTTACTTATAAGCCAGTCTCGAAATAGTAACACCCATCGCCGCGCCAACCCATTATCAGACATGATTTCGTTACATTCTCCAGAATGGAAATTCGTCTCTAGCGAATAGCGTTGGGACGATTATCCTTCATGTCAAAATTTCATGTAATCTGACATTGTAATAAATATGTGGTAAAGGAAGAGTAATAAATTAGAAGTAGATGGCCTGCGCAAAAATTTTGCGAATGATGTGCAATGAATAGCGAGGTTTGTGGTTTTTAGTAGGCTGAAAGGAGAACAGGCTCATGTGTAGCAATTGTTTGTTTGTCATCTGGAATAGATACGTAGCAAAACACTTACAAACGTCTGAGGAAACAATCAGAAATGATTAAATGTTTACCTAACAGAAACAAAAATATTTGAAAAACTCCTTACTCTAGAAAACATACACAGTTTATCAGTATCTCTAAGATGTGTGGTGCTGATATCTGGAGGTAATGCAGTCACACCTTATTAGGGATGGCGATCTGAGATCGATTTATCGAAGAATCGATCTTTTGTACCAAAAAATCGATTTTTTAAATCGATTTATAGTACTGAATCGTTCCAGTGAATCGACATTTCACCCATGAAAATCGAATGTGAAAAAGAACTTTCTGCATGTAATGCACTTGCACATGAAAGTCAGGGCTTAAACGAAGAATTTAAACACTATTTATCGCAAGCAGTTGTGCACCTGAAGCATGATCCTATGCTTTTAAAAAAAAAAAAAAAAAAAAAAAAAAAAAAAAAATAATTTATCATCACGTTTACTCAACAGCCAAGAAGTATATCTGCATAGTGGGATCATCAATACTTTGCGAGCGATTTTTTTTTTTGCCAGCAACATCGCAAGTGATTAGCGGAACCGCTTGGATCCTAGTGAAATAAATGTCTTATTGTATACCGGATACTTTGATTTTGTTTTAAAAAATTTTATTAGTTTAAAAACAATAAAATATTGATTATTATGGTGTCCGTTTTGTTTTCCATGATTGTAATTATTTTTAGAATATGAACACGAAAACCAAATCGAAAAAACATCGGTTTTTAGACAATCGATCTTTTAGACATCGACTTTTTTTATGAATCGATTTATCAAATTTCGATTTAAGAATCAATCTTTTTCGGAAAGAATCGCCATCTCTACTTCTTATCGACGCCAGCTTGGCTCTGAACTAACGAATACCCCAATACCTCGATTTTGCCATTTACAGGTTGAATTTCTAAAAAATTCCTTTCTTATTTAATGATGAAGTTGTGACATATATGCCACATGAAACTAGTCCACCCCGATCTATAGTATTTGCTAATTACAGTTATTCATTTCATTGTAAAGTTTCTTTCTCTTGTAATAGTAATTCAAAGTGTAATACTTCTTCCGCCAACCTATTTAGGTCGCAATGACAGGAGGGATAAGATTCGAGAAATAAGATGCCGTACTGATACTTTTATGTATTCTTTCTTTCCTCGTTCTGTTCGGGATTGGAATGCACTGAATTAGGATTGGTTCTTAGCACCCTCCGACAACCACAGTTATTGTGAATTGCAGAGTATAGATGTAGATGTAGATATAGATGTAATAATGAAGCCTTGTTTCGGAACTTAGAGAATCCATTGTTTGTCAATAGGCTCGCCAGCCAACTTGTCGCGCACCGTAGTACACTCGTAACATAGCTGCATTACATTTAGTGCAGTCGACGCAAGACCTCCGAACAGTAAAGTTATGATTCAACAGTCTCAACAAGTATGAATGCGAAGAATGTGAGAGTTTTAAAAGATATGGATATTGATTTTTGATGGTATTAAAAATACATTGTGAAGAATTGTAATTTGATTTGTTCTGAAACGAGAACGTAATAAATGAAGTTATTTGGCATATTGTATTATTATTTCTAAAACAATAATACCTCTCATTGAAGTTTTTGAGCAAAAAGAACAGTATTGATAAACGAGAAAAGAATAGATTAAAGTGATTTTGGTTTTGTTTTGAGTGAAGTAGGAGAAGCCAACCTGCTCTAGTGCTCGGAACAGTTATAGAGGACCAACTGTTGGTAGCGAGAGTAAGGATGTTGTAAAGTGGAGAACTTAATCATTAAACAGGTACTTCGTTTATCGATTTTGGTTAAGTATGAAGGGAGAAAGATGGTTCTACATAAAAAACATCTTTTAGAAATAATATATGATTTTTCCTGATAAAACCTCTCATTCACGCAACGTAAAAGTCAGTCTCTAACCACTTTCTACACCCATTCAACCACGTAGCCCACAGTCAAGGTGTCAGAACTCAAGCAAGGAGATATCCTGAAGAACAGGAGATTTCGAGCAAGAAGACACAGCAGCCGTTAACGATCAAATAACCACCGGTTATTACAACTGGTCGATACCATTCGATTGATCTGCCACTGAAATGGTCTGTTTTAATCCAATAAAATCAAAACTTTCAGTATCTTTAAACATTTAGTAGACTATATATATACATATATTAAAAAAGTTTCTATGGAAAGTCAAGTTCAGAACTTTGCGTGTGCATATTTGCTGAATATCACAATTCTAATTTCATATAACTATTCCAGAAATATGAAAACAATACAGAAACACACGTTAGTGATCGTGACAAGGTGCGTAATTTCTTGCCTTTTAAGGAGCTGTAACACCGAAAATAGCTAGACTCCTCAAAAAACAGAACATCCGTTCGATCTTTCGTCTTCCGCCCAAAGTTGGGCGTGATCTCCGAAGGATTATCTGAATCTTCGCCTGTCACTGGACAAACATCAAGAACAGCGGAAGAAAGACGCAAGGACAGACGGAAAAATCTGCAACGGCTGAACATTCCATTGACAAAGAGGAGGAACCATTGTTTGATAAAATTACACGCTTGTGCCATGCAGATAATTTCTGGGACCATGTTGTCAAAGAAGCAATAGAGGTAAAACATAATTTAAGTGTTATAAACGGAGTTAAGTCCTCAACTTAAGTGAAACGTGGAAGCCAGCTAGAAAATTGTTACGTCACACGGGACCGCACCATATTAGGTATTAGTGACTCAAAGATGACGTCACCTGGACTGCCCCTCCACGCGCCTTCCCATCCCCTCCCAGATGGCAGCTGTATATAAGCGAGCCACCGTACGGCCAAGTAGTTAATGTTAGGCGGTGAGCTGACAATGGAAACACTGCTAACTCCTGAAGCGTTTTCAGACGATGAGAATTTGACGTGGTTAGACGCCCGAGAAGGGCTTTCCTTCAGTGTTGCCACCTCGAAAGCGTACATAGTTATCTATTAAAGCGTCTTTGCAAAGAATAATATACAAATATTTCTCTTCCCTACATGAAGATCTATCCATCTAACTTCTTGTTAGGCGCCGATACCGTAAGTGTGTCCCGACTACCTAATCGTGCTGTGACGAAGATACTGAATGAGATAAGGTAAATGTCTTCCTAAGAAATAACGCAAGCGGTCTATGTGTGCGATGATGAAGTGCGAAGTTATTTTCCGTCTGCGCATTTGGGATTCGAAGCGGCTGTCTCAAGATGATTGATAAGGGAAGGCACTCTACTCTGCTGGAAAAATGCTTAAGGCGCTGAGAATGACACCTGCAAACTATTGCAATATTTTTAGCTAATAAAGTTTGCAAAGCTCAGGTCCTCAGTCTTTTTAATGCGTGTTTTGTGCTCCCAGGCAATGTGTGACTTAAAATGTAAAAACAAGACATTAGATGGAACTGCGAAGGCGATGGAGATATAAGCCGAAAAATGTGTTGCTAGATATTGGAGCTATATTTGGAGACATATATGGTAGAGAATCACTTTTTAAGAAAATATGAAGTGAAAACTACAACTGAAACAAGTGGTTTTCAGTTCTATATTGCACGTTAATTGAATTGACATAGTTATCTGATGTATCATTTACGTAGTAAAAACCTTTAAAGTGAGTTTTAAAATCTGTTACAGTTTCGTATTAGTCCAATTATGCCTAACAGAATTTTACAATATTCACATTTAACTTAAAATTTACGTATAATATCTCTACAGGCTTTTGTATTTATGATTTTATTTCAAGAATTATTTGTTGTGAAAAGTTCATAATCATTAGTACTAATAAAAGGCTAAGCTTGGTAATTGTGTCCGCAACTTTGTGACGTCACGCTCACAACCTTTATTGTAACTTACAATTGTAAGAAACGTATCTGCAAAATCGTGGTTTAGAGCGTTATTTAATGTAAATTCAATTTATTAAAACAATTGCGAAGAAATTAATTGATAGAACACTGAAATAAAAGTATGTATTATTTATTTATTTATTTATATTGGTTCGATGTAGATGTTTTCTTGTACTCTCTGTCCAGAGATGCCATTTGTTAGATTGTTCGAGGTTTAATTAACATGATAAATAAACAGTCCACCATACAGTTCAATTTAACATTTGTTTTTTCTTCTTCATAAAACACGACGTGAAAGATACTGTTTACATTAATACATACAATCCAGAGATTGCATTCAACACTCCTTCCACAGATAATACAGTCCTTCACCGTCGTATATTGAGTCTGTAAAAATTGTTTCTCTGTCTCGGATGTTTGCTTTGTATAAGCTATATCGAAATTTCTAGAACACTTCAAAGGATTCCGACAGATATTTCTCTAACATTAACAATACTTAAACAATTGAAACATATTAAAAACAATCGGAATTAATACATGATCATTTACAATCAATACAAAATGATCAGAAATGGAAATTAAAGATACTTAAACACAAAATTATTCACAGAAATCATTTTAAACTGTAGTAAATAGTTCATTAGACATCGTAACTTGCCTTAATACTCGGAATTACCAACATTTAAGCACTTCTCTTGCACAATTCTGTTCTTGAACATATTAAATGACCTTCTTTTCATAAAACAAAGTCTATATACATTGATTTACAGTTAATTGAAAAACAATCATACAAGATCGTATTCAACCAAACACTAGCTTACTACAAATGCTCTATAAAATACAGTTACATTTAATTTTAGGTTTGAGGGCTGTTACATACTGTTACAGTAAGCTGAGAAAATTCTGCAACATTACATCATTTTTTGAACTTATGGGCATTATTTAAGCAACTACAAAGAAATGAATTGCCAAAATATTGCGTTGAGTGCGTCATTTTTGACGGGCTGAGATTTAAGTGACATATATTTAGTAACTCGCCTGAAACACGGATGAAGTTTTGTTGGAAAGTATTAAATCAATTGTATCTTGATTCCCATTATTTCTGCTCTTGATGTTTTAGTCAGTTAATTACAAACCGAGAGGTACCTTAATGAGGATTTAACAGCGCCAACGACTCTAAAATTAGACGATTCGTTCAGGAGTAACGACGCATGACTGGCGTGACGCAATGCGTCCGCGGGTTCATTACCAAGTGTACGCAGCCGTTAGTAAACAAAAACTCATTAAAAATACGGCTTTGTTCAGTCGTGTAAATTACAGTATTTAAACGAGTATTTGCGAATTCATTTGTAGGAGAGTGCATGCGTACATATCACATGTTTCACTGACTGTGTGTTCCCCCGATTTTTATTTCGCTTACTCAGCTGTGGTCCAGTAACCCTTAGTGGGGAAACTTTCCTTCTACTCAGGACATTTCTACAGAGAATAAGATTAAGGACACAGAATTAAAATCTGAAAACTGCCCATTTCCCCCATAAAAATAGAAGACCACAAAAATATTGGCAGTAAATTAACAGATCGGCCATCATGGGGTGATAGCCGGTCTCCAGTCAACCAGAAAACTCAGATTAGAACACTTCAGTTTTTTCGGTGCAATAAAGTGACAACCGTTCCATTTGAAAGCGAATGATTAAATCTACGAGCAACACTATACACCCAATGAAATTTTATCCGATGTTCATGCAAATGCATCACTTCTGATGAAGTCGTTTCTCAGAGAAAAATGTATTTGAAAGATTATCTGAGTATGAAAACAGAAAATCAATTCTCGAAAGAGTTTCGGTGCAGTTCCCGATCATACATCTATGTATCTATGAAAACCACTTTTGGCAGTGTTGAGAACTGATATGGCTTGAACAGAAACTAGATTTTAATAGTTAGTGCATGAATTTTATGGTACTTGTATGCAATTCTTTATCATCCATTTAGGAAATCAGTGTATACACTAAAGTTTGTCACATTGGTGCAGTTTTTTAAAATAAAAATCCCTCGAAAAGTCAGAAAACAAAGTATCACATCCAAAAAATGGTGTAGAAACTATTCTCTGTCAATCACTTTCCGTAAGCTATATAGAAAGAGGTTTTGTTTAGGTTAACATATATTGTTATTTCATTACTTTGTGATACGACATTATTCTTGTTTATTATGTGGGAATTGGAGCCATTTTGTATATTACAGGACTGGTACTACTATTCCATAATTTTGGTGCAGTTAAGAGATTCGGATCTTAGTTTACATAGTAACCTACAGTGCGAAACTGATATCACGTTGAGAAAAATATCAGATATGAATAACAGCCCTCTTCTATATAGATCGACAAGCATTTTTGGCAGATGGTATTTACCTTGCATGATCTCTCTCACAAAACAATTATTCCGGGTTTTATAACCAATATTATATCTCAGAAACGACACCACTTGAAAGTGATGTCCTTCTGGAGAAAAAACAAAGTAATTAAATGGAAGGTATGCAGAAAATTTAAACTGGGTCGAGATTTCGAGTGTCTATTGCATTATACCCTAAATTGACGTATTGGAAGGTATTCGCCGATGTGTATGTGTGAGTTAATGTCATACATTTCCTGAGTTTTACTATTTTGCTTGAGACTTTACGCCTCGTCTACGTCGAGGTGATTAGAGGTGGTAGATGATTGGGGACCAGCAAAGGAAAAGAATGAGCCATGGCATTTTGAAGCAACCAGCCTGGCATTTGCCTGGAGTGATATCAGAAAATGTTGCAAAACAGAATTTTGGGTGGCTCGAAGGGGATTTGAATTCACTTCCTCTGAATGCCAAGCGTGAGAATTACCACTAACCCTCCAAGGTACTTACATAACTGAGCTACGGGGTGTGTCGTATTACGCACTAGTGGTTGGTTTCCCCTCTGAATAATATTGTGTATTCATGATCCCAGAAAATAAGCACGCCATATCGGCTAATTTTGGTACTGTTTAATTTTTATAGGGTAGTACAATACGTTTAAATTTTTTGTTCCCAGCTCATAAAATACACATAGCCTTCATCTATTGTGACTAGTTGGCTAAAACTTCCTCTCCAGCCATCTCTTTGGAATTGGACAGAGGAACCGTGGTCCTCACGAAGCCTACACTTTCTGAACGTGCGGGAGGTGCCGAGTCTTATTCCAGATGCAGCCTCAAGCTACACATATTGCAGCGAAGAAATCTTCAATGGTTATTATTATTTCTTGTAGTATCATATTTTTCAGGGTCAGTGATATTGTGGCATCATCTGTGGAGGACGTTTCCTTTAGTAAGGATCGTCGGAAAACTATTCAAGAGATCAGTGTGGAATTTTTCGTTTGAAGTTGGATACCTTTATAAAGTCCTTTCTTTCCCAGACATTTTCATCTCTTCATGAATTTGCTTGGTCGTTTTTCCGCGAGGCGAGAATGGAAAGATCCTCCGTATCTCGTTTTTGTAATTTATTACACTTGTTTTATTCACCAGCAGAAAATAAAAGAAGGAACATAAAAAAGTTGTTTGCTTCCCTGAAAAGACCGAGGTACAAAATACGGAGACCGGAAGGTTTCGAATTAATTTCCCACGAGATGACGGCGTGAATTCTTTTGCACATCTTCATATTTTTTTTTCATTTGTGTATGTACTCTTGAAACTCTATGACTGAGGATATTGTCATCTCAGAATAATTAGAAATCTGGTTTTTATAATAGTATGTGATAACACAGAAATAGTTGAATATTTTTCATCGATGATCTTTCTAGCCATTATTATGTTGTCTCTTGTCTCGGTAACACCAGTTTTTTACAGCAATTAATATATAACCCGAGATAATGTTAATCGTACTTCCCAAAGCGCATAAACGACTACACAATTTTAACATTTCTAATTACTTTTACGACATAATAAAATGACAATACTATGAGTTGTTTGTATATTCAAGATCACCGTGTAAACCATTTGGCGATCTAACTTTAATACAGCATTTAATATATTTTTTTTTTCACTCCAAAGATAAATTATTGATAAGTAATTCTAGTCTTCGGTTTGATGTTACAGTTGGAATTTTTGTTGCGATAGATGCTTGGCAAGAAACGTCAAGTCCGTATGGTACCCCTATTTCCGTTTTTGTAAACTGTTGAAATTGTCTATAAAATCCGAAAATGATGATTTAACTGGTAGCACGCACTATATGAGATAAAAAATAGCTAAGGTATGTTTCGTGTAGCTTTGATATCGGCGCTTAAATATTTTAGTCGTTGACTTCTGATGTTGAAGAGTTAAATAGTACTTTTATTGAATGTGGCAAACACAATTTTAAAGTAACGTTATAGGAAATGATCTCAAAGCATTTAGAGGATTAGATCAACAATCTATAAGTATTGATCGCCGAGTCGGAAGCTCGGATTCAGCGACTTTCTTGTTCTGCACTTCTGCATGGAGGTGCTGGCGGGAAACAGCGAACAATAGGTTCAGCGATTGGATCTGGACCGCTGATAAATCACTGCTTCCCTTTTCGCGCTCACCTCTGTGCCGAGACAGTCGGCCGCAACAATCCTTCTTAGCGCAGTTCTTTTCTGGCAAGACGCCCTCCCGGATGAGGCGGAACAGACGGCGTTCCCCGCAGACAGCCTATTCAGTAATGGATGTCGTAGCCCCTATCTATCTTCCTGTGTACCACGCTACTTTGGCAGCTCAGAGAACCGACACAAGCGGTACAATAGGGGGAAACTAGCCGAAGAGTCCCCTGCATTACAATCCAGAGTTGTTTTCCTGTTCGACCTATTTAAATTGAATCTGAACACATAACAGCTCAAAACTAGTGAAAAAAATTGATAAAAAATTACAGGTCCTCTAATTCCAACGTGCAGCCAGTTTTGATTTCAGTAGAATAATCAGGCAGCAAAGGGATTAGGGGGATAGCATGGAGTTGAAGGGATTAATGTATAAAAAAGCGTGCTGTGTTAGATATCAGCTGTCTTATATTTTTTATTGCTAGCTGTTCGAGGAGGCAGAGTCACTGTGAAAAATAACATTAAATCTAATTTGTTGGTTAGTGACTTTATCCTTATTTCAAACTTATTCAAAAAAAAAAAAAAATTGAGTTGTACTTGCTATGATTGTTGGACAAAATCTTTATATTTAAAGTTTATTTTTAAGTTTTTAGTTCACGTTGCTATTAAAGCGTGTTTTAAATTAGAATTTTCTTTTTAATATTTTAGTATATATATGTTCGTTGAGGCCGACTATGACCACGTTAAGCCTTCTTGCAATTGGCAGCGAGTTTCATTTTCTTTTGGGCCTAGAAGTCCTTCATTCGTTTTGAGTGGGCTTGTTTACACTCTTAGGGGTAGCGCATATTCTCGGTTTGTCCCTTCTGTCATTAACTTCTTCCGAAAAAGATCTCTGTCGAAAGAATCTTCGGGAATTAATCCCATCAAATGAAGTTCTTCTTTAATATTTACGAATCAGGGCATTACAGTTTTTGATTTTGAACTAAATAAATTAAAGATTATTTTAGTTAGCCTGTTTTTCTCCATTCGTTTGAGGTAGCCATAGAATCGTGCCCGCCTTTTGCGGATTGTTTTGGTGATTTTCTCTATTTTGCTGTAGACTTCTTTATTGAATCTCTTTTATGGACGCCATTCTTGAAGTTGGAACCCAAAATTCCTCTAAAATTTTTCATTTTTTCTCCAAGTTTTTTTAAACTATTATTTTATTTTTAGTTTAAATTACTATAAAAGCTATTTTTGGTTTTTTTAAATTATACGTTTTTGTTAGTCTTAAAACAAATTTGGCAACATTAATACTGAGGACACTCGATTTTTAGCATGTGTGACAGTGAACTGAAAATTATTTCATTCATGTTGGCGTAATCTAGCCTTATCTTCTAAAATGGAATCAATTTTTTTTTTATTAGAAGACCATTCAATATTTGACCTTACACAACTGATAGCTACATAAACAAGGCTGATAGCAAATAGACTGACTGATCTAAATATTACCACACTTTGTTTAACATAGGAAGTTATTTTGAATTTCATGTTTCCATACAGTGGTGTGGTGCTTCTGTAGAACCAGCTTAGGAGTATGCCTGTGTGTTTGCAATACACCTAACAATGGTGTCCGGCTGATTGCATAGTATACAGGTGATTACGTATTGTGTTGAATTTTTTTTAAATGTCAGAATAATAAGAATATCAAGGCCTAGCTATGAAATTATGGTATTGTATTGTCATAGATTCCTAATACGTGTGAAATGTTTAAAATAATTTTGACGTCTGTAAGTGGGTGAAAATTGATTGAAAAATTCCCTTGCTTTCATACATACACACATGTCAAGCTAATAAAATGGTGTTACTAAATAACGTTGGCGATGGTGTTAATTGTAAGAGAGCTCAGTAATTTTAAGGGTAATTGTGTTCGTGTTTTTTGACAGCGAGATACTGAAATTTCTCAGAGATAGCTCATTCGGATTGGATTATTTTGTCGTACAGGACCGCATAAACAGATTACGTCATATAAAATTTAGACTAACAAAATCAAACAATTGAATTTGGAACAAGTGAATTTTCTTTATGAAGTCCATATAATTAAATAGTTGAAAAGTATTAGTTTATAGATACTAATCTAGCTGATACGTATGTGTATTTAATACATGACTGATTGCGAGATAAAGATAACAAATATTAAGAAAAATTAAATGTTATACAGAAAAATAATTTTTGTAAAGATCTGTTTTAATTCTTATATTTCTCTAATTTTATATGCCGTAACTTTCAGAATTATGTCATCAATATTCGAAACGATGAAAAATCTGCGCCAGTGAAGCGACACGCAATAGCAGATTCCTGCAGATACTCTCAATGGTCAAAACCGAAGTGTATAAATGTGAAAATCATACTAGCTGGATTATGAGTAAACCAATCCTGCGATATATGAATCTGAACAGGTTTTTTTTTCTGTGGTTATTAGACTCAGTGAAATTCGGGGATAGCCATTATCTAGTGAATTTAGATCATAAATGTTGCGTCCAATTGTCATTAAAGCAGCAATAGGTGTCTCTATCACAGCACACTGAATGAAATGTCAACAAATTAATGAACTGTAATAAATTCTATATAAATAACATTAAACATTAGAGTAATGCTGTAGTGGAAGATAGGGTAGCCCCGGATGGCGGGTAACCCCGGACATTTAAAGTTCTAACAAGCCAACCACGCTGCGTCGGTAAGACTTTATTCTAAACTAGCCTCGTACCCGCGACTTCGTACGCGTGGATTAAGAATTTTTTTGCCAGAACTAAATATAAAAAGTTGTTGGTAACGAAGGATTGGTCCCAAACAATATCGAGTTGGCATAATATGACAGGAAAGCTATCACTATATCATTCTACCGTTGAACCTGCCACTTGAAGAGAATCAATTTCCAACATATTTCTGTCACTATTCGATAAGATTTCAAAATTTCGTGACTACAACTGTTAATCATACTGGAAAAAATATCCTGTGCCCTTCATACAGCTTTCCTTATAAAATTCCATCACAACGATATAGCCATATAGTCGTCAAAACGTAACAAAAAGACAGAGACTTACTTCCGTATTTATATTAGTATTACTGTGATTTAAACTCACACACTGACTGCGAACAACACCTGAGGGATCATTATAACGTAAAAAAGTGTACACCTACAAAATTGCAAGACTACCTACGATTTTCCTCGCATTGCACCCCTAACTTTATAATATCTACAGTTTAACATTCAATCCAAATAACCTACGGCCCAGGCCTGACTCTTACGATGAAAAACAATTTTTCAAAATCTTAGCCTCCTCGGAGATTTGGACCGGAGACCACGACGTTCGTAAGCAAGTTCTATAGCCACTGAGCTGCCAGTTCACTACATGGAAACACGGTCTGGAGACGTCCACATCCAACGTGTCTGTCTATCGCCGTATTTCGAAGTTATGAGACAACATGTGTTATTTATACATATAATTTATCAACCAAATGTAGACAGTATTTTTCTCCTTGTTTCAAAGGATAAGTGTGCAAAGTTTCATCGAGATCGGATGAAAACTGTGGATTTGTATGAAGAACAAACAAACCAACCAACAAACAAACATACATTCATCTTTATATATAAAGAAGATATGCACGCTGTAGTGTAAGATCAAATGCAACTGAGCTGCGACTTGGGCGCCCAGTTCCGCACTAGTATGTGTTTTGTTCCTGGAAGAAGTTACTCGTCGCTCCCGTCAAAATTCGCTGGTGATTATTGAACATGGTGCGTCATAATAATGCGGGTTTGAAAAATCTAAAATGGCGAGGTTTTAACATCTTCACCACATAAAAAGTGTGGAGAAGACGGGAAAAAAAGTAAAGGAAGTAAAAAGGACGGTGCGAAAAAAAGGCGCTATAAAACCGTTGAATACAAAGAAAACGTTTTCAATCTTTCCGAAGAAAATCAAGTATAACAGACCAAATGCATCTTACGTGGAGAAATTTTTGAAAAGACTGGA
>JARYHS010012519.1:169577518-169683537 GCA_031002005.1 Vandiemenella viatica
ACTTTTCCAGAGGTGAATGTCAATTTTACGATCCATAAAAATTACAGCTGAGACAGGGATTTGAACCAGGGACTTTCATTTCCCCAATTGTACGCCGTAACCTTCTGAGACAAGAGACAAATCTGGTTATAATCAAAATTATTATTGAAACATAATAAATAAACGTACTTATAATTTATTTTTGCCATGCCAAAACACAAATGTACTTTATTATATGATTAATACATATTTTCCATTACTTCTAGATTCATATTCTTGCGGCGAGTGATTTGGGTACGGAAGGTCCCCGGTTCAAAATCCGGATCTCGGATGCAATTTTTACAGTCCTTAAAATCGACTTTCACCACTGGCAAAGATTTGATTTGTTAATGCGAACATGCAAGGGCTCTACTACATTTTACGAATATCTGATGAACCTGAAGTGAGGCTGCAAAAAAAAAAAAAAAAACCACACTTCTAAAGCAATCAGTAACGTTTAAACAATATTTTAGTCGTAAAGGACCGGAAATTTCGAACTCTTTCTATACAGTTCTCCATATCGACCAGCCCGACAGCAGACCGACACCGGGCCGCACCGTCAAAATACAGGGCGTTCGCCGGAAACGCAACCCACTGTTAGCGCTACAACACGCGGTGTCGTTTGATCTCACTTCAATCGAGTGAGCGACAACAATAAGAAAGTGCGGTGCGGTGCGCCCCGGTTGCGTTGCGGTCTAGTGTGGCCCGACCTTGATTCGTTGTAATGGAATCTTGAATGTCGGTCCTTTGTCAATTCTTCACTGAACGTTTTGTAAAAGCTCCTAATCTTTTTTAATGTTTGTCTGTTTCTTCCAATATTTTCCTATCATACCAGCCTTTTTTTTTTTGTTCTGATGGTTTTGGATGTCGGTTTTCTGATTTCTGTGAATGGTTTGTCGGCTCAGTTGAACCAGTTGGTTGCATTGGCGCCGGCAGGATTGCTTTAAGGGAGGTGCATCTGGTGTTTTTTCATAAATTATATGTAACACTTATTACTTATTACTAAGGATACTAAATTTTACTGACAAGGTGTTGAACAAATTTGGACAACAACCTAGAACCCGTAAGTTATTATTCAACAGAGAAATTAAAATAATAAATTTTTTGTTTCTTAATCATTTTCTGTGTATTTTCTTTTCATAGCGGCGCCCATGTTGGTTGAGGCACCGTGATGGTAAGGGGGCATCTATAAATTACGTGAGGTGTTTTCCCGGATTTCCGGACTCCCCCCCCCCCTTATGGTGAGACTTCGTGAGACCTGACCCGACCCCCCCCCCTAGAAATCGTTCTCGCAACTTTTTTTTTTAGGTCTTTCCCTTTCAAAAGCCGGTTATACCCCCACTTTTGGACGAAAACCCCCCCTAAAATCGACTTTCGCGTAGACTTTTTTTTTTAGCTCTACACTCCGACAATATTTCCAAAACCTCATGTGAGATTTCGCCGGACGCCCCCCCCCCCCCCCCCCCGCTATTTCACCTCACGTAATTTATGGGCGCCCCCTAATGTGATGTAAACGCGTTTGTCATTGTTGGCCGGGAGATCCCGACGGATTGTTTGGGTGCCTGCGTGACAGAATTTTGATTTGCCGCGCATTCCGCCTATGCCATGGCGTGGAATCCGAACCATGTAACATCAAGGCGTATCTTATATGAAGAAATACCTCTCTTAAAAATTCCTGGCCTCGCCGGGATTTGCACCCGGGACCGGAGCTCGAACTTTTGAAATCAAGCGCCTTAACCACTGAATTCACCGTGCAGTCCTGTTTCGAATCCCGATGGTGGAAAATTTTTTCTGAATCAGGACTTGGCCGGCAGGTGGTGGTGCACAATTTCTAATCACCAGATTGTGCTGAGTTGAATCCCAAACCTCTCCGCAGTGCGTATGGAGATAGGGCATATCGCACTGTTGAAGGCGATTTGTCCGTTGGATGGGGATGTCTGGCCTGGCGGCTCTCCTGGTCTTCTTCGGAATAGTTGACCTGAATTGGCCGATACCCGGTTTCACCCTATCCCTTCTTCATCTCTCATTTTATACAACTCAAACAATTCTATGTATATACTGAACACGCACACAGAGGCGGCCCTAGCAAGTTTTTCATGTGGTGCGAGATCTCATTGTGGCGCCCCAAATGAGCAACCATTTAGTTGTCCATATAGATAGATTGAAGATAACATACAGTTTTTACATCCTACTAATGCAAAAATATGTTAGTTCAGATATTTTTCTATTTCACGTCGAAACTACTGAACTGCTTAGGATAAATTTGGAATAATGTATTGGCAATCTACTTTTATACCAAATAGCAGTTCCCGTGTGATTCGGATATGAATATGTATATGAATTCTTTATGAATGAGCAAAGCCGCAGGCAAAAGATACTCTTTATATATGATAATAACTGAAACCTCGGAAAGATTAGTATAGGATAGCAGCGGTATGAATGAGAAACAACAGTAAAAAGGAATACTATATGTTTGAAAAGTTTATTTGAGCTACTGTGGTGAACACAATGCTCACTTCACTTACACGTCAAATTCGCAGTTTTTAATATTTTTTAAAATATTTAAAAATAGAAAATATATGAAAATAAAAATTCCCACTCTAATACCGAAAAATAAACTTTACCAAAATTTTGCCAGAACCCTCGCGAACTAATTCTTAAACAGATTAAATGCATTTATTCTCCCCCCCCCCCCCAGGTAAAACCATTTTCAACAAGTATTTTTCATTGGTTTTGCCCCACTCTGAAGCCCTTGGGATGTTGTGCTAATAGAGCGACCAACAGATTCTCTATTCTATTGGTGATATGCAAAAACATGTTCATTGTAAACAATTCTTCTTGATCTGTTGCTATTTCATTTAAGGCTAATACTCAAAAAATCTTTACTTTCTTCGGCATCTGACTGGGTTAATAATAGGAAATTTTCCAGTCTGAGAATCAACTTCTCCAGCTGCCAGTTATCAGAGCTCAAATTCTGAGCTGGGGTAGAAACTGGTACTGACCTGTTGAAATTTGTTTTAGCTGCTTAGTTATAATGCCCTCTTCACGTTTTGAACTCTCCTTTTTTGGAAAAGTAGCCGCGAATTAAATTAAAAATGCCGAAATGTGAGACGATACGCAACCGCGAAATGGTAGCAACAATGGAAAAATGGCACAATGATTATTGGTACAGGGATCATATCAACCTAAACAGGTTAGTTCTGTTATAGTGATCGTGGTTAGGTTGAAATTCTGACTGGACCAAGAGTAAAAAGTTTACGGGAAATTCGTTGCGGGATCTATTTCAGGAACGACGGATTTGTTTACAACGGAAGCATCGATTATCTCTCATCGCTTGTATCGATTCTAAGATGGCGACCCGTTGTACTGCATCTCGGATAAAAATTTTCTATCTGTTAATTTCGTGCGACTTTTAACAACGAAATGTAGCTAAAACGGCAATAAAATATTACAACAAAGATTTAACCATCATTTCAAAATTTTGTCATTGTTTTTGAGCGCCTCAGGCATCTAATAGCTGCGCTTCACTCTCACATTTCAAATTTTTAATTTAATTCGTGGACTTTTCAGAGAAAGGAGGATGGAAAACGTGAAGAGGACATTATAACGAAGCTGTCAAAACAAATTTCAACAGGTCAGTAACAGTTTCGGGGCGGTAGAGAATATTCTCTTCCAACCCCGAGCTTTTTTTCAACAAATGTGAAGATTTTCATAAATCCACTTTCGTCTGCATAGCCTTTGTAACAATGTATTATACCAATGTATTATACCAATGTAATTATTAACTCAAATTGATCCATGATCTGGCTAAGTGACAAGGTATCCGTTGCTGCAACTGAATAATTCGTTTCAGAATGGCGTCACGAACTGAAGAGTAGTGATAACGAACTGTAGGGATGCTAGAAACTCTATTCTTGAAACGAGTTTCGCAAATTTTTTTGGCGGTAGTCCTGAGTGCTTGAATACCACTGCCCTCGCTTTTTTGATCGAGAGAATAACACAAATATTCTTCAAAGAAATCCGGACAAGGAAACCGATTTAACTGATATTTTGGCGGCACTAGCTATTACCAAATTTAATGACAGTTACTTTAATTAAAAAATGGTTGAAGATACTGGTTCAGAATTTTGCTTTTGCCACATTTGTTCCTCCTACCAAATTGGATCGACTGTCATATCTTTGGCCTCGACAATCGTTCATATCCAAATCGAACTTTTGCTAAGTATCAATGCTAAACAGGGCAGCGCCCAAAAGAGTCACTTTCCGGATTGTAAGCACAGCGTTATACTTCGCCTTCATTAGTGTCAGCAAAAATCAAATTTAAATATAAATGTTCGACGTGACTTACATCAAGAGTTCGATTCAATATGATGGAAAAATATTTAGATTACCTAAACATAGTCAAAATTTTATTACGAACTTCATTCGTTTTGACTACTTTTGCCAATTTAATAAGATATTATTCTCGTTATTAGCAATACGGCGGAGATGTTCCATCACCACAGGGTAATATTTTCCTAGCAGTTGCAATATACCCAGGAAGTTACATCATTAGAATTATTTCAGATCCAAAGCTTCCTCTGAACAAGATATCATTCATTAGAGGATTGCAACACACTGTGATTTTTCGTCTTCAGTCTGTATATACAAATGCTTGTCTAGTTATTTAATGGAATTAACGCTTCTATCCAACTGAGCATTGTGTTATTGTGATCTGATGAAGATTCGCGAGTTTTGAGACGCTCTGATAAGTAAATCCATTCATGCAATCCTTCTTTCCCAAATTAAAATGAGGCCTTCTGTTGAATAAACAACATATGAACAATATACTTTATCCGCAGATTTAGAATAAAGGAACAATCTACTTTTATAAGTTTCATCATTTGGTGTTTTTGAAAATACGTATTTGGAAAACGACGTCCATGATTTTTTTTATTGAATTTTTTCGTTGCTTCAATAATTATTTTATCTCTGTCAGCAGAGACAATGAGCGACAATTTTGAAATATCGTCATAATTTGTACTTTGAAAAGGCGACTGTGGTGGTATGTCTTGTATACCCATTTGTAATCTTTTGAACAGCAGACGACGTTCTAGCCATAGTATATCTTCTGGCACATGCTGCTCTTCATCATAAGCCTCATCTGAATAACTTCCATTAAAATTTTCTTCCGTCTCGTGTTGAACTAGTTCTGGTGACGACGATTCAGGCGACTTAAAAAAAAAAATCCAGCAATTTTGAAGCCTTCTCAATTTCGTCTTGATTTTGTTTTCTTTTAAATTTGTGCGCCATACAGATTTTTTTTTTTTTTTTTTTTTAGCGACATGTCCATGTCCTGTCTGTAAAAGACAGATAAGCCTTGTAAATACACTCCTGGAAATTGAAATAAGAACACATTGACGCCGGTGTGTAAGACCCACCATACTTGCTCCGGACACTACGAGAGGGCTGTACAAGCAATGATCAAACGCACGGCACAGCGGACACACCAGGAACAGCAGTGTTGGCCGTCGAAGGGCGCTAGCTGCGCAGCGGTTGGGCACCGCCGCAGTCAGTGTCAGCCAGTTTGCCGTGGCATACGGAGCTCCATCTCAGTCTTTAACACTGGTAGCATGCCGCGACAGCGTGTACGTGAACCGTATGTGCAGTTGACGGACTTTGAGCGAGGGCGTATAGTGGGCATGCGGGAGGCCGGGTGGACGTACCGCCGAATTGCTCAACATGTGGGGCGCGAGGTCTCCACAGTACATCGATGTTGTCGCCAGTGGTCGGCGGAAGGTGCACGTGCCCGTCGACCTGGGTCCGGACAGCAGCGACGCACGGACGCACGCCAAGACCGTCGCATCCTACGCAGTGCCGTAGGGGACCGCACCGCCACTTCCCGGCAAATTAGGGACACTGTTGCTCCTGGGGTATCAGAGAGGACCATTCGCAACCGTCTCCATGAAGCTGGGCTACGGTCCCGCGCACCGTTAGGTCGTCTTCCGCTCACGCCCCAACATCGTGCAGCCCGCCTCCAGTGGTGTCGCGACAGGCGTGTATGGAGGGACGAATGGAGACGTGTCGTCTTCAGTGATGAGAGTCGCTTCTGCCTTGGTGCCAATGATGGTCGTATGCGTGTTTGGCGCCGTGCAGGTGAGCGCCACAATCAGGACTGCATACGACCGAGGCACACAGGGCCAACACCCGGCATCATGGTGTGGGGAGCGATCTCCTACACTGGCCGTACACCTCTGGTGATCGTCGAGGGGACACTGAACAGTGCACGGTACATTCAAACCGTCATCGAACCCATCGTTCTACCATTCCTAGACCGGCAAGGGAACATGCTGTTCCAACAGGACAATGCACGTCCACATGTATCCCGTGCCACCCAACGTGCTCTAGAAGGTGTAAGTCAACTACCCTGGCCAGCGAGATCTCCGGATCTGTCCCCCATTGAGCATGTTTGGGACTGGATGAAACGTCGTCTCACGCGGTCTGCACGTCCAGCACGAACGCTGGTCCAGCTGAGGCGCCAGGTGGAAATGGCTTGGCATGCCGTTCCACAGGACTACATCCAGCACCTCTACGATCGTCTCCATGGGAGAATTGCAGCCTGCATGCTGCGAAAGGAGGATATACACGGTACTAGTGCCGACATTGTGCATGCTCTGTTGCCTGTGTCTATGTGCCTATGGTTCTGTCTGTGTGATCATGTGTTGTATCTGACCCCAGGAATGTGTATATAAAGTTTCCCATTCCTGGGACAATGAATTCACGGTGTTCTTATTTCAATTTCCAGGAGTGTATTTATGATACCAACGTTAATTGTGATCACCGAAGGTTTAATATGGTAGAAAGAGAGAAATAGGTTGAATCTCGCCCCATGCAAGAACTTCCCAGACTACAGCCGAGAAGGCTTGAAACAGGTGCGGGAGAGACGCAACGCGGCACGGGAGGATGCTGTCTTTGGAACGAGTTGTGATTTTCATGATTTGAATAACTCGAACTGACTCGAGTAGCAACTCTAATTGACTCTATTCCATGATACCATACGACTATGCATTGAGCTGGAACTCTTACTTTTATAAAATCTTCTAGATGATGTGTGTTATAATATATTAATTATTACAGAATTCATTTTTCATTTTTTGCGCAGACGATCTCTCACTTCATTTTCGGCGCCCCCCATATAACGGCGCCCGGTGCGGGTCGCACCGCTCGCACCGCCCTATGGCCGCCACTGCACGCACACTACCACAGTAATTCACTCCGGCAATAACACATACGAACACACACTGAGCAAGGTGACGGGAAAATACCCGTCACCTTCCCATGGAGGGGTAGGTACAACCTCCATGATAAACGGCTACGCCATCATAAGAGGAAGATGATCGTTTTCCTTCTGGAGAGAACTCCACTTCTTCCGGATAGAAACTATAAATGTGTTAAAAATACTGAAGGCATAATTCCTCGTTGCTTGGTGTTAAGGATTTAGAAACACGGAGCTCTGGGAGCATATTTTGTGTGATAGATATCATGGCGAAAATGCTTATGTACTCACATAAATCATGACGGGAAAAAAAATCGAATGAAAATTATTGACCTGATGTTTATGGAATTAAGCTGTGTATGGCTTATATATTAAAGAATCACAATTTCGGTTAAATATAAAGATGAAGAAAAGCTAGCAATGTAGAAAGAAGGATTACTAGAACGCTACTTTCAGCTGGTCATGACAAAAACAAGAAAGATATGGAAATTGTAATTGGTTTATAACAACAAAACTATTAACGATTACAATCCATTCACTTTCAGTGGGAACTTATGGTGCCGCGTTTGGAATAATGAAGTAATTTGGCTGTAATTTGTGACGAGTGTCAATCTTAGCATTTAAATATTGTTTACTGTAAATGTGATTTCGTACTTGGATTTAGGAAAACATGTTCAATGTTCGGAAGTGATATTGGTAAAAAGGTATTTTTTAATATGAAATGTTTATGTTATGATTCGATCAGTTTCTTGGAATGATGTAAAAATCAATGTCCTTAAAAGTATAATTGTTTTTGCTTCGTTTTACTGTACCCTGTGCCAGGAAGAAGATTCATTTTCTCTTGACTACTGATTTTGCCATATGGAATGCAATTGGAACAGTGGTTGCAATATTTTCTAAGTACTCGCTTTAGAAATTCAGAACATGTGCAGTTGGTATTAATAGTGTTATTGGACAGTGTGGTTCACAGAATGCCTTATCGACGTTTCATGTATGTAGCTTCTCGCAAGCTGCCATACATTTGGTTGCTATGGCGAAGAGAATCAGTAAACAAGAGGAGCTACCATTTCCTCAGACGGGCGGACTGCAGTTTGTATGATAGAGTAGGCTTCAGTGCCTTCAAACTTTCAGTTATTTGCAGAAATATCAGGAAACGTTGTCCTCTAACTTCAGTGATATTTCTGTGAGTACACATTTGAGCTTAACTAGAATGTTACTATCATATTAAACTTCAGTAGCCTTGGATCTATATTATGTTCTAACACGCTCCCAGCGCTTGGTACTGTTATTATCAATCATTAAAATCTTGCACTTCATTTTTTTTTATAAAGCCCGAATTTGAACTGAGATTTTGTGATAGTTAGGTAATGACATACTTTAAAATCCAAAAATATTTTGGATTATGTAATTACTACAGGATCTTCAAAATACTTTGCCAGACAACTTCATCTGATATCAGTCTTTTCACGTTAACTGTAAGCTGTATAGTTTTGTTTAAACAAAGAATGGGCAATACTACGATATCCGAGGCACTGAAATCTCAGGCATCAACTATTGTTCTTTACAATTCTGCTTCCCATGGCTATGATATTTGATGGAATGGCAGAACTATAATAACCCTGGTGTCGCAATTTAATGATGGATTCTTATGTAATTCGACGAAAAAAAAAAAAAAAAAAAAAAACGAAATCCATGCTGCATCGTAACCTAACCACCTCAATTTTGAGATACAATATCTCAAGAACTAAGAGAGATATCATAAAATGTTAGTTTTACTTTCAATTTTTTTCTATGCATCACCACGTTAAAATTTTGAACTTTCAGTATGAGAAATACAGTGATTCATTTCATGCATTAAGGTTATCGTCCTGTCTGACTTTCAAAATCTTTTACGATTTTTTCGGCAGTTCTATCATTACCATGGCGCCAAAATCTGATGAATTCTTGTAGAACTCGACGAAACAAATCGAAAATAAATTTTTGATATCTTGCTTGGTTTTCGAGAAATAGTAAGTTAAAAATCAGTCATAGGTACAGTTCCTTCTGCTTTTGGTGTTTTTTCTTCTGGTCCAGGCCGTATTTCAACCTAGCAACAATCACTAGGAAGAAAATAAAACACCTATAGTGCATTTCCACCGTGTAGATATTGCAGTTTTGATGAAAAAAAATTTCTGGTCCAGGCCAGATCTCACCCTAACCTCCTCACTTTTGAGTTACAATTTCTCGAGAAATAAGCGAGATATAAAAAAACTTTATTATTTATTTTCCATTTGTCTCGTCGAGATACATACGAATTCATCATCAAATTTGGCTATACCGAAATTTTTCTTCTGGTCCAGGCCGTATTTCAATCTAATTACCTCAATTGTGAGATACGATATCTCGAGAACTAAGCGAGATATCAAAAAACTTTATTCTTTACTTTCAATGTCTCTTGTCTCGTCGAGTTCTATAAGAATCAATCATCAGATTGGATTGTGGCGCCACGATAATGATAGAATCCCAATTTTTTCAATAACTCATCATGGTAATCAAGCATAAATCAAAATATTTTAAGCCAAACAGCGACTATTCTTATTATAGATTGTGTAACCGAGCGAAAGTTGATTCATAATTCCACGTAGCAGCTAAGTTGTTTTTAATGCGGTGTTATTCGTGTCATAATTGACTAGTATATAAATATTGTCGGTGTATGGGAAAATGTCAATGTAATCTCTGATCGATAATAGGAAATTTGGTTTTGAGAGTTCCATTAATCGCATTATCTGTAATTAGTTGATAATGGAAACAACAAGATTGGAGTAGTTTAACTGTAGTAGTTAAGAATAATTCTACTGTCAGCTATTTGTGTTGGGTATTAACAGTTTTGAAACACGAAAAAACGGCGAAAAGTGAAATTTCTATACGATAGTATGTTGTTATGGTGAAGGCTTGTACTTGCATGCAGTGATCTAGGAAAATCAAAATCTGGATCATTAGGCAGTATTTGAGCCCGTGTCCTCCGGAATACCAGAATCCGAACGTTTCCCGCTCCGAACGGTTGCGTGCGCAATTTTTATGACTCCAGATTTCACGCAAACCTCGTAGGGAAAGATAAACTGCAACCGTCACGGCTATCTTGAATGATAGTTTCGGATGATCTCCGCTGCGTTGGAGTTACAGAAATTCAGGTTTCCCCTGGATATGTTGCCTTCAACGTCTCTTTACATCCATGGAGTGGACGGATGGGAACTAGATCTATCAAACTCGCTCGCTGTAATAATTATGATGCACAGGGAGTAATTGTTCGGTCGCCTGTTGACAGTTTCAATTTGCCGCTTATGTGCCTCTGTCTTGGCTGCTCTAATATAACATGGTAATCCTACCGTATAAATGGGATCTACAGCTTTTTTTAATGGTTTTACGCATTGTCGATGTCGATGTTATTAGAGGCGGAAAAAGCCTGGGGACAAGGAACTAGAAGGAATTCGTCCATGGCCCTTTGAAGGAAGTATCCCGGAATTCGCCTGGGGTGATATGGGGAAACAATGCCCAAATCTGGATGTCCGGACGGGTATTCGAACCCTCGTCCTACCAAATGCGAGGCCAGAGCGTTACCGCTCACCCACCACACTCGGTACCTACAGCTTTACGTGTATTCCAAACCACGGGGCATCCTATCATACTTCACATGAACAAAGCAAGAGGTGAAGGCCAATTTTAAAGCCTGTAAAATTTCCAGTTGAAGTCGGGATTCGAACCGTTAAAGCACCTTAAAGAAGCCACTGGATGTGATCGAATACCTTGCCATGTTTTTCACTGCTCATAAAAGAAAATAATTGATGGTGCTTGGCTCAAATGGGGTAGGCATTGTACCATTCGTTAAGCAGACAATTTCACGTACTCGTAATAGTTGAAGTGCATTTTTCTGGGAATTGGATCTTGGTCCATTCGAGAAGGATCTTTCATAGGTGACATGTGGTGATGAAGCTGTTGTAATTTTCTGACTTGCCCAATCTTACTTCCCTCGAGCTATCAAAATTTCCTTTCAATTTAGGAAGTCACATATGAAAGTTTAATGTTTGTAGTTTACTTCACAATCCTACATCATTCGGAATATTGTCAGCTTATTATGAATGAGGAATTCTAGTATCATAATTCTCGATGATAGATAAAAATTTCAAATTTTTCAATTTTTTTTTACATCACTCAAAAACAAATTAACAGATTTTAGCGAAACTGCACATATTGACAACTTGTCATGGTTAATATATAGGATACTTTTTATCCCTACAAATTACAAAATTCCACACGATTCAGAAGCCAAAACCATACATTCCTGAATTTTTGTTCTTTGCACGCATCAAGCGAAAACTATATAACTGATGTTATGGAACTATTCACCCTGGTGAAAGCTTATGTCATCAGACACTTGTTATCTCGATTATTATTGCACACAGATCAAAATTGTAAATTTAGGTATTTTTTTTTCCTGTCTGTGCACAAATGAAGCAAAAAACAACGGATTTTAACGAAACTACACAGAATGATGATGAATATGCAGGATACTTTTTATCCCAATAAGTTTCATGCATCTTTAAGAAAACGCAAATAAATCCACATTCCTCAAAGCAATGTATGGTTCTTAATGAGATGAAGCTCCTTAATAAGCTCTCAGAGTAATCACCATAACATCTATGTAAAGTAATGGTTGGTTGTTCTTACCTTTATACAAATATGCATAATTCTCTCACAGTTACATATACGAAACTAGTTGGGTTATTTGCCAATATATGGCAACGTTAGCCTTTTATATGTCTAAATAGTACAAACAACAATACATGGCTTTGTGATTCAGCGATTTTATGTAATGGTTTGAGTAAATACAAATAAAACTATATTTTCATACGCGTACCACGCCCGATCTCTCCAAATATTGCACTCAAAGCTGCTTTGTGAAGAATACAGAAGTGTGCTATGCATTTTTCATAACCACAAAATCTTCTCAAGAAGAGGCAGATTTGAGGAAAGCTACAAACAAATTACGTGCACCATTGCTTTTAAAACTTTTACGTGCAGCATAAACTCTCGATGAAAGGAGAATATTGAAAAAAGAAGGAATAAACAGGTCTGCTCCTTTCCTTTATGCTATCTATCAAAAAAATTCTTTGACTTAACTGCACAAATCTCAAATTCCATGTGGATGAAATCGCGCGATCAGCTAGGTATAAAAAATTTATCTACGATGTACGGTTAAATTTCCAATTTCACGTTATCGAGGACCTATTCAGTAGAAGAGTGCTTTGTTACAAGTGTTTGGATCCGCGAAACAATTCGCAATTAACGGACAACCAAGCAAATTATGTCGCAGTTGAAACGGAGAAATTGGAGAAACGACGGTCAAAAACAATTCCACAAGCACTCACTGTTAGTTACACTGTTAGAGTAGTCAAAGCGCTGACTTGAGAAGGATGTGGACTGGGCATAGCAAGAAGAACAATGATTCATCAACATCGAAAATGAAATACCACTGGAGCTATTTAGCTCTTCTTCCCACATTTAAGTTTTTTGTGCTGCTATGAATAAAGTTATTGAAGCATTTGAGATCTATCTTCGCATGGGTAACAGTAATAACATTCCATGGTCGAACAAAAATCTTACCTACGGGATGGAACACTGTTCTCAACTAGTTATACGGTAAATTATTTGGTAAGGTTATACTTTCTAGAATGACCTATTAACCGATCGATCTATGCGGCGATGATCCTTTCTGATGTTTGTCCAAATAAACGAAAAATCGGTTATCGATCAGGTATTGTTAAAGCTGAATGTTATGGCCAATGTCACCGCGGTATTTGCTATTTAGTCTTAATTTCATCACTCTTTCACCCCCGTGTCCACGACTTTCCCGTCAGTTATCAAATTTTAATAGCATTTTGACTATAGTTTTTCTTGAACAACATACATTGTGTCCGTCTTCTCACTACGGTTATCATGATTTTTTTTATTTATGCGAAACTACATCAATATGTTGCCACATATACCGTTATTCTAGGCTTTCTAATAATTGATGTGGACTTCAAGGTCCCAAGCAGCAGTTATTGTAAACGGAGAGAACAGATATGATATATAAACATGGAACATATGATTGTAGAAATTGTCTTCAAAATGCCTACAAGGGAAAGGACAAATCTTTCTCAGAGAGATTTCAGTACTTTTGATCATTGTTGAACTATGTCCAAGGTTTATTGGGCCAGTATGATCACGATCGGATGTTGCCATCGTGATGGCTGTTCTCCTTAAGTATTTCACGACTCGTGTGTGCATGACGATATGGATGAAAACCGTGAAGTGTTGCCTGCTGCCTTTTTCCTTGAGGCCCAGCCTGCACATGTAAGCCTAACTTAAGAAAAGAAAAGGAATAAAGAATCAGTCATTGATACGGTACACGGTTCTTTGGACGTTGTGTACATAATGTATTAAATAATAACTTAACACTTATTTGTGTTTGAATTAATACTGTATTTTATTGAGTTGCGTGGTTGGTTTATTTTTTGATTATTATTTGACTAAAAAATAATGAAATTAATCGTTCTACACCTGCAAGACTTCTCAAATAGCAAGAAAGAGAACAAATTTTCCAATTATATTCTATTCAGTTATCTTATATTACAATGAATTAATATAGGTCACGACGCGCCTAGAAGTAGTATCAACGATTGTAATGTTACGTTGTAACTATGTTACATTCAACATTTAATAATAGAAGAATAGATCCTCAGTATAATTCCCAGTTAGTAACACTGGAAAGAAGAGAGGACGAGCTCAGATCAAAGAAGATAGATGTAATAATTCCTGTTGACCGCATCAAAAATGGCATTTCACACCATGGATCATGCATGGAGGAAGGAATATATGGAGAAGACGCAAGGGACCTTCACCACGCACTGGAGTGAAACCGGCTAGAGAGAAGTGGGGTGGGGAGGCCACTATATTGCTTGGCCGTAGAAACACGGGGAAAAGGCACAAAAAACTCAAGGGCATCATAGGACAACCGTGGCACCGCAATTTGATGATGGATTATTATGTAACTCAACGAGACAGATCAAAAATAAAGAATAAAAGTTTTTGATGTCGTGCTTAGTTCTCGAGATATACTGTCTCAAGAGAGAGGAGTTTCGGGTTGAAATTCAGAAGAAACATTTCCCTAAGATCAAATTTTATGATAGATTCTTATGAAACACGACAAGATAATTCGAAAGTGAAGAATATATATTTTTGATATCTCGCTTAGTTCTCGAGATATGCTGTCTCCAATGGGGTGGTTGGGTTAGGTCAATGTTTAGAACTTTTTTTAAAAAAAAAAAATGAACCCTTCAAAAGACCTCATAGCTTCTGAGCTTACTCAGAAGATATTGTACTGTTAGTGGCCTATGTAACTTTGCTAGCAACATCAGTTGATTAATCTTCTTACCATACCTCAAAAGTCAGAAGCTTAGATGGGAGTAGTTTAATCGCGATACACATCGTATCACTAACATAGTGCTCATGAAATTAGTAACAACTAATAATAAATAAATTGTTTGTACCCTTCTGGTACACGCCGCATTTCAGCCTACTCATATTTCCATCAATATAGCCGCAACAAAATCAAACAATGTAGACCCAAATACATGAAATACATCGCGAACCACATTTCGAGTTAACAGCAATGTTTGTTTCATCCAGTTTAGTAGTTCACACAGCACAAATTATCACAATTAATTTCGTCGTACACTTTCGGTGTGAACTGAAACAGGACTAAAGCATGCACATTCACTGTATAGCGATGTAAACTTGACCCACTTAAATTAGACTTTCAACACTTGTTTACAATAAGGCTAGCCTTTTAGGAGCAAAGTAGTAACATATGCTGATTGTCTATATTACACCAACAAACATTTGAGAACGATATCATCCTATTGGGAGCAATGAATAAATTTATAGCGATAGGCTCTAATCTTGCAGTTATCTATCAAACATTGCAAGAACAATAATTTCAATGTGATTTAGTTACGAAACGTTATTCCAGGTTGTTTCCTATCTTGTCTGTTTGTACAACCGTATGCAACACAATCTGACATTATAAAAAACTTTGAAATATTAGAAAATGAAATGTTCACAGCAGCATACACAGTGCAAACAGCCCAGTGTTTTGGGGTTCCTATGACCGCCAGTGGCCGCCGCGTATACGCAGTAGGAGACGAGTTTTTTCTTATGAGGTTTCACCGATTTGGCGTTATGTCGTCTCTACATATTCGTTCCTCCATGGGATCATGGCATCTGGTTTGTTATTTCCATTGGTCGTTCCATAACGTTCCTAACATTGTACAGCCTAACGACCAAAGAACACTTCTATGATTGCTCAGACCTAACACGTTTGTGGGCTACTTTTTTTTTGTTACGGCTTTACGCACGTCGAGGTCATTAGAGGCGGGAAAGGTATGGGGACAAGATACGAGAAGGAATTCGACCATGGCATTTTGAAGGAACCATCCCGGCATTCGGATGGAATGATTTGGAAAACCATGAAAAACCCAAATCTGGATGGCCGTTCACACACCACGCTCGGTTTGCTGGGCTACCAACTCACTGGCAAACGACAACAAAACTACACTAGTTTCCAACGATACGTTAAAGAATTCGGACAGTTGAATAATTAACACAGATCGAACACAGTTACGACATGAATCTACTTTTCTTTTGAAAACTAAAGCTGGCGATCAAAGAGTCTTTTAGCCGCGCTAAAATGCAGCAAACTGGTATTACGTTTTCCTTTATCACTGTACCCAGCTATATGGAATGACGTGGAGAGACTATGGTACTGCTGATTCTCTTCCAAATTTGTAAGTAGTCTTATTAAGATAACCTTTTCACTTTGCAGATGGCTCCCCGCCTACGCGAGGCGGACTCGTCGGAGCAGCCAGTGTGTGATGGAGGGGAGCCGCAGGCCTCCCCACCCCCCACTCCATCACCTCCCGCGTCGCCACCACTGCCGCAGCAGCCACCTCCGCAGCCTCCTGCTGCCACCCCAGACCTGCTCCCTCTCGATCACACGCTGCCAGATCTTCTGGTACGCAGTACGTTATAAGATTATAGCAGCGTATGTGTAAAATGGCATCGAAAGCTAAGCTTTATAAATGACTCTATACTTCCTATACAATGTAAGCTTATAAACTACCAAAGGTTATTTGATTTAATTGAATGTGGATACTATTAGATTGCACACATGTCTCAGGGTGTTACATTAAAGAAATGGGTTTACAGGAAATGAAATTTGAATTTATTCATGGAGGCAAACTTTTGCCATTACACTTTCACAAATACATAGCAAATATATATAATAATAGCTAGCCGATGGTTGACTAGCTCTATGGCTCGGACACGAATTTTAGGGTCACTTTTCTGGCTTTTGAGTTACTGCTAATGTCTTTGTATAAGTCGACAGTACACATTACCCAATATCGGTGGGGGCATGGTCTACGTAGCGGCGAGCTGTGTTAGCGAACGAAAGTCGGGTCGAAGTCTCCTTCCAACGATTCTCGCTTTCGTCGCCAGTAATCGTTCCTCTTCTACCGCTTACGCAGCTCCCAGGACATCCACACCAACCATGACAACTCAGCAATACCGCTCCACGTTCTTGGGACGAAGACATAGAACATAAAAAAACCCTTGGCGTAGTCTATGAACCTCACTGAATTCTGGCTGTCTCACAACTCTGTTACTACATACTGCCACCCTCCAACAAAGGTGCCGCCCACATCTTTCGAATCGTGCGACCACCGAAACATCAGCCTTTGTACTGCGGGCTATTACTCTACCCGAAGGTTTGTTGCATCCTCCCGAAGGAGGTATACTTAGCCTGATATTGGATCTAGGTTGGTCGCTTCCTTTCTACCTTTGTGACCTAACCCATTACTACTAACTTCTGGAGGTAGGGTCACCAGTTTATTTCCTCCTAAGTCCTGTCAAAGAACATTGTGGAAAGAGGCGTAGTATTCATTTTTGTATCCGTAATAAGTTAGGAAGCAATGACCAATGTAAGTAGTAACGGAGGAACGGCCGATATTCTACTGCTGCCCTGCATTCAGTAATTTTCCACTATCGATGAGACTCCTCTCCTTATTTCTGATCTGTTTGACGTTGTAAGAAACTAAACGTTCATGGGGCTTTAAAATAACTAATGTTCGTCGTTGCAGTTGTGTAGCAATGTTGCTTAACACAATGTTCAATTCTTTTCTATACCACTTATTCCTTCAAATTAAATGATTCGATTGCCGTGCCGTCGCCAGTCTAGTTAGCGTTGCTAATTGGATGCATTAATTTAATAATAGTCAAAGGGAACATACAAGAAGCTACTGAGAAACACACACACGTGTTAGCTTCCACAGTTCACTAAGTTTTATTCTTCTGAAGCTACATAATCCAAAATCAAGCCACCAGACACCAAAACTAATCTTCGTCACCAAAGAATGCAGTTTCGAGTTTAAATAAGATTGGAAATAGTGAGTACAAGTCCCATAATTAATTATTAAACAACTCCGTAGCAGTTCACCACACACAGTTTATAGCAAATCATATCACCCAGAACAACATACACAGTCCACACGATGTTCTGTCCCTCGGAACACCGGTTATGTCGCGGTAGCAAATTAATACAGAGCATACACGGAACATACACACGCGGCTACGACATGCTCGCTCCCGCCAGCCGTAAAGCACATCACTCGACTGTGACACTACTAGACTGCGCGCTCCGCGACCACCCAACGCCAAAGTCATTATATACTGTACACATCTCAGATCACATTATCAACATAAAAATATCCGTAATGTTCACGGTTTCGTCACAACGTCCTCAGAGGGAGGTGTCGGGCAGCGACTCTCTTCCGTCGGTGAAGCAGCTGAAGCTGAGGGTGATCGCCCGGGAGACCAGTCTGCAGCGCCTCGGACTCTACGTGCCAGCACTCAGAGAGCTCAACCTGGACGGCTCATGTCTCGGCTCGCTCAGGTACCACTGACCAACACTTCTTTAATTTGCTCCTGAATGTTTCCCGACGAAACTATTCTCTTTTTCGGACGATTATTGCTCACTTATTACTTTGCAGTTTGCCTCTCCGCCATCATTACCTGCAGTGTCCGTCTTCCATTGGCTACCAAAGTTATTTATGCGACGTATTTCGCCGACGGCACGCACGTAGAGCTTACCAACATGAATAACCTTCATCCGAAATATTATATATTTATGTTGGTACTTAGTATACATCTCCTTTTGTTAAGTGATGGGTTTGCATTCTGAAGCTGACTATACAAAAAACAGTGTCATGCAGACCGGTATTCTACATTTATTTGCGTTCTCGAACACAAATCAAAAGAAAACGGGAAATTACGCCTGTTTACGTAATAATTAATTGATCGCCGAGTTTCAGTTTCGAATTGGACAAGATCTATCAACGAAATTAAATGGATAGTTTGTTAGAAACAGTTAAAAAAATGTAAAGTCTGTAGAATCTTCTGTGTTTTATGAATCCAGTCTTATGTTTTAAAAATGTTTTCATCAAGTTCTGGTTGAATCAGAACGCTACGAAATTAAATATAATTCAAGAATTGTTAAAAAAATTATTTAAAATAAAACAGGAAATTACGCATGCTTATGCAATAATTAATTGATCGCCGAGTTTCAGTTTCGCTTTGGACAAAATCTATCAACGAAATTAAATGGATAGTTTGTTAGAAACAGTTGATAAAAATGTAAAGTCTGTAGAATCTTCTGTGTTTTGTGAATCCAGTCTTATGTTTTAAAAATGTTTTCATCAAGTTCTGGTTGAATCAGAACGCTACATAATTAAATATAAATCGAGAACTGTAAAAAAAATAATAAATAATGAAACTATCGAGAAACATGATGTCACTCGACTGTCGGAAACTGGAATCGGTGGAGTGGTTCTGCTATCTGAAAAGTAAATTAACACAGTTGGATGATGCAGTAGGACAGAGAATAAGAAAGTGTTCAATTTTAACATCTAGGGAAACAAATCAAAATCTTGCTCGATGAAGTGAACTTCATCTCATTAAATCTAATTTTTGCCAGTTTATAGAGTGAAACAGCAGAATTTATCATCTTCTCATAAGTTGGCAGTTTAGTGTAATCTGCTGTTTGAAGCTAATGACATATATATGCCCATGGTTTTAAAGTACCTTTAGCTAGTGAAAAAATAGTAGAGAGTAGACTAACGTTGACCTGTGGCTGTTGGCAGGGACCTGGGCTGCGGACTGAACTCACTGCAGGTTCTTCGCGTTGTCGGCTGTGGTCTGGAGTCTCTGGACGGCACACTGGGACTGACAGGACTTAGAGAGCTGTACGCGGCCCACAACAGGATAGCAGACGCCAGTCCCGTGTCCTTCTTCGCCAGGATCAGGGTCCTCGACCTCAGCAGGTGACTATATGTCGATAAATGTATTCTAACAAAACGGGATTGAAGACAGCTCTTAGCTTCCTAAGGCGTGAGCAAATAGATTTAGGTGCACGGAATTTTTAATCGCTGCCTCTTTAGGAAAATACGTTCAAGCGAATGCTGGTGAATATTCGAGAGTGAGTGATTAGAAGCCTCGTATGAACCGCTGTTTGCGTTATACTTTGTAGAGAGCAGGACCGGAGTATTGTGAAGCGGGGGCAGGAAACATTTTAAACTTTTTTTTTTTTACTAATGGATTTATGCCTTGTCGACCAGTGCTGCCAGCTACTTGGCTTTAATATCCGTAGATTGGGTAAAAAAATCCGGAGACTCGCTAAGAGTACCTTTTATTTCCAGGTCTTTAAAATTCGAAATAAAAAATAATATTCTACATTGAAAGTAAGAAATATCTCTGAACAGGGTCCATACAGTTTCTTTATTGAAATTAAATTTAGCATATCTTCTCGAATAGGAAACGTTAAAATTGCGACCACTTTGATTCTCTTATATTGGTTATGTCTTCTCGGAAGGCACTGCTTTGTAAGTCGTGCCAACGAGTGCGTCACCGTGCATAAAGAGTGCGCTGATAGTTTTGTATTATGGTCTTTTAAGATCTATAATATCTGTAATCAAACAAAACATGAGCTTTATTTCAATCGCTGGTTCACACGAGCGGTTGCAAGGAAAGAATTCACAATTATTGACAATTCTGTAATACATTAACACTATACGTTCAAAGTATAACAAAACACCAATATAAGGAAAAAACAAATAATAAAAAATATTAAAAATCCGTAGATATTTTAAAAAAATCCGAAAATCCGTAGATCTACGGATAAATCCGTAGAATTGACAGCACTGTCGTCGACGTCGGGGTCATTAGAGGCGGAATGGGACTGGAGACAAGGAACGCGAACGAACTCGGCCATGGCATTTTTGAAGGAAGCATCCCGGCATTCGCCTGGAGTAATTCGAGGAAACTATGGAAGACACAAATCTGGATGACGTTGATTCAAACCGGCGTCCTCCCGAATGTGTGGCCAAAGCGTTAACCACTCACCCACCACGCTGGGTGGTAGTGAGACTCATAGGGTACACAGTGGAGAGGGGAAATGACATACACAATTTTTGTTGTTATTTAAGGAATATTTAACGCCAGTAAGCGTTGTTTCTTTGAAACTATTCTTATTATTTTTTTCCTTTTTAGTTTATATAAAATGGGCGTGTTAAACTGGAAAGCAGGCACCATCCCACTTTTCTCCTAGGTAATTACGAAAAACCGCCAATACACAGGGATCATGATTTGAGGACATAACATATCCTGTCAGGTGAAACTTAAACGGACAAACTGTCTGTATATTGATTGACTGCTATGGGCGAAGATGGTAGCAAACACTCGTATGGATCTATAATAGTACAATGAACACACTGCAAGGCACGCTAAATGAAGTTTTTAAGAGAATTTTTACGGGCTGTATATGCTCGGAGTGAAGTCTAAAAGAAAATTAACATATGTCGAGATTGTGACGAGAAAATTCCCGGAAAATTTGGTAGCGAGACTCTAATGAGGCTCAGTTGGTACAACACATTGGAGATTATAATCGAGACGCTAGACGAAGTTGATAACGATTCTCAAAGATCGCATCATAGGATGATCAGGAGGACAAACTACTGTCAGATGTTGGGCGAAATTCATGGGGAATATGACTCACGCGATTGCTGAATCTAATGACCTATGCTGCGAAGTCATTGAGAGGCTGTAGATAAGACATCCAAATTTCACTGGGCTTGTGCCTAACAACTGGTTAAGTCAACTGACTGTATAGTCTACATGTTGAGTGGGCTTATGTGTGGTGTGTATGTTGGTCAGGAACGCGGTGCGTGACATGGCTGGGGTGAGCTTCCTGTCGGCGTGCAGACACCTGCAGAGGCTGTCGCTGGCTGGGTGTCCCGTCTCCAGTACCAACGACTACCGGCCAGCGGTGCGCAGAGTGCTGCCCGCACTCTCACAGCTTGACGGGTCGCCGCTCGTCACCGAACAGTCTGATACAGGTACAGAGGAAACCTTACGAACAAGAGAACGCAGCAGTTAATTGCTGGAACCAGTTTAATTTAATTAATTTATTTAATTGCAATGGAGCACAGGCTCCGGTGGCAATTTCCCTACACACCTATCTTCCCCCTATCCTGCACCTACCTACATTTGCCCTCTACAAATTTTATCTTTAAATTCTTTCAAAGTTTTCAGTAAATTATTCATCATTTCTCTAGGTAACTCATTCCAATCCCCGACACCCTTACCTAAAAAAGAGAATCTTCCTACACCCTTGTGCCTGAAATCGAGTGCCAGCTTGTGGTCATGGTCATCTTTTCCCTTCCATGCACTACTTTTCATACCTATTGCAATATCTTTCAATGCCTCATCGCCAGTATATGCTCTGTACACTCCCATGACCCTCCTCATTCTCCTCCTGTCTTGCAATGAATCCCATTCCAGCTCCTTTATCGTATCCGTCACTGATTGCATTCTGCGATAATTTCCAGAAACAAATCTAGCATCCCTTTTTTGCACCCTCTCCAACTCCTGTATTTGATACGTAAAATGAGGGTCCCATACTACACTACCATATTCGAGCAATGGTCTAACCAAAGTTTTGTAACCTAATTCCTTGACTTCTCTCGTACATCCCCTCATCACTCTCTCCAACAAGTGCAGAACTTTGAAACCTTTTCCTACCACCTGTCCTATGTGTCCTGCCCAGTTAAGTTTGTTATCAAAAGTAATTCCAAGATATTTACATTTCAAGTCTTCAGCAAGCAATTCTTTCCCCACCTTATATTCATAATGAACCTTTTGTTTTTTTATTTGTGTATCTAATAAGCTGACTCTTCTTTGCATTTATCTTCATTCCATGTTTACCAACCCAATTAGATATCCTGTCCAGATCACCCTGCAACTGTTTACAATCCTCTATCGTTTTGATTCTTTTATACAGCATTATGTCATCTGCAAACAATGTAATTTCAGATAGTAAACAATCAACACAATTATTCATTAGAATAATGAATAGCAATGGTCCCAATACGCTACCCTGTGGCACACCCATTTTTACTTCAACTTCTTTTGATACTACATTTCCTACCCTAACTTTCTGTTTTCTACCTTTTAAAAATTCTTCTACCCAGCAAATGACTTTCTTATCCACTCCAAGGGTTTTTACCTTAGTTACTACCATTTTATAGCTTACTCTGTCAAACGCCTTAGAATTCAACCTCTGACAGTAAAACTAGGTTTATTACATCGCTACGTTTACTGGGTCAGAACTGCACTGACGGCACATTTTGTTCAAAGATCATTCATTCATAATCTTAATCTTTTTTTTTCTTGTAACCCTTTAACATTTTTTCTCTGTTTAATTATATTCCTTCTCAATTTATAAGTTTTCTTTCTTCGTATTTATTCTTTACCCTTGACCAGTTTTCGTGTTTAGCTACATAATATTATTTTTACCTTTTAAATATTTTTCCAATGAGTTTTAATTTTACAATCTTCAATAATCCTTTTAAAAAATGTTCTCGGACCCCCACATGGGGATCGCGTCAAGCTGATGCGACGTTTCGAAGTCGCTCTCTGGCTTCATCTTCTGACGAAGTTTGTGGCTCGCGGAGAGCCAGTCTCCTTATATAGTCTGCAGCCTTCTCGCTGAAGACATTGCAAACAGAGAAGCGGGATATCAATCAACTCAGTGCGGCATGGAACCCAGTGTTTGGTCGGTTGACAGGCATCCAGATCGTCGCAGAATGCATTCTGACCTCAAGCCGACTCCTTTTACCACGCGCCTCCCTTCCCATCTCGCCACGCCACGAGATAAGACTCAGTAGTATTGCTATAGGAATCAAGCTCTCAGCCTAAGCCACACATGGAAGCCAGCAATAAAATTATTGCAAGTCACGCAGGATCGAACCATAGTAGCGACTCAAGCGTGACGTCATCAAGTGAGCGATGCCCAGCTGGACTACACCTCCACGGCTCTCCCCTCCACTTCTGGCTGGCATCTCTATATAAGAGACTACGTGCGGGAACCTGACAATGGAAGCAGTGCCAGATTCCGAAACGTCGCCAGACGTGGCTAGAAACTGAGAAGTTTTTCTACATTTTAAGTACTTGATATACCAGGAATGTACTTATTTACTTTTCAATTAGATATACTTCCCTTTAGTTATCATTAAAAAAAAACAGCCTAATAGTTTGCGCAATTCTATTTATTCTCTGCTTTATAAATATGCTTCTTTTCACAGTTACTACTTCTTAAGTTACAAATAATGCAATAAATATTACAAGCACCAATCACATATACATATAAAAATGCTAAAATAGCAGATATCTTGATCGACAAAAAATCGAACTTGCAGATTCTTCAGTAAAGCCGCAAACGTGCTACAACGACGTTAAGGGATTATAGGCTAGGACTAGGATGGCGAGAAATGGGACTTCCTGCCGAAGTGCTAAAAACGATGCCAGACATGTCAGAATACGCCGGACATTCGGATGTCTTTCCAAATAGAGCAACGCTCGAGTGAGGACTGGCAACCTCTAAATTATTCGCTTCTTCATGTGAAAATTTGGCAAACCGAAGACGAGGCACGTACAATCGAGCGGGAAGAGTTTTCCAGTTCTCGATCGACGTGAGAGTTGGTGGAGAGAGCCACGGGTCAACCACGTTTTCGCGTTATGGCACTTACGAAAACAGCCAGAACTCAAAAAGGCCACAACACGAAATACGCTTCTTGGTTCTCATTATATCTGACCACTCCACGTTGTGGCTATTAAGAACAGTCAAAACGTTAGCTGATGCAATCACGACACGACGGACAGATGGTAACTACATCTTCTGAATGTTAATTAATAATCAGGTGATGTTAAGAAAATAAAACATTCTTTTTCACTGTCGTTTCTTTATCTTTAATCATTGTATGATATAAGTTGACAGTAAAATTAATAAAACAAAGAAAGTTGTTACAAAATTATCAATAATATTGTAGAGTTATTTATTTTTACAAGAACTATTACCATGACATTTTGAGTCACACTTTATGTTCTTTGAGCAACATTTGCATTTTTTATCAACACACTATGTTTTACAGTGACACATTATAAAGCCCTCTAACTGCTAACATACGTAGATGCTAAGCGAAGTGTTAAAGGAGATGAGGAACGACCTGAATGTTAATAAAGTCACTTTCTGAAATTGTGAATTTATTACGAGCATAAAGTCAATCGAGAAGATCTTCCTTGTTTACTAATTAATACAGACCTGATTGGTTAAAGTTTATAAGAACAGGTAAACCACATTTTCGAGCTGCACGTCCTTATCCAATTTATGTGCATTAGAACCAATTTCAACTGCAGGAAATTTTAAGTTGGACAACTTACTCTGTCAACAATGATGCTGTTCTTTCGTTAACAGAACTTACAAGCAACATTTTAATTTAATTTAATTTAATTGCAATGGAGCACAGGCTCCGGTGGCAATTTCCCTACACACCCATCTTCCCCCTATCCTGCACCCACCTACATTTGCCATCTACAAATTTTATCTTTAAATTCTTTCAAAGTTTTCGGTAAATTATTCATCATTCCTCTTGGTAACTCATTCCAATCCCTGACACCCTTACCTAAAAAAGAGAACCTTCCCACACCCTTGTGCCTGAAATCGAGTGCCAGCTTGTGGTCATGGTCATCTTTTCCCTTCCATGCATTACTTTTGCACCGAATCCCTCATTCTCGTTGCTTTATCCACAAATACTGTGAACGTATTCGTAACACTCTGAACACTTCTGAGCTCCTGAGGTGACATTTCCACAAATAACACAACTTTTTACTGAATTTAAAATTTCAGCTTTTGCTAAAGTAATGTGTCACTATTAAAGGTGTAGTATTAATAACAATTGCATATTTTTAAAGAACATAAAATATAATTCAAATTGTCAGGTTTTTTATATTTTTTTTTGCGTATGGTTGTTTTTTCGCTCAATGAGCATTCTCGTTCTTTAAGCCTAACATAAAGACACAAGACAATCTGGTCTGCATTGGGTGGTCACACTGACTGAATGATTCAGAATCAACTACCGTCCGCGTCTAACTGCTGAATAAGGGCACTGCTCCTTTCAAAGAGACAGCAATGTACAAGAGCATGCACTGACAAAGAGGACGTTTTAGTTTGTGTGCACTGGTACGAGTAGCACGATTGTTTGTCTCTGTATCGGCCACTGAACCCATAGGATGATATCGATGGGGCCATGAGCTCATCTCTTCATCCAGTACCCAGAACGAGTAAGTTATAATCATATGATCAGTATCATGCACCCAAGGACATTCTTTCTAGTCCCAATCTCTTGAGCGGTTTCGATGGTAAATCTTTGAGGCGTTTGTGTTCTGTTTGTTCGATTAGAAAAGTCTAGCTGTCACGCTATTTCACGAAGTTTGTATTAACTTGTGACGGTCCGACCACCCGTATGCTTGTAATACAAAATTAATTTTATATTTAGTTTAACTTGAATCTCAAAACTTCTTGCATATATCAGCGTTGTAACCTTTACAGGGAATGGGTCAGATTTGCTCTTAACAAAAGAATTAGATACATGATTAAACATTTATTTTAGGTATGCAAAATTTTATATCTTTAAGTATGAAAAGAATTGTCAATCACTTTCTTTTAATATAATGGTTGAATAAACTAAAACAATGTATAATGTGAGGGCCACCAAACATGATGCTACATATAAGCTTACTTGCTGTTTCTAACAAACAAAATTAATTCTTGCAGTGAAATCTTCACGGGAGTGCAACGGGATAGTGTCGTAAAATGACGTTTCGACAACCTGCTCGATTGTCCTCATCAGGTTGTCGAAACGTCGTCATTTTACGACACTATCCGGCTGCACTCCCGTGAAGATTTCACTGCATCAAAACGTCGGGAAAGTCTCCACTCTCATGAAATTAGCTCTTATTAAAAACTGTATTGAAAACTATATTATCCGGGCTACCTCAATTTGAAACAGTCTTAATGACAAGAGAAGGTATTATCTGCTAAGTTTCCTCGCCCGTGGTGCGTTAGTGGTGCACTGATCCAGAAACATTTAGTCATACCATTTTAAATCCCACCACAGCTCACCCACTTAACTGGTTAGATAGATAGATAGATAGATGGATATGTTCACTTTAATCCCATGTGAGAATAATCTCTGGGATGTGGAACAGTACATACACTTATTAGTAATGTCAATATTACTATATAATTGCTAATATTATTATATATTGACAACAAGTTAGTTACGACCCATTAATATAACAAATATTTCCTGTAATCTACAAATACAATCCCGAGTTAATTAATACTTAGTATGTGAAACAGTGTATACACTTGTTACCAGCATCTAACAACCAGTTATTTTCTTACCAACCAGTTACCACAACTAATAAACAGTCAATTACTTAAAAACCTGTTAGTATCATAATATTTCACAGCAGTTTTTGAAGTGCATGCTATCCCATGTTAGTTACTATATATGAGTGAAATTTTGTAAACAGTGTAATTACTTCATTTGTCAAAAGTTTAACAGAAAGAAAACCATATATCATTTTAGTAATTGTGGACAACTTTGTCACCTTCCCCTTCCATACACCATATATACTATTCTATCAGTCATTCTTAGTTACCAAATTCCAAGAAGAAAATTCTTTCACAGAGTAAAATGGATTCTGAAGCAGAAACTCTTTCAGTTTGGACTTAAAGTAGTTGGGTTTTTGTAGATAACATTTAATTTCTGTTGGTAAGACATTGAATAAGGAAGCTCCAGTAAATGTTAACCCTTTCTATACAATTGACAGTGATTTGTAATCCTTGTGAATATTATATTTATTCCTAATATTATGGCTATGTTTGTCAGCATTAAGATTGAAGTGTTCAGGATTTTCCACTACAAATGATAGTATGGAGTATACATACTGTGCTGGCATTGTTAGTACACCCAGGTTTTTAAATAGATTTCTGCACGACGTCTGTGGGCTTGCTCCACAAATAGTTCTTATAGCACGTTTTTGCAATTTAAATACCCTCTGTGCTTGTGACGAGTTTCCCCAGAATGAGATGCCATAAGTGAGCAGGGAATGAAAATATGCAAAATATACTAACTTTCTGGTTTCTATATTAGCTATTCTAGATATTACCCTAAGTGAAAATGTTGCAGAATTCAGTTTTTCAAGAAGTTGTTGAATATGCTGTTTCCAGTTCAATTTGTTATCTATACATACACCCAGGAATTTTGTGAAATTACTTTCATTGATTGCTTTTCCTTCTGATATCACATTATAGCTGTCCTTTGTTTTATTTTTTGTAACAAACTGAAGTAACTGTGTCTTTTCTACATTAAGTATTAGTTTGTTGGCACTAAACCGCCTGTTAATTTTCTTTATAGCATCATTTGCTGTGTTTTCGAGGTTTTGTGCTGATGGGTCTTTCAACGATATGCTGGTATCATCTGCAAAGAGGTGAGATCACCTCTTACACAACAGTTTTCATAACCACTTCTCACATCAAAAGGAAGATTAATATCTGGAACCACTAAGACTCAAACGCAGAAGTCTTGCTTCCTAGACCACCTGTCGGCCAGTGACAAGTGTTTAGCTGTTGCCTCCGCACCCTGTAGTCTTTTGCCGCCCGAAGTTCCAGCGGCCAACTGGGTGTCTTCAGCCACTCGTCAACCCCCGCCGTGAGTGTCACCATACAAAAGAAAACACATCTTAGCAATTACATCCATAGGTGGCATGACCTGTCTCTCTCCAGCCAAACTGTCGTCTATGTGCGTGCGTGTGACACTACTTTCGGAGTGACCCTGTTCAATACAAAGTAGTAATCTGTCTCTCATTCAATAACGGCAGCAATAAGCATGTGTATTTAGTTACTGTGATTTGGCGGATCTGGAGACTAGTGCGTTTAATACGCAAGTTCAATGAGTTAAAAAAAAAGTGATGTCATGTGTATCTCATCGACCTTGTTATTTGTAGTGAAGTTTCTCCTGTCATTTTTTTCCTTTTCTTCAGTTTATCGAATTGTTTGATGCAGTTCTCCATCTTTGCATATCTTGCGTTAACATCGTCATGTCAGCATACCCGTTGCAACTTACCTCCTCAAATATATGCTTCATACATTATAATGTTTGTCATCCTTTTGCAGTTATTTCTTTCTAACTGTTCAATTTACTTCCACACTCATCATTTTCAAAACATATTTCTGTTCACTTAATTGTCAACATCCTTTTTCAGTACATTTCAAATGCTTCGATTTCCCTTGTTATCACGCCAAGAAAATGTCAGTAACAAAGTGGAAAACTGTGGTGAAAATGCATACCACCTGGAGACCTATGTAATCTGCAAGTAACGGATTTGATTAGTCCAAATTAACGAGTAATTTTTTAGCCTTCTTTGGTCCCATTTTGCTACAAATTAACTCATTAAAATTATATCTATTAAAGAATAAAATCGCCAGAATATACTGTAAAGCAGAAGCTGTGAAAGTTATTGGCAAAACAAAGTGAAATAGGAGGCGACCGCAGTTCATTATTCTGCTGTAAGCGATACGAGAAGGCTGGTCGGCAGACGGGTTACAGGTCTACTTGTTATGTCACACTGACGATTAACTATCTTTATTTTGTTCCAGACTTTATATCTCTAACCGTCATGTACTTACCCAACATTTAACGGTACGTAATTACGTTGTAGACAGAATAATGGATGCGGCCATATATGAATATGTAGGAGACTGGGATACGTAATGTCTGAATGGATTTTATGCCCACTGTCAGTAAACAAGAATACGCAGGGATTATTCATTATGGATCTTTAAATTATATTTCTCTCCTATATCAGTTGTTTGTAAGTTATTAAAACAGGCTGTAAGGTTAGTCACATTCGATCGGATGTTGTTTGTCTTTTGAGGGCTTAACATGTGGCTATCATATAGTACTGTGAAGAAAGATCATGCACCCATATATTATGTACCGGTATATTATTTTCGTTTTACGGTACAAAAGTGCCTTTCTACAGCAAGACCATGACTCCACCCATACGCGTACAATCTGTGAGACATAAAACTTCTATATTCGATAACTTTTTTACTGAATTTTACACAGGATTGATTCAGCGGCCAGGACTAAAAGCAATGAGGCAATGCTTGTGACGAAATATTAAAATTCTCGCTTCAGGTCATTAGCTGTTATTGAAGTTCCTATTATTCATGTTACTGTTCTGGCATTTGATATAATTTTAGTATTCAATCTCGCCATTTAACAAAAACTGCAGTTTATCAAATTGCTGCCATCACCTATTGACTGTGTAAATTTTTTCAGCTATAATATTTAAGTGTTTGTACGATGTTCACATTTCAATTATGACAGACGAGAGAAATATTATTTTTCTATAGGGATACATTGTTGCTATTTTTTTCTGTTGTACGTTCTTAAGAGAGAGTGACGATTTTGTGATCAACCGAAACGAAGATGGTTGAACGTTTTCCTCCTGCTCAGTTGCAATACATTAATGAACTCGTTGTAATGCATGTATACTATGTTACTGTTTTGCCGGCAGGTGTGTCGACTAGTGTTGAGGACGACGTGGATGGAGACGAACAAGGAGGCGTAGACGATAGCGGAGGTCCTGACGCTGCCATCGACCACAAGGTGAGTAAGACGTTAATCTGTTATTTCATTACCTATCACACTACGTTTCCAAATCTAATACACCTAATGTAACATTAAAAAAAGGTTTGACTACACTTTTGTGTTGTCAGGTCCTGATTCTGATAAACATATATTGAAACAGCACATTATACAGGGTGTTACAAAAAGGTACGGCCAAACTTTCAGGAAACATTCCTCACACACAAACAAAGAAAATATGTTATGTGGACATGTGTCCGGAAACGCTTACTTTCCATGTTAGAGCTCATTTTATTACTTCTCTTCCAATCACATTAAACATGGAATCGAAACACACAGCAACAGAACGTACCAGCGTGACTTCAAACACTTTGTTACAGGAAATGTTCAAAATGTCCGCCGTTAGCGAGGATACATGCATCCACCCTCCGTCGCATGGAATCCCTGATGCGCTGATGCAACCCTGGAGAATGGCGTATTGTGTCACAGCCGTCCACAATACGAGCGGTGAATCGAGGAAGTACAGTACATACTAACGAAACTAAAATGAGCTCTAACATGGAAAGTAAGCGTTTCCGGACACATGTCCACATAACATATTTTCTTTGTTTGTGTGTGAGGAATGTTTCCTGAAAGTTTGGCCATACCTTTTTGTAACACCCTGAATTTTGACCATCGTCATTAGGCAGGAGGACAGTATAAGGCCCAAGGGCCCCTTCTTGTTTCCTCGTGATTTTACTAGTTTCCACTCAATTTTACATTTGATTTTTATAAAGTAATGGCTTATAACCGATACGAGAATGAAATCCGCAGTAACAAACTGTGCAGATTCGAAAAATCTTTTATCAATAATCCTGCTTTGTCTTTTTTTGTTTTTTGATCTGCTATGAAATTTGGTGTTTGGTAGGTACCCCAAGCAGAAAAATATTAGTTCTGTATTCTATTGGCAATTAAAATAAGTTTTATTTTGCAGGTAACTATAGTGAAATGATTGTATGCTTCTCTAAACATTATTTTTTTCGCTGAAATCAAGTTTCTTATATCAACCTAAGCTTGAACTTTAAAGTGCTTCATCAATTTTTTGTTTTGTTTTAATATTATTTTGTTTGCATCCAAGTTGTTATGGCTGTCGGTTTACCAAATTTAGTAGTTGTTAATCTATCATTTCGTTAACAGTTACCTATGTGTGTTTCCTAGTTTTTTCTTTTGTTTTGGGAAACGCCACAATTGATTTATAGAATAATTGTGTGAATTTTACGTTAAATTTTATTTCTTATAGATTTATTTTGCTGTCATTCTATTGACTGGTTTGATGCAATTCTCCACCCTTTCATATCTTGCGGTAACCTCTTCATCTCAACATATTCCTTATAACCTACGTCCTCAATTACCTGCTTCATCTATTCTAATCTCAACGTACCCCTTACAACCTACACCCTAAATTATCTGTTTCATATATTCTAATCTATTTCTCTGCGGTTCTAACTTTCAGTTGTTCCCTGCACCAACAGTTCAACTAATCCCACTTACCTTAAAACATGACCCCCCATATTGCCTCTTCTTTCTGTAAGACTCTTCCAAAAACTTCTTTCTTTATCCATCAATTCCAAAACACGATATTTTCGTACTTAATGTTCAGCATCCTTCTATGGGTCACATTTCAAATGCTTCAAATTTCCTTTTTTTTTACCTGTGATATTTAGGTATTGTTTTTCAGTATTCATTAATAGTACTGTATTTCTAATGTAAACCTCAGTAAGTTTCTCAAATACGCGTTTCTACAGCGTACAGTGTTTTGCTTAAGGTTGCAGTGATTTGTGACAAGTAAAATGTTATGCCTTTCATAAATTTTAGCACTCTGACACTGTTAATGAATATTTTATTCCGTAAATTAATCTCTCTCTCAAAAATGCTGAAATAATTCGCGAACTGTGTAAACGGACATTGTACTATCTGTTGGAGTGTTTTTAAGGACTAAATTTTTTATTGCCCCTGCAGTTGTTGTTTCATTCATTAAATATAATACCAGACATTTGCTGTACTAGTTACGACGTTTCTTATTGAGTCTAAATTATCAGATTCCAATATGTACAGAGCAAGATTGTAAACGAGTTATACGAAATGGCGACGATGCACAGTGACTGTATCAAATTTTGGTTTATCGCGCTGTAAACTGACAAAAATCAAATGTTGCTGATGTGAATGATTTTTGACTAATTTTCCTATGCCCTTCTTTCCTTAAGGACTCATGTGAGGATAAGATAAGAGTCTCAAGGAAGTACTTTTTTTCGTGTTTGGGTAAAGAAACCTGTATATTTGGTTTATTGAAGGTGTTTTTTATTTGTTGTAGGTAGAAGAGTCGAGCGGAGATGATTCTGTCGTGGACGGCTGTTCGCGTGTCCGGCCGCACTCCGCCTCCCCTGGGAGTCAGCCCCTGCACTCCAGCACCCCCAAGCGTCCACACACAGCTGCACCAGGTCATCAACTACCAACACAAAAGTTTCCTCTTAATTTTTCATAGGCTCTCAAAAATTTCTGATGAATGTATTCTACGAGAATGGAAAGTTCTCACTGGTTTCTTTGTCGGTGGTACTGTACACCTATCAGCATCAGTAGCACAGTAGTGACACCTTCACCAAGCCCAGCAATGCTTTGACTGGGCATTCGGGAGGACGCGGGTTCGAATCCCCTTCCGGACATCCAGATTTATTTATTTTTTTCCATCGTTTCCTGAAAGCACTCCAGGCGGATTGCAGAATGTTTCCTTCAAAAGGCTATGGCTGTGGCCGTTCCTTGCTCCCAGTTCTTCCACGCCTCTAATATCCTCGATATCAACGAGGCCTTAAATAAATAAATAAATAATAATAATAAATAAATAAAAATAATAATAATATTGTAGTGTGTGTGGCTTAAAATAAACAAAATTGAATACCACGTAGTGAAATTTTTTTTGGGGAAGAAGGTTTAAGTCTAAGGGAGCGTCCATAAACTACGTAACTGCATTTTGACCTCCTGTGGACCCCCCCCCCCCTTACCCCACGTATCCTGACGTGACTTTTGCCTCCCCCTCTCCTCCCTGCGTGGCACGTAGCTATATTTCTCTATTGATTCCAGAAGATATTTTGTAGTGTTTCCTCTTGTCAGACTATCGTAAATTACATTCGAAGATAATTAAATGATTGAATTAAATATTCACATGCTGTTGAGTGTTCTCTGCCTTATTTTAACCGTGACAAATAATGTGAATGAAAAGCTACGTGGCTTGGCTCGGAACCCCCCCCCCTCCCCTTCCATGAAACCCAGCGTAGCTTTCTACCTCCCCGCCCCAAAAGATCGAACCACGCAATTTATGGATGCTCCATAAGTAGAGTCATTCGAAGTTAGGAAAACTTCATGGAGACTCTTCTTTCTAATTTCAGCAGTCCGTCTTTTTTTTTTTTTTTTAAAAAAGTTATTATCCATTTTTCATTAGTCTCCTCTGAGCTCCAACGACGTTTTCGGTGTATTAGGATTTCTCAGGGGCGTGAATATGAGGTGACAGATAGTTCTGGAAACAGGTGGATGTCTGAGAGGTCCAGGTCAAGTGAATAGGGGGTTGTGGCATCAACTGAAATCCATACTCTTCAGCTGCAGCCTTGACAACGAGATCCTAATATTTTCCTGATGAAACAATAATCTCTTTGTTAACTTGTAGACTGGAGAGGGAGAACAGGCATGCTTCCACTTCATTGTCTACTTCTTTATTATGGTTTATAAAGTGATGGGTCCAAATCTCATTAAAATGTTGTGGACTTTCTTCAAAAAGGGTTAATGTAGACACATGTCTCATCCGATCAGTACATTTTAATCTGCTGTCAGAAGTTCCCGATAAGTTGTCTCAGAAGCGGTTGAAGTTATTTTTAAATATGTCTTTGATTGTTTCTTGTTTACTGTTCCCATTTATGATGACTAAGAGTAAGCCGCTGAAATGCAGGAATTAATTTGCGTATTTAGTTTTTGTAAACCTTTAAACTCCCACTGTTACTTCGCACTAAGGTTTTTGCTTTTTACGAATTTTATTAGTTATTTTAAGTAGCTTACTGGCATTCGGATGTTTCTCTGCTCTTATCTTTTATAGCCTTTCAGATTACCGTTTTTTTTTTTTTAGTTTCCGAATGTTACTGTAGGTTAACGCAGGCAGATTCTTTACTATGGGCCCTGGCTGATTATTCTCCAGGATCTTATCGGGGCTCAATGACCCCATCACCCACCAATTGTAAAAAAATTGTATTGGCATTTTTAAACTTTACTTATGAACATTGCTGACATGTCATGTCGCCAACGTTGACTAAATAGAAGGCACAACACGCATCAGAATATAAATAACAGTGGCGGATCCAGGGGGGGGGGCTAGGGGGCTGACGCTCCCCCCAAAAAACACCAAGGTCACCCCTGACGACATGGATTTTGGGGACATTTTTTTTTGCTCTACAGTTTTTATAAGGGCTTCAATCTGGGATAACCCCTCCTCCCCCAAGACAAGCCACCCCCCAAACCATATCCTACCCCCCCCCAAAACAAAATCCTGGATCCGCCACTGTCTCATAATCTTTATTTTGTGATCGGAGAACAGATTGACAAGTGTTAGCTGCTTCCAGGCGGCCGCGTGTCTGCGGTGACGAGCGGCACAGACTTATCTTCGGAGGACTCTCCGAGTGTGCTGACATCTGGCGAGGTGCTGTGTGGTAACCTCGCCGCTGCTCTCAGGGGGCGCCGCCACAAGCGTCGGGACGCCTGGAAGGACGCAGACCACAAGGTCCGTATCGGCCTCAACAACTCTTGTCAACTCCATCATTTAACTTACTGTTAGATTAAGTTACCCTCAGACCAAAACTAGCAGTATTTCGCGACGTACCGTAAGTGTGTGTGTGCCTGGTCAGGATGGAGCGAATGCGTCCTCGGTGGACAGCCCTGCGCCTACCAGCAGCTCCTCTGCAGAACGCGACGCGGGCAGGACGCGCCTGCTGGAGGCGTCCAGGCGCTGGAGACAGCTCTACACCGCTTTCCGGGCTCAGCACAAGTCAGTAGCCAGTTCTAGCGCTTTACAATCAGCTCCGTACTGTTAGATTCGCTGAGCCTTGTTTTTGTATTCCCTCTTGTTCTTCAAAAGGTATGTTAAGCTCAGAGAGATGTGGAAAGGATTAAATATAAAACCAGAATTTGACGTCAAAGTTCTGTTTCTAGAAAGTAGTTCATTGCCAACGAAGATAGTTTTTTGACTTCCAGTTTTTTTAAAAATTCATTGTATCACAATTAAAAAATGCACGTACTTTATTTACAAGACTCCATTCAAGTCAATCGTAGAAATTTCTTAAAGTTTATAGTTAAAGAGAACTGAATCTGATAACACACAAACGCCAATGAACCCGTGCAATAGGTAGAATTGAGAATTGTCAATCTTGAAACTGTACTTAAACATCACTGAACTTGCGGCTGGATCATACTTATTTATGCTATTCCGGCTCATAACAGTAATTGTAGACAAATTTTTGACTCGAAAACATGTGTTCATGTTCATTCACCCACCGCTCCCAAGTGGGGCTGTATTCAATTAGAGTTGGACCATTGACTCAGTTACTACTCTGAAGGTGTTTAATATCGAAAGGACCGACACATCGAGTATTTGGAGCAGAATCAAGGAAACTTAAAGAGACGTTGAAGTCCTACTATATAGTGCCATTCAATGTGCTGATGCAGAAGCGATTAAACTGAAAGGAAGTATAGGTTATGCTGAAATATTTTCAGTGAGGTAGATACTATAAAATAAATCTCGTTACATAATTATCGGACTATGTATAACTAAACTACTACCGGTATCTTAATAAATGCGCGTGTATGTCGAAGGTAATAGTTTGACTGACAGATTGTAGTTTTTCATCTCTAAACCTGATCGCTTCTCTGAGAGCAGAAACTGGCAGTAAAAGTGCTAATTTTTTTACCTTTTACTGCCTAATGCATTTATTTAAGTTACTCATGTCCCTTCGAGCTGTTCTTCCACTTTATAATTTTTATATTTTTTCTCTTTATCGGTATGTAGCTTTTAAATCATTCGCCACCGATATTTTCCAAATGTATGAATGGATTTTTTACTTTTTTTCTGGCATTTTCACGAAGTCGACAGCCACGATGTCACTGACAAATTTAATTTTTGTCGTCTGTGACTGTTATCATATTGCTTTCTTTTGTTACGTTATTCAGTGAACTCAGTATCATGGATTAGCTTTTAACGAATTTGAACGACGTTTGTGATGTTGGTCAGCTTTTATGTTTAATATGTTAAAGATGCTCGTTCCGATTAGTTTAAAGACTGTTAGAATCGATCGCAAGAGAATAATTTTATCAGTGGTTGACTCAATTATAGTAAACCTAAACTTTAAAAATAAACATGGTTGAATTTTTGGTATGACAAAAAGCGAATAAAAAGAAAACAGTATCTATATCGACTTTATAACGATGTTAATGACAAAGATAATAAAAATCTACAAATCTTTATTAAAAAAGACAAGTTACGTGTTATAGCCCGTTCAGTTCACAGAGGCGGCTCAAGGTCAGTCTGCTTTATCTCCACTCCATTGCCCTTTCCCCTCGATGCGAAGGAGAAAATTACCACTCGCTTACCTTAACACAGCTTGAAGTTCTCAGAGGAATAAGGTCGTAATGTGGGGAGCGAGGCCATCGGAACATGACCTTGAGCCGCCAGTTCGAAGTGAACGGGGTAAAAGAAGAAAGGAACAACAGTTAAAAACTGACTTTAGAGTAATTGTTCGTTATGGAATGTTGTGTGTCAGGGACGAGTGGGAGCAGGAGGCTGCGGCAGCTGCCCCCGCGCAGCCGAGGCCAGGCCCGTCGGGCGGGGTGCTGGGCTGCCCGGCGCAGCTGCCCGTGGGCCCCTGCTGCGCCGCCATGGCCGCCGCGACGGCAAAGTGGAGGCGCCGCACCGACGACGACGGCTACGACGCCGACGCCAGCTCGGACCTCGCCGGATAGACGCACGCACGATGCTGTAAAACACACACACTCCAATAAAGCTTCGCCAACAAACACCAGTCAACTTTACCTGTATACGGCAGCACTAGCTGACTACCACGGCTTCGTATGCTCTTAGAATTTCATTGCTAGAACTGCATATAGAAAGCTGTAAATTACGTAAAAGGTGTCGGAATAATATGACGGTGAATCCATCACCATTCCATTGTACCAGTGAACCTGTCTCATGAAGAGAACAATTTGTAACATGTTTAAAAATAGCAAAAACTGTACGTAGCTAACTGTTGGAGACTATCTACCACAGTTCCGCCAGTGGTTTAAAATTACGTCACTTTCTGGGACACATTTTTTGTCAATGCCGTCTGTTTTGTGTTTTTGCTAAGATATTACAGCTTCTGAGGGTTGGAAATCTTTGAGGTAGCTAAACATAAATGCCCATGGGAAAAACACTTTTCTAAGTGTGTCTGTCTCTGAGCTTAATTGATAGTCACCGCAGAGGCTTATTTTAGTGGGAACTAAGGCATATATAAAAAGAAGAAACAATTTATTGTTGCCAAAAACTTTTAGGTCACAGACAAATAGACTGCTGCAACGCAAATTCACAGATGTTTCATATAATAAGCGGAAAATAAGTGTTTGTAAATAAAATTTATAAACAAATTATATGCAAACTGGCTGCGAGAGAAATAAAGCATGAAAGACCGATGTAACATTACAGAGATTTACACACGCAATCCGTCTGTCTGTCACCGTTTGGTTAGTTTGCAGAATTTCATGAAAAAATATGCTATTTATCCCGAAAATAGTATCCTTTGCCCCTGCTACTGATAAGTAGCATTTCCTTGTCAAATTTATTCAAGATCTGTTTAACAATTCAGTCGTAAAAATGTAACAAATAGACAGAGAGGGAAAGTTACCTTTGCATTAATAATTTTAGTTTAGATGGAAAATCACTGTAATTAAGAAAAATGTAGCTTGTCAGGTTTCAGGGAACTTGCAGATTTTGATGGTATGCCGTTTCGATTCTTATGTGTTTCTGTGACATATTTTTTAATAATAAGCCTATCTGTATGAAACATTACACAAACAATTATACGCTTGTTTTTTATTATTATTTTTAAATTACACAGTTTTTGAGACATGCGGGATTAGTTAATTTGTTAGTGGAGGGAACAGTCGAAGAGAAGAACTGTAGAGGAAGACAGAGATTAGAATAGATGAAGCAGATAATTGATAGCGTGGGATGTAAGAGGTATGTTGAGATGAAGAGCACACTATAGAGGAAAGGATAGATGATTGCATCAAAGCAGATGAGAAACTAATTACATAAAAAAAAATGATCTCACGGCATAAATCTGCAAATACAAGTGAAACTATGCAGAAGTATAAGTTCAATAATAATTAAAGGGAGAATAAGCTAGAGTTTTTAAATTATGTTTAGCAATATTTTATCATGGTCTATTGTAAACGTAATTCACAGTGAATGTTATTAATGAAAATAAATTTCATACCGGCATGAGTCATGCTTTTACCGTAATTGTCTGCCGAATTTAATGCCAGTATTTAAGATAAAATAGTCAGTGTACATACAAAACTTTAAGAGTTTCTGTTAATAAGTTCTGACATTTTTGGAATTAATTCTACTACAACAGATACGCTTTAGCATTACCGGTATAAAAACTTTATAACAAAGCATCAATTTCTCATCTAAAAGATTTCATATAACAATTCGTAATATCATTTGCAATACAACTAATCATTTGGAACTATTTAGACTTTTGGGAATAAAGAAAGTGGTAAAAAGCAAACTTTGATTTCATATTTTGTAATGAAACAATTTCAGCTCCCTGTATAGGCACAATATTGTTTTCCGTTGACGGCACCCATTGTTGGCAAATTAGTCAAAGGATCAAGACGGACAATCTAATACCATCCGCCCCATCTCCTTTCCGCTCCAATGCGTTGATATGAAGGCCATGAAGCTATATATTTTTAACTAGATATATTTAACTAAAAAGTAGGGATCAATTGAATTATAAATTTAAAATACTGATCTTGAGTGTGTATTACACTTCATAAATATATTTGAGGAGCGTAAGTGTTTTTCAGGTAGGCAAGGATATGCATGTGGATCTCAGTTAGTGGGATATATGCAAGATATTTCTGATGAAATGGACAAGGGAATCCAAATTGATAGTGTAGCATTGGTTCTTTCATAGGCTTTTGACAGTGAGCCAAAAAATTGTAGTAAATAAACTATTGGAGTGGATGAGAAAGTGATTTGCTGGGTAGAAGAATTTTTAAAAGGTAGAAAACAAAAAGTTAAGGTAGGAAATTCAGGAAGTGGAAGTAAAAGTGGGAGTGCCACAGGTTAGCGTATTGGGACCATTGCTATTCATTATTCTAATGAATAATTGTGTTGATTGTTTACTATCAGAAATTATTGCTTGCTGAAGATAAAATGCTGTATAAAAGGATCAAAACTGCAGAGGACTATAAACAGCTGAAGGGTGATATGGACAGCATATCTAGTTGGGTTAATAAACATGGGATGAAGTTAAATGCAAGGAAGAGTCAGCTTATTAGATACACAGATAAAAAAGGTTGATTTTAATTATAAGGTGGGGAAAGAATTGCTTGTTGAAGACTTTAAATGTAAATATCTTGGCATTACATTTGATAACAAGCTTAACTGGGCAGTACACATTGGACAGGTAGTAGTAAAAGGTTTCAAAATTCTGCACTTGTTAGAGAGAATGATGAGGGGATGTACGAGAGAAGTAAACGAATTGGGTTACAAAACTTTGGTCATACCATTGCTTGAATATGGTAGTGTAGTATGTGACACACATTTTGAGTATCAAATACAGGAGTTGGTGCAAAAAAGGGCTGCTAGATTTGTTTTTGGAAATTACCGCAGAACGCAATCAATAACAGATATGACAAAATAGCTGGAATGGGATTCATTGGAAGATAGGAGTAGGGTGAAGAGGATCATGGGAGTGTACAAGGTATATATTGGTTCTGAGGCATGGAGAGATATTGATGTAACAATCAAAAGTAATGCATGGAAGCTGACACCGATTTCAGGCACAAGTGTGTAGTAAGATTCTCTTTTTTAGGAAAGGGTGTCAGGGATTGGAATAAGTTACCAAGAGAAGTGATGAATAATTAACAAAACCTTTGAAAGAATTTAAAGTTGAAATTTGTAGAGGGCAAATACAGGAGGGTACAGGGAAAGGGGGAAGGGAAGATGGGTGTGTAGGTAAATCGCCAATTAAATTATGTACTGGTTACACAGAAAGAGCCAGCGTATCTTTCGGGAGATAAATGGGGGGAAATTCAGCAATATAATCGTAGAGGATAACAATTTAGTTTTCAATTTTGACAACATAATTTTCGAAATATGAATTCATTATATGTTTACTTCTGCAAAAAAGAAATAAAAAATTGAGAATTTGGATCAACTTTGATTAATTCATAGAACGGTGATACCTGTCTGTTAAAATGTGAACATAACTAACTAAACCAATTTATTAACGACTCAATATTCTTATTACGCAGACTCAAAGTCACGAATCAAAAATACTTGTTCGTTGTGTCACGGTTGAGTCTTCTGTATTTTGGACGACTGCTTGGTTTTTCTCTGGCGTCGACCTTAGTGATTGCAACCAGTGATTCAACTACAATGATCCCAGATCTTGTCTGTTGCATGCGATCCGACCTGTGTATATTGCGACACCGGACAGGTTTGGTGATTCCTTCAGTTGTTGTTATATTTATTCATACAAAAAAGTGAAATGCTGGTCCAAGATGTGCAGTACTGGATTGTATTCCCTCTCGCCTTATTCTGTCGTTTCTCTATTTTATTGTTAAACGTGGAGCGATCTTTCACAGTACTTGTGTAGGCAGCCTGTAGCGAGACAGCCGCTACGCTACAGTCAGGCAAGTCAGGCATCTTGAAGCGCTTCGGAGAAGAAAGATAAGGGTACTAAAAGAAAGTATTTTTTGGGAAAAATGAATTTTTAATTCAAACGCTTTGCTTTACGTTTAGAAACTGAGTTTGTTCCACAGCAGTATTTGTTCTAACAGCTAATAGACCTATGCTTCATTTCTTTAAGGATAATAGTAACAACAAAATAAGAGGAATTTTAAGAGCAGCAAAGGATCGCAGACCACAATTACAAGCAAGTGGAGTATATAAAATACCCTGCGATTATGGAAAAGCGTATATTGGCCGAGCGGTTACTGTAAGACTAAAAGAACATTGTCGTCACGCAAGACTTGGTCATACAACAAAATCAGCTGTAGCAGAACATCAGATAGAAGAAGACCACAAAATTCAATGGGAGAAAACAGAAGTTATAGCACAACCCAAAGGTTTTCTAGAACGGAAAATAAGGGAATCAATAGAAATCTTCAAACATCCCAAAAATTTCAATACAGACGGTGGCTATGGTTTAAGCGAAACGTGGAAATGTGCACTCATGGACATTCGCAACACAAAACCTCCAACGACAAGATCTCTGGAACAGTTGACATCCGCTGCCGGTAACCACAACAGTTAGCTCAGCGACGGAGTTGTGTGAAAACCACACCATTTCGACTATGGAAACCCTGATGAAGGCACCAGGTTGGGCGCTGAAACGTTGGTACTAATCCATCAATTAAAGCAGTGGTTTTAACGCACTTGACAATATTAATTGTGATAAACAGTAAGCTCTGTTTAATCAGTCTTCGTAATTACTTCTCGCTTCTTAAAGATACAGTTATTGTTGAACAATTTATAGATCTTTATAAAAATGGTGGGCATATTGTACGTGCCTTTGAAATTCTTAGTAGCAAGATATAATTGACTCAATATCATTGAAAGTCTTGTGGGACCGTAAATACATTGGAAGTTGATTGTTTCTAATAGATTTGGTCAACCATCTTAAGTTACTTTGCTAAAAAGCTTCCCAGAAATGAGTTTTTTTTTAAATCTTTTGCAGATTTAACAAACCATTTTTAAGCCGTGGTTGCGTACTTAATGTTACAAATTTAACCACGCACTGCACACACCTCAAAGACTGAATGGTAGCCGATTGTAAGTCACGTCCATCAGTACACTTTGGTAAGTGCCTGGATGGAGAACAGTGGCGGATCTACGAATTTTCCGAGCCAGGGAAAAAACTTGAGATTGCTGCCTCTTTAAACATGAATTTTCCGCCCGAAGCAGTAGAGAGCTACTTTTCGATTTTGCCGCCCCCTTGATGGTTGCCGCTCGGGGCAATGGAGCTAAAAAAAAAGGTCACCGCCACACGAATTTGCCATTTACGGCGTCTTCAAACATGTTTTTTTTTCCGCCCCCCCCCCCGAATTTGCCGCCCGGGGCAAGCGCTCCGGTTTGGTACCCCCTAGATCCGACACTGCTCGAGAATAGTTATCTCTTACCTACATTCGAAGTAAAGGAATGGAATTCAGTGATGAATTACAGATGCCCATTATAAAAGTCGAAGGCGTTAAGTTTTAGCGATGTCTCCAATATACGGAATCAGAACTGAATATATAAAAGCGGAAAGAAACCTCCACCGTTCACTACGAATGTCGATGATGCGCTAACTTTTTTCTATACCCTTCATGGCGATGCTTAAGTACTCTCCATCAAAATGCCAGGTCTTTATGCTGTACTTTCGTATATTTACATTTCAGGTAAAATGAGTTTTTCGCTAGTGGAAGATTAGCACGAATAAACCTCAAAATACATTGGACGGTGCTATCACATTGTGTAAATTCAAATTCTGAAGTGTTTTGCCATCAGCTTATCTATGAATTTGGAGTTTCTCTCCGTCACCTGTTTGCGCCGAGTTTTGTTTATTATTTATTGCACCACAAACGTTATTGATACCACTTTACTTGAAAATTAAGGGATATCCAGATAGTTGCTGTCAACTTTTAAACACGAGCGACGGTTGAGATCACACGAAGAATATGTACGAGTACTCGTTATTACTATAATTAAAGACCACCGAACGTGGTGGGTGAAACGGTAACGCTCTGGCCTCGCATTCGGGAGGATGCTGGTTCGAAACCCCGTCCGGCCGTCCAGATTTATGTTTTTCCTGATTTTCTCAAATCACTCCAGGTGAATGAGGGGATGGTTCATACACAAATCCATGGTTGAATACTTTCCCATTCCAAAAAAATAATAAAAAAATACAGATTGCCTGTTACCAATTCCGGATATGGATTGTACTTAGGAAACCAATTACTCTGCTATAATCAGAATACTTGAAATAGAGTGTTCGGTTTCAGATCAACGGAATACACAATATAAGCAGATTTTGAGGTTCCAACTCATTCCCCTTAATTGCTAGATGCTTGTGAGACAATGGAGAGTCAGCAATAGGGCTCCATTTCGTAAAAACAAACGTCCTCTTTCTTAATGTTTCATAGTCAGTTTATTGCATTCTGAACCCTGCCATACTGCTTCCATGTTCGTTACTACCGAAATCAAAACCTTATTTTTTCTTTCTTTTCGTAACAACATCGCTCAGTTTATAAGACTAGCAACACATGACTATTTCAGAAAACATTCTTTCCTAATTTTCTCATGTTTGAAATTTTATGTTCGTTACTAGTTTTCCATATGTCGAACCAGATTGTTACTTATGCTGAAACAAATATTACATGGGTTTCGTAATCTTATTCAGACATTATAAAACATCCAATATCACTTCACACAGATTAAAATCGTGGATTCACCTTTAAAATGTTTATTTGTGGAAGGTAGCAATATTTTATTTATCTTATTCAATATTATTAATTTTTGTTACTTTAAACATGCGTATCTGTTTATGTCTGTTTATTTCTCGCTGTGCTGGAATTTTAAAACAGTGAATAACTGAGTGAAAATATTTCTAGTTAACTGCGGTATTGCACCTGTTTGAAGTCCAGTTAGGTTTATCAGCGTTGTATCGTTGCCATGGGGACGAGCATTAATTCCTGCAACGGAATTGGTGGGGGATGTTACACATACCACACCCCTCCTCCCTGGATTTCATATATTTTTTCATCGCAGTCTGTAACAGCCATCTCATACTGTTCAGGTACAAGTCTTGACCTCCTAGTTTACCGTTGTTATTCAGATGTACTCTATTTTAGCTGCCTTTTTTTGGCTTTATGCCTAGGGAGGCGTGCAAAAACTACGTGGTTCGGCCCAGAGGGGAGGGGACGGGAGAGGTTGGCTGGATGGCTACGCTGGGCTACGTTCGGGGAGGGGGGGGGGGTTCCGAGCTAGGCCACGTAGCTTTCTTTTCATAACATTTTTAAATGATGAACAGAACTTACAACAGCATGTGAATATCTACTTCCCTCAGTTAATTATCTCCGTATGTAATTTACAATAGTCTGACAAGAGAAAACACTTCAAAATGTCTTCTGGAATCAAAAGGGAAAAAAGCTACGTGCTTCGTGGGGGAGGGGTTCACAGGAAGCCAAAATGGAGCTACGTGGTTTATGCACGCTCCCTAATCGACGTCGAGGTAATTAGAGGCAGGAAAAGGGAAGGAATTTGGCTATGGGCTTTTGAAGGAACCATCCGGACTCTTTTTATCATCTAGTTGTTCTTCCTGTGCTTTATGGAGATATTAAATTGCATTATCTCAGTGCACTGGATGTGTGGTTTATCCACTGTCACATAGTTTTCGCTACGAACCAAACAACCAGAAAAAACTTATTCAACGACATACCTAAAGTTGTCCTCTCTGATCAACTGAAGAACAAAAATTTGTAAAGATCGAGGTATGTGATGGGAGTGGAAAGGGGCGAGGGAAGTGCTAAAGGGGTGGAAGTTCATGGGAAGGACAAGTTTCCAAAGGTTATAAGAGTGAAGGTAATGAACTAGAGATAAGTGATGGTAATGGAATTCTGGAGAAATCGATAGACATGGAAGATCTGGCGTGCCACCCGCACAGGTAGATCTACATCTACATCTACATCTACATATATACTCTGCAATTCACAAAATTGTGGGTGGCAGAGGGTGCTCAGCACCAAAGCTAATCTCTTTGCTGTGCATTCCAATCCCTAATGGTACGAGGGAAAAAAGAATTCATATAAGAATCAGTCCGGCACCTTATTTCTCTAATTTTATCTTTCCTGTCCTTCCGACTCAAATAGGTTGGTGGAAGAAGTATTTCACTACACTCATGAGTGAAAGTTGGAGTACGCATGTTTTCCAATAAGTTTAAACGAAACGTGTGTCGTCTATCTACCAGAGACTCCCAAATGATAACCTACGTTGTTTGGCTTCAGCCACGCGATTAGCTACGTTTATTGCATGTAATGGAATGTGACCCGAGTACACAGAACACGGGTGTCGGACTTTGCCACTTGCGTTGATATGGAGACAGAAACCGACACCGGCGGCGCAGCTCAGCAGGTGACGCATTCGACCTTGTGTTCGAGCCTGTTGCGCAAGGCGGGTCTCTTGTGCGCGCAGTCCAAGTCACATCTCGCTCGCGCGAACATGGGTCTGCGCGACTTCATCACCAGAGCAGTGGCCCTGGCCGTAGGCTGCTTCTATGGAGTGCTGCTGGTGTGTCGTCTGGTATGGCGGCAGCTGTGGCAGCCCTTCACACCTGTGTGGAAGACGCGCAACAGGCCTAGTCCTCCAGCAGTGCTATCCGACCCTCAGCTTGGAGACCACCACTATGTCCAACTCAAGGTAAAGTTGTTAGATTGGGATTGTCATAGCTTTACCTTCAGGATATACCATAGTCTTCTTCTTCTATCCCATTCAGTCATCTGGGGCCATTAATAAATTACGTTGCACAAACTTCATGATTTTATCATTTAAATAAGTATGCAAAAAAACATATTTTGTCAAATTCTCAAAGACTGTATGGCCTTTCGGCGCGTATGTCAAAGGCGGCAGACGTGCGACGCCGTAGGTACAGCGACCGTGAACTCGCGCGGTTGCCACGTGCCAAAAAGTGATACAAATTATTTATGTGACGTCACGAAGATATGACTCGGTTCCCTTCCACCCCTTTTTGTAAATACGATATCACACTTTGATCCCCATCCCCCTTAACGTGGGACGTGGTTTATGGATGGCCCCTCCTCTGGAGCAAAGTACTAATCTTGTCTATCACGCGCACTTGGATATAAAGCGTCCGATGTCTTATTCTCCATCTCTTGGATGCAGTTCCTTTTTTTCCGAATTCTGGGTACCAGACTTTTCCAAATCCATTTGTGAGTACAGATCGGGTAATATCAAGATGGGGATACCGTCGCAGCCTCTCGTAGTAAACACACAGATAACGTAGTGTATATGACATCGTTGTGACGTACCAAGACAGGAACAGCTGTAGATATGATCTGAAAATTGGATATCCGAAATATTGTGCGTTATGGTTATTTTTCACTTTGGTCCAGGCTGCATTACGACCGAAACGCATATTTATAAAATAATATATCGTCAATCATCATTTGAGTTTATGTTGTAATGCAGCCTGGACCATACGTCACAATGATGTCATATATATCACGTAATCTGTGTGTTTACTACGCGAGGCCGCAGCTGTATCCCCATCTTGATATTACCCTACAGATCTCTAATCAATCTGTCTGACATATGCAAGAACAAGCGGTACTGTTTGTTATTGTTTCCGAAACAGTGCTGCAGGCATGGGAGATTTAATCTCGATCTTGATTTTTAACATTTTATAAAATCCTAGGTCCGTATCTCACGCAAAAATGTAATTGTGCGATGTGGATCTGATTGGATGTCGTCTTTTTCATTGACAGGATAGTTTATTATTGTCATTTTATGAAGTAATTTTTGACGTGCAATATGGACCTACTGGTGAGTCTTTAAATGAACAAGTGGCCCAACTAGAGTATGGCGTAATCTCTGCTCTTGGCTGGTTCCTGTGACCATAATGATGTCATCAAACCATATTCTTGTGAACTGTCAGAATTCGAAGGACATTTGTTTTGTAGAGTTGTTTTTCACCTATAAAAATGATGCTAATCTATTGAAATTTGGATTAAGTGCATCGATATAATGTATTATTCACGTTTCCCAATCACATTTTAGGGAAAAGTCGTCACAAATTAAATTAAAAATGCCGAAGTATGAGATGGTTGCGCAACTACAAAATGCCACCAACACAGCAAAAAATAACATAAAAATTGTCAGTACAGGGATCATTTCAACCAGTTTTTTTTTTTTTTTTTATCTCGGAGATGTTGTGGTTAGGTTGAAATGCGGCCTGACCAACAGATTTTTTTTGTTTTGTAAATTTTGTTCTGTGACATCCAACTCTGTGCCGTATTTGTTTACGAAGGAAGCAGTCGATCGTCTCAGATAGCGTCTATACATACAACATGGTGAGCGCCGCTGAGATACAGCTCGGACGTAGATTTCCTGTTTGTAAATTTAATTCAAATTTTTTACAGCGGAGAGAAGCTGAAACGCCAAGAAGAACATTACATACAGGAATTAATTAAATTTCAAGAGATTTTCATATATATATATATATATATATATAACTGGAAGAAGTTCGTGCAATCACCGACCTTACATGCTACGAAACTTTCGTCACAACTTATTACAAAGATATATCACATGAATGACACATTCGTCGACGAGAAAATCAGTCGTGAACGGCCTATACTGGTTGTATTATACGTGTTTTACTGGCTGACTAATTTCTGCATGCATTTAATATTTGTAATCTCAAGTAAATAAAAAAAAGTTTAATTGTAATTATTTTGAATGAGAAAAGGTTCAAACCAAATTAAAAGTCATAACTTAAAACGTAAAACTAGACTGTCATAACCTGGTCATTTATTTAGTGTGATATACATTGATAAAAATGTCCCATTTAACTATAATAATAATTAAAGAAAACTCCGACCCCATTGTACAAACACGGTCAACATGAATAAGAATTTGCTTCACAAGTGAAATAAACTAGACAAAATTATTATTTCGCCCAGCAGTACAGATTATTTACAAACTTTAAACATTTTACACGCACAATAATAAGATATCAAAGAGGTATGTTAAGACTTTTTCAAGTGACGAGTATTTGTACGAACTCATTAAAAGTCAATAAAACACAGATTATCACCAAGTAAATCTTTGCCATGGCATTTTTCATTTTGTAGAGCTTAGTGAATTCTGGTGCAGTCAGATTACATGATCGATGATTATACCGTCTCAATCAGAACACGGTGAAGACACACAACCAACCCGATCTTCCCTCAAAAATATACTAAGCCACATTTGTGGCAAAATGAACAAATACTTGTAATTTATCGACTGATCGCAGGTGTCCACCAGGCCAGGGACAGTCACATCTCGAAGGCGTTTCTCCAGTCCTCGGATTTGTCGAACATGTAAACAATATTATAAACAAATAGAAATTCTGTCTCGCTGGGCAGGTATGGTATCAAAAACATGATCCTGAAGCAGCTTCCAGCCACTGCAATCAAGAAGCTTGCGCACTTCTCTAGCCTCGGAAGTATCCCACCATCCCGCAAAACTTTAGGTCGGTGTCACTACTACCAGTCATGTCAAAGACGTTTGAAAGACTACTACTGAGGAGAATGGTCCCCGTGCAGCACCTCAGCATCATCCCTCCGGAAGAGTTTGGCTTCCGAGATGGCCTTTCCACAAAGCACCAAGTGACACGGGTAGTTGAAGAGGAGATAGTCTCATTCAACCGACGCAGATACTGTGGAATGGTTCTACTGGACGAAGCCATAGCCTTTGACACGGTCTGGCACGCGGGCCTGCTACCCAGAATGATGGCGGCAGGACTACCCAAGTCTACCCGTTCACCTCTACTTGAGCCGCAGAACATTCAAAGTTCGAGACGAGAAGTCGCAGTCTACAAGAAGAGTCCGTGCCGGGATACCTCAAGGCTCTGTCCTGCGCCCGGTACTTTACATCATCTTCACCGCCGACATTCCAAGCCCAAAACTTTTCACGGCGCTGTATGCTGACGACACTGCGGACCCCCCCCTTTTTTTTCTTTAAAGACAGCTACTTGTAATTCTTGTGAACATCATTTTTACTTCTAATAGGCTTACCATAATTGTGTATTTTACAATTTGTTTGGAATAGATTATAATTGTGACTACAAAGGACACTAATGTGTATATATACTCTGTCACAAATGTTCAAATCCCTAAATTCTTGAACAGCTATCTGCATGAAGTTCTACTGCTAACCCCACACATAATTCATGTTACTCACTTTTGACCGAGCGTGGTGGTGTAACGGATAGCGTTCTGGCCTCGCATTCGGGAGGACGGCGGTTCGAATCCCCGTCCGGGCATCCAGATTTGGGTTTTCCATGGTTTCCCCAAATCACTCCAGGTGAATGCCGGGATGCTTCCTTCAAAAGGCCATGGCCGAATTCCTTCCCATTCCTTGCCCCCATCCTTTCCCGTCTCTAAAGACCACGTTGTTAAAAAGGGACGTTAAACTGTTTAAAAAAAAAAAAACTCACTTTTGGTCTCTGAACACTTTGTCTCTATGAGTATAATTGCTCCAGAATATTATTGCATATTACATGCAAGGAATGAAAATAAGCGAAATGAATTAGTTTCCTTATACAGAGATTACCTATAGCTGAAATTTATTGGTTTACGTCTCGTCGACGGCTAAGGTCATTAGAGGCGGGATGGGACTGGGCACAAGGAACGGGAAGGTGGTCGGTCATGGCCTTTTTGAAGGAAGCATCCCGGCATTCGCCTTGAGTGATTTGGGGAAACCATGGAAAACCCAAATCTGGATGCCCGGACGGGGATTCGAACCCGCGTCCTCCCGAATGCGAGGCCAGAACGTTAACCGTTCACCCACCACGCTAGGTCCCTATAGCTGAAATGACACGAATTGCAAATTTGGCTGAAGTTCAGTATCTCTCCTTATAATAGTTCCTTTACCGCCCGGTGCACCGAGTGTGGAGGTGTAACGGTTAGCGTTCTCGTCTCGCATTCGGGAGGACGCCGGTTTGAATCCCCGTCCGGGCATCCAGATTTGAGTTTTCAATGGTTTCCCAAATCACTCCAGGCAAATGCCGGGATGCTTCCTTCAAAAGGCCATGGCCGAATTCCTTCCCATTCCTTGCCCCCCATCCTTTCCCGTCTCTAAAGACCTCGCTGTTAAGAGACGTTAAGCAGTTTAAAAAAACCACCCAGTGGCAGCTCCTGTGTACAGAAATCCTCTTTCTTTAATAAAACTTGCAATAGAGCTTTGACTTGTACGAGTTGATTTAAAAACAAAAGATATTTTCTCAGGTTTCGCCCAAAATAATTTGTCCTTTGAAAAGGTTGATCAGAGTATTCTGATTTATTACAACGATTGAGATAGGAGAGGTTACTATTCAGAAGTAATTGTTTTGCACTGACCGTATATAATCTGGTAGATCTTCGCGCTGAATTAAACTGAACTCCACGTAGACACTTCGGTAATCGCTGGCACCGTTGTGGATGTGAGGTTATAGTGTCACACGGACTTTTCATCCACCAGAGAGATACATGTAAACAAATAAGCGTAATTACTAATCACATGTTTTTGTCAACAACTGGCACTTACAATTTTAAATTTAGATTTCCAAATCATGTTGATGGAAACTGAAGTAATATGTATAATTTCTAGAAGTTTGCATAATGTGATGAGTCTTAAATGCGAATGGTATCAACCGTGAACACAACCACATTGCACAGAATGTATGCTGCTATTAGAAACTTAGTGGCATTGACGAAAATTTCAACTATTCCCCCCCCCCCCTTTTGACGTTAACCTGAATGTAAATTTAAGGTTTTGGATGGTTTTGTTGGTGTTATTCATACGGGAAGAATTCCTAACTCAAAGCCATTAAGTATATGACGAAATAAATTCCGGTAATTATTTCGTATGTAGAATGGAGGCTGAAAATACGGTCATAATTTCTCTATAAATCCTAATCAAAATCAATTTGAATCTAAATGAAATTTTTTATTCTCGTCACGTATAACCATATTCTCGATATGTTTCGCTAAAAATTACGACTACTAAATACATCTCTTCAGAAATTTAAAGTAATCCTCGTGGCATCTTATTAGAAACATCTGAGCGAAAGGTAATTGTAACGCTGTTTTGGCTTCCATACTTTTGACCCGCCAGAATTACAGTAACAGAAACTCAACATATGATCTAAAAGTCTAAGCAAAGAGCTATGAGTTTTTTTAAAAAATGGGATGAAAGATTGTGTAATAATTTTTCTTGTTGTCACATACATCAAATTTCTGGACACCAGACAAACTTCCCAAGCCGTAGCTGGGATAGTTTCTTCAGAAGGCTATGGCCGAATTTCTTCCCGACTTGACCTCGACAAACCAAACTACAAGCCTGATAGAATATAGTGAAGTCAGTTTGGTGGTTTTTCAAAATGAGAACTGTATTTACCGAGCCGTATGTTCATTGAATACCATGTGAATTGCTGACAGAATTATTTGTTACAGGATGTGAAAATACACTACGTGGAAAAGGGAGACAAGTCGAAGCCTCTCATGCTATTCGTTCATGGTTACCCCGAGTTTTGGTTCTCTTGGAGGCATCAGATTAAAGAATTCTCTAAAGACTACTGGTGAGTAAAAGCACTATCATACTGGAAGATTATTTCAAGTCAAACAAAATTATACTTTTCGTAATAAGTTATCAAAATGAAGGTTAACGATATTATTGCAAAACACTTCTGGAACGATAAGATACAGTGGTCGCTCTGAAGGTAATTTATCAGTGATGCAATGCAAGTTCAAATCGACAATTTTATCAGAATACTTGTAGTTATTTCGTACATGTCTGATGACAGATTGTTCTGCATATTACTTAGCAATAGCGCAATAGAGGTTGACGTTAACGAATATTAAAAATGATGGGTTTGTATGCTATTGATTCTCTGTTTGCTTCAATTTTGGTTGTTGTTTCCCCGTTGTTTTCAGATTAGTAAATAATTTTTTCAGGTTTTTACGTGCAGTGTATCTTGAATTATCAAGAACAATCTAGTTTGAAGGGTTATAAATTTTTTGCTTCGTTGTGTAACGTAGTTTTGGGATGTAGTCTGAGTATTCAAAATGATCAGGAAAAAACATTCGAAAACCAAAATTAGGGTGGTCGGTATGCTATTCGTAACCTTTCTGACCTTCATCTTGACCTAGAGGTTGTGACAGGAAAGCTCATTGCACTAGTCCTTCCATTATTAGTTCAGATCAAGTTTTTGTTTGGGTTTCGTAATTCTTCGTCTTAAATTTGTTTAAAATCGCGAAGTTTTGGAATGATGAAATAAACTTTAGGCTTACATTGTTTCCTTAAAAGCTTTATCAGTAAATTTCTCTCACTTTTTATATATATATATATATGTGAATCGTGTAGTCAGCACCCAATTATCGCCTATCCACTTGGGTCGACCTAGGAATGGACATTTAAAAAAATATATCGATAAATATCGAAACGATATTTACAGACACTATCGATATATATCGGGGAAAAATATCGATATTTCGATATATCGATATTTTTGGCTAAAGGGAGTAAAAATCTTTTAAAAAAATCATAAAATACATCAATATATTTAAGAAAATTCTGAAAGTTAAAGACTCTGGTAGAATATACAAACTTTTATTTATTATTTTTTTCAATCAATCAAACCAGTATTCGTCTGATATGGATATCAAAAGGACTTTCTATTTTATGTGTTCCCTCGTCAATCTACTTCTGTTGTTCGGTACAGCTATGTTGACTGCAGAAGCCACTCTTTCGGACGACACAGAAGAAGCTTGACTTATAAGGTATTTCAGCGTGATTTCCGAAAGCACTGGCTTGGAGCGCTGGAAATTCACCCAAAACTTTACTGGGTCTGATTTTCTGTCTATTAATGGTTGCTCCAGATATTGCTTGAGCTCACTAGGAACTGAGCCAGAGCTTGGAACGTCTTGTATAACAGTAGTGCTAAAGGATAATAGCTTTTCATGTGTGGACCAAATTGATGTTTTATCTGCGATATCTTGTGTTGCTGCTGTAGACCTTACTTCTGTAGAACGTTGTCCTCGTCGTCTAAGTTCCAAGCGAATATCAATACTTATTGTAGAAATCGCATTTGACACACCGATTGGAGAACTGTATACATTTGAAATGAGGGTCCAAAATGGTAGCTGCTGTAAAGAAGCTATTTCTTTCTAAAGGACTTAATTTCTCTTGAATTCTTTGGAGTAAAGTCTCTTTTACCGTGAATCCTAACGTGGTCCAAGGAGTACCTTGTTCCGATACTTGTCGAATCAGATTTGTAACAGGAATGGCTAAGCTAGCAGTCGCATAATTTGTAAAACTAACCTCTTCAGTGGCTTTTATTATTGTTACTAATAATTTTTTTTGTTGCATAATGAATTCCTATTCCATAACAAATGGTTAATAATGGTGCATAACAATCTCCTTGCCCGCGCAAAGAAGTCGCCAATATTGGGAATGGCACAATCCCGCTTAATGACATCGACGTGGAAGACCCAATAAATCCCTAACACAAAAAAAAACACCAATGTTAACATTCGTTGGCCTGACAGCCGTAATAACGTTGACTCTATTTCCAGGCCTCATTATCTATTAAAAACTGCAACATTTGATGAGGCATGAGTTTTGTGTTTTATTCGAAGAACTAATCTAATGGAAAAGGCTTATCTCTCAAACTTATCTCGTGGAAGAATGCAACATGCCGATAACGTGAACCTCAGAAGAACTGTAATCATCAATGGTACTAGAGGCTGATCAGATAACATTAGGAGGAAGTTGCTGTGATTCCAAACATTTCAGTTCAGATAGGCCTACCTGTGTTTTGTGCTTGCACGCTATTTGAACCAGAGAAGGCTTAAGGTGAAGGTGGTCCCCTCTACAGCAATAATATTTGTGGAGGTAGAGCTCCTTACTTCCCTTGAAGATCTCGGTACAGTGTGGAGAATATGTCGTTAACGATATGGTCTGATTCCCTTTTCCTCCCCAGAGTTTTCTCGCCAGCACTCATTAGTCATTTGATGCAGTCTGATCAGGTCGAGATAACCGAATCGACTTGGAGGAAAAATCCTCTGAATAATCTGGCAGTCCAGTTCTAAGTCGCTTGCTTCTTCCAATGAGCTAAACAGCCATCCAATTGGAAGGCGGCTATTAATAAAATCTACATTGTAAATTCGCGTGGGAAACTAACGAGCAGATCTTGACGTACTTTAATATCAGATATTAACATCCGGGTGGAAAGACTTTTAGTAGTTTGTAATGTTTAATATTCTTATGGATTAAACACTCTCTAGAAATAACCATACGATATTTCACTGTTTTTGTTTGCGGAAATTTCTTTGAAATAAAGCTATCAAATTGTAGCGATGACTGTTCCTACTCTATGTACTTAAGATATAATTTCAAACCATAATTGTTTTATAATTATTGTAATTTTTGTTAGTATAGAATGCATTCAGTTAAAAATACTTTAATTCTCCTTTATCTGGTCTGAAAACGTTTCGTTGATAATTTGTTACGGTAGCAACTGAATCTTCTATACTAAATAATAAAATGGTAGGAAAGATGTTAGTATATTTTTAACCGACTTAAAAAAAAAAGCAGGTGGTTCTCAATTCGTCTGTATTTTTTTTTTTTGTATGTTCAGCGATATCTTCGCAAATTTTGAACCGATTTAAATGAAATTTTTTTAGTGGATAGGGTATACCTCCAAAGTGGTCCCATATGAATTTCATTGATAAACCACCCATTCTACCCCCTTCCACGCCTTAATTTTTATACAAATCCACTTTTTTTTATTCCATCTCGATGAAACTTTGAACATATATAGCCAAAAATAAAGAGAAAAATACTGTCAACTTTTGGTTTAAAAAAACTGAACCCCTCTCCTCCTATCCACCCCCTTAATTTTTGCCAATTTTCTTTATTCAAAGCTACAGTCGACACCATTGAACTGATCTCCATTAAAGTTAGCAATTACATGTAGTTTTTCATGGGGAAGGTTTCTGACAAAAAATAAAAATAAAAAACCACCCCTCTCCCCTTTACACCCCATAATTTTATAGAAACCAACATTTCTTATCTGATTATTTAACTTTGCCCATGTATACTTTAAAACAAAGAGAAAAATCCTATCAACATTTGGTCTGCCAAAGATCAACCCCCTCCCCCCTTCCACCCCTTTAATTATTGTTAATGGTCTTCACAAAAAGCTACACTCGACACCGTTCGACCGATTATCATCAAAGTAGGCATATACATGTAATTTTTCATGAAGAACCTGACAAAAAAATAAATAAATAAGAAACCACCCCTCTCCCCTTTACATCCCTTAATTTTTATACAAACACTCATTTTTTTTATCAGATTTCGAAGAAACTTTGGACATGTATAATCAAAAATAAAGAGAAAAACTATCAACTTTTGATTTGAAAAAACTGAAGCCCTCTCCCCCTATGCACCCCCTAAATTTTTACCAATGTCCTTTATACAAAGCTATAGTCGACACCATTTAACTGGTCTCCATTAAAGTTGGCATATACATGCAATTTTTCATGGAGAAGGTTTCTGACCAAAAAATAAATAAACAAAAAACTACCCCATGTCTCCCTTTACACCCCTTAATTTTATAGAAATCTACATTTCTTATCTGGATTTTATTTAACTTTGCCCATGTATACTTTAAAACAAAGAGAAAAATCCTGTCAACATTTGGTTTGCTAAAGCTCAACCAGTTTCCCTCCTTCAACCCCATTAACTTTTATCAATGTTCATAAAAAGCTACAGACACGATTGTTTGACTGATTACCATGAAAGTTGGTGCTTATATGTACTTTTAACGAAGGTGTCTAACCAAAAGATCTAAAAACCACCCCCTCTCCCCATTAAACCACTTAATTTTTATACACAACCACAGTTTTTATCCGATTTAGACAGAACTTAGCAAATTTTTACTATAAAACAAAAAGAAAAATAATGCCAACTTTTGGTTTCCAAAAACTGAAAGCTACAGTCGAACCATTTGAACAATCTTTATGAAAGTTGGCACATATATATGTAATTTTTTATGGATGAGATTTCTGACCAAAAAAAAAAAAAAAAACTACCCTAGCTCCCCTTCCCTTAATATTTGTACAAAACCCACATGTTAATCCGATTCAGTGGAACTTCGCTTGCGTATTCTTTAAAACAAATAGAAAAATAAAAATACTGTCCACATTACTTTCACAAAAACGCAAACCCTATCCCTCTTTCTACCCCTTTAATTACTGTCGATGTTCTTTATACAAAGCTACTGTTTCTGTCTGATTTTGAAGGAAGTATGCACATGTATACTGCAAAACAAACAGAAAAATACTGTCTACATTTGGTTTCGAGAGTCCAAACTCCGCTCCTTCTTTTCCATCCTTTAAAATATAGTTTCTATCCGATTCTAAAGGAAATTTGCACACGTATACTTTAAAACATAGAGAACAATTGTGTTTAAATTAGGATGCAGAAGCCCAACTCCTCTTCCCCGTTACCCCCAACCCTCCTAATATCCAATGTTCTTTATAAATACCCACAGTTTTATCAGATTCCCATGGAACACTGCACATGCATACTTAAAAACAAAGAGAAACATAGTGTCTACATTCTGTTTACAAAAACCTACCACTCACTTCCTTACCCTATTTAATTTTTTCAAATGTTCTTTACACAAAGCTACAGTTTTTATCTGGTATCGATGGAAATTTGCACATGTATACTTTAAAACAAAGAGAGAAATACTGCCCACACTAGCTTTACGAAAACCAAACTACTCTTCATCTGCACACCCATTAATTGTTTTTTATTGATATATACAGTTATATCTGATAACAATAGAAATTTACACACGTATACTTTAAAATAAATTTGTTTCACAATGTCTCAACATGTACTTCAGATTTCATTTTGGATCCCAAGCTTTCACGATGTGAAAACCAATTAAAAATCTTTATTTTCTGTGTGATGCCAGAACTAACAGATATATTCCAGAGATAGATTTCTGTATGTGGTATATATTAATACCCAGATGTTACCTGTTTCGGTTATCGACCAGCAGCTTTAACAGATGTTATGATAAGATCGAAACATAGCCTGTCCCAAAATGTAAATTGACATTCCTTAACTCAACACCCAATTCACCCCATTCTGGAAGTTGTTGTGATATATAAAGACACAATTCTTCTTTGAAAGCAAGCGCTTTAATCACTGAGCTACCAGGAAGTTCGCAAAATGGGAACTGCTGCTGCATATTTAAAATACAAAAAAAACTATAATACCACTAAAAATTTAAAAATAAAATAATTGTTTAAAAAAAACCCCATTAAAAACCCGCCTTCAAAAAATAAAGCACTAAAATTTTTAAAATAACTTTATACCTTGCTTAGAAGAAAGTAAATCTAAATGGACAATATTTTACATTACTTTCATTGTAATTTATACATTAATTAGTTTTTGGAGTCGGTGCCAGCGAAAACAAGAAAACAAAAATATTAAAAACGAATAATTAATAACAATAATGCATAAAAAATCATGTTACTGCTTACCTACAATCAATGCTAGAAACATGTTTCAACAATACTGAAACATACAGATGATACGCCGATATTATACTAACTGTAAATCGTTTACTGCATGATGCAGCCTACCAACTGACAGGGCCGGCACTAGGATTCTTGAGCCCCAGATAAGCGTTCTTAGGGCCCCGTCCCCCTGACAATTTTTTTTCCCTTTAATCTTTGATTTTTTGATAGTCAGAAAATTTTAAAGCAAGAAAATTACATAACTCCTTTTTAAAAACAAGTTTTAAAAATTTATTTCTATTTAGTTAGTCACACTAGACGGAGGGCCCCCTTCCGAGGCTCGGGCCCCAGGTACTTTGGCCCCGCTTACCCCTCCCTAACGCCGGGCCTGCCAACTGAAACTGTAGTGCTAGATATGTCTGGATGACCAATAAGGCAGAGCCACAGATTAAAATACTGTTAATTCGTTTCCCTAAGCTGTCTCCCGCAATAACACTATCTGCCTCACGACATGCTGTAAAATATTGGGAATTTTTGTTTGTACTCCCCATTTCGCCTCTAATACCAAAAGAATTTCAGTAATTCGATCTTCGCGATGTGACAGCTGGCACTGACTCCAAAAATAACTAATTAATGTATAAATTACAATGAAAGTAATGTAAAATATTGTCCATTTAGATTTACTTTCTTCTAAGCAAGGTATAAAGTTATTTTAAAATTTTTAGTGCTTTATTTTTGAAGGTGGTTTTTGTTTTTTTAAACAATAATTTTATTTTTTTATTTTGAAAAAGCAATTAAAATGTAAATTATTGATTATAGAGATGCAGAAAACATAAAATTTAGAATTTGACTGTATGAAAGCCTGTAGGTAGGTTCATGCATCATCCGGAAACTAATGGATGGGTTTTGACTGGTGGTAGCTTACGTCGTTGGTCAGAACATGATACTTTTCAGCCGGCTACTAAGTCCAAACAGTAAATTAAAAAAAAAAAAAAAAAATTCAGAGTGTGCAGACTGATGCAGAAACTAATGTATTTCAACAAAACTTGATTTAGTAATGGCTTATTACCTTTTAGGATATAATATACTTTTTATCCGGGGAGGACGCGGGTTCGAATCCCCTTCAGGGCATCCAGATCAAACGAGGCCAAAAGGAACCTCATAGTTTATGGACTCTCCCTAAGTAGTTGAGGAGTTGCCATAACATGAGAATAAATAATTTAGGCATAATATGTCAATGAATTTCACTATGTTAACCTAATAGGATTTAAATAAACAGAAAAATAATTTAGTGAAGTTAGATGTTTCTTTTGATTTCCACTGTATTCAGATTGTGCCTGAAAGAACTACGCTTCAGGTTTTCAGACTGTAATGTTTGAATAGGATGAAAGATGCACCACTGCAAAAGTTACTTGTCATCAACCTTAAGTATTACCTTTTCAAGTTATCTTATTTAATATTGTAGTATGACGGGTTTTATAAGGTTTCAGGGGAAGGAAGTGTGATAAAACCAAATTTTGCATTTTTGGTATGTGATGGCTAAGAAAGACAACATGTAGCCGGGTGAAAGAACCTATAGCCGGTCTAGGGAAATTCAAAATGTTTTATTCAATAGATCTAGATGTATTCACACAACTGTTTTGTGTTTACCTAGGACAGTAGCACTGGACATGCGAGGTTATGGGGACTCCGATAAGCCTATTGGTGTCGAGAAATACAAAATTTCCCATCTGGTGGATGACATCAAGCAGTTTGTGCAAGCTCTGGGTGAGAATACCATTACAATCTGTGAACTAATTCTATCATATAGCCAATATTGCTTTTCACTATGTGAATTTCTTTTGACATGAAACTTGTCAGTAGTCTTGTGTTAAGTATTATTAATAATATTGTGCTGGATCATATTATACCTTCAACAATGGTGCCAAAAATTTTGTGCTTGAAAACAGATTTTACTACTAGTCCACATGTTATCAGTTTAACTATGTTTACATTGTAGGACACTGCTACAAAATCCTTCACTTACTGTAGACTGTGATAAGGGAATTGGGATACAAAACTTTGGTCAGACCAATATCTGAATATGGAGGTGTAGTATGGGACCCACATTTGGGGTATCAAATGCAGGATTTTGAGAAGGCAACATAGTTGCAACAAAAAACAAATACTTTTTATAGATTGTATTTTTAGACAGGATCCATTAATTTTGCATCAATGTTAACAAGCATATTGCAGTGAAACTTTTAGCTAACTTTAAGTTTAAATAAGCTGGAGTATCGAATAAGTAAGATAGAATATTTATTATTAAATTTGAGAAATATGATAACTATATTGTTTTTACCAAGCTATAGAAGTTGGAGGAAATGATACAAATTCAGCTTTAATAGTTTTATACTGTGTATTAAATGAAAATAATTTTTGTAATCATTTCAAAAATTTTTGGTAAAGTTTACAAAGATGCTATATAACAAAGATTTATGCTTCGCTGCTAGAAGGAAAACAAAAGGTAAATGCACACAAAAGTCCACATGGGCAAAGTAGTGAGAAAATGCTAGTACTGGTTTAAATCTGCAGGGGTCTCTTTGTCCAGTCATAGTGGAAAAAGTACTGAACCAATTTGGAGTTTTCACATTTGAAGGCTTATGGTGTAACATAAAATCTGTTGTGTATTTTATAACTCTACTTGATTAGGGAATGCAACAAAAAATGGTAATTTGTTCATGGTGGGTGCACAGATGGAGGAAAAAATAATACGAACACCTATGAAAAAGTATGACGTATTTCATACCTGCAGTACAGCCGCGCCACCTGCAATAGAAGTCTGCCACCTAGTGAGCGTGAAGCGGAAGGTATCAGTCTCTCAACAGCAGTCACCAGCGCTGCATGTGTCTATCGAACTGTCTGTGATAAGTTGAAATGTCAGACCTGTCAGAATTCCAAAGAGGAATGATTGACGGAGCATGTTTAAGTGGAGCATCAGCTATGGAAACATGAAACATTTTGGGGTTTTTGAGGAGTACTGTATCAGCCATTATGACAGCGTACACGAAAGAGGGTAAGATGGCGTCTTCAAAGCACAACAGTGGCCAAAAGTCAAAGCTTACTGATAGGGATAGATGGGTCTTGAAGCACATAGCCTGAAAACACAAGCAATCTTTATCAGAGATAACAGCCGAAATGAAGTCATATCCAGCACCCCTTTTCAACAAAAACTGTCAAAAGGGAATTTCATGCTGCTAACATTTATGGCAGAGTGGCAATTCGTAAACCCTTGGAGACAGCAACTAATGCTTTCAAGCGACGCCAGTGGTGCAGAGATCACAAAGGCTGGTACCCAAAGCAGTGGCAACAGGTAATATGGTCAGATGAATCGTCAGTCACCCTTTTTCAGACGACCGGACGCGTTTATGTCCAGAGAAGCATTTAATCTTGGATTCCTCTTGCCGACTTTGAAGCATGGGGGTGCAGGAGGAATGGCTTAATATACCTTTATTGTCCATGACCTTTATGCATCTATCCCACATCATATTAAATCTGTACTTCAGTCAATGGGTGCTCCAACCCCCTATTAATAAAGATTTTCCATTATTTCACAGGTGTTCGTATTATTTTGTCCTCCCCTAAAGGTGTCACAAATTATACTGCATCTCAGATGAAATATCCTGTGATATTCCCGGCAATAAATACTAATTTTCTCTCGTTGGTAAGGGGCCAGAGATTAGAATAAATTACCAAGAGAAATGAAATTTACCAAATACTGAAAGAATTTTAAATTAAAATTTGTAAAGAACAAAAGTTGTTTGGGGGTGGGGAAATTTACACTCGGAGTAGTTAAGATGATAAAATTATAAGAAAATGGTATTATTACTCGTATTATTAATTTTAATTGCAATGGAGTCAACACTCCGGTGACAATTCCCCCAATCAACCATTTACCCCTTTTTATATACATATTTTTTAAATTTCTTTTATAATTGGAATGTTAAATCCCTATCCCATTTACTATTCTGATTTACAAATTTTAATTTTAAATTCCTTAAGAGTTTTTTTTTTGAAAATTATTCATCACTACTCTTGGTAATGTGATCTAATCCCTGACACCTTTACCAACAAAAGAAAATTTTCCCATTCCCTTATGCATCAAATCGAGCGCAAGCTTGTGATAGTGGTCGCCTTTCCCCTTCCATGTACTATTCCTAATTCTTTGACCAATATCCCTCCAAGCCCCATTGACAACATATGCCTGTACATTCCCAGCACTCTTCACCCTCCTCCTTTAGGTGACTTGGAAAACTGCCAGTGGAGCATGTACTCCATTACAACTAAATGTGCAATCTTAGATTTGAGTGCATTGATTAGAACATACATTGGGCCTAGTTGTTTGTCTGTGTGCTTGATATGAACAAATCTTTACTTTTTTGTTTTACTTTCTCAAAAGTTATTGAAGAATATTCAGCAATTTAAATCTCTCAGACTGGAAAATTCGAGATTTGAAATGTAACTGTTGACTTTTCGATTTGCTATTTCATGGTATTTAGATATGTAAAATCAATCAAGTGTTTGTATTTTATCACATGGTTCCAGACTCTTGCATATGTTTTTAAAACATTTTGTGTTTTTGTGTTTTTTTGTTTTTGTTTAATTTTTATTTTGTTGTTCTTCCTTAAAAGCATCTAGGTTTTAAAATTTCTTGATTGTCGAGTTCTTTCAATGATTACATCATAATTTTAAGGAATGTTTTACGATGATTATATATTTTTCTTTGTAATAATGTCAAATTTGAAGTATTTATTAAATGTATGTCGCCAATAGTTGCTCAGAGAGAGAGAGAGAGAGAGAGAGAGTGAATAGAGAGAGAGAGAGAGAAAACAGCCTATTATAAATTATGTCTGATAGTAAAGGAACTATTGAGAAACTAGACCAGATGAATGGATGTTTGTATTAAGATCCCTGTAGCATTTCTACTTTTTAAAAGTTTTAAAATTATGTGTGTTCAAACTGTGGTCTCTAGGTAGAGAAAAATTCACACTGGTGGCTCATGACTGGGGAGGTGCTGTGGGATGGAGCTTCCTGTTCAAGCATTATGACATGGTCAACAATTATATCATCTTGGATGCTCCTTTTCCTGATGCCTGGGTGCATTTTATTTTTTCAGATAAGAGCCAATTTTTGAAATCCTGGTAAGTATCTGGACATTACTTTGGGCAGTTGAATTAAGTATTATTGTAAAGTAATGTTTTTGATTCTTTCGTTCTCTTGCAGGTATGTTTTCCTATACCAGCTGCCACTTCTTCCTGAGCTTTCACTCTGCATGAATGATCTCGAGATATTTGATGCAATTTTTAGTTTCATGGGAAAATCTACTATGACGAAGGAAGATATCGATGCTTACAAATATACGTTTGGCAAACCAGGTAAGTGTATTTGGTGTAGTCCTAAATACATGTTAATTTTTTTTAGGAAAGAATTTTATTAGCAAGTGTTACAGCTTGTGATTAAATTCCCCCACAATTGTTGCCACTCCTTCACTCGTTCCCCTCTACTAGTACTTTAACGTGGTGGGGAAAGGATATTTTTGTAATGAAGTTAGTATTTTCAGTACACCTTACAAAAGACATATAACGTAGACGTAGGGAAATTGCCACCGGAGCGTGTGCTCGATTGCAATTAAATTATGATTCTTTGGAATCGTACAGTCATTGGTGAACCCATTTGATAAAAGAAATTTCTTTAATTATAATGGTTACCTGTAACCTGATATCTCCACAAAATTTTCTATAAATTTGCAATTGCTAATCAAAATCAAATCATTGTCGGCTTGGCGATCCTGAAAAATTGTTCGGCCACAGTTTTTGATTTGCCGCCCAATGCGCCTCTAGTGGCGGTTAAACTAACCTATCCCTGTAATCCTACTGGTTATTGGAGACCTTTAGTTTAACATGGAATCAGAATCATTCAAGTATTCTGGCGTACTTCACATTACACAGCAAGCTGTGCCAGAGGTAAACGTTGGGTTAAGGGCCTTTGGAAATTCCAGCTGAGACCAGGATTTGAACTGGAAACTTTTCAGACAACTTGACCATTGCCAGGGCCGGCGTGAGGGGGAGGTAAGCGGGTGAAAAGTACCCGGGCCCGATGGCTGTTGGGGAGCCCCGATCACTGACTGTAGGGGCCCTCAGGCCATGAACCCAAGGATCTGCCCATTGTTACCCTGCCAATTTGTAGAGCCAAAAAAAAAGGTCGCCCATTTTACCCCGGGCCCGAAATTCCTAGCGCCGGCCCTGACCATTGCACCACAAGACCGCTGGCCATCACTGATGTTGTTTCATGATAAAGGAGTGCAACATCAATTACATTCCTGTATTTCCTTTTGTGTCAGAAATAATTGTATTTTTTTAAATTTGAAATTCTGATTTAACAAGGAAAGGTTTCTGATGAGAAGAACCAAGTGATGAACACACATTTATCATTAACAATAGTGCAATGACCTACAAGAAATTGTGTTGTAATGTCAATAAATACCTAAAATTTGTAATTTTGTTACAAAATTGCATTCAGATAAGGTCAGATGGTTTGTCTGAAGAGGATAACAACATTCTTTCACAGCTTAGAGTTTGTTAATCATAAATTTCGTCACTGGACTGAAATGAGTTAAAACTTCACTTTCTGCAGCACTAAGTTACAAAGAGACTGGTCAGGTAACAAACACCTCTCCCCTCCCTCCACAGTTCAATCGTATTCTGCCAGTGAAAGGATCTTCATGGTAGTCAGTCTTTTGCTGGAAGGTCATTATTATTCTATAGACATAGTGCTGTGAAATCAGTTATTGAGAGACTGAATCTTGGTCATTAGCCTTTGTTTAAAATGTGGTATGTTTCATACTTTTGGAATGTCCAAGGGCAAATAACTTGACTAATAACGATTTCCACATATTTGCTAAATGTTGAGACTGGAGGATGATAACCAGTTAATTAGCAGAAGCCAGTTCCTCACCACTCAGGTTGTCAACTGCCCTATATTTTGGTTCAAACCTAAGATTCTAGCTATAGTAAAGTTGAACTTCCAAGTACTGCCAAACTAACATGGCAAGAGGTCTGCAGCTTTTTGCAGCTATTGAACTAACGACCATTTCCTGCTATTACATTAGTGGCTAGCTCCTGATGCCATCTGGTGAAATGAATCCAGTACTTGTCCAGGATTTATCAGAAATTGTCCATTTTGCTACTATGTTGATTAAGATGATAACCTTCAGCTGAAATTATTTATGAAGTGAATGGCTATCCATCATATTTTAATATGTTCTTGTCACCATATTTGACATGTAGATACAATTATGAACCATCTGCATGGTCTTACATTGCACAGTACAAGTGTTTATTTTATTTTATTTAATTAAAATTGCATTGGAGCGCACACTATTAGGACAATTTCCCTACATACCCATCTTCCCTCTTTCCTGCACCCACCTACATTTGCCCTCTACAAATTCTAACATTAAATTCTTTCAACGCTTTTTAGTAAATTATTCATCATTTCTCTTGGTAACTTATTTCAATCCATGATTCCCTTCCCAAAAAAAAAAAAAAAAAAAAGAATCTTCCTACACCCTTGTGACTGACATAGAGTGCCAGCTTGTGATCATGGTCATCTTTTCCCTTCCATGCATTACTTTTCATGCCTCATCACCAATATACGCCTTGTACACTCCCATGACCCTCTTCACCCTCCTCCTGTCTTCGAATGAATCCCATTAATTAGGTGTAAGCCTGTTGCTGTATTGGGTATGGTTGTGGATCAAGAATTATTCTAAGGACAAGAAAATAATGTATACAGTCTAAAAGTGAAAAATATGGGACTTTAGGGTGAAATTTTGTGACCACATGATGTGGCTAAAATATAAATTTTACCTGTATTTGACCCTAACTTGGTATTCATTCTACGTCAATTTAGTAGCAACCAAAGTTGATGCATTTTTTATCTTTTGTTCTTGAGATATATACCTCAGTTCACATTTCATTTTCTCCATTGTTGCTGAATGTCCACATTAATTTAGTCCTGTATTTTCTAGGTGCAGCAACACCACCAATTAACTACTATCGCGCTTTAATGCAGGATCCTTGGAATACACCATCACCTCCAAAAGGAATTTCTCTTCCACCAGGCTTGTTCCTCTTTGGAGAAAAAGAGTTTGCTCTGTCTTTTGACTTTCTGAGCCATGCTAAGGATCAAATTGGTGTTGACACTGGAATTGTGAAGAATGCTGGACATTTTGTGCAGCAAGAGAACCCTGAGGAAGTCAACAGGAGTATCAGAGAGTTCCTTGCCAAACTGTAGTGAAATATGCAATTGCTATATACATCAATTTCTCAGACATTTTACTAAGATGTGTGTTGTGAATATTAATGAAACTGTGGTCAATTTTGTAATTATATGGTTTTAATTCTATGTATAAATTTTTTGTATTCTGTGTAATAAATAGTTTTGATGAAAATATATTATGTATTAAATATTTTTGTAGAAGAATGAAAGCCCATATACAAGTAATACTTTATTGCAGTGCTATAAATGTATCTTTTTGTACACATTGGATGGAATGATATGAAACCCTAAGTAACAGCCAAGGTTTGAGCTTATTTGTCATTGTGTGATGGTATTATCTTACTGGAATGACTTATGATTAATTACAGAGTAATTTAAAAATGAGCAAACTGAATGATGTCAGTAGAAATAATGAAAAAACCCAAGCTTTGAAATTACTGCCAAAGCTGGGTATGACTACTATGCACTGTTTCCTTTTGAAATAGGTCCCTTTTTAGATTAAAATAAAGAGATGTTCAAGTTTCACTTGCTTGTAAGAACTCCTGAAATGTTGGACAGTGACTAATACAGTTATGTCCCTGTTGTTACAAATTGGACTTGATAAATTGATTTCAGGATACCACAATTTTATTAATTTTATATGCCAGTCTAGTTGTGTGAAGGCTATAAGACACAATCCTTATTGGGATTTTTGTTCACACCCCAGAGTTATCTTATAGAACAGGCAAGCAAGGTATCACTAAATGAAATAGTTCTCTGGTGGTACAAATATCTCACCTTTGACGTTTAACAATTTTGTTATGAATATATTGTATTTACATTCAGAACAGGCAGGAGAATTCATTTCTCTGCCTTACAACTGCTTGGTGTGTTAACATTAAATAACCCCATTGATGGACTAATGAACTGCTGCTACAATTCATATTGACACATTAGTTTCTCTCCAACAGTTAATGACACAAGTCACTTTCTGCTGATGAGTTTACCCTCAAGAATTCAGCTTTTATGCATTTCTCCATATTTTTACGAATCTTCAACATCATACTTACAATCGGTAATTGATGGTTGTTTTCTCTGACTTTAATATGGTGCTGTAGTATGGGACCCACATTTTGAGTATCAAATACAGGAGTTGGAAGGGGAGCAAAGAAGGGCTGCTAGATTGTTTCTGGAAATCACCACAGAACACAATCGGTAACAAATACGATAAAAAATCGGTAACAAATGTGATAAGAGCTTGAATGGGATTCATTGAATGACAGAAGGGTGAAGAGAGTCATGAGAGAGTATAAGGCGTATATTGGTGAGGCATGGAAAGATATTGGTGTAAGAATTAAGGGAAGAGATGACCATGGACACAAGCTGGTAGTTTATTTCAGGCACAAGGGTGTGGGAGGATTTTCTTTTGTAGGTAAGGAGGTCAGGGATTGGAATAAGTTGCCAAGAGACATGATTAATAATTTACCAAAAACTTTGTATGGATTTAAAGTTGAAATTTGTCAATGGCAAAAGTAGGTTAATACAGGAAATGGGAGGGAAAAATGGAGGTTTATGGAAATTGCTACCAAAGCCATCATAATTAAATTAAATTATTAGAGAGATCATGAAAGTGCTTACTTTTTGGCATATCTGGTGATGGTCTGAAAATTTGCAAAATTCATCACTAGAAAATAATTTTTAAAATTGATAGTTGTTCCAAATAATTTATTTGATGGAGCTGTGTGAAACAAACTGAATGTGGTATAATGATGAATCTATGTCCAAAAGGCTAAAGACGTAAAGTTTATTTTATGCCCATTTAAGTTGACGTGGATTTGAATAATGTAAAAGTGGATAGACTAGCCTTAAAATGATCTTTTAGAAGGATTTTGTAGAGCTGCATCAGAAGACTGAAAATTAACATGTTTTTCTGCTAAAGAAAAAAGTACCATTTAAAAAACAAAAAATATTTTGAATTGGCAGTTGTACAAATACTGAAAATACTGCTGTATGTTAAAACATGTTTTATGCATATGGCAAGATTAAAACTATGGATGATATAACACAGCAGTTTATTTGGTCCATTTATGATAAAAGGTGATGGTACCGTCATCTTGACCAATGTCGTAATACCTCTTGTTGCTAGCAGTGTTAGGGATTCTAGAAAAGCTAGGAAACAATTGTGTAAAAATACCATGTTGGAGAATTTTATAATGAGAGGGATTTTCACTTTAAAGATTCCAAAATATTGTGTTTAAGGCAAAGAATTTCAATGGAACAAAGAACAGTAATTATTTTAAGGGGATGAAGATTGAGAAAGTTGGTAATAACACTTAAAGAAAAATAATAATAATTTGAATAGTTTCTGAATGAAAAACAGTAATTAATGGTTTTAGAAACTTATTTAGACTTTGTATCAAAGAGGTTTGACATTTACAAATTATGTCAAAGAAAATAAGCCTTTTCTTCCTACCAACTGTACAGTATGTAGGAATGGAGAAAATTTTGGCACAAGCCCCATGTCTAGGAGGCCTTTTTTATTATAATTTTTTTAAATGGAATTTGAGTTCATGTACATCTTGAACAAAGAGCCGAATGTCAAAATAAATTGAAATTGAATGTTTTGAAATAAAGGGAGAAACAGAAGATTAGAAAGGCCATTAAAAAGTATTACTGATAGTATTTTTACAATGAGAAGTTATGAGTAAGTGTTTAATATTTATTTTCAGAATTTCTGTGGCTGGACATTACATGGCGGAGAGGGTGCATAGAAAATAGTTTTGATTGTTATTGGATGATTAAAAGTATTTAAAGAGGAGTAATGAGTACTAAAATACACAGAATTAACAAGGAAATTATCAGTACTAAATTTTTAGATGGGGGATGAAGATTTGAAGGTGAAGGAGAAAGTTCGTATATCAATTTTGGATTAGACGTTTAACTTTAATTAATATTCATGGATAAGCGAAGGTATAGTTCAAGAAAGTTTGACAGCAGAAAATGTTTAGAACATTCAGAGCTATGCTGTGTAAAAATCTGGTGATGTTTTTGGAAACAAACTGAGGGTCTGACAGAATCCAGGGACTGGTTTAATGATGATATAAAGAAGAAAACCCATTTTGATGCTGAAAAATTCAGCTACAATTGAGATTTTGAGGATAAAGCTATCCTTGTCCATCATTGTGTGAGCAGAATGTAAACACTCAACATTGGTGTTTCATATGGTGATTGAAAAGTGAACAGTAGGGAAGCTGTTATGTTGGTGATGCCACCAGCAGTCATGTTTGTTGAGTTGGTCAAAACGTATTAAATGATATCGATATATGTGTGTGTTATCTTTGAGTGTTCTGAGATCTTTGTATCTACATGCTGTACTAGTCAGTCGTTTCCTGTTCGTTTGTCTGTATAGATGTATGTGTGCTAATGTATAAAGTGTATCAGTATGTTTAATTATAATAAACTATGTGAAATGTACACGGCTTTATATTCAGTATCAATGGAAACTCAACAGGTTATGGGCCCAGGTACCCAGTGCAGGAGATGATTCAGATTATCAAAAGTATCAGGAATCGCCGAATAAAACCCACGTGTATTTGAAGTCCTTTGTATGTTGTTGTTCACAGAGAAGAAATGTCCTAGTTCATAAATATGGCGACGAATTATCTAGTAAATGTGCTGAAGCTGAAAGGTCACAAGAACTACGGAGATTGGGCGTTCGCTATCGAAAATGTGCTTATTCTCGAAGGATTTATCTCAGAAGTAGTTACAGCGGAAGACTCTAAGGCCTAAGCGAAGATAATTCTAAAGATTGATCCATCTTTGTATGTGCATGTAAAAGAAGCAAAAACAACAGTGGACTTGTGGCAGAAGCTGAAGTCAATGTTCGATGATTCTGGTTTTGCAAGAAGAATTAATTTATTGAGAACATTGATATCAATACGTCTAGAAAATTGTGATTCATTGACGAGCTATGTGAACCAGGTAGTAGATAATGGTTAGAAATTACATGGAACTGGTTTTGGTATTATTGATGAGTGGATTGGTTCGTTATTGTTAGCAGGATTGCCGGAAAAATATTCTCCTATGATAATGGCAATTGAGCATTCAGGAATTCAAATCACAATGGACGCAATAAAAAGTAAGCTTCTGGATATGGAAGAAGATGTTACTAGTGCCAGTAGTGCTTTTAAGGTCAAAAGTTGGCGATGTAAGCCGAAGTTTTCTCACCGAAATGGAAATGTAGTGGGAAACCAAAATAAAAAGGATGTTGTCTGTTATAATTGCAAGAAACCAGGACATTTTAAAAGAGAGTGTCCTAACAGTGACAATGATACAAGACAAAGAAAAACTTCAAACATTTTCAGTGCAGTGTTTATAAGTAGCCCTTTTAACAGAAGTGACTGGTATGTTGATTTAGGGGCTAGTGTGCATCTCACAGCAAATTAAGACTGGATAAGAAACAAAGTAAATGATGTTAAAGTGCATAAACTAATGGCTGCGAATCAGACAGAAATTCCAGTGTTGTGCTCTGGAGAAGTTAATTTAACAACTGTAGTTGGAAAGGACGCTTTTGATATTACTGTGAAAAATGTTGTGCGTGCTCCAGAACTAACTACAAATTTACTCTCTGTAAGTAAGTTGATTGACAAGGAAATTCTGTTGAATTTAATAGGGATCAATGCAATATTTATAACAGGCATAATGAATGAGTTGCAACCTCAGATCTTACTGATGGTGTGTACAAGCTAAATATCGACAGAAATCAGTTTTTGGGAATGATTACCGCATATGATTGGCATAGAAGATTAGGTCACCTAAGTGCAAAGGACCTCATTAAAATGAAAGATGGTGCAATAGAGGGAATGGTGTGTGAAGACATTAACATTAACAAAACTGTGTAGTATGTAATGAAGGCAAGCAAACAAGACAGCCTTTTCCACATGGAGGCACTAGAATTCATGCAGACCTGTGTGGACCAATGGAAGTTATGTCACTAGTAGGTGCAAAGTATTTTCTCATTTTAGAAGATGATTATTCCTGAATGGGATTAGTGTATTTTCTGAAGACAAAAGATGAGACTGCAGAAAAATTTCAAGAATTTCAGAAAATGGTGGAGACTCAACAAGAAAAAAAAAAAAAATGAAAATAGTAAGAACAGATAACGGGAAAGAATTCTGTTGTGTGAATTTCGACAGTTTGTTGAAGAAACATGGTATTATACATCAGTTATCCAACAGCTATACACCAAAACAAAACGGTATGGCAGAAAGGTTGAATAGTACTGTTGTAGAGAAGGCAAGATGTTTACTATTTGATGGTAAACTTGACAAAAGATTTTGGACTGAAGCTGTTAATAGTGCAGTATATTTAATAAATATGTCAGTGACTTCAAGTTTAAGGAATAAAACGCCCTGTGAGCTATGGACTGGCAAGAAACCCGACATTAGTTATCTTAGAATAATTGGAAGCAAGGTCATGGTACGTATTCCCAAAGTTAAGAGAAAGAAATGGGATAAAAAGGCAAAAGAAATGATCTTAGTGGGCTACAGCAACACTACAAAAGGCTATAGACTCTATGATCCTGAAACGAATGATGTAGTGATAAGCCGAGATGCGACATTTATGGAAAATATTAATGATGCAGAAACTGAAATAAAGAATCATGAAGAAATCATCACTTCAGTGGGGGATGATGAAGAAAACAAGAAGTCTGATACTGCATTAAGAGATGACTTACATGATGTCTCAAAAGAAGTAGTTACATCAGAGAAAGAAACTGATGATGATGAAAAATGTGGTATGCAAGAAGATGAAGTAAAGAAAATTAGAGGATCACAAAGGCAACCCAAACCAAATAGAAGATTTGATGATTATGATATTTGTTTTTTGGCTGGAACTTTGGATCAACTCGAGGACCCGACAACCGTGCAGGAGGCCCTTGGTAAACCTGATGCAGAACAATGGAAACAAGCCATGGAAGAAGAGATACAAGCTTTTGAAGACAACGATGCTTGGGAAGTGGTAAATCTTCCAGAAGGTGCAAGTGATGTGCAGTGTAAGTGGGTGTTCAAGATAAAAGTCAACAGTGAAGGTAAAGTGCAACATCGTGCCAGATTAGTAGCAACATGATTTACTCATTAACCTGGAGTTGATTATGGTGAAACTTTTTCTCCTGTGGTAAGACATTCAACACTTAGACTTTTAATGGCTTTGTCTGTTGAACTAGATTTGAACATTACCCACCTTGATGTTAAGACTGCTTTTTTAAATGGTATTCTTAAAGAGGATATTTTCCTGCAACAACCTGAAGGTTTAAATCTTTGTAGTGATAAAAGAAAAGTTTTAAAGTTAAAAAAGGCTATATATGGTTTAAAGCAATCATCCAGAGTGTGGAAACAAAGGGTAAATGATGTTTTAAGCTGTATAGGTTACAAAAAATCTGATTTGGAACCTTGTTTGTTCACAAAACATAAAGATTTAATTTAATTTAATTGCAATGGAGCACAGGCTCCGGTGGCAATTTCCCTACACACCCATCTTCCCCCTATCCTGCACACACCTACATTTGCCCTCTACAAATTTTATCTTTAAATTCCTTCAAAGTTTTCGGTAAATTATTCATCATTTCTCTTGGTAACTCATTCCAATCCCTGACACCCTTACCTAAAAAAGAGAATCTTCCCACACCCTTGTGCCTGAAATCGAGTGCCAGCTTGTGGTCATGGTCATCTTTTCCCTTCCATGCACTACTTTTCATACCTACTGCAATATCTCTCCATGCCTCATCACCAGTATATGCCCTGTACACTCCCATGACCCTCCTCATCCTCCTCCTGTCTTGCAATGAATCCCATTCCAGCTCCTTTATCATATCCGTCACTGATTGCATTCTGCGATAATTTCCAGAAACAAATCTAGCAGGCCTTCTTTGCACCCTCTCCAACTCCTGTATTTGATACGTAAAATGAGGGTCCCATACTACACCACCATATTCGAGCAATGGTGTGACCAAAGTTTTGTAACCCAATTCCTCGCCTTCTCTCGTACATCCCCTCATAACTCTCTCCAACAAGTGCAGAACTTTGAAACCTTTTCCTACCACCTGTCCTATGTGTCCTGCTCAGTTAAATTTGTTATCAAAAGTAATTCCAAGATATTTGCATTTCAAGTCTTCAGCAAGCAATTCTTTCCCCACCTTATATTCATAATTAACCTTTTGTTTTTTATTTGTGTATCTAATAAGCTGACTCTTCTTTGCATTTATCTTCATTCCATGTTTACCAACCCAATTAGATATCCTGTCCAGATCACCCTGCAACTGTTTACAATCCTCTATCGTTTTGATTCTTTTATACAGCATTATGTCATCTGCAAACAATCTAATTTCAGATAGTAAACAATCAACACAATTATTCATTAGAATAATGAATAGCAATGGTCCCAATACGCTACCCTGTGGCACACCCATTTTTACTTCCACTTCTTTTGATACTACATTTCCTAGATGAAGGCTTAGTTACTGTGGTAACATTGTATGTTGATGATTTTTTCCAATGACTCAAGTGAGACTGAATTTTCTTTTTTAAAAAAAGGTTGAGTTCAGAGTTTGAAGTGAAGGATTTAGGTATTATTTAAGGAAATCATTCAAATGTTTCGAAGTGGGGGTGTTGAGTTTGTCAAAACATGTTTAATGATATCGATATATGTGTGTGTTATCTTTGAGTGTTCTGAGATCTTTGTACCTACATGCTGTACTAGTCAGTTGTTTCCTGTTCGTCCGTCTGTATAGATGTATGTGTGCTAACGTATAAAATGTATCAGTATGTTCAATTGTAATAAACTATGTGAAATGTACATGGCTTTATTTTCAGTATCAATGGAAACTCAACAATGTTGCACAAACAGAACAATAATAAAGTCCAGGTGACCTAAAGTAATAACAAATGACAATGAAGTAGGAATAATTGCCATGACACAATATTTAAATGGAAAGAAAAGATAAATTACACCCACCACTTACCACTGTTGAAGGGAGGTGGATAACAGTAACAAAAAATTTTACCAAAAAAATTTAATATTTCAGACTAAACTCTTTTTCAAGAAAATAGAAACATGTCTGAGCTACTGCAAGCACATACAGTCAACATAGCATCAGGAAGATTGGTATTGATTATAGTGGGTGATCATTGGAAATATTAATTGCAAGAAAGAAATCAAAATAAGAAAAAGGTGACATTTAGAAGAAGAGTTTTTTTTTTTTTTAGAATAGATGATGATTAAACAAGTAAATCATAATAAAAAATAAAATAAAAATATTGAAATAATGTCTACATATATATAAATTAATTACACTGGCCAGTGATGGGTATAACAGAGTGAGGAAGGCAGGTGTTGACTGAGGCTCAGTGATTGCCTGGTCTCCAGAAAGTGCCGGTACAATTGCCAGGTATGGAGTTTGGATTGGTATCAGGAAATACTCTAATGGCTTTGACTGTTAAACAGTTATTGAAGCCACAAATTTTGAGATTGCTGGCGTGGCGAGCAACAGGGAAGTCTAGATTTTGGAAGTTCACCTGTGACTATTCATTCTTATGGATAATGAGTTTAAGGTGAGGCCGATGTATGAACTTTGGCAGTGTAGGTAGATGAAGTGGTATATGAGATGGGGTGTGGTGCAGGTGGCATGGCCTATGATGGGGTAGGCTTTGCTACTACTAGGATTACAGTAGGTGATGGTAGGAGGATGTGCAGTGCACATTTGGCAAAGAAGGTTATTAGAAGAAAAGCCTCAGGTGGGTGGTTTAGGGGTATTAAGGATTAGAGGGTTGGTATTTGTGCACAATTTGTATATTTTAGGTTAGCTAGATTGCTGAAGGTGATACATGGTGTGGTCAGAAGGAAAGTGGGAGAATTAATCACATTTCAGGAAAAGATATTAGGAAGTCACAGCCAAGACAAAGAATCACCCAATTTCGACTATCAAGTACAGGAGTTGGAGAAGGTGCAAAAAAAGGGCTGCTAGATTTGATTCTGGAAATTCTCGCAGATATGATAAAAGAGCTGGAATGGGACTCATTGGAAGACAGAAGGAGGGTGAAGAGGTTCACGGGAGTGTACAAGGCATATATTGGTGATGAAGCATGGAAAGATATAGGTGTAAGAATTGAAAGTAATGCATGGAAGGGAAAAGATGACCATGACCACAAGCTGGCACTAGATTTCAGGCACAAGGGTGTAGGAAGATTCTCATTTTTAGGTAAGGTTTTCAGGGATTGGAATAAGTTACCAAGAGAAATGATGAATAATTTGCCAAAAACGTTGAAAGAATTTAAAGTTAAAATTTGTAAAGGGCAAATGCAGGTGGCTGCAGAAAAGGGGGAAGATGGGTGTTTAGGGTAATTGCCACCAGAGTGTGCGCTCCATTGCAATTTAATTAAATATTATTATTAATCGTGTTTAGCAATTCCAGGCCACGAGAGAACTGGGTGAGAAAAACAGAGTTCCGGTTGTTTTTGGGTTGTGTGTGTCAGTGTGATGCATAGTTTTTGACTTGAGATATCTGTTTCTGGACCAATTCTGGATGATAATTATGGCGTATAAGTGTTCGGGTCAAGTGGTATGGAGTAAAGGGTAAAAGATTTTTGATCAGATAAGATGCATTTGCCTCAAATTGCTAGGCTGTAGGGGAGGGAGCATTTTGTGTGATATGAATTTCTGCTATCAAAGTGAAGATATTATCATAGGTTTGTATGACTGATGTGGATAGAGGTGTATTAGCAGCCACTATGTACAGAGATGTCCATAACCAGGAAGGTGTTGATAAGAGAGTAGGACCAGTTGGTAAGAGAGTTGAAGTTTAAACAGTGGATGTTGTTCAAAGAGTTCAGGAACTCAAGGAGGAGGTTTCCATGGTGAGACCAGATCATAAAAATACCATCTATATACCTGAACCTCATGCTAGCTTTGAGGGTAATCTTTTAAAGAAAACTTCCTTTAATATGGGCAGGAAAAGGTTGGAATAGGAGGGTGCACATGCGTGTGCTCCTGGCAGTGCTTCATATCTGATGGTAGACACAGGATTGGAAGGTGAAGAAATTTATTGTTAGGATAAACTGAGCTAATGAAGTGAGGAAGTGGAGGAAGGGTGTTTGGGGGTTACTGTTAAGGTAATGTTATAGGGCACTGAGGCCCTGGGAAAGGGGGATGTTGAGCCATTAGCCCCCTCCATCTCCCTCGTGGATCTGCCACTGCTGGGCAGGTTAGTGTTACGCTCTGCTTAGTCGGTGCAGATACATCAATCGAAATGGAAACGTGCCAGCAGGTTCCTGTATTCGAGCGTGACAGAATGATCGGTTTACGGAAAATGGTTTTGTCGTACTGGGACATTACTGTTCGTACAAGGCGCACTGCTACAACAATGATGCATATGTGGAACCAGTGGATAGAAGAGAGTTGTACACTGCGACAAGCATGTACTGGACCACACACTCTGACCACAGCGTAGGATGACCTCCATATTGTTCCCAAAGAGGGCCTGACAGAAGAGATTCATCCATGTGAGGCTCGACTTTGTATCACTGCAATGAGTTTGGACATGCCTGCGTCAATGATTCGATGCCATTTGCTGAGGGCTTGAGTGGTGGCACACGTTCCATTATGTCTGCTTTAATTGGCCAGAAACCAACAAATACTCAGACTGCGATGGGCAGTTGAACTCCGCCACTGGCATGCTGAGTGGCAAAGTACAGCAGTATTTTCTGACATGTTCCTCTTCAGCTTATACCACAGTGATGGCCGTGTACTTGTTAGACGCTACTTAAACCACGTGGGAGTGTGTTGAGGCCCTCCTTGATTCCATGCCACGATGTCGAGAGACTCTGATTACAGCACGTGGCGGCTTCATACCGTAATTAATTCTTATGGTCAAAGTGCATGTGCAGTTCTGTAATTCTAATCGTGTGTGTATTCTTATGTTCCTAATTTGTGGAATAAATTTTGTTGTAATCACATGTATTCTTCTCAGAGTTACCATTTTCATACAATAGAGTATAATTAAAAATAAAAATAATATGCAATTACATTGTTTTGATCAAGACTTACAATACAATGGATATGTAACTTTATTTATTTTAATTCTAAATTAAAAGGAATGATAATTTAAGAACTTAAATATGAATTGAAATTTAAGATCGTGGAACAATAACTAAATGCTCCATGTCTATTGTATGGTTTCCATGGTAAATGAGTGTCGATGTTAACAGTTGTAAGCAGCAGAGATGATTGAACTGATCCCAAAGGTACAGAGGCTCGTGTTCTGGTTGTCAGTGCGTGTCCCCTTGGTATATGGTCAGTGTTGGATGGCAAACCAGCTTCCTTACATGGCATTATAAAAATGCTGGACCTTTCCGTTCACAGAATTTGATAGATATGGACAGACACGTATACTCAAGATACCAGACGTATTTATCACGATGATGCCAGCTTCTGCTTGATAAACTGTGAACTTTACAAGCTGTATACAACACGAGGAGTCTTTCGAGTTCTCGTCATGATCGTAGGTAGACCTTGAGAATTTTTTCCGACTAACTTTTTACAAATGCCCCTTCTAAACTATTCACAGCAGAGAAGAACTTGGTTCGCTACCAGTTGGTGATTGCTGGCCGCTCTATGCTTTTTCACAATTGTAAATAAAAACACCGTCTATTAGCAACTGGTTTTATTGATGTAAGCTCAGACGTGTTTCGCCCTTGTGGAATGGGGCATCGTCAGTGAGACTTATGGTTGAGGCAGTTACATGGTGGTCAGGAATAGCTCCATTTGCACTTTTTGGTGACGTGAACTGTAGTTATGGTTCCACATAACTATGATAATAGCTGCTGTTACCCTGTTTTTGGAGGTAATCCTACCACTGTTTTCCAAATTTATTGAAATTGACACTTTTAAGGTTTTGCTGCTCATCAGACAAAAAAGTGTCAATTTCAATAGATTTGAAAACAGTGGTAGGATTACCTCCAAAAACAGGGTAACAACAGCTATTATCATAGTTATGTGGAACCATAACTACAGTTCACGTCACAAAAAAGTGCAAACGGAGCTATTCCTGACCACCATGTAACTGCCTCAACCATAAGTCACACTGACGATGCCCCATTCCACAAGGGCGAAATGCGTCTGAGCTTACATCAATAAAACCAGTTGCTAATAGACGGTGTTTTTATTTACAATTGTGTAATAAGCAACTGTGGAAGGATGGCCAATATACCATATACTATGCTTTTTCTACCAATCCAGGAGTCACTTCCCAGCAAAATATGAGAGATGTTTATTAAATGGGGTTCCTGTCACCTTTTTCCTCCTATGATCGAGCACCTAGGTGGAGACTGAGGTGGCCTTGCATGTTTTTTTTGTTCCCTTTCTTGTTAGCGTCAAAATATCCCCAAATGCATTAAAGCATGAAAAATCAGCTTAGTGATCATCCTGGCTTTCCCTTAAATGGTTTGCATTTTTCCTTTCACATACTTTTCTTTGAGTATCCGAAATATTTAAGAGTGCCGTATTCAATACACTATTCATGATTAGCTGTCAACAGAAATATTGAATAAATATATGACAAACAAATTTTACTGGAGATCAAAAACTCTGATGGAAGTGGATAGTATAATGGAAGTGAGTAATATATATATACATATATATGAGTAACATTTGAAAAGTTTCAAGGCAATATGGTGAATGAGAGTATGTGATTGGTATATTGGTATCCTTGTTTAGTGCCACTTCATGTACAGTAACAATAAATCAATTTTTATTAAAGTTGCATGTTTAATGATATCTCAAGTTCCCTTCTTCATTAAATAATACTGTTTTGTGTGTATGAAATCTTAGTCTTGTATCCCGAAGTGATAGGGTAAGTGTTAATTACTTGGAAGACAGAAGTTCTCCCTGTGTTTGGATTTGACAACAGGAAATTCAAAAGAATTAATGTTAACTATAACGGTTCACAACACTTAGGGTTACAGATGACGAGCTCAGTGGGAAAAGCCTAATTACAATTAAAATTGGCAATAATTGAGGTGGAGTGTTACCATCTGCCTGTGAAAGGCTTAATGTGTTTTGGTAAAGTTAAGTGCAGACTTTGTTTGTGAAACGAATTTTTCAGGCGGGAACCCTCCTAGTATTTGCCTAGACTATTGTGAAAAACTGGTAAAAAACTTAATTGGAACAGCCGGAACGTCAGGCACGAGATTTAAATCAGGCTCCTTTGTACCTCTCCAGTCTAATGAGGCTGTTCTTAAACTCCGAGTTACCTACCTACTTAAAGCACAACGAAATTTATCACCACAGTCGCATTCGCATACGTGTTATTGCTTCCATTTTGTAGATTAAGCTACGTGTGAACTACAGCGAATCTTGCTTTGGTGTAATCTTGTTGAAATGAGGCTTCTGATAAATTATCAGCTGCTAAGCTACAGTGTCAAATGTTACATAATACTTGTGTGTAGTGATATTTTCTTTACCTTAAAATAACATCTTATCCTCTTTGGTTCTAAGAAAGCCGTTTGATACAGGTTTCTTATTCTGTCATTTCCTTCTGTTTTTCTTTTTAGTATCAAAATTATGTTACTTGTGCATAATAACATCGAACAACTATTCAATTCTAATTTCAATAGTTTCTACCATATGCACTTGTTTTAATAAAACTTCCCTCACCAATTACCGTGCAATGGAAATGGTGACAGATGGTGTACAGTCATTCATGCAATAGGAATGGTGATAGATGGTGTACAGTCATTCATCCTCAGATCATGGATCTGGTATGTAACAATAGAAACCAGTTCGTACGTTCCACAAATAAGTCGTCAACATTTAAGTCCATAGATGTTATGAAACTGCGTTATTGTTAATTACTTACTATCTGAAATTAGATTGTTTGCAGATGACATAATGCTGTATAAAGGGATTAAAATGATAGAGGATTGTAAACAGTTGCAGGGTGATCTGGACAGGATATCTAGTTGGGTTGGTAAACATGGAATGAAGATAAATGCAAAGAAGAGCCAGCTAATTAGATAAACAAATAAAAAACAAAAGGTTAATTATGAATATAAGGTGGGGAAAGAATTGCTTGCTGAAGACTTGAAAAGTAAATATCTTGGAATTACTTTTGATAACAAGCTTAACTGGGCAGGACACATTGGAAAGGTGGTAGGAAAAGGTTTCAAAATCCTGCACTTGTTGGAGAGAGTGATGAGGGGATGCACGAGAGAAGTCAAGGAATTGGGTTACAAAACTTTGGTCACACCATTGCTCGAATATGGTAGTGTAGTATGGGACCCACATTTTCAGTATCAAATACAGGGGTTGGAGAAGGTGCAAAGAAGGGCTGCTAGATTTGTTTCTGGAAATTATCGCAGAATGCAATCAGTGACAGATATGATAAAGGAGCTGGAATGGGATTCATCGCAAGACAGGAGTAGGATGAGGAGGGTCATGGGAGTGTACAGGGCTTATACTGGCGATGAGGCATGGAAAGATATTGCAGTAGGCATGAAAAGTAGTTCATGGAAGGGAAAAGATGACCATGACCACAAGCTGGCACTCGATTTCATGCACAAGGGTGTGGGAAGATTTTCTTTTTTAGCTAAGGGTGTCAGGGATTGTAATGAGTTACCAAGAGGATGATGAATAACTTACCAAAAATGTTAAAAGAATTTAAAGTTAAAATTTGTAGAGGGCAAATGTAGTTGGGTGCATTATAGGGGGAAGTTGGGTGTGTAGGGAAATTGCCACCGGAGTGTGTGCTCCATTGAAATTAAATTAAATTAAAAGCAACAGCCGTATGAGAGGATCAGGTGAATGGAGAAATGTGGAGAAATCTCTATAAAATTTTGGTTTGTATGTTTTCAAAATTCTAGCTTTGTTTACATCTCTTCAAATTGTGTAGGCAAAAAGAAATTCACAATGATCACTCATGACTGGGGTGGCATTGTTGGTTGGAGTTTTGTCTTCAAACATTATGACATGCTCAGCAACTACATCATCTTGGATGCTCGTTTTCCTGATGACTGGGTGTGCTTTATTTTAACAGATAGGAGCCAGTTTTCTAAATCATGGTAAATTTTGATGATTAAGTTTTGGCAAGCTTTAGTAGGCTAAGTCACTACATTAAACTGTCCCTTGTTATTTCCTATGACTTCTGCCATGTATGTCTACATGAACCAACTGCCATTTATTCCTGAACTTAACCTGACTGTGAAAGATTTTAGGTTATTGGATACACTGCTTAGCTTCAAAGGAAAAACTCCTGTAACACAAGAAGAGATTGAGGCATACAAATATACGTTTGGGAAGCCAGGCAAGTATTGCTTTGATATTTTTGTTTCAATACATAGTTAATGTTTTTCAAAAGCTATATTTTGTGGATGTTTCAATTTTCTCCCAAAAAATTTATCTTCCTTTCCCCAATGATACAACTTTAACATTTCAGACAAGAACATTCTGATGACAAAAGTAGTGCATCAAAAAATGCAAACAAACTGACTGAATTTGTAAAGTTACTTGTAAAACCATATGACGAAAAAGTACAGTTTGTTTAAAGTAGGTATGTCATGGAAACACCCATATTGTTATAAATTATTCCATAAGGGAGTGTGCTGAAAAAAATTCTACCATCTTCAGTTCAAACAGCTGGCTTCAGGTAATGCTTTTGAATATTTCAACAACCAAGTCAAAAATATGTATTATCTCCAGGATAAGAGGATAACACTGCATTTTTACTATACTTACATTTCCAACTGGCATCAAAGGATCCTTTAAGTATTAAGTTAATAACTGCTTTATGAAGGCTCTTTGTTAAGGAACCATGGTACACAGGTAGAAAGCTAGGACCATTAATGTTAGGGGTCAACAGAATCATGTTTGACATTTTACTGGTCCTCAAGTTGAAAAACTATGAGAAGAGTTGATCTAGATGATGAGTGGCATGAATTTAACATTCACTATTGTTATTTCGATTGATTGAAAAGAAAGCTGTAGCTGTTTCCTTTCATGCATAATATACGATTTGTACTTCAAATTATTTGACAGTTTGAGTTATAGTGTTCCATCACATGATAACTTATTCCAGTACCTGACTCAATTAACTGTAGGCCTACTGTAATTGAAATCTTTTCCATTCACTTAATGATTATTTATGTTTATAGATGCATCAGCTATAGATTTCCTTTAATTCATCAGCCAATATCTATCCAAGCCTCAAGAACAATGTAAGAACGAAGACTTTCCCGGCGTATGACTGCAATGTAGTCTTCACGGGTGTACCGCCGGATAGTGTTGTGGAAATACAATATTTCGACGGCTAGCTCCGGCGTCTTCTTCAGGTGTAGAGACATCTGTACTGGTCGGTTGACCCACAGATACTGAGATGGTTAGGGTGCCGCTCTTCCTTATATACATGTCCGCGTCCGGCGGCTGCGTGGCCTCGGCGAAGGCTTACTATGAGCCAGGCCCGCAACCAACTGGCGGCTGGCTGCCAGTGGGCGTGGCTAAGGTTCTTGTTCCAGCCCGAGCTAATATGTAGCCCTCTACGGCGGCCGCTGGACGGAAGTACAACGTTCTCTGCGGATATTTGCCAAGGCAGGTTTCCATGCCTCACTGAGACATAGACCACTGTCTCTGTTAAATGTGTTGCCCAGTCGAATTTCGATCGCTTCTTTGATGACAGATTCCCAAAAATGTGATGTTCTAGCCAATATCCTAACGTTATTGAACTCTACATTGTGGCCATGGTCGTACACGTGCTCGGCGATCGCTGATTTGCTATACTGTTCCAGACGGAGGTGGCGTTTATGTTCTTCACACCGGTTTTCTATGGTGCGGATCGTTTGACCGATGTAGGTCTTTCCACACTCGCACGGTATGCTATAAATCCCCGGAACTCTTAGGCCAAGATCATCCTTGACTGAACGGAGGTAGTCCCGTAGTTTAGCTGGTGGTCGGTAGAAAGATTTTGTACCATGTCGTGCGAGGATTCTGCCGATTTTTCCCGAGGTGTTTCCGGCGAAAGGCAGAAAAGCGATGGCCTTGATGACTGTCTTGATGAATACCAGAAACAGAAAGCCGTGCTGCCATACGTGAAAGGTGTCTCGGAAAAAATTGGGAGAATTTCAACGAAATCCAATATTCTTCCTATATTCAGAAGTGGAAACAAAGTGAAAGAAAACCTGCGAACGGCCAAAGATGGAAGGTCTCCCTTACAAAGCAGTGGAATTTATGAAGTACCCTCTAATTGCGGGAAGGTATATATAGGCGAAACCGAAAGAGCTGTAGCCGTGAGGATACGTGAACCTAAGAGTCACACCCGTTTGAGGCATCCCACAAAATCAGCTATTGCCGAAAACCAGATGGAGGAAGATCATGAAATATTGTGGGACAATACAAGAGTACTAGCTAAAACCGAAGGTTATCTTCAAAGAAAAGTGAGAGAGGCTATTGAAATATTCAAACATCCAAATAACCTCAATAAAGATGGTGGTTATGGTCTTAGCCAGAGTTGGAAATGTGTGCTGGATAAATAATTAACTCTGGACCCACAGATATTACATCGTAAACAACATTTCTGGATAGTCAGACAATCGACAGTACAAATAAACAACTAGCCACGCCGGTCTCCAGAAGAGCACAATCTTTAGCAGATTCAGCACAAGACCCCTGAAGACGACCGAAGACTAGGTCGAAACTTCGGGAAAAGAAGAATTAAGAATATAACAACGCAGCGATAATCCCGTAAACATTTATATTTGTAATATGACGCCTGCGAAAACAACAAAATCATTGAAATTCAAATTGTTTATAATGTAAAAATGTCTAAACAAATATATGCCCATATAGAAGTATATGTTTTCATTGTTGTATAATTAAGATATTCACCAGATATGAGGAGCAAATTGAATGCTGTGGTATTTAATATACAATAGGCAGAGGTTATAGTTACGACCAGAGGATTGCTCTTTGGGGACACGCTTTGTAATACTCTCATCCCCCATTAGAGATGCAGTCAGCAACAAACAATGGAGGAAAGAAATATATGGAGACGACGCAAGGGACTTGCACCACGCATTGAAGTGACGGCGGGGGGAGAGGAGTGGGGAGGCGTGGCCGCCATATTACCTATCCATACAGACACGGGGAATATGAGCAAAAACCTCAAGGGGACTAGGATAAACGTAACGCCGCAATCTGATGATGGATTATTATGTAACTCGATGAGACAAATAAAAAGTTAAGAATAAATTTTTTTTGATATCCTGCTTAGTTTTCGAGATATTCTGTCTCAAATGTGAGATGTTTTTGGTTGAAATTCAGAAGAAACAATTGGTGAAAGTCAAATTTGATGATGGATTCTTATTTAAAAAGACGAGACAAATAAAAAATACAGGATACAAATTTTCGATATCTTGATGTGCGAACGAAGACTTTCCCGGCGTGTCGATGCAATGAACTCTTCACAGGTTTGCTGCCGGATAGCTTTTGTGAACGACGAGCTTTCGACGGAGTTGGTCGCCGAAAGCTCGTCGTTCACAAACGCTATCCGGCAGCAAACCTGTGAAGAGTTCATTGTTTCGATATCTTGCCTAGTTCTCGAGATATACTGTCTCAAAAGTGAGTTGAAATGCAGAAGAAAAATTTCGCAAAAAGTCAAATTTGATGATGGATTCTTATGTAACACGATGAAAAAAAATCGAAAATAAAGGATAAATTTTTTGGATATCTTTCTTAATTTTCGGGATATACTGTCTCCAAATAGCAATTATATGGATAGGTAATATGGCCGCCCCCGCTAGAGGCGGCGTCACAGAATAAGCGGTATTTCCTCTCCATATATTTCTTTCCTCCATGCCACAAACACGGGTGATTTTACCTTCCCATAGTGTTTCCTTCATGATACTCATTTGACAGTGGATTCAATGGGCATTTGAAGTTATTCTAGATGTTCAACTTCTACAAAAAATCCTTGGCTTCATCAAAATTGAGCCCCTGTCATCCAGTCTATAGTCAGATGCTCTACTGCGTCAGCCACTTGGCCCCAAATTTTAATAGGCATCATAAAAGTTGCGACCATCATGTAAATCATGTAGATCAGTTCTTATGAGGACAAAAAGATATAAAAAATCATGAAATATCTGAAAAATAAACAGTGAAACTATTTAGAGCGTAAACTATTTTACAAATTCCTGCAAAACTGATGAAGAAGAAATTCCAGCATCTATCCAATAGGTGACAGTATTTCTGAAGTAAAACTTGTAGACGTTGTTAATAATCTCGAGGAGAAGAAATCCAGAGTGTTACTAAACATCCACCTGAAATGAGATTATTCCTCCGCAAAATCCTCCGTCCCCCCTCTTGGAATTTGCTTCATTGAACACCATAACCTCAGTCAAATCCATATTACAGTCTCCTCTATGTATTAATTTAAGAAAAACTGAGGTCACAACATTCTATAATAATTGTCCAGCCAAAGGAAAGAGTATTGCTGTGGGAGAATCAGCACTGCTTATATCCCCTTCTCTTCGTGTATCAGTGGGCGAAATTGCTCTTTTTACTCTCAACTGTTGAAAATAATGTGAGTTAAACCCACGTCCTTGTATCAGGTATTACGCATTACGCTGTAGATGCAAAGTACTACAGCGTGTTTAGCATTATAGTCATCTTAATTAGTTATCAGAGTTGACATGCGTTTCATAGGCGTTATTACAGTCTCAGAAAACCACTTCTATTAGTGTCATTACGTAATCTATTTTACTTCATATATTAATGTTATTATCGTTACTATTACATGAAAGTCGTATAATTTTGCAATCATTTTCAGAGTTCTTACCTCCTAACCACATCCTTCTAAAAGAAATCAGTGACTGGGATGTGTAAACATTTCGTACAAGAAGGATCGTTGCTACATGCTGTAATTTACATACCAGTATTGAATGACATGAAGTACCTTATAGGACAATATATAATAAAGAGAATACTCCTGCTATGATATATCGCTGTTCCCAAAGTTATGGCAACTAGATCGATAACAAAGCTACTTTTAGTATGTCGAATGCTGCTCACCCATTTTGCGAGAGTATGGAATTAACCGCTAAGTGACCTTGTGGTAGTGGCGTTTATGGACCGGCAGATTTTACTGGCGGTAAAATCAACGTTGAGATGACTGGAATTTCTCTGAACCTCGTTCCTTCTGACACCCTGCAACACTCTCTTCTCTCCACGAAGCAGCGCGCGATATTGCTCTTTTTATAGTCAGGGGAATGCGGTTTCTTGTGTGCTGTGAAGGAGCAGTTTGGTTGACTGCACACGAGACTGTTGCTTAGCTATTTTTTCACTTTCCTCGTGTAACATTATTTCTCAAATCACTGATACACTATGATGTCTAAAGGAAGTATTTTGAAAATAAATTTCTGGGGTTCACAGATCGTTCACAATTGAAGTTTCAAGAATTCATTTTCAACGGGTCGCTAGTATGCAACTGACTGTGGTTGTAACTGGACTAGCGGATTTCAAATAGTGTTTGTAAGGTAATTTGTTTTAAATATAACTTCTGAAACATAGAATCTCTTCTTTTGTGTGCGGGTTTAAGGCCCGCTGTCTTTTAAAGTTTGGAACTTTTGGCTGAAATTCCATTGCTTTTTTTTTATCCAGCGGATTCCGAACCAATAATTCATTTACTTGACGGGTAAGTTTAGATTGTTTGGTATAAAGTAAAAATAAATTTTTCTGGCTGACACAAAGAAAGTTATTAAATAACGACACAATTTTATTTTACTACTCTTCATCAGGGATTGGCTTTGTCCCCGCTCCTGTTTATCTCAGTTTCGACTCCATTGCTGCAGAATTACTCATTCCACTCCCCTGTACATTGCTCTATGCTGAGAATATCATGGTAATCTGAAAGTCCTACATTGGAAAATATCCCTGGACAAACACGGCCTGAAGGAAGACCGAGTCCATGGAGAGAGGAATTCCAAGTGATGGTTCGGTTAACATCAAGCTCTGTAAAGCATGTGAGTTCGAATATCAGGGAATACTAATCTGTTCGAATGGTCAGACACTTTTAGGCGTCAGACACAGGGTCAACGCTGCCTAGACGAAGTGCAATCAGATCACAGAACTCCTTTTCAAACGGAAGTTCCCACTGCATCATATATCAAACATCGTTCGCCACATGGCATAGTACGAGTATAGAACTTAATGTTGTCTAGTCACGAAAAGACTTGAATTACAGCTGCATATCATGAAATGAAGATGATTCGTTGGCCGCAGACACTTTCTAGATTGCACAGCATTGGGAATGATAACGTTCGGGTAGTATTTGATGTGGCTCTACTGCCTGAGAAATGCGGGAGGGTCGTCAGGAATGGTGCGGCCATATACTGCTTTGCAATAGTAAGTACTTCACTTGCGAAAATTGCACTTGATATAAGTTCTGGGGGTCAAGGACCTAGAAATCGCTGGCTGGATATCTTTCGGGACAGTGCTGCCAATTCTAAGGATTTATCCATAGATCTACGGATTTTTATAAATAGTTAGGATTTTGTTAAAATATCTACGGATTTTTTATACCTTTTATTTTTTGTTAATTTTTCTTATATTGGTGTTTTGTTAAACTCTGAGCGTATAGTGTTAATGCATTACAGACTTGTTAATAATTGTGAATAGTTTCCTTGCAACCGCTCGTGTGAACCAACGATTGAAACAAAGCTCATATTTTGGTTGATTGTAGATTTTATAGATCTTAAAAGACCGTAATATAAAACTGTCGGTGCACTCTTTATGCACGGTGGCACGGCTTACAAAGCAGTGCCTTCCGAGAAGACCTAACCAGTATCCGAGTAGCAAAGAGGTCGTAGTTTTTAACATTTCCTTTTACATAAGATATACTAAGTTTAATGCCAACAAAGAAAATGTATGGTACATTTTTTTAAAAAAGAAAGGGGGAGGGTAGACAGTGATCAGTCATGAAAGTAACGTTATATAAAACATGTTCAGAGATATTTCTTACTTTCAGTGTAGAATATTACTTTGTATTTCGAATTTTAAAGACCTGAAAATAAAAAATATTCGTAATATTGACTCTCTCTTCAATAATTACTGTTTCAGTTAACGAGTCTCCGGAATTTTGTACCCAATCTGCGGATATTTTAGCGACCATCTACGGATATTCAAAGCCAAGTGGCTGGCACCACTGTTTCGGGAGGACATGCAATTGGTTAATGTCTCACCTGAAGATGTTCATACAAGATTGCCTTAAATGGAAGAAGAAGTTCAATAAAGCAGACCCTGTAATTTCGGAATAAACTCTAGAAAAAAGGAGACTCTTAATGTTGCTGCTCATATTCCATGGCAACCTCCTGTTTTCTCTGAAGGGGATGAACGAAAGTGGAATTTATTCCGTTTAATTTGACTAACAGAAGAGTCATCATTTGTGTTACACGTCAGTATTTGTAATACAATATTCACGATTATCGTCTCGTTGAAACTTTTAGAGATAAAGTGATATAATGTCAACTGCAGTATGAACGAATTTTATATTTTTAATTTACTCCACCCATGGATATTGTCTTCAACTTATAGCTTTTGCGAGGATTCATAAATTTAAATAGAAGTTTCAATTTAGATCCTGGCGAAATAAGCAAAAGCCATCTCTTGTGTGCTTTCTTGCATAGAGTATTGAATGAAATGTTGCAAATATCAGAGGATACGAAGTAATGCACTAAAATGAGGGAGCCTATATCTAAAAAGTAATGGTTTATAACTTGCTTGTTTAGTGTTATTAATCGGACAAATAAAAAATTGTCATTTGAATGTAAATTTTACTCGCACAATGGAATAGTCAGCTTAATTTTTGAGCCAAAGAGTTTCTCTTCTCGAGAAAAATGTTTCCAGTTTCTCAGATGTGCCACAGTCATTTTGAGGCGAGGCTCGTACTGTGGTTGCCTTTGGCGCTGTCACATTATTCCCGACTCTGAATAACAGCCCTCTCTTACACTGCCGACTCAACGTTACGAGGTGAATCAGCGAGCAGACATATAGCAGCATACGAAAGAGAATAGTAGTGGCATCTTTTATAAAGTGACCTCGAAATTATATCTGAAGAGTTGAGCGGACAGCAGTTCTGTGGAGCTGCTCCCAGATCTCAGACATTTCAGGCAAATTGCAAACATTTGTCCGGGCTCCGCTCTACAGTTTGTTTTACTTGTGTAAACGGAGCCGAATAAATACCCTCAACTTGGCCTCCGCAGACAGAACTTGGGTGTGCGTTGGAATCTTTTGCCCATTAAGAGCCTCGGACACTGGACTTCATGAGTTTTGCCTGGAGTTCACGAACTCAGTTAAAAGTTGGTAGTTGTGTCGACAACTCTTTAATGTTTAGGGCCTAAAACAGAAATAACATAAATAAACATTCAGAACGAGAATCGGTTTATTTTTATTGGATACGCCAGAAGAGTTACTTTCGTAGTTTGCTCTTCCCAGGAGGTTGTTTCTGTATTTTAAGTTTTTAGATACTGACAGTATCCAATAATCAATGAAACTGATTGAGACAGTAAAGTTAAAATCTTTTTGAATTTGGTGAGTCATTTTTTTTACATAGCTTTCATAAAGCTATTAAACAATTAGAAGGTAATAACAGTCTTAGATGTGTTTAGTATTATGTCAACTCTAAAATCGGCGCTAAAACAGGAAAACCAGAAAAGTGTTGCAATCCGAAGGAGCCAAATCCTCCACAGAAATTGATAAAATTAAAAAGAATTTTATAGTATTCCTTGGTAAATGTCTGGAATATCTTAATAAATGGTTTGATTTTGATGAAAGCATTTGCTTAGGCAAATTAAAAATAATAAATTTAAAACACGAATTTTCATTTGATGACTGTTAGAAAATATTACAAGATCTAAATTCATTAAAAAAAAAAGATTATCAAAATGGATGATCTTCTCTCTAAAATGACAATATTAAACGAAATGTATACAAAAGTAAAAGCTTATAGTTATTTTATTGACAGAACCTGAGACCAAAACTGACAGTGTATTTTAAAAAATACCGAAAATAATTTACATAATTTTTATAAGATTGTATTACTCATGCTCTGTATTTGTGCCACTTCGAGATTTGCAAGAAGGATATTTTCAATCCTGAATTCAATATAGTGAGAAGCAGAGAGAGTATTTCATTACTAAAAAAATGAAATTTTTGGTATATGTTAATTTAAAAATTGTATGTGGTAAAGCATATGACACTTTTAATGTTGACAAAAAATTGTTAAAAAATGCAAGAAGTGCATACCTTTTTGTATTTTTTTTTCTTTTCCATAAAATTCTATATTTCTATGAAGTGTACTATATTTTTTATAGCTTACTCTGAAAAATATCATAATCAACCGAGAAAAATGTTGGCAACCATATCGAAAACTGCTATCGTAACACTGAGCTCGAATGTCTTTACTGCCTTTCAGGAGGGTATCATGTGGAATGAGTTGAAGGAGCCAGAGACTGCAATAAATTATTAGGGGAAATAAAGCACAATTTACCTTGAATAATAAAACAATTTAAAACTGAAATTCGTAGATGTCAAAAGTGAGTGAATGGCGAAATTTCCCTCAAAGAATTTAATATAAATAAAATTATGAAATGCGAAAACTGGTGTGCAGGGAAATTGTTACCGGTTCATATGTTTCATCTCAATTAAACTTCAATAACAATAATAAAGTGAAGCTTGCAGAACAACAGCGCCTCCGTCTGTATAAGATGAGATTTTGTCTGCCACCTGTTCATTTCTCAAATGGCCCTGTAAATATTTCTGGTAAGTAGTTTAGTAATTAAAGATTCGTTTTGTGTTGTTAAAAGACATCTTAGTACTTCTTTCAAAATTTGTGCCAACACAAACACCGTACACACAGTTTTATTTCACGGGCAGCACAATCTGATAGTTATTATTTTATCTGAGGGTTTTCTATGTACACAGGTATTTTTGAGGCAGAATTAAAAGAAATGGACAAAAAGTCGTAATTTCTTAAACCGAGAAGTAAATAACAGTGAAGATGAAATGTATAGAAAACATTGTGCATATTATCACACAATGTGAAAACTAGATTTTATCACAAATTTCCGGCTAATTATTTTGTTGAAAATCAGCACGACTTGGACATTTTGTCATTTCACTCTTTGCGAAGAGAACATACAGCAATTTGTCTCATGCATCTGAAATCTATACGTGATGGCGACACATCACATTGCTGATGATTGGAAGCAGTATATCAACAGTAACATGGCTCACGGGCTATTGGGATTGCCAGAGGATATAGTTAGCAATTGTGCCTACTGAATGTCGTTATGTGTCAATTACAGAGGCCTGTAGCCGGTAATCCCTTTTGGATCAAATTAGCTCGATTGATGGGTTCTCTGCCTCAGGATCACATGCAGAACAACAATCGTAGAGATGTCTTCAGTGTAAGGATTAAATAAGAAAGCGAGAGAAGTGATGCCAGAATAAATAACGCGCCCATGATATTCCGTGATGAAAACAAAACAACTAGGCCATTACCATTGTCCAAAACATTGAGGTTTGTAGTTTTTATTTGAACTACGCTGAAAATTTATAATTATTTACTCATCGGCATCAGGAATTTTCACATCTCCTGTGGGGAATGAGAGTTCTGTACTTCATTTAAATACTTAAAAGAAAACAGAACTCTCTCAGGGTCCTAAACTTTCTTTTACCCTGCCTGTTATTAGCAGCCTTTTAAAACGCTGTTGTGTATACAATGACCAATATTGTTCGAGGAATAATTTTACTACCATTTTGCTCGGTCTGTAGGTTTTTCCCATTTATATATAGAACTGTTTACTCTCGTCCCCAAAATTTTTCCTTATAATAAAATTTTCATTTCTTCCACGACGGTGTATAGTTGGAAAAACTTACCAAATATTATAATGGGCAATTTTAGATTAGTTTCTCGTAAAATTTTCGCAAGTAACTGGCGTTCAACCGGACTTATATGATGCAATCGCATTTCTTTATTCTTTTCATTTCCGATTTTCCTTTTTCAATCGAACTTGCCTTATGCCCTTGTACATTATTCCCCGGATATTCGTTTTCTCTGCTCTGCCCCGACCTTTGCTTCCAGTTACTTCGCGAGTTTTTTCTGAAGTTTCTCTGGACGTGAATCGTTTGCTTGCATTGGAGCCAATATTTTCGTTTCTTAACTGGCAATATTTCCGTTCAATTATCTTATCTTTGTGATTCATCATAATTTTAAACACAAAACTGTTACTATCAAATTACTGTATTTGAAATATTTTAAACAGAGAATATGACTGATATTGGAGACAAATTTCAAGATCTTATGTAACAAAAAACTGGTAACCAGAATGGTATAAAACTAGCAGCTTTGGCGTTCGATCGAGTTTTTATTTTCAGTGACTGTCCGCCTACTTTACGATCTCTATACAACGATACTCTGTCTAGACGACTGCGTAGAAAATAAAACCATAGCTTTTCCACTTCGTTTACTTGTGTGGAATATCGCTCATATGTACTTTTACGAAATTTTAAATACCATATTCGGTTTCGGCTTAACGCAACACTTAAAAAATTCGAGTTTGAACTTTTTAAAGTGTTTATTCTGTTCACAAGCTAGAAACCTGTGACAAATTTTCTTTATTTTTTAAAAAAAGGGCTTTACGCTTGGTCTAGAGGGAGAGGATTGGGAGCATCAAAAGGGGAGAAATCCGTTATGTCCTTTTTGAAGGAATCATTCCGGCATTCGCCTGCAGTGAAACCTTGAAAAGTGAAATCTAAATAGTTTGACTGGTGTCGAACCAGCTTTCTCCTGAATAAGCCCGCGTTCACCCACCGGGCTCTCTGAAGGACAGACACGCAGCTCAGCGACAGGAGGTACGGTTTCGTTTTTCCTTGTGTGCGGAGCCTTAAAAAGAAACATTTCGCTAACGTTCCAAATATATTTTGAATAGGGTTCGAAAATATACGAAAGTTGAGTTATGGTGTTAGCACATTAATGTTGTGATTATTTATCAGTTTTGTACCATTTTTAATAGCGTTTCTGAATTGTTAAGGCTCCTCGGTCATGATGGGCTATTAAAAAAGGTGGCCATCATCGTCGCGATCGATTGCCGTATGTGAATTTTATCTGTTGAAAAGGGACGTCGAACTGATAGCGGCTTGTGGTGATCACGGATGAATAAATTACTCTATGTTACGCAGTCATAATTTTATAAATTATTACTTGAGGTTTTGTTTAGTTAGTATTTGGTTTGTTGTTTTGGTTGATGTCTGAGTCTTGAAACTGAACTTAATCATCGCAAATTACATTTACGAACCGTGCAACCTTAGAAGGAAGTCCGATGTAAATGTTATCTGTGTAGTTTCGGCTGGTGTTGGCTGAACATTGTAAAATAATTAATTCTCTGAATTAAAGTTATGATAAGCACAAAAAAGATTTACAAATCTTTCATTCATCAGATAATTTCTATAATGTATTTAAAAAAGAAGGAAAGGCGACCATATAACTGAAGAAGAGATGACCATAATCTTCCGGAAATAACTGGAAAACATTAAATAAGTATCAGGCAGAAACGATGCACAATGAAAATTAACACAGGCTGCTGTTAATATATTTGCTTAGTACATATTACCATTATCGGAATGAGCATAAAAACAAAAAAGTCATGTAAAATAGATAAAGAGAAGATGGTAGATATTGACTATTCACCGCAACTGAACAGAGGTACAGAGCCTCCAATTATTGTGCTAGTTATTAGACAACTCTTGCTTGCAACTTCGTTTTCACTTTTCCGTCCATACACATGATTCCCCCCCCCCCCCCCCCCCCCCCCCAGACAAACCATATAAACAACTAGCCGAACTTCTAGTAGAACCATCATCAGAATTTAATATCTTCGATCGCATGTCATCAAGCGACTTTGAATATCTAGTGCAAAAAATATCTCCATTGGTTGCGAAAAAACACATATTTTGGACCTCTGCGTGCGACTGAATGATGGGCGATTGTGTTGAACGCGCATGATCATCGGCACGCATTCCTTTGATGTACCGAAAACTAACCGATCGCTCACGATTATAGGCGACGATGGCCACTCACAGACGATTATGCCCTCTACACAATCGTGCGTGCCTATAGTCGCCCATCATGGCCGATTGTGTAGAGGAGTCTTTTCGCTGGCGCCTGTGCTACCGCGCCTGTGAACATGTCTGCTCCTTATCTGTGGACTTTTTGCCGCACTCCGTTATGAGTGAGCCAGGGCGCTGCAAGCGACTGTAACGGCCTCTGAGCTGCTCATTTGGATCTCTGCTAACGACTCACCAACTCTCAACTCCTAACACAAAGAATTAAAACACAAGAGACGACTGAACAGTTGTCACGGTCTCCTGGGAGAACTAAATTCACCAATTTCTTCCGAGGACGCAAGATACGCTTCTTATTCGTTCATTCAGACCGTGAGGCAAGATAAGAAGGAAGTTTCCTGCTCGGTTATTGTCGCATTCATTGTATTGTCGGAGCAGCTATGGAACTTGAGAGGAACTGTGAAATTTTTACCGCACGAAACAGTTTCTCACTACACAGTTACGGCTTTATAGCATTTTTAACGCTTATTGCTCAACTTTTTATGAGCTCTTCTGCAAAAGACAGCAACGATACTTTTCTCTGTCGTTTAATTTCGCACTTTTTTGTGAATGTGGTTTGCATTAATTATGATGACTATATTAAGTCGGTATCTTTCTTTGATAATGTAAAAAGGATTTACTTCTTACTTCCTCTTTATTTAGTAGTCGCAGACAAAAAACTCCTACATTATCATAACGCAATTTCGTGGTTCATGTTGTGAAGCAAATCTGCTACCGTTGCCATACTGTGCACGTTCATAAAAGTGACTTATTGCAAGTAACAAAAAAGCATGATCATTGACTACACTTAGTTTCAGTTTTTTGTCATTTCTGTTTTATATACAATTTTGAGCCTGGTAACTTTCTCCTGTTTTAAGCTTTTTTTTTTTTTTTTCCCCATAGGCAAATTGTGTTCGCCAAGTTTTTGTTGAGAGATTTTGTGAAAGTTGTTTATATCGTAATCTCTCTTTACTTTTGCTTGCTACTTAGTATGTATTGTCATTAATGTGTAAAAACATGAATCGTTTGATTCAAATATTGTGATCTATCAATTAATTTTTTTTTGGTTAACTGTGCTCCTTACCATTAAATTAAACAGCACTACCCTTCCTCATTTAAAATTCTTCCATAAACTTCCTGGACTACCAAATATTTTAAAGATGTAATTATTGCGTGGCTTATAGGTCCACAGCGTTTCCAACATATCACTGAGTCAACAAATTTTGAGTGATATATTCTGCATTCTTTCTCGTCTTCCTAAAATCAAACTATATGCTTATGGAATGCTGTGTTCCATATACAGATCTTTAGAAAGTTAATTCTTTATCTCAGAGTATTTAAAACTACGAGATTTCTCGGAGAAGGATCTTCTCGTTAGTGTTAATCTACGATCAGTGGTATACTTCATTTGGCCAATGCTTGTAATGTTCGATTAGAAATTTTTCATTTGATCTCTCGTACCCCGTACTTGCTCAGTGGCGGTTTTTTTGGCGCGAGCACATTGTTTACATTATAAAATCAATTCAGCACTTGATACACCTTTGAACGATGGATTGCAAAAACTCTTATTAATCCTGCCTAATTAAACCTCTGATTAATATTTACATGCTCTTACATATTATTTTGTTTATGAGTTAATTCTTCTTATATATTTAATACAAATAATATTATTAATAAATGTAAGAAAATGTATTTGATTTGAAGAATAAATAATATAAGCATTTATATTTTAGTATACCAAATAAATAAGCAAAATAATAATACCAACCAAAAAAAAGTTCATTTAAGTAGGATACATTTTTATTCCTCTTCTTTATTTCATCCTTTAATACAGCATGAATAGTATTCCTAACTTAATACAGAGTCACTGATATAACCACATTTGAAATATTGAACAAATAGAGAAAACTTGAAAAACTGTCTCCATAAGCTAGAAACCGTACAGTTATGGCTACTGGAAATTTTCTGGTATTGGTATCCTGAATCTATTCGTGTGATGTTAAGGGTTTAGTTTTTCTCAAAGGAAGTTCAAAGTCAGGTTGTGACATTCTTAAGAATTTTAGAGACTGTCCAGGGAGTCTTCACGTACCATTTTTGGAACATCTGTTCCATACTTCACTTGAAAGAGTAAAATTGTTTAATGAAACACAAAAATACTGCTATAAACCGCCTACTCTGTGATTGATATTTTATTCAGTAAAAATATAACTTCTGAAATTATATTATTACTAGTGTAAGCCCGTGACTGTTTTTTGCGTATCATCACGGGTCTAGAATAGTTCCAGTTTTTAAGATGAAAGATTATGACAGGTTGACCTGATTTGACCAACTCCAAACTTGACCGTGTTTCAGAGTGAATAAAATCTCTTGAGCTTGAAGAACTCAGAATCATTAATGGAGGTAGGTATTAAAAATGATGCCAAGAGAAATGATGAATAATTTACCGAAAACGTTGAAAGAATTTAAAGATAAAATTTGTAGAGGGCAAATGTAGGTTGGCGCAGCATAGGGAGAAGATGGGGGTGTAGGGAAATTGCTACCGGAGCCTATGCTTCAATGCAATTAATTAAATTAAAGGACTATAGCGCAATCGTATAATTGCTTAAATACAAAATTGTATTTGACCCTTAAAGTTCACTCTACAAAATTTAAAAATTCCTGTTTACTTCTAAAGCATCACGTTGTTTTTTATTGGGACTGGGCAAACACTCATGTAATCATTGTTCATAGATCTGTAACGGCCAAAGAACTTAATACTCATTCCATATTATTAAACAATTGAGCAACTCCGAAGAAATGAATTGCCAGAATACTCATTCGGCAACACATTTGGTCTGATGTCCACTTAAAATAACCTAATAACTCACGTACAGCGAACATGGACAAAGACCATTAGCGAAAGTGGTCAGTAAAATATGTAAAAGCAAATAAACCGTAATGCATAAACTTTGGTCAAGCAACAAGATTAGCGAAAGTTTTAATTAAATTGAAATTTATTCTAAGCCGGAATGACAATTGGCGTTCGTGGTTACAGCAGAGACCATGAGCAATTTAATTTTTTTTTAAATTTTTTTAAGTTGCTTTCATTAGGAACATGTTACTGAAAAGCAGATCCAGATTTTATGAAACGCGACGAAAAGCAAACTTAATTAATGTAATATGGCAATTAATTTGGCAGCAGCTGCTTCGCTATTAAATTGTGGTCATAACCTCGAATTTCTTCTAATGATATCTCTGGTCGTTGTTACTTTGTGAGCGAAGGCTGACACGTGACACCCTTCTCCAGCCAATAGCTATCGAGGGGAGTGAGTGAGTGAGCTTAGGATATTGCATAGTAGATTATAATTCTGATTTATATGTCATCCAGGTTTTTTTATATATATTTTTTAAACACATTAGTTCGAACGCTGAATGTGAATTCTAGCGAGGATGTAAATGGCAGTTCGTGTCTGCGCTTGTGCCACGAAACGAGACGCGAAATGGGAGTGTATAAGCGGCATAAAAAGAATATTACTAACAACGATTACAGGTCATAGTTTCCACTGTTACCTACGAGCTCATAATTATCCGTATAAATTATTAAATTGGAATAAAATTTCCGAATGATCTTCTTAATTTACACGTTTGTAAATAGTTTAAAAAAACTTATACGTCAAATCAAAAATACAGAAAAGAAACAAATTATAGCTATTACAAACATAGTTCCACGTTGGCCATCCTGATCTGGATTTTCCATGATTTTCCCGGATCACTCCAGGCGAATGCTGGGATGGTTCCTCACAATAGCCCATGGGGGCCTCCTGCCATATCCCTTATATCCCTTCCTAACTATTACCCTTTCGTATAGGTGCAATGCACCCTCCGCCACACACTTTTAGTGAATCGCGGAGTAATAATAATAATAATAATAAAATTCGAACTAGATAAATAACTTCAGTGCTTTGATCATTTGATTAGTAACTGAATTAATTTTTGAATTATCATTTATTAATTATATATATTAATTATGATGAGGCTAAATAGAAATGCAACCCAAATAGTCATCTCCTCACTAAAGTGTGTTCTATGTCATTCAGATATTTCCCGATGGTTTCACGTTTTCTTTCGCAATGAATTTAACGATAATGCGTTGTTCAAAGATTGGATGCCCTAGCTGGTTCTAGGTAGCTACCAACTTCCGTTTTGTCAACTTCATCATTTGCTTCTTTTACTCGGTACCATTTTCAACCCCCTTCACATATGAGCTTCCACCTGTCCACGTAACTATAAAACCTAACAGTAAAAATGCAAGCTTACGCCAACACCGTCTATACTCATGTTACGTGGTGTTGTTTATACTCAGATGTAGACGAAGGTAATCAAAATCTTGCATCTGTCCAGAAGTATCTATTTTTTAGGCTTCACATCGAAAACAGGAGTTGTTTTAAAAATAATCAAGTTAGAATTTCCAGTGAAATAGCCGTCGGAGGGACTATCGCCACCATTCTGTAAAGATCCTCGGTTTTTCTCCCTTCGAACAAATTCGCAATGTCGGTGAATATTCAGTAATGGCTGCGACACAAAATAAATGTTCGCCTCGAGACTGGATGAAGCCGTATCACAACAATACGTTAAAGCTGGGCATCGATAACGAACCCCGGGACAGAGCTTCCAGTAAAAATAAGACCGGCGAACTCTATTAACGGAAATGTTGCCAACTGTTCAAAGGAAAAAAGAATTCTCTTTGTGTTTCGTTCGCTGTTGATTTTCACCAACAGAAAAAAAAAGAGAAAGGCCTGGGGGAAGCTGGGACCCGGTCTGACCCGGTGCACATCAAAGGTACAAAAGCACGTTCATTCGAAATGTTCCTTTAAAAGGCAAATGGTCGACGCCCATATGGAAATGTTAATCGGCGTTCTTTAATGTTGGAAATGAGCGTAAATGTGCCGAAGAACTTCATGCCGAGTTAACTTGCGACTTATTTTGTTTACTGGCGTACCAAACGATTACAGAAAAAAAAAATGTAATTACGTCAGTTAACAGTGGCAAAATCTTATATATATAAAAATATCGCGTCACGATGTTTGTCCGGGATGAACTCCGAAACTACTCAACCGATTTTGGTGAAATTTGACTTAATGTGTGTAATTTGATCCAACTTAAAAAATAGAATAGTTTTTATATCGATTATTAACCTCAATATTTATTATTACGAATTACAAAGGGAGGAGGGGGGGGGACAAGGAACAGAAAAGAATATAAGTTAATTCTCGCAGTCGCATATTCACAGCAGCCATTTCTGTGTTCTTATACAGTATATATGAACATTTCGTGTCGCGTTGTTTGTCCGAGATGAACTCCGAATCTCCTTAACCGATTTTGATGAAATTTGACTTACTGTGTGTAATTTGGTCCAGCTTAAAAGACAGGATATTTATTATCTCCATTATTGACCTGAATAATTATTATTGCGAATTAAATGTTCATTAAATGTGTGTCATAGAACAATGGTTTGTAATTATTTGTAACTTCCGTGGGTTAACGTGGCCTGGTGGCTCAGTGGTTAAGGCGTCGGACTGGAAATCGTTAGGTCCCTGGTTTGAATCCCTGTCTCCGCGGGGATCTTTATGCGCAATTAACCCTGCCTTCACCTCCGACACAGCTTGCTGTGTAATGTGAAGTACGTCAAAACACTTCCGTGGTAAACTGATGGGCCCCCTGTATCTGGTAGCACTACCGGGTTAGCTTAAGGCGGAATGCGCAGCCAATAGAAACCCTGTCACCAGGACATTACGACCACATGGAATTATTAATATTTAATTTTATTTTAATTGCAATGGAGCACAGGCTGCGGTGGCAATTTCCCTACACACCCATCTTCCCCCTATCCTGCACCTACCTATATTTGCCCTCTACAAATTTTATCTTTAAATTCTTTCAAAGTTTTCGGTAAATTATTCATCATTTCTCTTTGTAACTCATTCCAATCCCTGACACCCTTACCTAAAAAAGAGAATCTTCCCACACCCTTGTGCCTGAAATCGAGTGCCAGCTTGTGGTCATGGTCATCTTTTCCCTTCCATGCACTACTTTTCACACCTATTGGAATATATTTCCATGCCTCATCGTCAGTATATGCCCTGTACACTCCCATGACCCTCCTCATCCTCCTCCTGTCTTGCAATGAATCCCATTCCAGCTCCTTTATCATATCCGTCACTGTGCGAACGAAGACTTTCCCGGCGTGTCGATGCAATGAACTCTTCACAGGTTTGCTGCCGGATAGCGTTTGTGAACGACGAGCTTTCGGCGACCAACTCCGTCGCCATGTTCGGGTCTGATGTTAGCGCTGCGGCTCTGGTCGCCGCAGCGCTAACATCAGACCCGAACATGGCGACGGAGTTGGTCGCCGAAAGCTTGTCGTTCACAAACGCTATCTGGCAGCAAACCTGTGAAGAGTTCATTATATCCGTCACTGATTGAATTCTGCGATAATATCCAGAAACAAATCTAGCAGTCCTTTTTTGCACCCTCTCCAACTCCTATATTTGATACATAAAATGAGGGTCCCATACTACACTACCATATTCGAGCAATGGTCTGACCAAAGTTTTGTAACCCAATTCCTTTACTTCTCTCGTACATCCCCTCATCACTCTCTCCAACAAATGCAGAACTTTGAAACCTTTTCCTTTCACCTGTCCAATGTGTCCTGCCCAGTTAAGCTTGTTATCAAAAGTAATGCCAAGATATTTACATTTCAAGTCTTCAGCAAGCAATTATTATAGTTCCTACTGTTAGAAACGTATGGAAGTACTTTTTTACGTTATATTGATCCCTCAGGGGATATTTTCCATTAAGTAAATTCTAATAAAATGTAAATTAAAAAAATTATGTTCGTTTGTCCTTAATTTCAACTCTCCAATTACTTTTGAATTTTAAAATCGACGACAACGTTTTTGCTTTTATTAGTGAATATTAATTTGACAACATTAGGGAGTTTAGAATAACATTGGTCCAACGTACTATAACTACTGAGTCACAGCAACGCGTTCCGGATCAGCTAGTAAGAAATATAAAAAATAATATTGTATTAAAATTAAATTAGACAGGAAATGAAAGTTCTTAGCCATGAATGAATCGTCCTCTCTGCTGACGTCAGGCAGTATGGCCATTAAACAGATGCTTCATGGACCAACACATTTTATGGACTCTTCTCTATATTCCACTCTTAACTTTTTTTTTATGCTTATGGCTTTATGCTTCGTCGACGTCGAAGGCGTTAGAAGCGGAAAAGGACTGAGAACAAGGTAGCGGAAGGTATTCGTCCATGGCCTTTTGAAGGAAGCATCTCGGCATTCACCTGGAGTGATTTGGGGAAGTCATGGAAAACTCCAATCCCAGACGGGGATTCGAGCCCACGTCCTTCCGAATGTGAAGTCAGTCAGTTACCGCTCATTCACCACGCTTGGTCCCTCCTTGTCATGTTATCATTAATTCTTTCAATACTATTCTAAATCTATTCAGTGCCTTCCAGGTAATCCGTTCTAAATTGCCTCCAGCTGGTATGCATTCCAAGGGTTTCATTCAGGCTTCACCAATTACTCGGGCCCACTGTTCTTTGTCTTTACACGGTAATATTTTCAGGATCAATCTCAATACATTTCTCAAAGGTGTCTTTTGTTGGTAGGCCATATCTCCCTTAACACTGAATCAAAATTAATGACTGAGACACCATTTTGAAGATTACGGTCCTCGCTAATAACAAAAAAATAAACAAATAATTTAAAATTAATGTTTTCATGGAGAAACTTTATTTTAAAAACCTTTTATGATAGACGCCATCTATTGAGAATCTGTTTAACTAACATGCATGACAGCTGTTGTTCGGAGTTGTTTACGTTGCCGGCCCTGGCAGTATTAGGAGTAGCACGCTGGCCTCGCATTGAAGGGTCGCCGGTTCGAGTCCGGCCTCGGGCATTTGTGGTTTTAATTAAGTGTTGTGTTCGTCTTGCGTTGTCCTCACTGTGTCCACAATATCATAATTTAAGCCTGATAGAACAGTTGGTATAAAAACAAATCGGAACTGGCTTAGTGATCCCAAAGACCGGAGGCCATACTTTAATTTTAAAAAAGGAATTGTTACATTCTTTACGCAGGAGTAATGTATCACGTAAATAAACCGAATCGAAACTAGGTAATGTAAATCGTTATAAACATTACCAACGAATTATAAACTGAATTGAATCGAACTATAAACCGAATTACTACTCCTTTCCTCAATAACATTGATGTGCATTATATACTAATATAATATAATTTGCTTTTATAATTGATCTGCATTACCAGCAAAGGTAGAACAAACATTTTTTTTGGATTTATTTGATATAAGTTGACTCAAAATTTGAGGGAAAATGATAATCCTGTTTTGGCTGAATGTTTGAATTGGATAACGATGATTTAGAAGTTCAATCATATTACTACATGAAGTGATCAAAATTCCTAAATATTGTTAGTGTAATTACAATAGTTTTATTACCACCATATTCAGTGCTACCGAAATCAGTGAACAAAATGTTTAGCAGTTCTCTTCGGTGGGGATTTTTTGTAAAAAAAGAAAATGACGACTGTAAAACAATTAATAAATACCTCATTTCCAGTTTGTTACCGAATGAGGATTCTGTCCGACTTTAATCAAGGCCAGTTCTAACAAAGCAAAAGGTCAGACGCTTCAAAGGGCAGATAAATTCATTCCCTCTTATAAAACTGTTTTCATATCCCGCATTAACCTCACACTTTTTGATTAAACTGTGCCTTTCCAAATGATAAGAAAACAATTCCAAATAAAAATAGCCTTCGCTATGACCATTAATAAAGCACAAAGTCGGACTCTTCAAAGGGCAGGATTGTATTTACCAGAACCTGCTTTTTTTTGGCATGAACTGTTATACGCAGCTTGTTCATGATTTCGTAGACTCAGTGTTATTAAAGATACATACGGTCAAAAAAATAAACGATGATCACATTATAATTGATAACATTGCTTTCCAAGAAGTAGGTTTCGTAAAGAAGATTGAAAATAAAGTCGCATCTGAAAAAAGCAAATACCTATTTTTTAAATGTCTACCTTTTGAATATTTTTCTCTAATTTCTCAGCTTTCCGAAAAATCAGATATACTATTTTTTACTGCTAGGATAAGGGCTGTGCATTATCTTCAGCATCATTACAATTAACCCTGTGTGATTCACGTTCATAGAAACCAACAGATGGAAGTGCACTTTGATGTGCATCTGATAAATTTGGTTAAGTCGATTAAACTTGATAAATTGCGCTCGTTTAGCCTAGCTTCATTGAGCGCTCAGTAACTGTACATTTAGCATTGAGGGTTCTTAAATAAATACCTCAACTACAGCCGCAATCGCGATGTTAGTGTGTAACTGATAACCAGAATTACTTTCGTCGCAGATTCGTGTATCACATAATATTTACTGCAACACTCTAGTTTGTAGTACAGTTAACTTTCTTTCTTTTTGCTTGTGGTTTTACGCCTTGTCCACTTCGAAGTCATTAGGGGTGGGAAAGGGCTTAGGACAAGGAATAGGAGGGAATTATGCCATGGCCTTTTTTGAATTAACCTTGGTTTGGGAAACCGTGGAATACCCAAATCTGGATGCTGGGACGAGGATTCGAACCCGCGTCTTCCCGAATGCGACGCCAGAGCCTTACCGCTCAACCGAATGCGATCGGTAACTAACTTACGGTTGCATCCGATTGTCACAGGAATTTCCATTGAGACTCTTCACATTATCAAAAAACCTGACAAACCGAGCTTCTCACGAAACCTTTGCGGACTTTTATTTACACGTGATGAATTATTATATGGGATCAGGAAAATAAAATTCGAGAATGGAAATATTTCACTGTTCATATTATGAATTTCGAACAAGGAATATAATATTTTTTTACTTTCTTGATGGCTGATCCTTTCACACCAGAAACATTACTAATATGTTTCTGACACGAAATAAGTAAATTTTCCAATAAACAAGTACAATCTTAATTATATAAAACATAATGATGTTAATAAACTTTTAGGCAGTTACCACACTAAATCTTGAGACTTGGACTGTCCTGTAGTAAGAGTACTTTTAATGTACTAGGACTTTTGACTCTGGAAAACAATATACTATGTATAAAAACTTATGTTTCAACGTCCGCGTTAGCAAAAATGTTGGAATTAACTTCACTAGACAGAGAATAAAAATAATCATTTCAGTTCATGAAGTATCTAGAATCTGTATAAAAATCTATTTTTGAGGCTCAGTAGCAAATTGTGGATAAAATACTACATTTTAATCGTTTAGCCTTGAATAGACCTCATCTACCTGAATAAAACTAGCTACGCTTCGTGTTATTAATTCGAAGAGACCCAGTACGGTGCCGCACTGCATGTACGCGATTGCACATATTAGGGAGCGTGCACAAACTACGTGCCTCGGTCCAGGGGGGAGGGGTTGGCTGAAAGGCTACGCTTGGCTACGTGGGGGAGGAGGGGGGGGGGGTTCCGAGCCAGGCCACGTAGCTTTTCTTTCATAACATTTTTCACAGTTAAAATGAGGAACAGAACATACAACAGCATGTGAATATTTATTTCCCTCAATTAATTATCCCCGTGTGTAATTTACGATAGTCTGACAAGAGAAAGCAGTACAAAATGTCTTCTGGAATCAAAAGCGGAAAAAAGCTACTTGCTACGTGGGGAGGGGGGGAAGGGGGTAGAGGCAAAAGCCACCTAGCGCTACGTGGGGGGGGGGGGGGGGGCTTCACAGGATGCCAAAATGGAGCTACGTGGTTTATGCACGCTCTCTTATTTGTACTGAGAGATGGAGGATTTTAATGTAATGTTCGCGAGTGGCCCGAGAACATTTAATTAATTCTCAACGACGAGAAAAATTTCGTTCTTTTGGAGGATTTTTACAGGCCATTATCAGAATGAACACATTTCATCCATGTTTAACAGGCTGATTCTTCAGAGGAAGGGCACACGATTGCATTTCTTTAATTAAAAATTTATTACTCGACGAAAGCGAGATCATTAATTCTAGAACAGAATTGGTGAGAAGAAGAAGGAAAGAAATGAATAATACTCGATTTTCTGAATGAAATGAGCCAAAATTTACTAGCAGGTAATTTCGAATGATTATGTGAATCCGAAACATGCATGATCCGTATCAGGAACCAAACTCAATCCCTCCCCGCCCCCTCCCCCCCCTCGATTATCAGCGTAGGTAATAACGATCGTTACCGCTGATTCACCAGTTCGTATTGTGCAACTGAAGTATTTCATCGTAACTTCTACTGAAAATGTTCTGATTTCTGCCTCTATAATTTCTGTTATGAAGTCGTTATTAGATTGTCTTGGGCCACCCCACCGATCACTCATGCACAGTGCTGCCAATTCTGCGGA